>OZ023287.1:23087543-24318377 GCA_964007245.1 Hypomecis atomaria | reverse complement strand
TGCATCCTCGACCCTCCCGCGATTAGAGGGGAAGGCCATCCTTGGGGCCACGTGGTCACCCGCCTGCGGAAACAGGGTGGCAACCACGTTCTCCAACAAGTCCGGCCTCATGGTCTGCGTCAAAGGTGGCGCCCATGGGCGGATCTTGTCCCGGACCCACTTATATGGCCTTCCCCACGGATCGCGGTCCAAGGCGTCGAGCATACTCTGCCTGGCACTGTCCTTAGCCCTCGCCATCTCGGTCTGCAGGGAGGTGACCACTTGTCTGTACAAGGCGTACAGTTCGTCCTCCCGGTCCGGGTCCCAATGCCGGCGCCTGCGCTGTCTGGCGTATTCACGCCTAGCCGCCACACACTCCTCACGGAGGTGGGCCAGCTCGGGCGTCCACCAGTGCACACTGCGGCGCGGCGGCAGGGAACCCACTCGGGGCATTGAGGCGTCACAGATCTCTGTTAACGCCCCCTGGAACCACTCCGCCTCGGCGTCAACCTCCACTGCATCCGACCTCGGGATCCACGCCTGGACAATGGCTGCCTCCAGCAGGACCTCGCTGTCAAGGCGTTTGAGGGCCCATCGTGGCGACCGCTCCGTTCGAGGGCGGTTTGGACCTCCCGGGATTCCTGAGGGGGAGACGGTCATCCGGATGTACCGGTGATCGGACAACGTCTCCACTCCCTCCAGTACCTCCCAGTCCTGCACACGGCGCGCCAGGGTAGGGCTAGCGAACGTGAGGTCCACGATGGAACCTCCCTGCTGACGCACGCACGTGTGCACCGCCCCTCTGTTGAGCAGCAGCAGACCAAGGGCAGCTGCCCATTCCTCCAATGGCTGGCCTCTCTCGTTCGCAACAGGTGATCCCCACATGGCTGACTTGGCGTTAAAGTCGCCAGCAATCAGCACCTGGTGGGGACGACACTGTAGGACGAGAGACTCCAACTCGGAAAGCCAGCCCTCGAAATCGGCGAGGCTTCTGTTGGGGGAGAAGTAAGTGCCTATATAGGCGACACCCCCCGCCACAACAGCTACACAGCCTCGCCTCTTCACCACCTTTTCGACCGGAGGAAAGCCCGCAGCTGCTTGGGTCACGATCACCACAAGACCCTCATTGTCACCCGACCAATTATCCCGTGGGGGGACACGATAGGGCTCCGCCACAATTGCAATGGGTATCAACCACTCCGCCATGCTCTGGACCAGGAGGTCCTGAGCCCTGGCGGAGTGGTTGATGTTCGCCTGTAGTAACCTAAGGGCCATACTAATCGGCGTCCATTAGCGCCGTCTCGCCCTGCGTCGAGGGTGGGGATGGTCGCTGCTGGGACTTGGCCGCAGCAGCCGCCTTCCGGCCTTTCTTTTTGGAGGGCAAGGCGCATGCCTTGGTCCCAACGCGATGCCCAGGTGGTTTACCCGCAGCCGCGCAAACTACGCAGTGCGGCACGCCTGAGCACTCGCTCGCCTTGTGGCCAGGTTGGCCACAGCGGTAGCAGAGACTGCTACGATCCGCCTCCGAGGTGCACTGCTCCCTGACATGCCCCACTTCGAGGCACCGGAAGCAGCGCATCGGCTTTGCTGCCAGAAGTTTAATTTGGGCCGAAATCCACCCAACCTTCAGGCGACCATTGCCAACAACCCTTTTTACGGCAGTCACCGGGCAGCTGACGAAAATCGTCCCAACCCCAGCCGCGTTCCAGCGAATATCTCCGGCCTTAATAACATCGGCCTGACACTGTCCAGAACTGGAGATTGCCGCCACCACTTCCTCTTTGGAGACCGAGTCGTCCAGCCCGCTGATGCGCAGATCTGCGCACTTAGTTGGCCTGGTGACCCGGATCTCCTCAGAGTTGTATATTTCCCTCAGCTTTGCAGCGAGGGAATCTGCCTTCTCACCGGTGGTGGTGCCGGGAATCTCTAGCATCCGACCACCCGTAGCCGCCCTTCGGAATTGGAGGGACGTGATGCCAATCTGGCTCAGGTCCACTCTCCGTTTTGCTTCTGACAACGCGTCCGCGTATGTGATGCCCTTCTTTAGGGCCTCCGGCTGTATGGTTATAACCACAGCCGAAGAGCGGGGCACGCGGAGCTTTGTCTTGGGCACCGCTGTGGCTGCGCGCTGTGTTGCGCCTTGTGGTATTTTAGCCTTGGGCTGCTGTTTAGAAGCAGCACCTCTACCGCTCGTCTTCTTTGGAGCCTTCTTCTTGGCAACCTCCACCCAACTATTGCTAGTTGAGGGAAGTGGCTGCACCTCAGTCGCTGGGCGGCTGGCTGGCCCCGCACTCGGGGGCTCAGGCTGGCTGCCCTTGATCGCGGCCTTTTTGCCCTTACCCTTGCCTTTGCCCTTACCCTTAGGGGCTTTGGCAGAGGGGAGGCTTACGGCTGGCAAGTCCGCCATGCCCGATGTGCCCGGGTCCTGCGACGCGCTCGCGGACTTTAGGAATTCCTTCCTTCTGTTCGCAGGCGCGATCGCGGGGGCCCCGGGTTTCGCGGCCAACCTTCGGTCAGCGGCGAGAGGCGGGCGCTGGCGCACTTCAGGAAGGAGGCGGTCTTCGAGTGCCTCAAACCGTGCGCTCATCATACCCCCGACTTGACGCATGATGGACTGCGTCAAATCATCAGGATCCGCAGTCCCCGGTTCCCTAGCCCAGAACTGTCCAATGGGCGGGGAGGCAGGAGTGCGCGTCTCCATCATCTTACGGAGCTCCAATATCTCCTTGCGAAGATCCGACACCTCGGACTGTAGGCGCTCGTTGGCGGCCTGCAGCTTGCGGGTCTCATCCGTTGAGGACCTTGTGTGGAGGTCCTCGACGATGTCCTTAATTGTGGACGCTGCCTCCTTGAGGGCCTTGGTAAAGGTCCCTTTCAGTTTGCCAGACTTAGTGGCCACGAGGTTAATTGTAGCCACGCAGTCCAGCACCCTCTTATTTAAGACTGAGGCGGGTTCTGCACCCAACTCAGTCGCAGCAGCAGAGAGGAGGCATGGGGCTGACCCTGCTGATCGGAGCCTCTGGGTCATCTGAGCAACCTCCTGCTCGACCCTCAGCTCCATTTCCTCCCGCTCAGCGGCAACGAGCTCCGCTTTTGCCTTAGCGAGGCCTACGTACTCGCCCGTTGTTGGTGGGCGGCCTCGACCTCGCTTCGTGACGGCCACAGCCTTGGCAGCCGGGGCGTCTGAGTCGCCCCCGGAGCTCACCTGGCCATCTCCGTCACCATCCTCATTATGTCGCGCCGCACGCTTGCGCTTGGACGCGGCCAACCTTGACGATGACCGTGATGACACGGTCACTAAACTCATCGCTGAGGAGTCAGACTCCTCAGCCGAACTCAAAAAGAGCTCCGAACCTTCTTCATTTAAATTTTGGTTTTTGTTGCAATTCTCCATACTATTCCCACGAGTATGGGGGATATAAAAAGTCCACCCAGGCAGTGCCCCCTGTACCTGAGTAAGCCTACATACGCCAAGAGTGTCGGCCGGTACTCTGGCGGTGGTTCGCACTCGTGACCAACCCTACCCAGTGGCCATGCATCCCCTCGCCGTGCGCCGCAGCTTGGGATTTGGGGTGATTTTTTATAGAGGTTTTCTTCCTCGCGGTCCGGGCAACCAAGCCAAGACCCTCGGTCCTGCCGCAAGCCACGAGACGTGACCGTAGCCGCAAGCAGGGCTCCGATTTCCGACGCTGGCTCGCGAAGAGCCTGCTCGGCAGTAGTGTTAGTACATACCGAGCACGTCCCTCCCGGCACCGGCGAGAGCTCACATCCACTGGCCCCTCTGCTGAACAGAGGGATCCGTGGAGAGCTCACATCGCCAACTGCCTGAGACCACAGAAGGCCTCCAACCCCTGTTTGAGACTATGATTTATCAGTAGAATCTATACAAACTGAAACTACTGATCCATCACAGTCCCAAACGAGCTCAGGTCAGAACTGAGCTGATCCCCCCCAATGTCTTCTGCACGCGCTCCTCAATGTAAGGTAGAGGGGCGCGCAGAGAAGACCCCCGACCGGACATCTGCAATCACCCGGCAAGAACCCGCGAAGGAAGTTACCAAGTGATTCCCAGGGTGCACCACGAGGAGGTTTCCGGCCACAGCACCCCAACCTAACCTAACCTAACCTAACCTAACCTAACCAGTCGCAACCCACCGCTCGACCGGAGCGCGCACTTACAAGCGATACAAACACGCTCCGCGCATCAAATAATTTTTTAGAATTTTTATTCTTGTTTACATTCTTTGTTTTGTCCTTATCGCGCAGTGCAGTGAAAACCTGGTGAAGTGTTGTATACCCTTAGAATCGCACTGAAGCGCGCTTTCCAACGGCTCCAGTCCTGGGCTCGTAGGTTGAGTGGTTCCCGAGATATCCCCCGGGAAACCACAGACAACCTCGCCTGGACCTCTTTGAAGCCGCCGCACGCTGAAACAAGATCGACGACCCCCCGGTCTGACACACCTCGGAGAAGCGCCTGGACGAGGAGCGTACCTGGAAATTTTCCTGGATTTTTTCCGGGACTTCACCAGTACTTTGGTGACTGGAAAACCGCTAGCACGTGGCCACGTGCAACCTCTTCCCGGCAGTTCCTGGAAGATCTGATAGCTGGACCAGGAAGAAGACGTCGGCCGCAGCCGGGCGCAATTTTTCCCCGAAGAAAAGGACGCTCCGTTCGGGAGCTACGGGAATATTAAGTTAAGGTATTTTTAAGTAATATTTGGACAGCCCTAGATCAAAATTCTGAGTGACAACCCTTAGTTTTTAAATTTTGAAAAATCTCAGTTATTCAAGTAGAACATTTGTGTAAATTTTTTGATTTTTCTCATTATTAGTTTTAAAGTTATAAAACGAAAAGAGTACAGTAGGTAAACTAGGAATTCGAGTTTTGGAAAAGAAAAGTGGTAGCCCCTCCGGGATATCCCGGAAGGTCTCGAAATTTTAATAGCGGACTCCACTGGTTGCGTTGCAATTTTGAGAATTTTTGTGGATTTTTTGGAGCACCAGGAGGCCCAAAACCGGGATTTTAGTCGTGGTTTGCGGCTGGTAAACACCAACCCGTTGACTTCCCGGAAGTCCCTGTCGGTCCCGGGTGACCCAAAAAAATCCAAAAATTATTGTTTCGGGTAGGGCATTTTGTCGGCCACACAGCTGCACAAGCAGAACCCACGCGCCGCAATCCATTGCAGAGCAGGAGGCCCCGCCGTGAAACTCAAATCTGCCAAAAAACGGCAAATAATTTTAATTTTGAAAATTTCCCCCCCCCCATATCTCGGAAACGGTGCGTCGGAGGTCAATTTTGACCCCATTTTTGTACATACTTGTATGTACAAGTTTTGATCGCGGTCCCAATATCCCCCCCTCCACAGCCCTAACTTTTTTAATAGTTTTAGTATCACTCTCGGACATAGGCCCCCCTAGTTTTGGCTGAATATCTCGCAAACGGGACGAGGAATCAAAATTCTGTTTGTGAATTTGGGAGCAGGGTCCATCTCCGCTTCCATTAGTATCTTTCAGTTCCCCCCCCCGCACCCCATCGAAATTGTCACTTTTCATACATAATAAATAAATTAAATTCTTTTCTCGATCGACTCGCCCTTGACCGCCTTGCTGACCTAGTTTTTGGAAATTTCCCCCCCCCGTATCTCGGAAACGGTGCGTCGTAGGTCAATTTTAACCCCATTTTTGTACATACTTGTATGTACAAGTTTTGATCGCGGTCCCAATTTCCCCCCCTCCACACCCTTATAAATTTTTTTATCACTTTCGTACATAGGCCCCATAGTTAAACATAGTTTCGGCTGAATATCTCGCGAACGGGACGAGCAATCAAAATTCTGTTTGTGGATTTGGGAACAGGGTCCATCCCCGCTCCCATTGGTATCTCTCATTTCCCTCTCCCGCACCCCATTAAAGTTCTCATCTCTCATACAAGATAAATAAATTAAATTCTTTTCTCGGTTGACACGCTCTTGACCGCATTCCTGACCTACTTTGATAGCATTTTGATAACACAGGACTGGTCACCTGTAAAATAGCTGTAACTTTCGACCGGTGCGTCCTACGAAAGCGCGGTTTTTTGTGCTGAGTAGAGTAAAGAACGCACTATCTGGCCGGACCCCTCCCTCCCCTCTCCCCGCTTCCCCTCAAACTTTGAATCCCTATATCTCCGGAAAGGTGCGACGGAGAAAAATTTTGAAAACAGGGTTAGTATTCGACTCTGTTCCCCGACCCGACACCTACCCCCCCCCCCCTCCCCGCATCTTTCGAATTTCCCCTCTTTATTGGAAACGCACCTAACATACTTACAGACATACGTAGCATCTTGTGGCCCACTTTCACTCGCCCCCCCTGCCCTCTTCCCCCGCAGACGACCTACGCACTGACACTCCGTAGCCCGGTGAGCGCCTGCTGGCTGGCTGGAACGCGCGACCTGAAACAAAAAGAACACTATTAGTAAGTAAGTAAGTATTGAATAAAGATTGACGTTGTTTATTGTACACTAATTTGTGTATATTGTGTTGTAGGTAAACGCTGTGTTCTGAAACCGTAGACCGTGCCTTTTGACCGGTTTACCTAGGCTTACAATTTGTTTGTTTTAATTGTGAACTGTACCGTTTTTACAACGGTATTTTATATTATATTATTTATTGACGTGCGTGTGACTACGTTTATTGACTAGTACACTTATTTGATAAGACGACTATATACCTAGATTGACTATACACTGACCGATATCGTTCTTTTGACGTATCGACTTATACATACTTATAATACTTATTTATACCTAGGTAGACTTTTATACTGACCGATATTGTTTTATTGACATATCGACTTTAAGACCATTGACGTAGCTCCCCCCGACAATGCCTATCGCACATACCCCCGTGAAGAAGAGCTCTAATAAGAGCGGGCCGACATCTCCTATCGACGTGGAAAGGGTACGACCCTCTCCTGAACGCACGACGCAGGCTCCCAACGTGCGGAGGAGCATCGGAGAGTGGGAGAGCGGCTCGATTGAACCGAAGCCGTGCAGCTCGACGTCGCACGGGCACGCGCCGCGCAGATTGACACCGGAGCCAGCCGCGCCCGGCCCGGCCTCGGCCCCGGCCCCGGCTCCGGCCCCGGCTGCGGCCCCGGCTGCGGCCCCGGCTGCGGCCCCGGCTGCGGCCCCGGCTACGGCCCCGGCTGCGGCCCCGGCTGCGGCCCCGGCTGCGGCCCCGGCTCCGACTCGCCCGAAGAAAGCGGCGCCTCTTACAACTAAGCCGATGGCGCGAACATCTGTAGAGAGCGCGGGCGTGTCCCCGAAGCTGGCCAGCGCCCCTAAGCCCACCAACAGAGTCGCGGAATGTAGAAGCTGGCTCGTGAAGGCTAAGACGTTTTTGAGCGAATCCCGGAATTTAAAGGGCGAAATAAAACTAGGTATCGCGGAGGCGCTGGACAAAATGTACCAGCTGATTAAGGACGAGGCTGCAGCTTCATCTGAAAACAAAAAACAAAATATTAGTAACGAAATTATGGGAAAAAGGGTTATAAGCGGGCAGGATAATTTGGAAAGTGGGATAATGAAAGAGGAAAGACTGGAATTGCTAAAAATGATGAAAGAACAGGGAGAAAAACTAGATAAAAATAATTTGGAAATGGAGAAATTAAGGGAATCTATCGCGTTACACCACGTGACTGTGCAGCAGCAAGCCACTTACGCGACCATCGCGGCCGCCGCGCCCGCGAGATCGGCGCCTGAACGTAGCGCTCTGCACTCTATCGTCATCTCGTCTAAAGACGAAGCGCACACCGGAGACGAAGTGATGGGCGAGGTGCGTAAAGTGGTGAACGCGAAGGACGGGTGGGTTACGGTAGAGAGGGTCCGAAAGATCAGAAATAGGAAGGTGATCATAGGATGCAAGACGGAGGAGGAAAGGAAAAAGATAAAGGAGCGACTCAAGAGCGCAGGCGATCGCCTTGTTGTCGAGGAAATGAAGAACCACGACCCGATGGTGGTACTCAGGGATGTGCTCACATACATCAGCGACGAGGACGTGTTGGTCGCGCTGAGACGCCAAAACGGGGACGTTTTTCAGGGCCTCGACAAGAAGGACGATCGAGTGGACGTCAAGTTCAAAAGACGTGCAAGAAACCCGCTCACGAACCACGTAGCATTGAAGGTGTCCCCGCAAATTTACAGCCGATTGATGGCCAAAGAGGCGGTCCACATTGACATGCAGAAGGTGAGGGTTGCAGATCAATCCCCCCTTGTGCAGTGCTCGATGTGCTTAGCCTATGGCCACGGACGGAGGTTTTGTAAGGACACCATTCCGAAGTGCAGCCATTGCGGCGGCCCGCATATGCGAAGCAAATGCGCCGACTTTCTCGCATCTGCAGCGCCGACCTGCTGCAACTGCGCGGCCGCCAAGATGGAGAATGGCGAGCATAACGCTTTTAGCTCCGAGTGCCCGGTGCGTAGGAGGTGGGAGGCACTGGCGAGAGCTAAGGTAGCGTATTGCTAAGGTGGTTCCAGAGCGCTCCAGGGTAGGCAATCACCCCACCAGAAGTTACGCAGTAGCCCAGGCGAACCTCCAGAGGAAGGAGCTAGCTACCACGGAGCTCATGATTCACTCCAGTAACCGAAAAATCGCGTTCGCCCTGATCCAGGAGCCGTATGTGGGTGGGGTTAGGAGGATGAAGGACTACCGTGGGGCGAGAGTCTTCCAGTGCGCAGCAGTAGGAGATGGGACTGTGAAGGCGGCAATCGTTGTCTTCGACCACGAGCTTGACGTCGTCCAGTGCCCGGAACTCACAACCAACAACATTGTTGTAGTGAGGATCCGAACCAGCGCCTGGGAAATCGCGGCGGTGTCCTTCTACTTCGAACCGGATCAGCCCATTAAGCCATACCTGGAACAGATGAAAGTGATTAGAGAGGAGCTGGGCTCAAGAAGACTGCTGATCGGAGGCGATAGCAACGCCAAGAGTACCTGGTGGGGTAGCACCATTGAAGACCACAGGGGCGTAGAGATGTCCGGGACCCTGGAAGAGTCTGGATTACATGTACTCAACAGAGGTGATACACCCACGTTCGACACCGTGAGAGGTAATAGAGTGTACACCAGCTTTGTCGATATAACAGCTTGCACGGAGGATCTACTTGAACTAGTAGACAACTGGAGGGTAGACCAGGAGATAACGAGCTCTGACCACAATACTATAACATTTGATATTAAACTCCGCAAAAGTAGAGGCCTAAGAGTCCAGAGAACGACGAGGCTCTACAATACTAAACACGCAGATTGGGATACATTCGACGCGTCATTTTCGGAATCAAAATTAAATCAAAATTTAACGATAAACTTTATTGAGAATTTGCAAACAAAACACGATCTGGAACAGACAATTATTAAATTTACAGACGCAATAACAAAAGCATGTACGGACAGCATGCCGCTTAAGAAGAGTACAGAGATACTCAAGATCCCATGGTGGAATGACGAGCTCGAAAAGCTGTTTAAAGTTGCCACTACCTTCAGGCGTAAGATCAAGAACGCGGCTCCGTACCGCAGAGATATAGTGGCAGCTGAGTACATGAAGAAAAAAGAAGAGTATGAGTGCGAAGCCAAGAAAGCCCAAACAGAAAGTTGGAAGGAGTTCTGTAGAAGACAGGACAGGGAAGGAGTATGGGACGGTATTTACCGTGTTATCCGTCGGACCACCAGGAGACAAGAAGACTTGACCCTAACCAAAGAAGGTGCATTTCTAAACCCAAAAGAGTCGGCAAACTTACTAGCGGAGACATTCTACCCACAAGACCTGGAGGAAACTGACAATGAAGATCACCGCCGCGCCAGAGAGGCGGCAAGGCGGGTAAACGAATGGAAGCATGGTGAGTTGCATGATCCACCGTTTACACTGTTGGAGCTGAAGACCGCGGTGGGGAGTTTCAACCCAAAGAAGGCCCCAGGAGCGGATGGCTTCACTGCGGACATCTGCAGTAGAGCTATCTACCAGGATCTGGACGCATTCCTTGCCCTCTACAACAAGTGCCTAGAGATAGGCCACTTCCCGGACATCTGGAAGCAGGCAACCGTGGTAGTCCTGAGAAAACCGGGCAAGGATGATTACACGAACCCCAAGGCTTACAGACCTATTGGTCTATTGCCGGTCCTGGGGAAGATCCTGGAGAAGATGACAGTAGCACGGATTAAATGGCAGTTAGCACCGCGGATTAGTACTCGCCAGTTCGGGTTCATGCCCCAGAGGAGCACCGAGGACGCCCTCTATACGCTAATACACCGAATCAAGGGTAAGATTGAGCTGAAGAAGCTGGTAACCCTAGTGTCATTGGATATAGAGGGGGCCTTCGATAGCGCGTGGTGGCCGATCATTAGAATACGTCTGGCTGAGGAAGAGTGCCGGGTCAATACCAGGAGGCTACTGGATAGCTACATGGACTGCAGAAAAGTCAGTGTAAGATTTGCCGGGGAAGAATGCACCAGGAGCACCAACAAAGGATGTGTGCAAGGGTCAATAGGTGGTCCCATCCTGTGGGACCTTCTTCTGGACCCTCTGCTGCGGGAACTGGAGGGGATGGGGGTGTATGCGCAGGCCTTCGCTGACGACGTAGTGTTACTGTTTGACGGAGACTCTGGACTTGACGTCTCGATACAGGCCAACGCTGCGCTGGCTCATGTGCAGCAGTGGGGTGTTAGGAACAAGCTGAAGTTTGCGCCGCACAAAACTTGCGCAATGGTCTTGACCAGGAAGCTTAAGTACGACACCCCACTGTTGACCATGGGACGAGTGAGCGTCGGTATGTCTCGGGAGATCAAGATCCTAGGACTGACTATTGACGACAAATTGACTTTTAACACGCACGTCGCGCTGCAGTGTAGAAAGGCGCTTGATATCTACAAGCAGCTTGCCAAGGCCGCCAAAGTGGACTGGGGCTTGCATCCAGAGGTGATTAGGTCAATTTACGTAGCCACCATCGAACCTATCATCATGTACGCCGCGCCGGTGTGGGCATCCGCAGCAAAAAAGATCGGAGTGTGTAAGTTGCTCAATACGGTCCAGAGAGGATTCGCGCAGAAGCTCTGCAAATCGTATCGAACTGTCTCTCTACACTCGGCTCTGGTCTTGGCGGGGATACTGCCTCTCGACCTCAGGATACAGGAAGCAGCCGCACTGTACGAGGCGAAGAGAGGGTCGCCCCCTCCATACCTAGGAGACAGAGAGACCGAGCGTCCGGTAAGATTTGCTGATACTCCTCACCCAGCTGAGCATATGGACCTGGAATTCACCCGACTGGAAGACCAAAGCCTTGTAGACAGGTATAATGTGCAGCAGGTGCGAATATTCACCGACGGCAGCAAGATTGAGGGAAAGGTCGGAGCCGCTCTGTCCTTGTGGAACGGCGAGGCCGAGACAAAGAACCTCAAGCTCAGTCTGTCCGCGTACTGCACAGTCTACCAGGCGGAGCTCCTAGCCATATGTAAAGCCACGGGAATAATCCTCAGCAGGGAGGAGGTGAGTTATGGTCTATACAGCGATTCGAGAGCCGCACTGGAGACGATCGTTAACCATAGCTCCCCCCATCCACTGGCCGTCGAGACGCGGAAAAATCTGCGAATGGCCAAGACTCAGGGCAAGGAGGTATCTTTGTTCTGGGTTAAGGCTCACGCGGGTCTGCCGGGCAATGAACGCGCTGACGATCTGGCGAAGGAGGCTGCACTGATGCTGAAAAGGAAACCGGACTATGACCGGTGCCCAGTGTCGTATTTAAAGAAGACAATACGCGGATCATTCTTGATAGAATGGGAGGAAAGGTACAAGTCTGGGAACACCGCGTCTATTACCAAATTGTTTTTACCGAGCGTAGCGAGAGCGTACAGGTTCGTTCGTGTGGCCAAGCCGGCGGGTATGCTCACCCAGATCCTCACGGGGCATGGTGGATTCTCCCAATACTTGAACCGATTCAAGTGCAAGGAGAATCCATCATGCATCTGTGACAATAATACTGTTGAAGATGTCCCCCATATCCTACTCCACTGCCCTATCCATGAAAGCCTGAGATACAGTTTTGAGCAAGAGTTAGGAGTAAAATTAGAGAAGGAGACTCTAAGCGATCTCCTTACCAGTAAGTCTAGTAGCCTAGAGTTTATTGACTATTGCACAAAAATCTGCAAAATTGTAAACAAGCGAAACGCAACCAGATAAATAACCTTGCTAGCGTATATATTGTTATATATATATCAATAGCAAACTAAGAATAATAGATAAAAATATTAAGTAATAGTGTAAATGTTTTATATATAAGAGCGAAAGGATGACGCTCGTGGGTACGCACGCATACGACCGTCCGGCCGTGTCTGTACTTTCATGAGTATGTGAGAGTACAGGCATGGTGCGCGCGTGTGGGTGCGGATGCACGAATGCGTGACTGGTGGGAGATGTGTACACAGGAAGGGAAACGAAATGTAAATGTCAAAGATATATAAATAATGAAATAGGTGTAATTTGAAATAGATTATAGATTAAATCCTTCCTAGTGTAGCAAACATAATTATAAGTGAGTAAATTCCAAATTAGTAAAATAGACAGTAATTTAAATAGATAAATGTACGTATAAAACAGATAATACTATGTAGAATAAATAGATTATAAAAAGATAGTAAATATAAGATTCGTTGTGAGAGAGTAAGAGGTAAACTGTAATATGTATAAGGATAGAATAAGTTGTAGTCATTTCCAAATTTCCAAATTTGTGATAGGTAGAAATAGGAAGGTTTAGTATACCGTAGAAAGATGTATGAAGATAATGATATTGTATACATATACATAAGAAATGTAGGAATGTACAGATAAAACTGGTAGAGTAAGATAAACAGTAAAACCGATAAATAGATATAATATTTAAGATGGAATTATGTAATAATAAAAAGTAGAAAGACATATACCCGATACACATTAAGATAGATTAAGCTATAAATTTAATCGGTAAGCAAAAATGTACTAGATTAAGAAATAAATAAAGTACTACAATCCTGGGACACATAACCGGGGAAAGGAGCTGAAAAAAAAAAAAAAAAAAAAAAAAAAAAAAAACCTAACCTAACCTAACCTAACCTAACCTAACCTAACCTAACCTAACCTAACCTAACCTAACCTAACCTAACCTAACCTAACCTAACCTAACCTAACCTAACCTAACCTAACCTAACCTAACCTAACCTAACCTAACCTAACCTAACCTAACCTAACCTAACCTAACCTAACCTAACCTAACCTAACCTAACCTAACCTAACCTAACCTAACCTAACCTAACCTAACCTAACCTAACCTAACCTAACCTAACCTAACCTAACCTAACCTAACCTAACCTAACCTAACCTAACCTAACCTAACCTAACCTAACCTAACCTAACCTAACCTAACCTAACCTAACCAGTCGCGTGCGCCCTGTCGACCCGAGCGCTCATCGCCAACCCGCTCCGCGCGTCAAAATTTTTATTTACAATTTTCTGTGCACTTTAAAAATTCAATAACGTGTGGTTTTTTCGATCAAACAGTGAAGTGTCGCATATCGGTGTGTTCGTGGTGAAGCCACCTATCCAGCGGTACCAGTCCTGGGCTCGAGCGTTGAGCGGTTCCAGAGATATCTCTGGGAACCTGCTCAAGACCTCGCCCAGACCACTTCGGAGCCGCACGCCGCTGGATAGCGATCGACGACCCCCACTTTTGAGGACTTAAACAGAAGCATATACACGACCGACACCCTCGGGAATTTTTCGGGATTTTTTCCGGGACTTTTCCCGACGTAAATCCCGAAAAAACAAAAAAACAAAAAACCACGTGCCACGTGCAACCCTTTCCCGGACGAACCCACGGGAATCAACTGCAGACTCGGCTGCGGGACGTCTGGAGCAGCCCGGAGCAGTTTTTCCCGTGTGAATCGCACACCGGGAACAGAAACAGTGGACTTTTTAAAAAATTCAGGTACTGTGACAGCCCTAAATAAAAAACTAGATCGACAACCCTGATATTAAAAATAACCAAAAAATAGACCCCTGTGCCAGGAACGTTTGTGCCAATTTTCAAATTTTTAGTGTGAGTGGTTTGGAAGTTATTCCAGAAAGTAGTGTCTCGGCCGAAAAACCAAGCGGTTTGCGGTTGGTAAACTCTGTCACCGGAATAAAAAGTTATCCAGAAGAGTCCCGGAAGTCCAGAAAAATCTGAACTTAGGCCAGCAGGAGAAGCAATCCAGTCCGCGCGTCGCTGCAGTTGCAGAATCCGCGCGCCACGCTCCCCCTCGCTGCAGGAGCCCCCGCCGTGAACCCCGATTTTGGCCTCAGCTGCAAAACAAGTAAGGAAAAAACGGTCAAGGGTGAAGCGTTCTTGCACCATCATCATCGGCAGCCCTGTTTTCTTCCGGCTTCAAAACTCGGGAACGGAGGCGGCTAGCTGGACTCTGTCTTCGGAATCAGGGACAGTAATTGACCCTGCACCCACCGATACCTCTCCCCTCCCCGAAGCGCCCCCCTTTACTTACTTTTTGACGTTTTCATCACCCCCACCCTCCCCCCCCCCGAAATCATTAACAACCCCAACAGACGGACTAGACATACACCGAGGACCCACTTTTGTCAAAAATTTTTCATTTTCATATTTTATTAATTAAATTGACCAGTCACTCTTTTGGCGAAAATTCCCTTGACCTACATATTTGACCCAGTTTATTAGAATTCTGACACCAGGACTGGTCACCTGGTTTTGCGAATAATAAAATAGTCGTAACTTTTGACCCGTACGTCCTACGGCAACGCGGTTTTTTCTAAAAAATAGTACAGGGAAGGCGCTTTCTGGCCGGACCCCTCCCTTCCCTCTCCCCGCTTCCCCTTAAATTTTGAGTCCCTATAACTTAAGAACGGTGCGACTTAAAAATATTCTGTTGACGGGTTAGTATTATAGACCCCATACCCTGCTCGACACCAACCCCCCCCCCTCTTCCCCTCTTTTTTCGATTTCCCCTCTTTTGCAAAAACGCACCAGACTGACTTACTGACACACCTAGTACCTCTTAGCCCTCTCTCCACTCGTCCTCCCGCCCCCTCCCCCTGTGAGCGACCGAAGCACGTGACCATCCGCAGCACGGTGCGCGCTTCTCGATCGCCCCTGACAGTCTTGCTCAGTTGAATACTCTGTTTAGATATAATTAATATACTTGTAAGACTAAACTGTTACGAAATTTATCGTTAGAAATAAGACAATTAAGGCAATTTACACCTTAATCAAATAGTTTATAAGAAAATTATTTTAATACAGTAATAGCTTGTTTGCTGAGCTGCACTGACTGGAGCTGTGTGATAATAGGTTGTTGACAAGTTACGGTTCTTTTGATCGTATTATCTATTTAATAAATTTATTGACAAATATTGACGTGAAAAATTACTTAGAATTTCTATTATTAATATTGTTATTTTTATTTATTTTATTTTATTTCTTTAATTTGGAATTTTTGACAAAACCCCCAAATAATGTATGCCACCACGAGAACCCCAAACAAAAAACAAATGGATATGAAGAACTCCACAGACGGTAATCCACCGGCCGCTCATTCCAAGGTGCGTACCAGCATCGGCGAGTGGGAGACGGGGAGAGTATCCCCGAGTGACCCCGCGAGCCCCCTGAGCGGGACAGAATCTGCGCCGGCGCCTTTGGCGAGGGCCCTTTCGGCGGAAGCGGCAGCGCTGCCCCAGCCGGCGGGCCCTGCGCCGGGCCTCCGGCCGCAGCGAGCGGCTCCCGCGCCGACGACACGCGCGGCGCCCGCGCCGGTGCGCGCGACCTCACGTCCCCCTGCCGAGATGCTCTCAAAGCGGGTACCGAAGCCGGTGAGCCCAAGAAAGGAACAGGAGACCGGATGTCAGCTGTTGGGGGACTCATCATCATCATCATCAGGGAACCTGCAAGAAAAACCGACTAACGGCATGAGTAGAGTGGCCGAGGCGAGGGCTTGCCTAAACAAGGCCAAGCTTAACATCGGAAGCTCCAGGAACACAAAAGGCGAAATCAAGGAAGCCGTTATAACTGCAGTCGACCGGCTATTTGAACTAGTGAAAGAGGCAGAGGCGGAGCTGAAAAAGAGTAGGGGGCAGGGCGGGGGTGGGGTGGCCGAGCCGGTGGCTCGGTCTCCCTCCCCCCGGCCTTCCCCCCCGACCTGCCCCCCTGGACACGACGACCTGCATCGGATACTGGAACAACACGCTAAGCTTATAGAGGAAAACACTGAAAGTATGAAAAACCTGAAAGAAAAGTTAAGTACTCACCAGAAGTCCTTGGAGGGGGCATCGTACGCGAGCGTGGTGGCCGGCGTCGCCGCGAGGACACCCGTGCGGCAGACGGCGATGCACTCCGTCGTTGTCACATCCAAGGATGAGACCGAATCGGGCGAAGAGGTCCTGGAAAAAATAAAAAAGGCGGTTAATGCAAGAGAAGGAGGAATAGTGGTGGACAGGATCAGGAAAGCGAAAGATAGGAAAGTTATCGTGGGATGTAAGGATCAGGAAGAGATGGAGAAGGTGAAAAAAAGGATCAAGGAAAATGGTAGGCAGCTAGAGGTGGAAGAGATGAAGAATAAAGACCCTCTGATCGTACTCTATGGCGTCCTCCAGAGCAATTCTGATGAGGACGTCATAAAGGCGATCAGAAAGCAGAACTCGCATCTCCTGACCGGTCTTAGCAAAGAAGATGATAGGATTGAGATCCGCTTCCGACGCAGGGCTCGAAACCCACTAACAGCACACGTCGTGGCTAAGGTATCGCCATCTATATGGCAGCGACTGACGCAAGCCGGGGCCATACAAGTCGACATACAGCGGGTCAGAGTCGCCGACCAGTCCCCCCTAATACAGTGCTCGCGCTGCTTAGGATACGGACATGGTCGGCGGTTCTGTCGCGATGCTGCCGACGTATGTAGCCACTGTGGAGGCCAGCATCTCAAAGATAAATGCGCAGAATGGCTAGCAGAAACGCCTCCAAATTGCGTAAATTGTATGAAGGCAAAAATGCAAAGAATCGATCACGGCGCCTTCAGCCAAGAATGCCCAGTAAGACGCAAGTGGGAGGCCCTGGCCAGGTCCACTGTGGCTTATTGCTAAGGTTGCCTCAATGATTCAAGTTTTGCAGGCCAACCTTCAAAGGAAGAAACTAGCAACAAGTGAGATCCTCATTGAAGCTACAAAGAGGAAAGCTGCGGTGGCGCTGATCCAGGAGCCATATGTGGGTGGGACTAGAAGTGTGAGGAGCTACCGGGGCGTAAGGATCTTCCAGAGCACCGATATAGGAGAAGGGACTGTAAAGGCGGCAATAGCGGTTTTCGATCCAGCTCTTGTCATCACACAGTACCCAAAACTAACCACAAACAACGTCGTTGTGATAGGAGTCCAAAGCGGAACCTGGAAGATCACGCTGGTATCCTACTACTTCGAGCCAGACCAGCCCATAGGGCCAAACCTGGAGCATCTCACCAAGATCGAGAAAGAGCTAGGTCCCAGGAGATTGGTCATGGGGGGAGATGCCAACGCAAAGAGCTGCTGGTGGGGAAGTGCCAAAATTGACCACAGAGGGGAGGATATGACCTCAACTCTCGACGAACTCGGTTTCCAGGTGCTCAACATCGGGAACACACCGACCTTTGACACCATCAGAGGGGGCCGACGCTTCTACAGCTACGTAGACGTGACAGCCTGTTCCCTGGACATGCTCGATCTGGTGACCGACTGGAAGGTAGAAGAGGGTCTCACGAGCTCCGACCACAACGGAATCGTATTTTATATACATTTGGAAAAACCAAAACAAACTAAAATAGAAAGAACCACTAGAATTTATAACACTAAAAAAGCAAATTGGCCCTTATTTCTTGAGAAAATGAACCAATTAAATGCTGAGCAAAATTTAACAGTATCTGAAATAGAAAAGATAGATAACTTAGAACATTTAGACAAAATAATAGAAATACATACAAAAAATATAATAGAATCAAGTAATCACTCAATACCAAAAAAGAAAAATAAAGAAATATTTACGATTCCGTGGTGGACGCCCGAGCTCGAGAAGATGAGGAAGGAAGTCGTCACCAGAAGGCGCAGGATCAGCTGTGCAGCTCCGGTCCGGAAGAATAAGGTCATCGATGAGTACCTGAAACATAAAGAAGAGTTTGAGTTACAGGCCGAAAAAGCCCAGGTCGAAGGGTGGAAGGAGTTCTGCAGTAAGCAGAATAGGGAAGGTTTATGGGAGGGGATTTATCGCGTGATCGGCAGGACGATGAAAAGGGAGGAGGATCTCCCGCTGGAGTGGGGAGGACAGGTGCTGAGCGCGAAAGGCTCAGTGGAGCTACTGGCCAAAACGTTTTACCCGGAAGACCTTGAGGAGAACGACAGCCCCGAGCATCGCCAAACAAGAAGGAACGCAGAGCAAGCGAATGGTGTGGAACAAGATGGTCTATGTTACCCGCCATTTACAGAGACTGAGCTACGCATGGCGATGCAGACGTTCAACCCCAAAAAAGCGCCCGGAGCCGATGGTCTCACTCCGGATATATGTAGCCAAGCCACCCAAAATGACCAAGGAATATACTTAGCGCTCATCAATAAGTGTCTAGAGTTGGACCACTTCCCGACCATATGGAAAGTTGCCACCGTTGTCGTACTCCGCAAACCGGGAAAGGAATCATACACCACACCCAAATCCTACAGGCCGATTGGGCTCTTGCCTGTACTGGGTAAAGTGTATGAAAAGATGCTCATGGCCCGACTTAAGCATCACCTAATACCAAGGATGAGTACTCACCAGTACGGCTTTATGCCCCAGAAGAGCACCGAAGACTCCCTTTATACCCTAATACAGCACATCAAATCGAAACTCGACAATAAAAAGATGGTAGCTATAGTTTCTTTGGATATAGAGGGAGCCTTCGATAGCGCCTGGTGGCCAGCTATAAAAGTCCGTCTGGCTGAGGAAGAGGCTCCTTTAAAACTGAGGAGGGCCATTGACAGTTACCTTAGCAACAGGGAGGTGAGAGTTAGGTACGCCGGCGAGGAATATGCTAAGGCGACAAATAAGGGTTGCGTGCAGGGCTCCATCGGGGGTCCCATCCTTTGGAATTCAATCCTAGACCCCTTGCTCAGAGAACTAGACAATAGAGGCTATTGTGTTCAGGCCTTTGCCGACGATGTCGTCTTGGTATTTGAGGGAAAAACGGCGATTGAAATAGAGCGACATGCCAATGCCGCGCTCGCGCATGTGCTAGCGTGGGGTGTCAGCAACAAATTAATATTTGCGCCACACAAAACGTGTGCAATGTTAATAACGCGTAAGTTAAAATACGACACCCCACGTCTGAGCATGGGCGGGATCGACATTGGTATGTCTAAAGAAATAAAAGTGTTGGGCCTGACCATTGATGATAAGTTGACGTTTAATGCCCACGTGAGCAACATATGCCGTAAAGCGATAAACTTTTATAAGAAACTGTCACGGGTCGCAAAACTCGAATGGGGATTGCGGCCCGCAGTGGTCAGGACCCTATACACGGCCGTGGTCGAGCCGACCATTCTGTACGCCGCGAGCGCATGGGCGTCCGCGACAAATAAATTGTGTGTTCGTAAACAGCTCGATGCGGTGCAGCGCGGCTTTGCGCAGAAGATGGTGAAGGCGTACCGAACGGTGTCTCTCAACTCAGCGCTGCTACTTGCTGGGCTGATTCCACTGGATATCCGAGTCAGGGAGGCGGCCTCTCTCTATGCAGCAAAAAGAGGATATTCCCAGCAGTTAACAGGAAATCGAGAAATAGAGACGCCGGTCGCTTACGCTGAATCGCCGCATCCTGCTCAATGCATAGAGCTGCACTACACCTGCGTGGGGGACGATGCGGCATTGGAACAGCACAGCCACGACGGGCTGAACATATTTACCGACGGCAGTAAGCTAGAAGGGAAGGTTGGCGCGGCATTATCCTTATGGCGTGATGGCGCGGAAACCGGTACCCGAAAGCTCAAACTGGAACAATGCTGCACCGTCTACCAAGCGGAGCTGTTGGCCTTGTCCGAGGCTACCGACATCGTCCTCCGCCGAAACTCGGATACAAACAATATCTATTGTGATTCGAGAGCCGCGCTGGAGACAGTAGCTAATAACTTCTCCCTCCATCCCTTAGCAGTAAATGCTAGAGCCAACATTGCCAGAATAAAGAACAGCGGAAGAGATGTCCGGCTCTTCTGGATAAAGGCACACGCGGGGATGGAGGGAAACGAAAGAGCAGACGAGCTGGCCAAACATGCAGCCTTGTTTCGTAAGACGAGGCCGGATTATGATAGGTGTCCAGTTTCCTTCGTGAAGCGACAAATCCGGATGTTGTCGCTGGACGAATGGAACAAAAGGTATAGGGCTGAAGGGACGGCATCGACGACAAAGGCCTTCTTCCCGGATGCAATAGCGGCATATCCTGTTGTAAACAAAATAAAACTTGATCCCATTACCACACAGCTCTTGACCGGCCACGGAGGATTCTCCTCGTACTTGCATCGTTTCAAGTGCAAGGAGAGTCCTTCATGCCTGTGCGACCCAGATGTAGAGGAAAGTTTATTGCATGTAATTTTAGAATGTCCAATATTTTGTGTAAAAAGATATGAAACTGAAAATGAAATAGATATAAGCATAACGATGGAAAACATAAGTAAAATTGTACAAAATAAAGATATTAGA
Source organism: Hypomecis atomaria (assembly GCA_964007245.1). Lineage (NCBI taxonomy): Eukaryota > Metazoa > Arthropoda > Insecta > Lepidoptera > Geometridae > Hypomecis > Hypomecis atomaria. The sequence continues at coordinate 24,297,649 of OZ023287.1, read as the reverse complement.
GATAAGTTTTTAGATTATTGTAGGTATATTGTAAACAAAGTAGTAATTAGAAATAAAAGTAGGTAAAAGTGTTACAATCCTTCATATTTACATATGACTGATATGTAACACATTATAGCATTAAGATGAAAAAATTATTTTAGATTAAGAATGCCCCGTAAATAAAAACTATTTTCTGTGTTGTAAAGTCATTAAAAAACTTAGATAGGTACACAATAAATAGATTAGTATTGGCATCCCACCAATAAATAATGAATGAGATGAATAAATGATAGACAAGGTATGAAGAGTGAAAGTCGATCAGAGTAAAAGCGAGAAATGGTATGAAAGGAAGATCGCAAACATTGTCTCCAATAAACTTGGGGGTAGCTTAGTAAAAAAAAAAAAAAAAAAAAAAAAAAAAAAAAAAAAAACACAACCTAACCTAACCTAACCTAACCTAACCTAACCTAACCTAACCTAACCTAACCTAACCTAACCTAACCTAACCTAACCTAACCTAACCTAACCTAACCTAACCTAACCTAACCTAACCTAACCTAACCTAACCTAACCTAACCTAACCTAACCTAACCTAACCTAACCTAACCTAACCTAACCTAACCTAACCTAACCTAACCTAACCTAACCTAACCTAACCTAACCTAACCTAACCTAACCTAACCTAACCTAACCTAACCTAACCTAACCTAACCTAACCTAACCTAACCTAACCTAACCTAACCTAACCTAACCTAACCTAACCTAACCTAACCTAACCTAACCTAACCTAACCTAACCTAACCTAACCTAACCTAACCTAACCTAACCTAACCTAACCTAACCTAACCTAACCTAACCTAACCTAACCTAACCTAACCTAACCTAACCTAACCTAACCTAACCTAACCTAACCTAACCTAACCTAACCTAACCTAACCTAACCTAACCTAACCTAACCTAACCTAACCTAACCTAACCTAACCTAACCTAACCTAACCTAACCTAACCTAACCTAACCTAACCTAACCTAACCTAACCTAACCTAACCTAACCTAACCTAACCTAACCTAACCTAACCTAACCTAACCTAACCTAACCTAACCTAACCTAACCTAACCTAACCTAACCTAACCTAACCTAACCTAACCTAACCTAACCTAACCTAACCTAACCTAACCTAACCTAACCTAACCTAACCTAACCTAACCTAACCTAACCTAACCTAACCTAACCTAACCTAACCTAACCTAACCTAACCTAACCTAACCTAACCTAACCTAACCTAACCTAACCTAACCTAACCTAACCTAACCTAACCTAACCTAACCTAACCTAACCTAACCTAACCTAACCTAACCTAACCTAACCTAACCTAACCTAACCTAACCTAACCTAACCTAACCTAACCTAACCTAACCTAACCTAACCTAACCTAACCTAACCTAACCTAACCTAACCTAACCTAACCTAACCTAACCTAACCTAACCTAACCTATTATTACATATATATGTATAGCAAATGAAACTTTAATAGATATAAAATTAAGATTAAATAAGATAAGTATAGAAGTTTATATGAGAGTAGAAATAAGAGGCTGGTAAAAAAGATGTAAAGATGTAATAAAAATAGGTTAGATATATAAAAACATAGATATATAGATATATATATAAGATATAGGAGATAAATACAGGATAGGATAGGATAGATGGTTAACGGATAGTATATAGTATCTATTTTATTGACGTGCGTGTGACTGAGTTTTTTGACTGGCACACTTACTAGATAGGATAACTAGACTGATATAGTTTTTTTGACATATCAATTTTAACCGACTGACGTAGCTCCCCCCGACCAATAAGACAACTAGACTAGACAATTAGAATAATATTGTTTGATATAATATTTTAAGTGACTGACTTACTCATATCCCCCCCGACCATGCCTATTGCACACACCCCCGTTAAGAAGAGCTCCAACAGGGGCGAGCCGGTCTCTCCTGAGGCCCTGGAAAGGGTACGTCCCTCTCCTGAGCGCAGAATGGCGCAGGCTCCTAACGTGCGGAGGAGCATTGGAGAATGGGAAAGCGGCTCCAAACCTAAACCATGCAGCTCGACGTCGCACGGACACTCGCCGCGCAAATTGACTCCGGCCCTGGCCCCGGCTCCGGCTCCGGCCCTGGTTCCGGTTCCGGTTCCGGCCCCGGCCCCGGCCCCGGCCCCGGCCCCGGCCCCGGCCCCGGCCGCGGCCCCGGCTTCGGCCCCGGCTCCGGCCCCGGCCTCGGCGCCGGCACCGGCCCCGGCCCCGGCGCCGGCCCCGGCCTCGGCCTGTTTGAAGAAGGCAGCGCCTCTCGCCGCGAAGCCGACAACGCGGAGAGTTTCCGCAGGGAGCGCGAGCGTGTCCCCGAAGTCGTCCAGCGCCCCCAAACCGGTCGATAGAGTCGCAGAGTGCAGGATCTGGCTAAAAAAGGCGAAGATGCACCTGAGCGAATCCCGGAACTTAAAAGGTGAAATTAAGATGGGCATCGCAGAGGCGCTGGACAAGATGTACCAACTGATGAAAGATGAAGCGGCATCTGGAGACAAAATAAAAAATATTAATATTGAGGAAAAAGGGGAAAAATTAATTGGTAAACAGGGTAATTTAGAAAATGGGATCATGGGAAAGGAGGGAATAGAACTTGTTAAAATTATGAAGGAACAGGGTGAAAAGATAGACAAGACAAATTTAGAATTGGAAAAGTTAAAAGAAACCATCGCGTTGCATCATGTGACCATGCAGCAGCAGGCCACTTACGCCGCCGTTACAGCCGCCCCCCCCGCGAGACTGGCGCCGGAACGAAGTGCATTGCACTCCATTGTCATCTCGTCGAAGGACGAGGCGCATACTGGGGACGAGGTGATGGGTGAGGTGCGGAAGGCGGTCAACGCGAAGGACGGGTGGGTGACAGTGGAAAGGGTCCGGAAGATAAAAAACAAGAAAGTTATAATAGGATGCAAGACGGAGGAGGAGAGAAAAAAGATCAAGGAGCGACTCGAGAGCGCAGGCGGTCGACTTGTTGTCGAGGAAATGAAAAACCACGACCCCATGGTGGTACTTAGGGATGTATTGACGTACATCAGCGACGAGGACGTGTTGGTCGCACTGAGACGCCAGAATGGGGATGTTTTTCAGGGCCTCGACAAGAAGGACGATAGAGTAGACGTCAAGTTCAAGAGACGTGCTAGAAACCCGCTCATGAACCACGTAGCATTGAAGGTGTCCCCGCAAATTTACAGCCGACTGATGGCCAAAGAGGCGGTCCACATTGACATGCAGAAGGTGAGGGTTGCAGATCAATCCCCTCTTGTGCAGTGCTCGATGTGCCTAGCCTATGGCCACGGTCGGAGGTTCTGCAAGGACACTATTCCAAAGTGCAGCCATTGTGGCGGCCCGCACATGCGAAGCAAATGTGCGGACTTTCTAGCATCTGCAGTGCCGACCTGCTGCAATTGCGTGGCCGCCAAGATGGAGAATGCAGAGCACAACGCATTTAGCTCCGAGTGCCCGGTGCGTAGGAGGTGGGAGGCGCTGGCGCGGGCTAAAGTAGCGTATTGCTAAGGTGGTTCCAGGGCGCTCCAGGGTAGGCAACCACCCCACCAGAAGCTATGCAGTAGCCCAAGCGAACCTCCAGAGGAAAGAGCTAGCCACCACGGAGCTTATGACTCATGCCGGTAGTCGGAAAATCGCGTTTGCACTGGTCCAGGAGCCGTATGTGGGTGGGGTTAGAAGGATGAAGGACTACCGTGGGGCGAGAGTCTTCCAGTGCGCAGCAGTAGGAGATGGGACTGTGAAGGCGGCAATAGTCGTCTTTGATGACGAGCTTGACGTCGTCCAGTGCCCGAAACTCACGACCAACAATATTGTTGTAGTGAGGATCCGAACCAGCGCCTGGGAAATCGCGGCGGTCTCCTTCTACTTCGAACCGGATCAGCCCATAGAGCCATACCTGGAACAGATCAAAGCGATTAGAGAGGAGCTGGGCCCAAGAGGACTGCTTGTTGGAGGCGATAGCAACGCCAAGAGTACCTGGTGGGGCAGCACCATAGAAGACCACAGGGGCGTAGAGATGTCCGGGACCCTGGAAGAGTCTGGATTACATGTACTCAACAGAGGCGATACACCTACGTTCGACACCGTGAGAGGTAACAAGGTGTACACCAGTTATATAGATATAACAGCCTGCACGGAAGATCTACTTGAACTGGTAGACAACTGGAGGGTAGACCAGGAGATGACGAGCTCCGACCACAACGCCATTCTGTACGATATAAAGCTCCGCAAAAGTAGAGGCCTGAGAGTCCAGAGAACGACTAGGCTCTACAACACGAAAAAGGCGAATTGGGATCATTTCGATTTAGTACTTTCGGATTTCAAATTAGATAAAAATATTTGCACAGAGACCATTAACAACATTCGATCAAAATTAGAGCTGGAACAAATCATTACTAAATTCACAAATGCAATCACGGACGCATGCAAGGACAGCATGCCAATTAAGAAGAGTACAGAGATACTCAAGATCCCATGGTGGAATGACGAGCTCGAAAGGCTGTTTAAAGTTGCCACTACCTTCAGGCGTAAGATTAAGAACGCGGCACCGTACCGCAGAGATATAGTGGCAGCTGAGTACATGAAGAAAAAGGAAGAATATGAGTGCGAAGCCAAGAAAGCCCAAATAGAAAGTTGGAAGGAGTTCTGTAGAAGACAGGACAGGGAGGGAGTATGGGACGGTATTTACCGTGTGATCCGTCGGACCACCAGGAGACAAGAAGACTTGACCCTAACCAAAGAAGGTGCATATCTAAACCCAAGAGAGTCGGTGAACTTACTTGCGGAGACATTCTACCCACAAGACCTGGAGGAAACTGACAATGACGAGCACCGCCGCGTTAGAGAAGCGGCAAAGCGGGTAAACGAATGGAAGCATGATGAGCTCCATGATCCACCGTTTACACTGCTGGAGCTGAAGACCGCGGTGGGGAGTTTCAACCCGAAGAAGGCCCCAGGAGCGGATGGCTTCACATCAGATATCTGCAGCCGAGCTATCTACCAGGACCTGGACGCATCCCTTGCCCTCTTCAACAAGTGCCTAGAATTAGGCCACTTCCCGGACATCTGGAAGCAGGCAACCGTGGTAGTCCTGAGAAAACCGGGCAAGGATGACTATACGAACCCCAAGGCTTACAGACCAATCGGTCTATTGCCGGTCCTGGGGAAGGTCCTGGAGAAGATGACAGTAGCAAGGATCAAATGGCAGTTAGCACCGCGGATTAGTACTCGCCAGTTCGGATTCATGCCCCAGAGGAGCACCGAGGACGCCCTCTATACGCTAATACACCGAATCAAGGGTAAGATTGAGCTGAAGAAGCTGGTAACCCTAGTGTCATTGGATATAGAGGGGGCCTTCGATAGCGCGTGGTGGCCGATCATTAGAATACGTCTGGCTGAGGAAGAGTGCCGCGTGAACACGAGGAGGCTACTGGATAGCTATATGGACTGCAGAAATGTCAGTGTAAGATTTGCCGGGGAAGAATGCACCAGGAGCACCAATAAAGGATGTGTGCAAGGGTCAATAGGTGGTCCCATCCTATGGAATCTTCTGTTAGACCCACTACTGCAGGAACTGGAGGGGATGGGGGTGTACGTGCAAGCCTTTGCTGACGATGTAGTGTTACTGTTTGACGGAGACTCTGGACCTGACGTCTCGATACGGGCCAACGCTGCGCTGGCTCATGTGCAAGAGTGGGGTGTTCGGAACAAGTTGAAGTTTGCGCCGCACAAAACTTGCGCAATGGTCTTGACCAAGAAACTTAAGTACGACACCCCACGATTGACCATGGGAGGAGTGAGCGTCGGCATGTCTCGGGAGGTTAAGATCCTAGGACTGACGATTGACGACAAATTGACATTTAACACGCACGTCGCATTGCAATGTAGGAAAGCGCTAGATATTTATAGGCAGCTTTCGAAGGCCGCAAAGGTGGACTGGGGCTTGCATCCCGACGTTATCCGCTCGATTTATACGGCCACAATCGAGCCAATCATAATGTACGCCGCGCCAGTGTGGGCGTCCGCAACGAAGAAGATCGGGGTGCGTAAGTTGCTCGATACGGTCCAGAGAGGATTTGCACAGAAGCTCTGCAAATCGTATCGGACTGTCTCTCTACACTCGGCGCTGGTCTTGGCGGGGATACTACCTCTCGACCTCAGAATACAGGAAGCAGCCGCACTGTACGAGGCGAAGAGAGGGTCGCCCCTGCCGGACCTAGGAGACAGAGAGCCTGAGTGTCCGGTAAGATTTGCAGAGACTCCTCACCCAGCCGAGCATATGGATCTGGAATTTATCCGACTGGAAGACCAAAGCCTTGTAGACAGGTACAACGTGCAGCAGGTGAGAATATTCACCGACGGCAGCAAGATTGAGGGAAAGGTCGGAGCCGCGCTCTCCCTGTGGAACGGCGAGGCCGAGACCAAGAACCTCAAGCTAAGTCTGTCCGCGTACTGCACAGTCTACCAGGCGGAGCTCCTAGCCATATGCAAAGCCTCGGGATTGATCCTCAGCAGGAAGGAGGTGAGTTATGGTCTATATAGCGATTCGAGAGCCGCACTGGAGACGATCGTTAACCATAGCTCCCTCCATCCCCTGGCCGTCGAGACGCGGAGTAATCTGCGAATGGCCAAGACTCAGGGCAAGGAGGTATCGTTGTTCTGGGTCAAGGCTCACGCGGGTCTGCCGGGCAACGAGCGCGCTGACGATCTAGCGAAGGAGGCTGCGTTGACGCTGAAGAAGAAGCCTGAGTACGACCGGTGCCCAATCTCGCATTTAAAACGGCATATTCGTGGAACATTCTTGGAAGAATGGGATAGACGATATAAGGCTGGAGATACCGCGTCAATAACAAAACTGTTTCTTCCAAGCGTAGGTAGTGCATATAGGTTCGTACGTGAAGCCAAGCCAGCGGGTAAGCTTACCCAGATCCTCACGGGGCATGGGGGATTCTCCCAATACTTGAACCGATTCAAGTGTAGGGAGAGTCCATCATGCCTCTGTGACAATGACGAGATAGAGGACGTCCCCCACATCCTACTCCACTGCCCAATCCACGCTGAAGCTAGGTTCGACCTAGAACAGACCCTAGGTGTTAAACTCGATAGAGAAGCACTAGGTGATCTCCTAACCGGCAAAACGAGCAGCTCAGTGTTTATAGACTATTGCCTTAGCATATGTAATATTGTGAACAAGCGTAATGCAACTAGATAGATAAGTTTGCTAGAATATATATTAGTATATATATATGTATAGCAAAATAAATGTTATAGATATAAAATATTGGTTAAGTAAGTTTAGTAGTTTGTATATGAGAGCGAGCGAATAGGTTAATGAGATAATATTTTCACCCTGTAACGACATTTTAGTACAACGTGTGGCTCTAATGAGCCACAAGTATGTACATGTCACAATGTCGCTGCCAAGAAATCTCAATATGTACACGATATAATATTAGGTAAGATTTAGTATAAATGTAAATGTAAAGATAGATTAATAAAACTAGACTAGTAATTGTTCGTACAACGTGCGGCTCTAATGAGCCACAAGTATGTACATGTCGCAAAAAACGTTTTGTTATAAGTGTAATAGAATATAAGGTACATTCGATACCAAAATATGTAAGATAAAATTTAGAGAAAGATTAAGCAATAAATTATAGAATAAGAAAATTGTAATAGAGTAAGAAATAAATAAAAAGTAATACAATCCTGGGACATATAACCAGGGGAAGGAGCTAAAAAAAAAAAAAAAAAAAAAAAAAAAAAAAAAAAAAAAAAAAAAAAAAAAAAAAAAAAAACCTAACCTAACCTAACCTTTTTTTTTTTTTTTTTTTTTTTTGACCCAGGAAAATCCTTTATGGATACCACCAAACCTGGGGAGGCCGGTGGTTATGTGGGAGTCTCCACCGCTAATCGGTGGCATACCCACTAAAAACCTGGGGTGTTTCCGCCACTGCGCTATATGTGTCGGGGCTACGGGCACGCTTGCGCACTCCTCCGCGGCCCCAACAGCGCTGTCCGCTACCGGACCCTCCTCGGGGAGCTCAACCCTTAGGGAGCTCCACCCGGCATTGCTACGATGTGCTGAAACACAGAGCACATCGTGCAGTCTCGGGGAACTCTCAAACGGATGGCGGGCTTCCCCAAGCCCAACCACCCAGAGTTCCCCTTATGGAGGCAGGCGGTCGTGTGCAAGACGCCTGCCTCGGGGGCGCCTTCTGCGCATGGGGAGGCTCGCAATGTCGTCCTCCCTCATGCGCTCTTCGGCCTCTTTGCGTTCCAGGACCTCTTCGCAGAAGTCCCGGACCGCATTCCAGGATCTCTCGCTGCCAACCATAGCCGCGGCAACGGTTGGAAGCGAGAGATCCACCCCCACTATGGCCACGAGCTGGGCCCGCTGGACTGTCCACGCCGGACACACCTCCAGCGTATGCTGCGCCGTGTCGGACTGGTCGCCACACTGGTGGCAAACCGGTGTGGGTTCTCTCCCGGCAACTCGATGCAGATACTCACCAAAGCAACCATGCCCTGTGAGCACCTGCACGAGCCTAAACGAGAGAACCCCACCCTCACGGTTGACCCAATCCCGGAGGATCGGTCGGAAAGCCTCCACAGTGCGGCGACCAGCGGACGGCTCCTCGAGCCTGCGCGCCCACCGCTCCATGGCCTTTTCTCGGCCTTGCCTCCGCCAACGTCTCACCACCTCAGGGGGAGCAGAATCATCCCTGGCCCGTGTATCGGACAGTTGGCGGTAGATGTTCGCCAACATCTCTGCGTCCAGGTCCCATGGACATGTCCCGGCCAAGATGCACGCCGCCTCAAATGATACTGTGCGGTACGCACGTATCACTCTGAGCGCCATACACCGCTGCGGTCTCCGCAGCAGTTGGGTGTTATGGGCGCTCAGAGCGTCCGCCCAGATCGGCGCTCCGTAGAGCGCCATAGACCTCACCACCCCCGTGTAGAGGCGGCGGCATGCAGCGTTCGGCCCTCCCACATTCGGGAGAAGGCTACTCAGAGCCGAAGCCGCTCCGACGAGCCGCGGAGCAAGCCGCTTAAAATGCTCCCGGAAGTCCCATCGGCTGTCTAAAACAAGACCGAGGTACTTCATCGTCTTGCCGACGACGATGGGAACACCTCCCACGACCAGCTCCGCTCCGGCCGGTGGCGCATTCCGAGGACCGTGAAAGCACACGGCCTCGGACTTACTCAGGGCCACCTCTAGCCCCAAGCGCCGGATTCGGCTCACTATTTGAGCCGTGCCCGCCGTGGCCAGGATCGACGCATCACGGTACGTCGAACCGCGAGCCAGGACCAGAGTGTCATCGGCATAGCACACAACGTCGATGCCACTCAAGCGCCCGCCTCGAAGTACCCAATTGTAGCCGAAGTCCCACATGACTGGTCCAAGGACCGAGCCCTGCGGAACTCCGAGCGACACCGCCCACCTGCCCCATCCTTCCCTCGTGGGGTAGACTACATCTCTGTCAGAGAAGTAGTCATCGAGGGTCCGGCGCAGGTAGGGGGGCACCTCGTGACAGCGCAGTGCCGTCCTAATGCAGCCCCAGGGGAGGGTATTGAAGGCGTTGGCTATGTCTAATGACACAGCCAAGACGACCTCGCCCCGGGATACGGCCACTTCCGCAAAGGCCCTCACCCTCGATATGGCATCGATGGTGGACCTGCCCTTGCGGAAGCCGAACTGCGAGTCAGACAGGTTTGGCCCGACCTGCTCCAAGTGCCTGTTGAGACGGGCGGCAATGACCCGCTCCAAGAGCTTGCCAGCCTCGTCCAACAGCACGATCGGGCGGTAGGCCCCCGGCGAGTCGGCAGGTCTGCCCGCCTTGCGCAGCAGCACTAGCTTACCGCTCTTGTAGTGCCGCGGAAAGCGGCCCTGCTTTAGGCACTCCGTGAGGAACTCCCTGAACCGGGGCTCGAGGGCCTCCAACGCCAGCACCCAAGCCCGTCCGGGTATTCCGTCCGGGCCAGGAGCCGTGTCTTTGGCCCTGAGCCGCAGGACTGCCGCCGCGAGTTCCCCCTGGGAAATGGGCGGCACTTCCTCGGCCTCTGCATCCTCGACCCTCCCGCGATTAGAGGGGAAGGCCATCCTTGGGGCCACGTGGTCACCCGCCTGCGGAAACAGGGTTGCAACCACGTTCTCCAACAAGTCCGGCCTCATGGTCTGCGTCAGAGGTGGCGCCCATGGGCGGATCTTGTTCCGGACCCACTTATATGGTCTTCCCCACGGATCGCGGTCCAAGGCATCGAGCATCTGCTCTCGGGCACCGTCTTTGGCTCGCGCTATGTCCGTCTGCAGGGAGGTGACCATTTGTCTATACAGGGCGTACAGTTCGTCCTCCCGGTCCGGGTCCCAATGCCGGCGCCTGCGCTGTCTGGCGTATTCACGCCTAGCCGCCACACACTCCTCGCGGAGGTGGGCTAGCTCGGGCGTCCACCAGTGCACGCTGCGGCGCGGCGGCAGGGAACCCACTCGGGGCATCGAGGCGTCACAGATCTCTGTTAACGCCCCCCGGAACCACTCCGCCTCGGCGTCAACCTCCACTGCATCCGACCTCGGGATCCACGCCTGGACTATGGCTGCCTCCAGCAGGACCTCGCTGTCCAGGCGTTTGAGGGCCCATCGTGGTGACCGCTCCGTTCGAGGGCGGCTTGGACCTCCCGGGATTCCTGGGGGGGAAACGGTCATCCGGATGTACCGGTGATCGGACAACGTCTCCACTCCCTCCAGTACCTCCCAGTCCTGCACACGGCGCGCCAGGGTAGGGCTAGCGAACGTGAGGTCCACTATGGACCCTCCCTGCTGACGCACGCACGTTTGCACCGCCCCTCTGTTGAGCAGCAGCAGACCAAGGGCAGCTGCCCATTCCTCCAATGGCTGGCCTCTCTCGTTCGCAACAGGCGATCCCCACATGGCTGACTTGGCGTTAAAGTCGCCAGCAATCAGCACCTGGTGAGGACGACACTGTAGGACGAGAGACTCCAACTCGGAAAGCCAGCCCTCGAAATCGGCGAGGCTTCTGTTGGGAGAGAAGTAAGTACCTATATAGGCGACACCCCCCGCCACAACAGCTACACAGCCTCGCCTCTTCACCACCTTCTCGACTGGAGGAAAGCCCGCCACTGCTTGGGTCACGATCACCACAAGACCCTCATTGTCACCCGACCAATTATCCCGTGGGGGGACACGATAGGGCTCCGCCACAATTGCAATGGGTATCGACCACTCCGCCATGCTCTGGACCAGGAGGTCCTGAGCCCTGGCAGAGTGGTTGATGTTCGCCTGTAGTACCCTAAGGGCCATACTAATCGGCGTCCATTGACGCCGTCTCGCCCTGCGTTGAGGGTGGGGATGGGCGCTGCTGGGACTTGGCCGCAGCAGCCGCCTTCCGGCCTTTCTTTTTGGAGGGCAAGGCGCATGCCTTGGTCCCAACGCGATGCCCAGGTGGTTTACCCGCAGCCGCGCAAACTACGCAGTGCGGCACGCCTGAGCACTCGCTCGCCTTGTGGCCAGGCTGGCCACAGCGGTAGCAGAGACTGCTACGATCCGCCTCCGAGGTGCATTGCTCCCTGACATGCCCCACTTCGAGGCACCGGAAGCAGCGCATCGGCTTTGTGGCCAGAAGCTTAACTTGGGCCGAAATCCACCCAACCTTAAGGCGACCGTTGCCCACTACCTTCTTTGCCGCAGCTACTGGGCAGCTGACGAATGTCGTCCCCACTCCTACCGCATTTCTGCGGATGTCGCCAGCCTTTATTAGGTCGGCTTGGCAGCCCCCAGCACTGGAGATTGCCGCCACCACCTCCTCTTTGGTGACGGAGTCGTCCAAGCCACTGACGCGCAGCTCTGCGCGTTTCATTGGTCTGGAGACCCGGATTTCCTCGGAGTTATAGATCTCCCTCAGTTTAGCAGCGAGGGAGTCTGCCTTTTCTCCACTGGTGGTGCCAGGAATCTCCAGCATCCGACCGCCCGTAGCTGCCCTCCGGAATTGGAGGGATGTGATGCCAAGGAGGCTTAAGTCCACCCTCCTTTTGGCTTCAGTCAAAGCGTCCGCGTATGTGATGCCCTTTGTGAGGGCATCCGGCTGTATTGTGATAATAACAGCCGAAGTCCGTGGTACGCGGAGCTTTGGCTTCGGCGCCTCTGTGACGCGCTGAGCAGCGCGCTTTGGCGGCTGAGCCTGCTGTTTTGCAGCAGCCCCTCTACCGCTCGTCTTCTTCGGTGCCTTCTTCTTGGCAACCTCCACCCAACTATTGCTAGTTGAGGGAAGTGGCTGCACCTCAGTCGCTGGGCGGCTGGCTGGCCCCGCACTCGGGGGCTCAGGCTGGCTGCCCTTGATCGCGGCCTTTTTGCCCTTCCCCTTGCCTTTGCCCTTACCCTTAGGGGCTTTGGCAGAGGTGAGGCTTACGGCTGGCAAGTCCGCCATGCCCGATGTGCCCGGGTCCTGCGACGCGCTCGCAGACTTTAGGAATTCCTTCCTTCTGTTCGCAGGCGCGATCGCAGGGGCCCCAGGTTTCGCGGCACACTTTCGGTCAGCGGCAAGGGAAGGGCGCTGGCGCACTTCAGGAAGGAGGCGGTCTTCGAGTGCCTCAAACCGTGCGCTCATCATACCCCCGACTTGACGCATGATGGACTGCGTCAAGTCATCGGGATCCGCAGTCCCCGGTTCCCTCGCCCAGAATTGTCCAATGGGCGGGGAGGCAGGAGTGCGCGTCTCCATCATCTTACGGAGCTCCACTATCTCCTTTCGGAGATCTGACACCTCGGACTGCAGGCGCTCGTTGGCGGCCTGCAGCTTGCGGGTCTCATCCGTTGAGGACCTTGTGTGGAGGTCCTCGACGATGTCCTTAATTGTGGACGCTGCCTCCTTGAGGGCCTTGGTAAAGGTCCCTTTCAGTTTGCCAGACTTAGTGGCCACGAGGTTAATCGTAGCTACGCAGTCCAGCACCCTCTTATTTAAGACTGAGGCGGGTTCTGCACCCAACTCAGTCGCAGCAGCAGAGAGGAGGCATGGGGCTGACCCTGCCGATCTGAGCCTCTGGGTCATCTGAGCAACCTCCTGCTCGACCCTCAGCTCCATTTCCTCCCGCTCAGCGGCAACGAGCTCTGCTTTGGCCTTAGCGAGGCCTACATACTCGCCCGTTGTAGGCGGGCGGCCTCGACCTCTCTTCATGACGGCCACAGCCTTGGCAGCCGGGGCGTCTGAGTCGCCCCCGGAGCTCGCCTGGCCATCTCCGTCACCATCCTCATTCTGTCGCGCCGCACGCTTGCGCTTAGACGCGGCCAACCTCGACGATGACCGTGATGACACGGTCACCAAACTCATCGCTGAGGAGTCAGACTCCTCAGCCGAACTCAAAAAGAGCTCACAACCCTCTTCTAAATTTTTATTTATATTGTTCGAACTTTCCATATTGTTCCCACGAGTGTGGGGGAAATAAAAAGTCCACCCAGGCAGTGCCCCCTGTACCTGGGTAAGCCTAAGTACACCAGAGTGTCGGCCGGTACTCTGGCGGTGGTTCGCACTCGTGACCAACCCTACCCAGTGGCCATGCATCCCCTCGCCGTGCGCCGCAGCTTGGGATTTGGGGTGATTTTTTATAGAGGTTTTCTTCCTCGCGGTCCAGGCAACCAAGCCAAGACCCTCGGTCCTGCCGCAAGCCACGAGACGTGACCGTAGCCGCAAGCAGGGCTCCGATTTCCGACGCTGGCTCGCGAAGAGCCTGCTCGGCAGTAGTGTTAGTACATACCGAGCACGTCCCTCCCGGCACCGGCGAGAGCTCACATCCACTGGCCCCTCTGCTGAACAGAGGGATCCGTGGAGAGCTCACATCGCCAACTGCCATGAGACCACAGAAGGCCTCCAACCCCTGTTTGAGACTATGATTTATCAGTAGAATCTATGACTGAAACTACTGATCCATCATAATCCCAAACGAGCTCAGGACAGAACCGAGCTAACCCCCCAATGTCTTCTGCACGCGCTCCTCAATGAAGGGTAGAGGGGCGCGCAGAGAAGACCCCCGACCGGACATCTGCAATCACTCGGCAAGAACCCGCGAAGGAAGTTACCAAGTGATTCCCAGGGTGCACCACGAGGAGGTTTCCGGCCACAGCACCCCAACCTAACCTAACCTTTTTTTTTTTTTTTTTTTTTTGACCCAGGAAAATCCTTTATGGATACCACCAAACCTGGGGAGGCCGGTGGTTATGTGGGAGTCTCCACCGCTAATCGGTGGCATACCCACTAAAAACCTGGGGTGTTTCCGCCTTTGCGCCATCTGTCGGGGCTACGGGCACGCTTTCGCACTCATCCGCGGCCCCGACAGCGCTGTCCGCACTCGGACCCTCCTCGGGGAGCTCAACCATCAGGGAGCTCTACCCGGTATTGCGACGATGTGCCGAAACACGGGGCACATCGTGCAGTCTCGGGGAACTCTCGAACGGGTGGCGGGCTTCCCCAAGCCCAACCACCCAGAGTTCCCCTTATGGAGGCAGGCGGTCGTGTGCGAGACGCCTGCCTCGGGGGCGCCTTCTGCGCATGGGGAGGCTCGCAATGTCGTCCTCCCTCATGCGCTCGTCAGCCTCTTTGCGTTCCAGGACTTCTTCGCAGAAGTCCCGGACCGCATTCCAGGATCTTTCGCTACCCACCATGGCCGTGGCAACGGTTGGCAGCGAGAGATCCGCCCCCACTATGGCCACGAGCTGGGCCCGCTGGGCTGTCCACGCCGGACACACCTCCAGCGTATGCTGCGCCGTGTCTGTCTGGTCGCCACACTGGTGGCAAACCGGTGTGGGTTCTCTCCCGGCAACTCGATGCAGGTACTCCCCAAAGCAACCATGCCCTGTGAGCACCTGCACGAGCCTAAACGAGAGAACCCCATCCTCACGAGTGACCCAATCCCGGAGGATCGGTCGGAAAGCCTCGACAGTGCGGCGACCAGCAGACGGCTCCTCGAGCCTGCGCGCCCACCGCTCCATGACCGTTTCTCGGCCCCGCCTCCGCCAACGTCTCACCACCTCAGGGGGAGCAGAATCACCCCTGGCCCGTGTATCGGACAGTTGGCGGTAGATGCTCGCCAACATTTCGGCGTCTAGGTCCCAAGGACTCGTCCCGGCCAGAACGCACGCCGCCTCATAGGATACGGTGCGGTAGCCCCGTATCACCCTGAGCGCCATAAACCGCTGCGGTTTGCGCAGCAGTTTGATGTTGTGGGCGCTCAAGGCGTCCGCCCAGATCGGCGCTCCATAGAGCGCCATAGATCTTACCACCCCCGTGTAGAGGCGGCGGCATGCAGCGTTCGGCCCTCCCACATTCGGGAGCAAGCTACCCAGAGCCGATGCCGCTCCAACGAGCCGCGGAGCCAGTCGTGTAAAATGTTCCCGGAAGTCCCATCGGCTGTCTAGGACAAGACCGAGGTACCTCATCGTCTTGCCGACGACGATGGGAACACCACCCACGACCAGCTCCGCTCCGGCCGGCGGCGCTTTCCGAGGGCCGTGGAAACACACGGCCTCGGACTTACTGAGGGCCACTTCCAGCCCCAAGCGCCGGATGCGGCTCACCAACTGAGCCGTGCCCGCCGTAGCCAGGATCGACGCGTCCCTGTACGTCGCCCCGCGAGCCAACACCAGCGTGTCATCGGCATAGCACACGATGTCGATGCCACGCAGGTGGCCACCACGAAGCGCCCAATTGTAACCGAAGTTCCACGAGACTGGTCCCAAGACCGAGCCCTGTGGAACTCCGAGAGACATCTTCCTCCTGCCCCATCCCTCTCTCGTGGGGTAGACTACTTCCCTGTCCGAGAAGTAGTCATCGAGGGTCCGGCACAGGTAGGGGGGCGCTTCGTGGCAGCGCAGTGCCTCCTTGATGCAGTCCCAGGGGAGGGTGTTAAAGGCGTTGGCAATGTCCAACGACACCGCCAAGACGACCTCTCCCCGGGATACGGCCGATTCCGCAAAGGCCCTCACCCTCGATATCGCATCGATGGTGGACCTGCCTCTGCGGAACCCGAACTGCGATTCGGACAGGTTCGGCCCAACTTGTTCCAAGTGCCTGTTGAGACGGGCGGCAATGATACGCTCTAAGAGCTTGCCAGCCTCGTCTAACAGCACGATCGGGCGGTAGGCCCCCGGCGAATCGGCGGGTCTGCCTTCCTTGCGCAGCAGTACGAGCTTACCGCTCTTGTACCGGCGCGGAAAGCGACCCTGCCTCAGGCAGTTCGTGAGGAAGTCACGAAAGCGAGGCTCGAGGGCTTCCAACGCCAGCACCCAGGCGCGTCCGGGTATTCCGTCCGGACCTGGGGCTGTGTTTTTGGCCCTGAGCCTCAGCACCGCCGCTGCGAGTTCCCCCTGGGAAACTGGCGGGACTTCCTCGGCCTCTGCATCGACCTCGGCGCGACGCCTAGGGAAGGCCATCGCTGGGGTAGCGTAGTCGCCCGCCTGTGGGAACAGCGTAGTGACCACGTCTTCCAAGAAGTCCGGCTGCATGGTCTGCGTCAGTGGTGGCGCCCATGCGCGGAGCTTCTTGCGGACCATCTTGTATGGCCTTCCCCAGGGGTCACGATTGAGGTCCTCGAGCAAACTTGCTCGGGCGCCGTCAATGGCTCGCGCAATCTCCACCTGCAGCGAGGTGACCTGCACTCGGTATGAGGCGTAGAGTTCTGCCTCCCGGACCGAGTTCCGCCGCCGCCGTCGGCGCTCTCTGGCGTATGCACGTCTGGCAGCCACACACTCCTCGCGGAGGTTGGCCAGCTCAGCCGTCCACCAGTAAACGCTCCGACGCGGCGGCAGCACTCCCACTCGGGGCATGGAGGCATCGCAGACCTCGGTCAGTGCCTCCCGAAACCAATCGGCCTCGGCGTCCACCTCGGCCGCATCCGTGGGACCTGGGACCCACGCCTGCACAATGGCTGCCTCAACGAGGAGCTCTCTGTCCATGCGGCGCAGGGCCCACCGCGGCGACCTCTCTGTCGGAGGACGGCTTGGACTATTCGGGATTCCTGGGGGGGAGACGGTCAGCCGGATGTACCGGTGATCGGACAACGTCTCCACTCCCTCCAGTACCTCCCAGTCCTGCACACTGCGCGCCAGGGAAGGGCTGGCGAAAGTGAGATCCACTATCGACCCTCCCTGTTGACGCACGCACGTGTGCACCGACCCCCGGTTCAAGAGCAACAGCCCTAGTGCCATTGCCCACTCCTCCACCGGCTCAGCTCTCTCGTTTGCAACAGGCGATCCCCACAGGGTTGACTTGGCGTTGAAATCGCCAGCAATCAACACCTGGTGGGGACGACATTGGTGCACGAGAGACTCCACCTCGCCCAGCCAGGCTTCGAAGTCGGCAAGGCTTCTGTTCGGCGAGAAGTAAACACCTATGAAGGCGATACCCCCCGCCAGAACAGCCACGCAGCCGCGGCCAGCCATAACCCTATCCACTGGAGGAAAACCGGCTGCCGCTTGCGTCACCAAGACGACTGAGCCCTCACTATCACCCATCCAGTTGTCCCTGGAGGGGATGCGGTATGGCTCCGCCACAATTGCAATTGGTATCAACCACTCCGCCATGCTCTGGAGCAAGAGATCCTGAGCTCTGGCGGAGTGGTTGATGTTCGCCTGGAGGACTCTGAGGGCCATACTATCCCGCCTCCATTTGCTCCTGCGCGTCCAAACTAGCTGGAGGCGATGGGCGTGGCTGGGGCTTGCCCTGGGCTGCCACCCTTCTGCTCTTCTTTTTGGAAGCGTGGGCACAAGCCCCGCTCCCTACGCGGTGTCCCGCCGGCTTATTCGCAGCCGCACAAACTGTGCAGTGCGGCACGCCGGTGCACTCGCCCGCCTTATGGCCCACTTGACCGCATCTATAGCACTGCTCGCTACGATCTGTGGTCGCCTTGCACTGCTCCCGAGCGTGTCCAACTTCTAGACATCGGAAGCAGCGCATGGGTCTCGAGGCCAGCAGCTTGACTTGTGCCGAGACCCACCCAACTAGTAACCGACCATTGCTGGTCACCTTCTTAGCAACCGCCGCTGGACATCGGACGAAAACCGATCCAATGCCCGCGGGGTTGCAGCGAATGTCACCGACCTTGACAAGATCGGTCTGACACTCTGCTACCCTGGCGATGGCTGCGGCAACCTCCTCCTTTGTGACGGAGTCATCCAGGCCGGTTATGCGCAAGTCAGCGCTCTTGGTTGGCCTGGAGACTTTGACGTCCTCCTGGTTGAAGATCTCCCTCAGCTTTGCAGCGAGGGAGTCCGCCTTGTCACCGCTAGTGACACCAGGCACCTCCAGAATGCGACCTCCTGTGGCGGCCTTCCGAAACTGGAGGGCGGTTATCCCGAGCTGGGACAGATCCACCCTCCGTTTAGCCTCTCCCAAGGCGTCAGCGTATGTTACGCCTTTCTCCGCTGCTCCAGGCTGGATCGTGATCACAACAGCCTGTGAGCGCGGTACGCGGATTTTTGGCTTAGCAGCCTGCTTCGCCCGCTGGGGCGCAGCTTTCTGCTGTTGCCTTGCTGCGCTGGGCTGGCTCCGTTGAGTCGGAGGGGCCTTAGCGGAAGCCTTCTTCTGGCCTCGTTTTGCCACAGTCACCCAGTCGTTAACTGGGGAATCCCGTGGTGCTTGAGGCTTTGACGGACCAGGAGTGGGAGCTACGACTCGGTCCTGGGCCAATGGGCGGCTGGCCAGCCCGGCTTTCGGGGGCTCAGGCAGGCTGCCCTTAGTCGCGGCCTGTTTGCCCTTCCCCTTGCCTTTACCCTTACCCTTAGGGACTTTGGCAGAGGGGAGTTCAACAGCCGGCAGGTTCGCTGAACCCGAAGGGCCCGACTCCTGCGAAGCATTGGCGGACTTCAAGAACTCATTTCTTCTGTCCGCAGCCCCAGCGTTTGCAGCCAACTTGCGATCGGCAGCAAGCGGCGGGCGTATGCGCTTTTCAGGAAGGAGACGGTCTTGAATCGCCTCCATCCGCGCATTCACCAGTCCACCGACCTGCCGCATGATGGACTGCGTCAGGTTGTCTGGGTCAGCAGCTCCAGTTTCCATCGCCCAGAACTGTCCCGAGGGCGGGGAAACAGGAGCCGCACGCGTCTCCATCATTCGACGGAGCTCCGCCATCTCCTTTCGGAGATCGGAGACCTCAGTCTGCAGGCGCTCATTGGCGGCCTGCAGTTTGCGGGTCTCATCTGTTGAAGACCTTGTATGAAGGTCTTCGACGATGTCCTTGATCGTGGACGCCGCCTCCTTAAGGGCCTTGGTGAAGGTCCCTTTGAGTTTGCCGGACTTAGTGGCCACAAGGTTAATTGTGGCCACGCAGTCCAGCACCTTCTTATTTAGCACTGAGGCGGGTTCTGCGCTCAGATCTGTCGCCACAGCAGAAAGGAGGCATGGGGCTGACCCTGCCGATCGGAGCCTTTGGGTCATCTGAGCAACCTCCTGCTCGACCCTCAACTCCATTTCCTCTCTTTCGGCGGCTACGAGAGCCACCTTGGCTGCAGCAAGGCCGACGTATTCACCCGTTGTGGGTGGTCGGCCTCTGCCCCGCCTTGCTACGGCAACGGCCTTGGCGGCCGGAGCATCCGACTCACCGCCGGAGCTCAAGTAGCATTCATCTTCGCTGCCTGTCTTGCGCAAGCTGCGCCTGCGCTTAGTAGCGCCCTTCTCCTTTTCCGATGACCGTGAATCCACGGTGATCATGCTCGTAGCTGAGGAGTCGGACTCCTCAGCCGGACTCAAAAAGAGCCCGCTTCCCTCTTCATCATTTTTATTTTTAATTTTTGAAACTTCCATATTGTTCCCACGAGTGTGGGGGAAATAAAAAGTCCACCCAGGCAGTGCCCCCTGTACCCGGGTAAGCCTAAGTACACCAGAGTGTCGGCCGGTACTCTGGCGGTGGTTCGCACTCGTGACCAACCCTACCCAGTGGCCATGCATCCCCTCGCCGTGCGCCGCAGCTTGGGATTTGGGGTGATTTTTTATAGAGGTTTTCTTCCTCGCGGTCCGGGCGACCAAGCCAAGACCCTCGGTCCTGCCGCAAGCCACGAGACGTGACCGTAGCCGCAAGCAGGGCTCCGATTTCCGACGCTGGCTCGCGAAGAGCCTGCTCGGCAGTAGTGTGAGTACATACCGAGCACGTCCCTCCCGGCACCGGCGAGAGCTCACATCCACTGGCCCCTCTGCTGAACAGAGGGATCCGTGGAGAGCTCACATCGCCAATTGCCATGAGACCACAGAAGGCCTCCAACCCCTGTTTGAGACTATGATTTATCAGTAGAATCTATGACTGAAACTACTGATCCATCATAATCCCAAACGAGCTCAGGACAGAACTGAGCTCCTCCCCCCCCCAATGTCTTCTGCACGCGCTCCTCAATGTAAGGTAGAGGGGCGCGCAGAGAAGACCCCCGACCGGATATCTGCAATCACTTGGCAAGAACCCGCGAAGGAAGTTACCAAGTGATTCCCAGGGTGCACCACGAGGAGGTTTCCGGCCACAGCACCCCAACCTAACCTAACCTAACCTTTTTTTTTTTTTTTTTTTTTTTTTTTGACCCAGGAAAATCCTTTATGGATACCACCAAACCTGGGGAGGCCGGTGGTTATGTGGGAGTCTCCACCGCTAATCGGTGGCATACCCACTAAAAACCTGGGGTGTTTCCGCCACTGCGCTATATGTGTCGGGGCTACGGGCACGCTTGCGCACTCCTCCGCGGCCCCAACAGCGCTGTCCGCTACCGGACCCTCCTCGGGGAGCTCAACCCCTAGGGAGCTCCACCCGGCATTGCTACGATGTGCTGAAACACAGAGCACATCGTGCAGTCTCGGGGAACTCTCAAACGGATGGCGGGCTTCCCCAAGCCCAACCACCCAGAGTTCCCCTTATGGGGGCAGTCGGTCGTGGGCCAACCGCCTGCCCCGAGGTCGCCTTCTGCGCATGGGGAGGCTCGAAACGTCGTCCTCTCTCATGCGCTCGTCCGCCTCTTTGCGCCCGAGGACTTCTTCGCAGAAGTCCCGAACCGCGCTCCAGGCGGTCTCGCTCCGCACCATCGCGCGAGCAATGGTCGGCAGCGAGAGGTCGACCCCCACAGTGACCACAAGCTGGGCACGCTGGGTGTTCCACTCTGGACACACCTCCAGCGTGTGCTGCGCCGTGTCCTCGCGGTCGCCACACTGGTGGCACTCCGGTGTGGGCTCTCTCCCGGCGACTCTGTGCAAGTACTCGCCGAAACATCCGTGCCCCGTGAGCACCTGCACGAGCCTGAAGGAGAGGACCCCATCCTCACGAGCCAACCAGTCCCGGAGGATTGGTCGGAATGCCTCAACGGTGCGGCGACCAGCAGACGGCTCTTCCAGCCTGCGGTCCCATCGCTCCAAGGACGCTTGTCGGCCACGTCTCCGCCAACGCCTTATCACCTCGGGGGGAGGAAACTCACCCCCGGACCGTGCATCGGCTAGTTGGCGGTACACGCCGGCCAACATCTCGGCGTCCAAGTCCCACGGAACTGTCCTGGCCAGGACGCACGCCGCCTCATACGATACGGTGCGGTATGCCCGTATCACTCGGAGCGCCATAACTCGTTGCGGTCTCCGGAGGAGTGCAACGTTATGGGCGCTCAGAGCATCCGCCCAGATCGGGGCGCCGTACAGCGCCATCGACCTGACCACCCCCGTATAGAGGCGGCGGCATGCGGCATTCGGCCCTCCGACGTTTGGGAGAAGGCTTCCCAAGGCCGAAGCCGCTCCGACGAGCCGCGGAGCCAATCGCTTAAAGTGCTCGCGGAAATTCCATCGACTGTCGAGGACGAGACCGAGATATCTCATAGTCGTCCCGACAGCGATAGGAACACCCCCAACGATTAGCTCCGCTCCGGCTGGCGGCGCACGCCGAGGACCGTGGAAGCACACGGCCTCGGACTTCTCTAGGGCCACCTCTAGCCCTAGGCGCCGGATTCGGCTCACTATCTGAGCCGTGCCCGCCGTGGCCAGGATCGACGCATCCCGAAACGTCTCTCCGCGAGCCAACACCAGCGTGTCATCAGCGTAGCAGACTACGTCGATGCCACGCAGGCGGCCGCCTCGAAGCACCCAGTTGTACCCGAAGTTCCACGAGACTGGTCCTAGAACCGAGCCCTGTGGAACTCCAAGGCACATAGCCCACCGGCCCCATCCCTCGATCGTCGGATAGACTACGTCTCTATCCGAGAAGTAGTCGTCGAGGGTCCGGCATAGGTAGGCGGGTGCCTCGTGGCAGCGCAGTGCCATCTTTATGCAGCCCCAGGGGAGGGTGTTGAAGGCGTTGGCGATGTCGAGCGACACCGCAACGACGACCTCTCCCCGGGAAACGGCCGCTTCCGCGAAGGCCCTCACCCTCGATATGGCATCGATGGTGGACCTGCCCCTGCGGAAGCCGAACTGCGACTCAGCCAGGTTTGGCCCGACCTGCTCCAGGTGCTTGTTGAGACGGGCGGCGATGATACGCTCTAAGAGCTTCCCAGCCTCGTCCAACAGCACAATCGGGCGGTAGGCCCCCGGCGAGTCAGCAGGTCTACCCGCCTTGCGCAGCAGCACAAGTTTTCCACTCTTGTACCGCCGCGGAAAGCGGCCCTGCCTCAAGCAGTCCGTGAGGAAGCTCCTGAACCGCGGCTCCAGGGCCTCCAACGCCAGCACCCAAGCCCGTCCGGGGATTCCGTCCGGGCCAGGAGCCGTGTTCTTGGCCCTGAGCTTCAGGATTGCCGCCGCGAGTTCCCCCTGGGAAACGGGCGGCACTTCCTCAGCCTCTGCATTCTCGACCCTCCCACGATTAGAGGGGAATGCCATCCTCGGGGTTACGTGGTCGCCCGCCTGTGGAAACAGGGTGGCAACCACGTTCTCCAACAAGTCCGGCCGCATGGTCTGCGTCAAAGGTGGCGCCCATGGGCGGATCTTGTTCCGGACCCACTTATATGGCCTTCCCCACGGATCGCGGTCTAAGGCGTCAAGCATGCTCTGCCTGGCACTGTCCTTGGCTCGCGCTATCTCGGCCTGCAGGGAGGTGACCTCCTGCCTGTACAAGGCGTACAGTTCCTCCTCCCGGTCCGGGTCCCAGTGCCGGCGTCGGCGCTGTCTGGCGTATTCACGCCGAGCGGCAACACACTCCTCGCGGAGGTGCGCCAACTCAGGCGTCCACCAAGACACGCTGCGACGCGCCGGCAGGGAACCCACTCGGGGCATGGAGGCGTCACACACCTGTGTCAACGCCTCGCAGAACCAATCCGCCTCAGCGTCTACCTCCACTGCATCCGACCTCGGGATCCACGCCTTCACGATAGCCGCCTCCAAGAGGACCTCGCTATCCATGCGCTTGAGGGCCCATCGTGGTGACCGCTCCGTTCGGGGGCGGCTCGGACCTCCCGGGAAACCTAACCTAACCTTTTTTTTTTTTTTTTTTTTTTTTTTTTTTTACCAGGGGAAATCTTTTATAGATACCACCGCACCTCGAGGGCAGGCGGGTGGTTATGTGGGAGTCCTGCCGACTGGACAGTATACCCACCAAAACCCCTGGGTGTTCCGCCACTGCGCCTGGTGTCGGGGCTACGGGCACGCTTGCGCACTCCTCCGCGGCACCCGACAGCGCTGGCCCAACTTGGGCCCCACCACGGAGCTTTGGCTCCCGCCAGAATGACGATGTGTCGAACACCAGACACATCGTCATCCACCACCTGGGACCAACCAGCACTGGGCGTCAGACAGCACCCGTGTCCGACAGCCCTGGTCCCTATGCAACGGGTCAATTAAAGTGGCCCCGCGCCTGCCACTACGGCTGCAGAAGATAGGGAGAGCGGCCATCGCGATACCGACACTCCTCTTCCCCTGCAGCCCCACCGCCTCCGCCAACACGTTGGCGGCACCCGTTAGGGCCGCTGACAGGACGGATAGGCAGCGGCTTCCTCGCCGCCCGTCCATCCCGTCGCCGCCCCCGCCTCGATGGGCTCGGCCGCGGTATCGCGACAAGCGCGACACCGCAGTCCACCTCAGTCGGCAAGCCGACCTACTGGCCAGCCTCCGCACGAGCTTGTCCAGGCCCAAGACCCGGAGAGGCCGGCCCCACCTCGGGTTCCTCTTCGTTCACCAGGTTGAGGCAGACCTGGCTACTAAGCCCCCCCGCCACGACAAGGCGGGAACCCACTCGGGGGGGAAACCTAACCTAACCTAACCTAACCTAACCTAACCTAACCTAACCTAACCCAGTCGCGTGCGCCCTGCCGACCCGAGCGCTCATCGCCAACCCGCTCCGCGCGTCAAAAATTTATTTACATTTTTCTGTGCATTTTTAAAAAAAAAAAATCAATCAATAACGTTGGGTTTTTCCCCTCAAACAGTGAAGTGTTGCATATCTGCGTGTGCGTAGTGAAGCCACCTATCCAGCGGTACCAGTCCTGGGCTCGAGCGTTGAGCGGTTCCAGAGATATCTCTGGGAACCTGCTCAAGACCTCGCCCAGACCACTTCGGAGCCGCACGCCGCTGGATAGCGATCGACGACCCCCACTTTTGAGGACTTCAACAGAAGCGCATACACGCCCGACACCCTCGGGAATTTTTCGGGATTTTTTCCGGGACTTTTCCCGACGTAAATCCCGAAAAAACAAAAAAAAAACCACGTGCCACGTGCAACATCTTCCCGGACGAACCCACGGGAATCAACTGCAGACTCGGCTGCGGGACGTCTGGAGCAGCCCGGAGCAGTTTTTCCCGTGTGAATCGGACACCGGGAACAGAAACAGTGGACATTTTAAAAAATTCAGGTACTGTGACAGCCCTAAATAAAAAACCAGATCGACAACCCTGAAATTAAAAATAACCAAAAAATAGGACCCTGTGCCAGGAACGATTGTGCCAAATTTCAATTTTTTAGTGTGAGTGGTTTGGAAGTTATTCCAGAAAGTAGTTTCTCGGCCGTAAAACCAACTGGTTTGCGTTTGGTAAACTCTGTCACTGGAATACAAAAGCGTCCAGGAGAGTCCAGGAACTCCAGAAAAATTTGAACTTAGGCCAGCAGGAGAAGCAATCCAGTCCGCGCGTCGCTGCAGTTGCAAAATCCGCGCGCCACGCTCCCCCTCGCTGCAGGAGCCCCCGCCGTGAACCCCGATTTTGGCCCCAGCTGCAAAACAAGTAAGCCAAAAAACGGTCAAGGGTGAAGCGTTCTTGGACCATCATCATCGGCAGCTGTGTTTTCTTCCGGCTGCATAGCTCGTGAACGGAGGCAGCTAGCTGGCCTCTGTTTTCGGAATCCGGGACAGTATTTGACCCTGCACCCACTGATACCACTCCCCTCCCCGAAACGCCCCCCCTTTGGCGTTTACATTGTCCACACCCCTGCCCCCCCCAAAATCGTTTCCCCCCTTTGCGCCCATCAGAATCCTAAATTATTATTGTTGTATATATTGATTTAATATAAAAATATTTTTTAGTTTTTAAAAATTTGTAAATTGACAAGTCACGCACTTGGCCTTAAATATCTAGGTCACACAACTCAGGTGTGCCATAGTTTGGAAAATTAATAACTACGTCGTCCGACATCCTACGGCGACGCGGTTTTTTGCGTCGGAAAGAGCAAGCGATCCTCTACCCGACCCACCCCCCGTCCCCTCCCCCGTCATACCCACTTCCCCTTAAAATTTGAATCCTCCATATCTCCGGAGAGGTGCGACGGAGCAAAATTTTGAAAACAGGGTTGGTATTCGACTCTGTTCCCCGACCCGACACTTACCCCCCCCCCCCCCCCCTCCCCGCATCTTTCGAATTTCCCCTCTTTATTGGAAACGCACCTAACATACTTACAGACATACGTAGCAACTTGTGGCCCACTTTCACTCGCCCCCCCTGCCCTCTTCCCCCGCAGACGACCTACGCATTGACACACCGTAGCCCGGTGAGCGCCTGCTGGCTGGCTGGAACGCGCGACCTGAAATAGAAAGTAGAACGTTATTAATATTAGGCATACTGAAATTATACTTTATTCTATTACTTTATTTATTTTATTATCCTTGTGTATATTTAAATTGTTATAATTGCTTTCTTGTGTTTGTGACCGTGAACCGTGTCTTTTGACCGGATCACTTAGTATTAGTTTGTCGACATATTACTGTTTTACAACAGTTATTTTATTCTATATTACTTTAATTTGTTTAATTCTCTATTTTATTGACGTGCGTGTGACTGAGTTTTTTGACTGGCACACTTACTAGATAGGATAACTAGACTGATATAGTTTTTTTTTTGACATATCAATTTTAACCGACTGACGTAGCTCCCCCCGACTAATAGGACAACTAGACTAGACAATTAGAATAATATTGTTTGATATAATATTTTAAGTGACTGACTTACTCATATCCCCCCCGACCATGCCTATTGCACACACCCCCGTTAAGAAGAGCTCCAACAGGGGCGAGCCGGTCTCTCCTGAGGCCCTGGAAAGGGTACGTCCCTCTCCTGAGCGCAGAATGGCGCAGGCTCCTAACGTGCGGAGGAGCATCGGAGAATGGGAAAGCGGCTCCAAACCTAAACCATGCAGCTCGACGTCGCACGGACACTCGCCGCGCAAATTGACTCCGGCCCCGGCCCCGGCTCCGGCTCCGGCCCCGGTTCCGGTTCCGGTTCCGGCCCCGGCCCCGGCCCCGGCCCCGGCCCCGGCTTCGGCCCCGGCCCCGGCCTCGGCGCCGGCACCGGCCCCGGCCCCGGCGCCGGCCCCGGCCTCGGCCTGTTTGAAGAAGGCAGCGCCTCTCGCCGCGAAGCCGACAGCGCGGAGAGTTTCCGCAGGGAGCGCGAGCGTGTCCCCGAAGTCGTCCAGCGCCCCCAAACCGGTCGATAGAGTCGCAGAGTGCAGGATCTGGCTAAAAAAGGCGAAGATGCACCTGAGCGAATCCCGGAACTTAAAAGGTGAAATTAAGATGGGCATCGCGGAGGCGCTGGACAAGATGTACCAACTGATGAAAGATGAAGCGGCATCTGGAGACAAAATAAAAAATATTAACATTGAGGAAAAAGGGGAAAAATTAATTAGTAAACAGGGTAATTTAGAAAATGGGATCATGGGAAAGGAGGGAATAGAACTTGTTAAAATTATGAAGGAACAGGGTGAAAAGATAGACAAGACAAATTTAGAATTGGAAAAGTTAAAGGAAACCATCGCGTTGCATCATGTGACCATGCAGCAGCAGGCCACTTACGCCGCCGTTACAGCCGCCCCCCCCGCGAGACTGGCGCCGGAACGAAGTGCATTGCACTCCATTGTCATCTCGTCGAAGGACGAGGCGCATACTGGGGACGAGGTGATGGGTGAGGTGCGGAAGGCGGTCAACGCGAAGGACGGGTGGGTGACAGTGGAAAGGGTCCGGAAGATAAAAAACAAGAAAGTTATAATAGGATGCAAGACGGAGGAGGAGAGAAAAAAGATCAAGGAGCGACTCGAGAGCGCAGGCGGTCGACTTGTTGTCGAGGAAATGAAAAACCACGACCCCATGGTGGTACTTAGGGATGTATTGACGTACATCAGCGACGAGGACGTGTTGGTCGCACTGAGACGCCAGAATGGGGATGTTTTTCAGGGCCTCGACAAGAAGGACGATAGAGTAGACGTCAAGTTCAAGAGACGTGCTAGAAACCCGCTCATGAACCATATAGCATTGAAGGTGTCCCCGCAAATTTACAGCCGACTGATGGCCAAAGAGGCGGTCCACGTTGACATGCAGAAGGTGAGGGTTGCAGATCAATCCCCTCTTGTGCAGTGCTCGATGTGCCTAGCCTATGGCCACGGTCGGAGGTTCTGCAAGGACACTATTCCAAAGTGCAGCCATTGCGGCGGCCCGCACATGCGAAGCAAATGTGCGGACTTTCTAGCATCTGCAGTGCCGACCTGCTGCAATTGCGTGGCCGCCAAGATGGAGAATGCAGAGCACAACGCATTTAGCTCCGAGTGCCCGGTGCGTAGGAGGTGGGAGGCGCTGGCGCGGGCTAAAGTAGCGTATTGCTAAGGTGGTTCCAGGGCGCTCCAGGGTAGGCAACCACCCCACCAGAAGCTATGCAGTAGCCCAAGCGAACCTCCAGAGGAAAGAGCTAGCCACCACGGAGCTTATGACTCATGCCGGTAGTCGGAAAATCGCGTTTGCACTGGTCCAGGAGCCGTATGTGGGTGGGGTTAGAAGGATGAAGGACTACCGTGGGGCGAGAGTCTTCCAGTGCGCAGCAGTAGGAGATGGGACTGTGAAGGCGGCAATAGTCGTCTTTGATGACGAGCTTGACGTCGTCCAGTGCCCGAAACTCACGACCAACAATATTGTTGTAGTGAGGATCCGAACCAGCGCCTGGGAAATCGCGGCGGTCTCCTTCTACTTCGAACCGGATCAGCCCATAGAGCCATACCTGGAACAGATCAAAGCGATTAGAGAGGAGCTGGGCCCAAGAGGACTGCTTGTTGGAGGCGATAGCAACGCCAAGAGTACCTGGTGGGGCAGCACCATAGAAGACCACAGGGGCGTAGAGATGTCCGGGACCCTGGAAGAGTCTGGATTACATGTACTCAACAGAGGCGATACACCTACGTTCGACACCGTGAGAGGTAACAAGGTGTACACCAGTTATATAGATATAACAGCCTGCACGGAAGATCTACTTGAACTGGTAGACAACTGGAGGGTAGACCAGGAGATGACGAGCTCCGACCACAACGCCATTCTGTACGATATAAAGCTCCGCAAAAGTAGAGGCCTGAGAGTCCAGAGAACGACGAGGCTCTACAACACGAAAAAGGCGAATTGGGATCATTTCGATTTAGTACTTTCGGATTTAAAATTAGATAAAAATATTTGCACAGAGACCATTAACAACATTCGATCAAAATTAGAGCTGGAACAAATCATTACTAAATTCACAAATGCAATCACGGACGCATGCAAGGACAGCATGCCAATTAAGAAGAGTACAGAGATACTCAAGATCCCATGGTGGAATGACGAGCTCGAAAGGCTGTTTAAAGTTGCCACTACCTTTAGGCGTAAGATTAAGAACGCGGCACCGTACCGCAGAGATATAGTGGCAGCTGAGTACATGAAGAAAAAGGAAGAATATGAGTGCGAAGCCAAGAAAGCCCAAATAGAAAGTTGGAAGGAGTTCTGTAGAAGACAGGACAGGGAGGGAGTATGGGACGGTATTTACCGTGTGATCCGTCGGACCACCAGGAGACAAGAAGACTTGACCCTAACCAAAGAAGGTGCATATCTAAACCCAAGAGAGTCGGTGAACTTACTTGCGGAGACATTCTACCCACAAGACCTGGAGGAAACTGACAATGACGAGCACCGCCGCGTTAGAGAAGCGGCAAAGCGGGTAAACGAATGGAAGCATGATGAGCTCCATGATCCACCGTTTACACTGCTGGAGCTGAAGACCGCGGTGGGGAGTTTCAACCCGAAGAAGGCCCCAGGAGCGGATGGCTTCACATCAGATATCTGCAGCCGAGCTATCTACCAGGACCTGGACGCATCCCTTGCCCTCTTCAACAAGTGCCTAGAATTAGGCCACTTCCCGGACATCTGGAAGCAGGCAACCGTGGTAGTCCTGAGAAAACCGGGCAAGGATGACTATACGAACCCCAAGGCTTACAGACCAATCGGTCTATTGCCGGTCCTGGGGAAGGTCCTGGAGAAGATGACAGTAGCAAGGATCAAATGGCAGTTAGCACCGCGGATTAGTACTCGCCAGTTCGGATTCATGCCCCAGAGGAGCACCGAGGACGCCCTCTATACGCTAATACACCGAATCAAGGGTAAGATTGAGCTGAAGAAGCTGGTAACCCTAGTGTCATTGGATATAGAGGGGGCCTTCGATAGCGCGTGGTGGCCGATCATTAGAATACGTCTGGCTGAGGAAGAGTGCCGCGTGAACACGAGGAGGCTACTGGATAGCTATATGGACTGCAGAAATGTCAGTGTAAGATTTGCCGGGGAAGAATGCACCAGGAGCACCAATAAAGGATGTGTGCAAGGGTCAATAGGTGGTCCCATCCTATGGAATCTTCTGTTAGACCCACTACTGCAGGAACTGGAGGGGATGGGGGTGTACGTGCAAGCCTTCGCTGACGATGTAGTGTTACTGTTTGACGGAGACTCTGGACTTGACGTCTCGATACAGGCCAACGCTGCGCTGGCTCATGTGCAAGAGTGGGGTGTTCGGAACAAGTTGAAGTTTGCGCCGCACAAAACTTGCGCAATGGTCTTGACCAAGAAACTTAAGTACGACACCCCACGATTGACCATGGGAGGAGTGAGCGTCGGCATGTCTCGGGAGGTTAAGATCCTAGGACTGACGATTGACGACAAATTGACATTTAACACGCACGTCGCATTGCAATGTAGGAAAGCGCTAGATATTTATAGGCAGCTTTCGAAGGCCGCAAAGGTGGACTGGGGCTTGCATCCCGACGTTATCCGCTCGATTTATACGGCCACAATCGAGCCCATTATAATGTACGCCGCGCCAGTGTGGGCGTCCGCAACGAAGAAGATCGGGGTGCGTAAGTTGCTCGATACGGTCCAGAGAGGATTTGCACAGAAGCTCTGCAAATCGTATCGGACTGTCTCTCTACACTCGGCGCTGGTCTTGGCGGGGATACTACCTCTCGACCTCAGAATACAGGAAGCAGCCGCACTGTACGAGGCGAAGAGAGGGTCGCCCTTGCCGGACCTAGGAGACAGAGAGCCTGAGTGTCCGGTAAGATTTGCAGAGACTCCTCACCCAGCTGAGCATATGGATCTGGAATTTATCCGACTGGAAGACCAAAGCCTTGTAGACAGGTACAACGTGCAGCAGGTGAGAATATTCACCGACGGCAGCAAGATTGAGGGAAAGGTCGGAGCCGCGCTCTCCCTGTGGAACGGCGAGGCCGAGACCAAGAACCTCAAGCTAAGTCTGTCCGCGTACTGCACAGTCTACCAGGCGGAGCTCCTAGCCATATGCAAAGCCTCGGGATTGATCCTCAGCAGGAAGGAGGTGAGTTATGGTCTATATAGCGATTCGAGAGCCGCACTGGAGACGATCGTTAACCATAGCTCCCTCCATCCCCTAGCCGTCGAGACGCGGAGTAATCTGCGAATGGCCAAGACTCAGGGCAAGGAGGTATCTTTGTTCTGGGTCAAGGCTCACGCGGGTCTGCCGGGCAACGAGCGCGCTGACGATCTAGCGAAGGAGGCTGCGTTGACGCTGAAGAAGAAGCCTGAGTACGACCGGTGCCCAATCTCGCACTTAAAACGGCATATTCGTGGAACATTCTTGGAAGAATGGGATAGACGATATAAGGCTGGAGATACCGCGTCAATAACAAAACTGTTTCTTCCGAGCGTAGGTAGTGCATATAGGTTCGTACGTGAAGCCAAGCCAGCGGGTAAGCTTACCCAGATCCTCACGGGGCATGGGGGATTCTCCCAATACTTGAACCGATTCAAGTGTAGGGAGAGTCCATCATGCCTCTGTGACAATGACGAGATAGAGGACGTCCCCCACATCCTACTCCACTGCCCAATCCACGCTGAAGCTAGGTTCGACCTAGAACAGACCCTAGGTGTTAAACTCGATAGAGAAGCACTAGGTGATCTCCTTACCGGCAAAACGAGCAGCTCAGTGTTTATAGACTATTGCCTTAGCATATGTAATATTGTAAACAAGCGTAATGCAACTAGATAGATAAGTTTGCTAGAATATATATTAGTATATATATATGTATAGCAAAATCAATGTTATAGATATAAAATATTGGTTAATTAAGTTTAGTAGTTTGTATATGAGAGCGAGCGAATAGGTTAATGAGATAATATTTTCACCCTGTAACGACATTTTAGTACAACGTGTGGCTCTAATGAGCCACAAGTATGTACATGTCACAATGTCGCTGCCAAGAAATCTCAATATGTACACGATATAATATTAAGCAAGATGTAGTATAAATATAAATGTAAAGATAGATTAATAAAACTAGACTAGTAATTGTTCGTACAACGTGCGGCTCTAATGAGCCACAAGTATGTACATGTCGCAAAAAACGTATTGTTAATAGTGTAATAGAATATAAGGTACATTTGATACCAAAATATGTAGATTAAATTTAGAGAAAGATTAAGCAATAAATTATAGAATAAGAAAATTGTAATAGAGTAAGAAATAAATAAAAAGTAATACAATCCTGGGACATATAACCAGGGGAAGGAGCTAATAAAAAAAAAAAAAAAAAAAAAAAAAAAAAAAAAAAAAAAAAAAAAAAAACCTAACCTAACCTAACCTAACCTAACCTAACCTAACCTAACCTAACCTAACCTAACCTAACCTAACCTAACCTAACCTAACCTAACCTAACCTAACCTAACCTAACCTAACCTAACCTAACCTAACCTAACCTAACCTAACCTAACCTAACCTAACCTAACCTAACCTAACCTAACCTAACCTAACCTAACCTAACCTAACCTAACCTAACCTAACCTAACCTAACCTAACCTAACCTAACCTAACCTAACCTAACCTAACCTAACCTAACCTAACCTAACCTAACCTAACCCATTAGAATACGTCTGGCTGAGGAAGAGTGCCGGGTCAATACCAGGAGGCTACTGGATAGCTACATGGACTGCAGAAAAGTCAGTGTAAGATTTGCCGGGGAAGAATGCACCAGGAGCACCAACAAAGGATGTGTGCAAGGGTCAATAGGTGGTCCCATCCTGTGGGACCTTCTTCTGGACCCTCTGCTGCGGGAACTGGAGGGGATGGGGGTGTATGCGCAAGCCTTCGCTGACGACGTGGTGTTACTTTTTGACGGAGACTCTGGACTTGACGTCTCGATACAGGCCAACGCTGCGCTGGCTCATGTGCAGCAGTGGGGCGTTCGGAACAAGCTGAAGTTTGCGCCGCACAAAACTTGCGCAATGGTCTTGACCAGGAAGCTTAAGTACGACACCCCACTGTTGACCATGGGACGAGTGAGCATCGGTATGTCTCGGGAGATCAAGATCCTAGGACTGACGATTGATGACAAACTGACTTTCAACACGCACGTCGCACTTCAGTGTAGGAAGGCGCTGGATATATATAAGCAGCTGGCCAAGGCTGCTAAAGTGGACTGGGGCTTGCATCCAGATGTCATCCGCTCGATTTACACGGCCGCGATTGAGCCCGTTATTATGTACGCCGCGCCGGTGTGGGCATCCGCAGCAAAAAAGATCGGGGTGTGTAAGTTGCTCAATACGGTTCAGAGAGGATTCGCGCAGAAGCTCTGCAAATCATATCGAACTGTCTCTCTACACTCGGCTCTGGTCTTGGCGGGGATACTGCCTCTCGACCTCAGGATACAGGAAGCAGCCGCACTGTACGAGGCGAAGAGAGGGTCGCCCCCTCCATACCTAGGAGACAGAGAGACCGAGCGTCCGGTAAGATTTGCAGATACTCCTCACCCAGCTGAGCATATGGACCTGGAATTCACCCGACTGGAAGACCAAAGCCTTGTGGACAGGTATAATGTGCAGCAGGTGCGAATATTCACCGACGGCAGCAAGATTGAGGGAAAGGTCGGAGCCGCGCTGTCCTTGTGGAACGGCGAGGCCGAGACAAAGAACCTCAAGCTCAGTCTGTCCGCGTACTGCACAGTCTACCAGGCGGAGCTCCTAGCTATATGTAAAGCCTCGGGAATAATCCTCAGCAGGGAGGAGGTGAGTTATGGTCTATACAGCGATTCGAGAGCCGCACTGGAGACGATCGTTAACCATAGCTCCCCCCATCCACTGGCCGTCGAGACGCGGAGAAATCTGCGAATGGCCAAGACTCAGGGCAAGGAGGTATCTTTGTTCTGGGTTAAGGCTCACGCGGGTCTGCCGGGCAACGAACGCGCTGACGATCTGGCGAAGGAGGCCGCACTGACGCTTAAGAGGAAGCCTGATTACGACCGGTGCCCAGTTTCGTATTTAAAAAGAAGGATACGCGAATCATTCTTGATAGAATGGGACGAAAGATACAGGTTAGGGAACACCGCGTCCATCACTAAACTGTTTCTCCCGAGCGTCGAGAGAGCGTACAGGTTCGTTCGTGTAGCCAAGCCAGCGGGTATGCTCACCCAGATCCTCACGGGGCATGGTGGATTCTCCCAATACTTGAACCGATTCAAGTGCAAGGAGAGTCCATCATGCCTCTGTGACACCGATGCTATAGAAGATGTCCCCCACATCCTTCTCCATTGTCCCATCCACGCCGAAGATAGGTTCAACCTAGAGCAAACGTTAGGAGAGAAAATTGAAAGAGACTCACTCAGTGACCTCCTTACCGGCAAATTGAGTAGCTCTGAATTCATTTGAATTCATTGACTACTGTACAAAAATATGTAAAATTGTGAATAAGCGTAATGCAACATAAGATATATAATTTTGTTAGAATATATATTGTTACATATATATGTATAGCAAACGAAACTTTAAAAGATATAAAATTAAGATTAAATAAGATAAGTATAGAAGTTTATAGAAGTTTATATAAGAGTTATATGTAAGAGCCTGGTAATAAAGATGTAAAGATGTAATAAAAATATGTTAGAAATATAAAAACATAGATATATATATAAGATATAGGAGATAAATACAGGATAGGATAGGATAGATGGTTAACTGATAGTAAATAGATAATTATAGCAGCTTTGTTTTAAGTTAATAGATATTCCAAATTAGTATTATAGTTTTTGAAATAGTTTTTGAAATAATATTGTAATAACCAAAGTAGAAGTATAATAAATAGAGAGACTTTTTGATAGTATATGAACATGAGATATGTAAACAACAGATGTAGCAATAAATTTATAGGTTAAGACGATGTAATAGTATAAGAATTAAATAAAGTATTACAATCCTGGGACACATAACCGGGGAAAGGAGCTGAAAAAAAAAAAAAAAAAAAAAAAAAAAAAAAAAAAAACCTAACCTAACCTAACCTAACCTAACCTAACCTAACCTAACCTAACCTAACCTAACCTAACCTAACCTAACCTAACCTAACCTAACCTAACCTAACCTAACCTAACCTAACCTAACCTAACCTAACCTAACCTAACCTAACCTAACCTAACCTAACCTAACCTAACCTAACCTAACCTAACCTAACCTAACCTAACCTAACCTAACCTAACCTAACCTAACCTAACCTAACCTAACCTAACCTAACCTAACCTAACCTAACCTAACCTAACCTAACCTAACCTAACCTAACCTAACCTAACCTAACCTAACCTAACCTAACCTAACCTAACCTAACCTAACCTAACCTAACCTAACCTAACCTAACCTAACCTAACCTAACCTAACCTAACCTAACCTAATCTATAGCACTGCTCGCTACGATCTATGGTCGCCTTGCACTGCTCCCGAGCGTGTCCAACTTCTAGACATCGGAAGCAGCGCATGGGTCTCGAGGCCAGCAGCTTGACTTGTGCCGAGACCCACCCAACCAGTAACCGACCATTGCTGGTCACCTTCTTGGCAACCGCCGCTGGACATCGGACGAAAACCGATCCAATGCCCGCGGGGTTGCAGCGAATGTCACCGACCTTGACAAGATCGGTCTGACACTCTGCTGCCCTGACAATAGCTGCGGCAACCTCCTCCTTTGTGACGGAGTCATCCAGGCCAGTTATGCGCAAGTCAGCGCTCTTGGTCGGCCTGGAGACTTTGACGTCTTACCCTTACCCTTAGGGACTTTGGCAGAGGGGAGTTCGACAGCCGGCAGGTTCGCCACATCCGAAGGGCCCGACTCCTGCGAAGTGTTGGCGGACTTCAGGAACTCTTTCCTTCTGTCCGCGACCGCAGCAGCCCCAGCGCTTGCCGCCAGCTTGCGATCGGCAGCAAGCGGCGGGCGTATGCGCTTTTCAGGAAGGAGACGGTCTTGAATCGCCTCCATCCGCGCATTCACCAGTCCGCCGACCTGCCGCATGATGGACTGCGTCAGGTCGTCTGGGTCAGCAGCTCCAGTTTCCATCGCCCAGAACTGTCCCGAGGGCGGGGGAATAGGAGCCGCACGCGTCTCCATCATTCGACGGAGCTCCGCTATCTCCTTTCGGAGATCGGAGACCTCGGTTTGCAGGCGCTCGTTGGCGGCCTGCAGTTTGCGGGTCTCATCTGTTGAAGACCTTGTATGAAGGTCTTCGACGATGTCCTTGATTGTGGACGCCGCCTCCTTAAGGGCCTTGGTGAAAGTCCCTTTAAGTTTACCGGACTTAGTGGCCACAAGATTAATTGTGTTCACGCAGTCCAGCACCCTCTTGTTAAGGACTGAGGCGGGTTCCGCACCCAACTCAGTTGCCACAGCGGAGAGGAGGCATGGGGCTGACCCTGCCGAACGGAGCCTTTGGGTCATCTGAGCGACCTCCTGCTCGACCCTTAACTCCATCTCCTCTCTTTGCGCGGCAATTAGATCTGCTTTTGCTTTGGCAAGACCGACATATTCACCCGTTGTGGGTGGCCGGCCTCTGCCCCGCCTTGCTACGGCAATCGCCTTGGCAGCCGGGGCATCCGACTCACCACTGGAGCTCAGGTTGCCCTCGTCGCCACTTCCATTTTTGCGTAAGCTACGCTTGCGCTTAGAAGCGCTCATCTTCTCTGACGACCGTGAATCCACGGTCATTAGACTCGTGGCTGAGGAGTCAGACTCCTCAGCCGGACTCAAAAAGAGTCCACAACCCTCTTCATTATTAGTAATTTTATTTTTAGAACTTTCCATAATTGTTCCCACGAGTGTGGGGGAAATAAACAGTCCACCCAGGCAGTGCCCCCTGTACCCGGGTAAGCCTAGATACACCAAGAGTGTCGGCCGGTACTCTGGCGGTGGTTCGCACTCGTGACCAACCCTACCCAGTGGCCATGCATCCCCTCGCCGTGCGCCGCAGCTTGGGATTTGGGGTGATTTTTTATAGAGGTTTTCTTCCTCGCGGTCCGGGCAACCAAGCCAAGACCCTCGGTCCTGCCGCAAGCCACGAGACGTGACCGTAGCCGCAAGCAGGGCTCCGATTTCCGACGCTGGCTCGCGAAGAGCCTGCTCGGCAGTAGTGTGAGTACATACCGAGCACGTCCCTCCCGGCACCGGCGAGAGCTCACATCCACTGGCCCCTCTGCTGAACAGAGGGATCCGTGGAGAGCTCACATCGCCAACTGCCATGAGACCACAGAAGGCCTCCAACCCCTGTTTGAGACTATGATTTATCAGTAGAATCTATAACTGAAACTACTGATCCATCATAATCCCAAACGAGCTCAGGACAGAACCGAGCTAACCCCCCAATGTCTTCTGCACGCGCTCCTCAATGTAGGGTAGAGGGGCGCGCAGAGAAGACCCCCGACCGGATATCTGCAATCACTCGGCAAGAACCCGCGAAGGAAGTTACCAAGTGATCCCCAGGGTGCACCACGAGGAGGTTTCCGGCCACAGCACCCCAACCTAACCTAACCTAACCTAACCTAACCTAACCTAACCTAACCTAACCTAACCTAACCTAACCTAACCTAACCTTTTTTTTTTTTTTTTTTTTTTTTTTTTTTTTTTTTTTTTTTTTTTTTTTTTTGACCCAGGAAAATCCTTTATGGATACCACCAAACCTGGGGAGGCCGGTGGTTATGTGGGAGTCTCCACCGCTAATCGGTGGCATACCCACTAAAAACCTGGGGTGTTTCCGCCACTGCGCCATCTGTCGGGGCTACGGGCACGCTTCCGCACTCTTCCGCGGCCCCGACAGCGCTGTCCGCACCCGGACCCTCCTCGGGGAGCTCAACCCTCAGGGAGCTCCACCCGGCATTGCTACGATGTGCTGAAACACAGAGCACATCGTGCAGTCTCGGGGAACTCTCAAACGGATGGCGGGCTTCCCCAAGCCCAACCACCCAGAGTTCCCCTTATGGAGGCAGGCGGTCGTGTGCAAGACGCCTGCCTCGGGGGCGCCTTCTGCGCATGGGGAGGCTCGCAATGTCGTCCTCCCTCATGCGCTCTTCGGCCTCTTTACGTTCCAGGACTTCTTCGCAGAAGTCCCGGACCGCATTCCAGGATCTCTCGCTGCCAACCATAGCCGCGGCAACGGTTGGAAGCGAGAGATCTACCCCCACTATGGCCAGGAGCTGGGCCCGCTGGGCTGTCCACGCCGGACACACCTCCAGCGTATGCTGGAGGTGTGTCCGGCGTGTCAGACTGGTCGCCACACTGGTGGCAAACCGGTGTGGGTTCTCTCCCGGCAACTCGATGCAGATACTCACCAAAGCAACCATGCCCTGTGAGCACCTGCACGAGCCT
Source organism: Hypomecis atomaria (assembly GCA_964007245.1). NCBI lineage: Eukaryota > Metazoa > Arthropoda > Insecta > Lepidoptera > Geometridae > Hypomecis > Hypomecis atomaria. The sequence goes on along the minus strand of OZ023287.1, from coordinate 24,259,231 downwards.
AAACGAGAGAACCCCACCCTCGCGGTTGACCCAATCCCGGAGGATCGGTCGGAAAGCCTCCACAGTGCGGCGTCCAGCGGACGGCTCCTCGAGCCTGCGCGCCCACCGCTCCATGACCGTTTCTCGGCCCCGCCTCCGCCAACGTCTCACCACCTCAGGGGGAGCAGAATCACCCCTGGCCCGTGTATCGGACAGTTGGCGGTAGATGCTCGCCAGCATCTCAGCGTCCAGGTCCCATGGGCTCGTCCCGGCCAGAACGCACGCCCCCTCATAGGATACGGTGCGGTAGCCCCGTATCACCCTAAGCGCCATAAACCGCTGCGGTCTGCGCAGCAGTTTGATGTTGTGGGCGCTCAGAGCGTCCGCCCAGATCGGCGCTCCATAGAGCGCCATGGACCTTACCACGCCCATGTAGAGGCGACGGCATGCGGCATTCGGCCCTCCCACATTTGGGAGAAGGCTGCCCAGGGCCGAAGCCGCTCCGACGAGCCGCGGAGCCAGTCGTGTGAAATGTTCCCGGAAGTCCCATCGGCTGTCTAGGACAAGACCGAGGTACTTCATCGTCTTGCCGACGACGATGGAAACACCTCCTACGACCAGCTCCGCTCCGGCTGGCGGCGCTTTCCGAGGGCCGTGGAAACACACGGCCTCGGATTTACTGAGGGCCACTTCCAGCCCCAAGCGCCAGATGCGGCTCACCATCTGAGCCGTGCCCGCCGTGGCCAGGATTGACGCATCTCGGTACGTCTCTCCTCGAGCCAGCACCATCGTGTCATCGGCGTAACATACGACCTCGATTCCACGTAGGTGGCCACCACGAAGCGCCCAGTTGTAGCCGAAGCCCCACATGACTGGTCCCAAGACCGAGCCCTGTGGAACTCCGCGAGACATCTTCCTCCTGCCCCATCCCTCTCTCGTGGGGTAGACTACTTCCCTGTCCGAGAAGTAGTCATCGAGGGTCTGGCACAGGTAGGGGGGCGCCTCATGGCAGCGCAGTGCCTCCTTGATACATTCCCAGGGGAGGGTGTTAAAGGCGTTGGCAATGTCCAACGACACCGCCAAGACGACCTCTCCCTGGGACACGGCCGACTCCGCAAAGGCCCTCACCCTCGATATCGCATCGATGGTGGACCTGCCTCTGCGGAACCCGAACTGCGATTCGGCCAGGTTCGGCCCAACCTGCTCCAAGTGCCTGTTGAGACGGGCGGCAATTACACGCTCTAAGAGCTTGCCAGCCTCGTCTAACAGCACGATCGGGCGGTAGGCCCCCGGCGAATCGGCGGGTCTGCCTTCCTTGCGCAGCAGTACGAGCTTACCGCTCTTGTACCGGCGCGGAAAGCGACCCTGCCTCAGGCAGTTCGTGAGGAAGTCACGAAAGCGAGGCTCGAGGGCTTCCAACGCCAGCACCCAGGCGCGTCCGGGTATTCCGTCCGGACCTGGGGCTGTGTTTTTGGCCCTGAGCCTCAGCACCGCCGCTGCGAGTTCCCCCTGGGAAACTGGCGGGACTTCCTCGGCCTCTGCATCGACCTCGGCGCGACGCCTAGGGAAGGCCATCGCTGGGGCAGCGTAGTCGCCCGCCTGTGGGAACAGCGTGGCGACCACGTCCTCCAAGAAGTCCGGCTGCATGGTCTGCGTCAGTGGTGGCGCCCATGCGCGGAGCTTCTTGCGGACCATCTTGTATGGCCTTCCCCAGGGGTCACGATTGAGGTCCTCGAGCAAACTTGCTCGGGCACCATCAATGGCTCGCGCAATTTCCACCTGCAGCGAGGTGACCTTTAGCCTATACGAGGCGTATAGCTCTTCTTCCCGGACCGGGTTCCGCCGCCGCCGTCGGCGCTCTCTGGCGTATTCACGTCTGGCCGCCACACACTCTTCGCGGAGGTGGGCCAACTCAGCCGTCCACCAGTAAACGCTCCGACGCGGCGGCAGCGCTCCCACTCGGGGCATGGAGGCATCGCAGACCTCGGTCAGCGCCTCCCGGAACCAATCCGCCTCGGTGTCAACCTCGGCTGCATCAGTGGGACCTGGGACCCACGCCTGCACAATGGCTGCCTCAATGAGGAGCTCTCTGTCCATGCGGCGCAGGGCCCACCGCGGCGACCTCTCTGTCGGAGGACGGCTTGGACTACTCGGGATTCCTGGGGGGGATACGGTCAGCCGGATGTACCGGTGATCGGACAACGTCTCCACTCCCTCCAGTACCTCCCAGTCCTGCACACTGCGCGCCAGGGAAGGGCTGGCGAAAGTGAGATCCACTATCGACCCTCCCTGTTGACGCACGCACGTGTGCACCGACCCCCGGTTCAAGAGCAACAGCCCTAGTGCCATTGCCCACTCCTCCACCGGCTCAGCTCTCTCGTTTGCAACAGGCGATCCCCACAGGGTTGACTTGGCGTTGAAATCGCCAGCAATCAACACCTGGTGGGGACGACATTGGTGCACGAGAGACTCCACCTCGCCCAGCCAGGCTTCGAAGTCGGCAAGGCTTCTGTTCGGCGAGAAGTAAACACCTATGAAGGCGATACCCCCCGCCAGAACAGCCACGCAGCCGCGGCCAGCCATAACCCTATCCACCGGAGGAAAACCGGCTGCCGCTTGCGTCACCAAGACGACTGAGCCCTCACTATCACCCATCCAGTTGTCCCTGGAGGGGATGCGGTATGGCTCCGCCACAATTGCAATTGGTATCAACCACTCCGCCATGCTCTGGAGCAAGAGATCCTGAGCTCTGGCGGAGTGGTTGATGTTCGCCTGGAGGACTCTGAGGGCCATACTATCCCGCCTCCATTTGCTCCTGCGCGTCCAAAGTAGCTGGAGGCGAAGGGCGTGGCTGGGGCTTGCCCTTAGCTGCCACCCTTCTGCTCTTCTTTTTGGAAGCGTGGGCACAAGCCCCGCTCCCTACGCGGTGTCCCGCCGGCTTATTCGCAGCCGCACAAACTGTGCAGTGCGGCACGCCGGTGCACTCGCCCGCCTTATGGCCCACTTGACCGCATCTGTAGCACTGCTCGCTACGATCTATGGTCGCCTTGCACTGCTCCCGAGCGTGTCCAACTTCTAGACATCGGAAGCAGCGCATGGGTCTCGAGGCCAGCAACTTGACTTGTGCCGAGACCCACCCAACCAGTAACCGACCATTGCTGGTCACCTTCTTAGCAACCGCCGCTGGACATCGGACGAAAACCGATCCAATGCCCGCGGGGTTGCAGCGAATGTCACCGACCTTGACAAGATCGGTCTGACAATCTGCTACCCTGGCAATGGCTGCGGCAACCTCCTCCTTTGTGACGGAGTCATCCAGGCCGGTTATGCGCAAGTCAGCGCTCTTGGTCGGCCTGGAGACTTTGACGTCCTCCTGGTTGAAGATCTCCCTCAGCTTTGCAGCGAGGGAGTCCGCCTTGTCACCGCTAGTGACACCAGGCACCTCCAGAATGCGACCTCCTGTGGCGGCCTTCCGAAACTGGAGGGCGGCGAGCATTGGCGGACTTCAAGAACTCATTCCTTCTGTCCGCAGCCCCAGCGTTTGCAGCCAACTTGCGATCGGCAGCAAGCGGCGGGCGTATGCGCTTTTCAGGAAGGAGACGGTCTTGAATCGCCTCCATCCGCGCATTCACCAGTCCACCGACCTGCCGCATGATGGACTGCGTCAGGTTGTCTGGGTCAGCAGCTCCAGTTTCCATCGCCCAGAACTGTCCCGATGGCGGGGAAACAGGAGCCGCACGCGTCTCCATCATTCGACGGAGCTCCGCTATCTCCTTTCGGAGATCGGAGACCTCAGTCTGCAGGCGCTCGTTGGCGGCCTGCAGTTTGCGGGTCTCATCTGTTGAAGACCTTGTATGAAGGTCTTCGACGATGTCCTTGATCGTGGACGCCGCCTCCTTAAGGGCCTTGGTGAAAGTCCCTTTAAGTTTACCGGACTTAGTGGCCACAAGATTAATTGTGTTCACGCAGTCCAGCACCCTCTTGTTAAGGACTGAGGCGGGTTCTGCACCAAACTCAGTCACTACAGCGGAGAGGAGGCATGGGGCTGACCCTGCCGATCGGAGCCTTTGGGTCATCTGAGCGACCTCTTGCTCGACCCTCAACTCCATTTCCTCTCTTTGGGCGGCTACGAGAGCCGCCTTGGCTGCAGCAAGGCCGACGTATTCACCCGTTGTGGGTGGTCGGCCTCTGCCCCGCCTTGCTACGGCAACGGCCTTGGCGGCCGGAGCATCCGACTCACCACTGGAGCTCAAATTGCATTCGTCTTCGCTGCCTGTCTTGCGCAAGCTGCGCCTGCGCTTAGTAGCGCCCTTCTCCTTTTCCGATGACCGTGAATCTACGGTTATCATGCTCGTAGCTGAGGAGTCAGACTCCTCAGCCGGACTCACAAAGAGCCCGCTTCCCTCTTCATCATTTTTATTTTTAATTTTTGAAACTTCCATACTAGTCCCACGAGTATGGGGGAAATAAAAAGTCCACCCAGGCAGTGCCCCCTGTACCCGGGTAAGCCTAAGTACACCAGAGTGTCGGCCGGTACTCTGGCGGTGGTTCGCACTCGTGACCAACCCTACCCAGTGGCCATGCATCCCCTCGCCGTGCGCCGCAGCTTGGGATTTGGGGTGATTTTTTATAGAGGTTTTCTTCCTCGCGGTCCGGGCAACCAAGCCAAGACCCTCGGTCCTGCCGCAAGCCACGAGACGTGACCGTAGCCGCAAGCAGGGCTCCGATTTCCGACGCTGGCTCGCGAAGAGCCTGCTCGGCAGTAGTGTTAGTACATACCGAGCACGTCCCTCCCGGCATCGGCGAGAGCTCACATCCACTGGCCCCTCTGCTGAACAGAGGGATCCGTGGAGAGCTCACATCGCCAACTGCCTGAGACCACAGAAGGCCTCCAACCCCTGTTTGAGACTATGATTTATCAGTAGAATCTATAACTGAAACTACTGATCCATCATAATCCCAAACGAGCTCAGGACAGAACCGAGCTAACCCCCCAATGTCTTCTGCACGCGCTCCTCAATGTAGGGTAGAGGGGCGCGCAGAGAAGACCCCCGACCGGACATCTGCAATCACCCGGCAAGAACCCGCGAAGGAAGTTACCAAGTGATTCCCAGGGTGCACCACGAGGAGGTTTCCGGCCACAGCACCCCAACCTTTTTTTTTTTTTTTTTTTGACCCAGGAAAATCCTTTATGGATACCACCAAACCTGGGGAGGCCGGTGGTTATGTGGGAGTCTCCACCGCTAATCGGTGGCATACCCACTAAAAACCTGGGGTGTTTCCGCCATTGCGCCATCTATCGGGGCTACGGGCACGCTTCCGCACTCATCCGCGGCCCCGACAGCGCTGTCCGCACCCGGACCCTCCTAGGGGAGCTCAACCCTCAGGGAGCTCTACCCGGTATTGCGACGATGTGCCGAAACACGGGGCACATCGTGCAGCCTCGGGGAACTCTCAAACGGATGGCGGGCTTCCCCAAGCCCAACCACCCAGAGTTCCCCTTATGGAGGCAGGCGGTCATGTGCTAGACGCCTGCCTCGGGGGCGCCTTCTGCGCATGGGGAGGCTCGCAATGTCGTCCTCCCTCATGCGCTCGTCGGCCTCTTTGCGTTCCAGGACTTCTTCGCAGAAGTCCCGGACTGCATTCCAGGATCTTTCGCTACCAACCATGGCCGTGGCAACGGTTGGCAGCGAGAGATCCGCCCCCACTATGGCCACGAGCTGGGCCCGCTGGGCTGTCCACGCCGGACACACCTCCAGCGTATGCTGCGCCGTGTCTGTCTGGTCGCCACACTGGTGGCAAACCGGTGTGGGTTCTCTTCCGGCAACTCGATGCAGGTACTCTCCAAAGCAACCATGCCCTGTGAGCACCTGCACGAGCCTAAACGAAAGAACCCCATCCTCACGAATGACCCAATCCCGGAGGATCGGTCGGAAAGCCTCGACAGTGCGGCGACCAGCAGACGGCTCCTCGAGCCTGCGCGCCCACCGCTCCATGACCGTTTCTCGGCCCCGCCTCCGCCAACGTCTCACCACCTCAGGGGGAGCAGAATCACCCCTGGCCCGTGTATCGGACAGTTGGCGGTAGATGCTCGCCAACATTTCGGCGTCTAGGTCCCAAGGACTCGTCCCGGCCAGAACGCACGCTGCCTCATAGGATACGGTGCGGTAGCCCCGTATCACCCTGAGCGCCATAAACCGCTGCGGTTTGCGCAGCAGTTTGATGTTGTGGGCGCTCAAAGCGTCCGCCCAGATCGGCGCTCCATAGAGCGCCATAGATCTTACCACCCCCGTGTAGAGGCGGCGGCATGCAGCGTTCGGCCCTCCCACATTCGGGAGCAAACTACCCAGGGCCGATGCCGCTCCAACGAGCCGCGGAGCCAGTCGTGTAAAATGTTCCCGGAAGTCCCATCGGCTGTCTAGGACAAGACCGAGGTACCTCATCGTCTTGCCGATGACGATGGGAACACCACCCACGACCAGCTCCGCTCCGGCCGGCGGCGCTTTCCGAGGGCCGTGGAAACACACGGCCTCGGACTTACTGAGGGCCACTTCCAGCCCCAAACGCCGGATGCGGCTCACCAACTGAGCCGTGCCCGCCGTAGCCAGGATCGACGCGTCCCTGTACGTCGCCCCGCGAGCCAACACCAGCGTGTCATCGGCATAGCACACGATGTCGATGCCACGCAGGTGGCCACCACGAAGCGCCCAGTTGTAACCGAAGTTCCACGAGACTGGTCCCAAGACCGAGCCCTGTGGAACTCCGAGAGACATCTTCCTCCTGCCCCATCCCTCTCTCGTGGGGTAGACTACTTCCCTGTCCGAGAAGTAGTCATCGAGGGTCCGGCACAGGTAGGGGGGCGCTTCGTGGCAGCGCAGTGCCTCCTTGATGCAGTCCCAGGGGAGGGTGTTAAAGGCGTTGGCAATGTCCAACGACACCGCCAAGACAACCTCTCCCCGGGATACGGCCGATTCCGCAAAGGCCCTCACCCTCGATATCGCATCGATGGTGGACCTGCCTCTGCGGAACCCGAACTGCGATTCGGACAGGTTCGGCCCAACTTGTTCCAAGTGCCTGTTGAGACGGGCGGCAATGATACGCTCTAAGAGCTTGCCGGCCTCGTCTAACAGCACGATCGGGCGGTAGGCCCCCGGCGAATCGGCGGGTCTGCCTTCCTTGCGCAGCAGTACGAGCTTACCGCTCTTGTACCGGCGCGGAAAGCGACCCTGCCTCAGGCAGTTCGTGAGGAAGTCACGAAAGCGAGGCTCGACGGCTTCCAACGCCAGCACCCAGGCGCGTCCGGGTATACCGTCCGGACCTGGGGCTGTGTTTTTGGCTCTGAGCCTCAGCACCGCCGCTGCGAGTTCCCCCTGGGAAACTGGCGGGACTTCCTCGGCCTCTGCATCGACCTCGGCGCGACGCCTAGGGAAGGCCATCGCTGGGGTAGCGTAGTCGCCCGCCTGTGGGAACAGCGTGGCGACCACGTCTTCTAAGAAGTCCGGCTGCATGGTCTGCGTCAGTGGTGGCGCCCATGCGCGGAGCTTCTTGCGGACCATCTTGTATGGCCTTCCCCACGGATCGCGGTCCAAGGCATCGAGCATCTGCTCTCGGGCACCGTCTTTGGCTCGCGCTATGTCCGTCTGCAGGGAGGTGACCATTTGTCTGTACAGGGCGTACAGTTCGTCCTCCCGGTCCGGGTCCCAATGCCGGCGCCTGCGCTGTCTGGCGTATTCACGCCTAGCCGCCACACACTCCTCGCGGAGGTGGGCTAGCTCGGGCGTCCACCAGTGCACGCTGCGGCGCGGCGGCAGGGAACCCACTCGGGGCATCGAGGCGTCACAGATCTCTGTTAACGCCCCCCGGAACCACTCCGCCTCGGCGTCAACTTCCACTGCATCCGACCTCGGGATCCACGCCTGGACGATGGCTGCCTCCAGCAGGACCTCGCTGTCCAGGCGTTTGAGGGCCCATCGTGGTGACCGCTCCGTTCGAGGGCGGCTTGGACCTCCCGTGATTCCTGGGGGGGAAACGGTCATCCGGATGTACCGGTGATCGGACAACGTCTCCACTCCCTCCAGTACCTCCCAGTCCTGCACACGGCGCGCCAGGGTAGGGCTAGCGAACGTGAGGTCCACTATGGACCCTCCCTGCTGACGCACGCACGTTTGCACCGCCCCTCTGTTGAGCAGCAGCAGACCAAGGGCAGCTGCCCATTCCTCCAATGGCTGGCCTCTCTCGTTCGCAACAGGCGATCCCCACATGGCTGACTTGGCGTTAAAGTCACCAGCAATCAGCACCTGGTGAGGACGACACTGTAGGACGAGAGACTCCAACTCGGAAAGCCAGCCCTCGAAATCGGCGAGGCTTCTGTTGGGGGAGAAGTAAGTGCCTATATAGGCGACACCCCCCGCCACAACAGCTACACAGCCTCGCCTCTTCACCACCTTCTCGACTGGAGGAAAGCCCGCCGCTGCTTGGGTCACGATCACCACAAGACCCTCATTGTCACCCGACCAATTATCCCGTGGGGGGACACGATAGGGCTCCGCCACAATTGCAATGGGAATCAACCACTCCGCCATGCTCTGGACCAGGAGGTCCTGAGCCCTGGCGGAGTGGTTGATGTTCGCCTGTAGTACCCTAAGGGCCATACTAATCGGCGTCCATTGACGCCGTCTCGCCCTGCGATGAGGGTGGGGATGGTCGCTGCTGGGACTTGGCCACAGTAGCCGCCTTCCGGCCTTTCTTTTTGGAGGGCAAGGCGCATGCCTTGGTCCCAACGCGATGCCCAGGTGGTTTACCCGCAGCCGCGCAAACTACGCAGTGCGGCACGCCTAAACACTCGCTCGCCTTGTGGCCAGGTTGGCCACAGCGGTAGCAGAGACTGCTACGATCCGCCTCCGAGGTGCACTGCTCCCTGACATGCCCCACTTCGAGGCACCGGAAGCAGCGCATCGGCTTTGCTGCCAGAAGTTTAATTTGGGCCGAAATCCACCCAACGTTCAGGCGACCATTGCCAACAACCCTTTTTACGGCAGTCACCGGGCAGCTGACGAAAATCGTCCCAACCCCAGCCGCGTTCCAGCGAATATCTCCGGCCTTAATAACATCGGCCTGACACTGTCCAGAACTGGAGATTGCCGCCACCACTTCCTCTTTGGAGACCGAGTCGTCCAGCCCGCTGATGCGCAGATCTGCGCACTTAGTTGGCCTGGTGACCCGGATCTCCTCAGAGTTGTATATTTCCCTCAGCTTTGCAGCGAGGGAATCTGCCTTCTCACCGGTGGTGGTGCCGGGAATCTCCAGCATCCGACCACCCGTAGCCGCCCTTCGGAATTGGAGGGACGTGATACCAATCTGGCTCAGGTCCACTCTCCGTTTAGCTTCTGACAGCGCGTCCGCGTATGTGATGCCCTTCTTTAGGGCCTCCGGCTGTATGGTTATAACCACAGCCGAAGAGCGGGGCACGCGGAGCTTTGTCTTGGGCACCGCTGTGGCTGCGCGCTGTGTTGCGCCTTGTGGTGGTTTAGCCTTGGGCTGCTGTTTAGAAGCAGCCCCTCCACCGCTCGTCTTCTTTCGAGTCTGCTTCTTGGCTACCTCCACCCAACTATTGCTAGTTGAGGGAAGTGGCTGCACCTCAGTCGCTGGGCGGCTGGCTGGCCCCGCACTCGGGGGCTCAGGCTGGCTGCCCTTGGTCGCGGTCTTTTTGCCCTTCCCCTTGCCTTTGCCCTTACCCTTAGGGGCTTTGGCAGAAGGGAGGCTTACGGCCGGCAGGTCCGCCATTTCCGACGTGCCCGAGTCCTGCGACGCACTTGCGGGCTTTAGGAATTCCTTCCTTCTGTTCGCAGGCGCGATCGCGGGGGCCCCAGATTTCGCGGCCACCTTTCGGTCAGCGGCAAGAGGCGGGCGCTGGCGCACTTCAGGAAGGAGGCGGTCTTCGAGTGCCTCAAACCGTGCGCTCACCATACTCCCGACTTGACGCATGATGGACTGCGTCAAGTCATCGGGATCCGCAGTCCCCGATTCCCTCGCCCAGAACTGTCCAGTGGTCGGGGATACGGGTGTGGCGCGCGTCTCCATCATCTTTCGGAGCTCCACAATTTCTTTGCGGAGGTCCGCCACTTCGGACTGCAGGCACTTGTTGGCGGCCTGCAGATTCCGGGTCTCTTCAGTGGAGGTCCTCTTCTGGAGGTCCTCCATAGCCACCTGTATGCTGGAAGCCGCTTCCTTAAGGGCCTTGGTAAAGGTACCCTTCAGCTGGCCGGACTTGGTGGCCACAAGGTGAATGGCGGCCAGACTGTCTTGCACCTTCTGTTGTAGGTTGGAGGCCAGCTCCCCGCCCGCTGTCTCTGAAGCTACAGCGGAGAGGAGGCATGGTGCCGACCCTGATGAACGGAGCCTCTGGGTTAATCGAGCAGCCTCCTGCTCTACCCTCAGCTTCATTTCCTCTCTCTGAGCGGCCACTAAGTCCGCTTTGGCTTTAGCGAGGCCAACGTATTCGCCCGTTGTGGGCGGACGGCCTCGACCTCGCCTTGCGACGGCAACGGCCTTGGCGGCTGGAGCGTCCGACTCACCACTGGAGCTCAGGTTGACCTCGTCGCCACTTCCTCCTTTGCGTAAGCTACGCTTGCGCTTAGAAGCGCCAATCTTTTCTGATGACCGTGATGACACGGTCACCAAACTCATCGCTGAGGAGTCAGACTCCTCAGCTGGACTCAAAAAGAGCCCACACCCTTCATCGTCTTTGGTTTTCTTTTTATTTGATTTCTCCATACTATTCCCACGAGTATGGGGGAAATAAAAAGTCCACCCAGGCAGTGCCCCCTGTACCCGGGTAAGCCTTAGTACACCAGAGTGTCGGCCGGTACTCTGGCGGTGGTTCGCACTCGTGACCAACCCTACCCAGTGGCCATGCATCCCCTCGCCGTGCGCCGCAGCTTGGGATTTGGGGTGATTTTTTATAGAGGTTTTCTTCCTCGCGGTCCGGGCGACCAAGCCAAGACCCTCGGTCCTGCCGCAAGCCACGAGACGTGACCGTAGCCGCAAGCAGGGCTCCGATTTACGACGCTGGCTCGCGAAGAGCCTGCTCGGCAGTAGTGTAAGTACATACCGAGCACGTCCCTCCCGGCACCGGCGAGAGCTCACATCCACTGGCCCCTCTGCTGAACAGAGGGATCCGTGGAGAGCTCACATCGCCAACTGCCATGAGACCACAGAAGGCCTCCAACCCCTGTTTGAGACTATGATTCATCAGTAGAATCTGTAACTGAAACTACTGATCCATCATAATCCCAAACGAGCTCAGGACAGAACCGAGCTAACCCCCCAATGTCTTCTGCACGCGCTCCTCAATGAAGGGTAGAGGGGCGCGCAGAGAAGACCCCCGACCGGACATCTGCAATCACCCAGCAAGAACCCGCGAAGGAAGTTACCAAGTGATTCCCAGGGTGCACCACGAGGAGGTTTCCGGCCACAGCACCCCACAGCACCCCAACCTAACCTAACCTAACCTAACCAGTCGCGTGCGCCTTGTCGACCCGAGCGCTCATCGCCAACCCGCTCCGCGCGTCAAAATTTTATTTACAATTTTCTGTGCACTTTAAAAAAAAAAAAAAAAAAAAAAAAAAAAAAAAAAAAAAAAAAAAAAAAAAAAAAAAAAAAAAAAAAAAAAAAAAAAAATTTAATAACGTGTGGTTTTTTCGATCAAACAGTGAAGTGTCGCATATCGGTGTGTTCGTGGTGAAGCCACCTATCCAGCGGTACCAGTCCTGGGCTCGAGCGTTGAGCGGTTCCAGAGATATCTCTGGGAACCTGCTCAAGACCTCGCCCAGACCACTTCGGAGCCGCACGCCGCTGGATAGCGATCGACGACCCCCACTTTTGAGGACTTCAACAGAAGCATATACACGACCGACACCCTCGGGAATTTTTCGGGATTTTTTCCGGGACTTTTCCCGACGTAAATCCCGAAAAAACAAAAAAAAACCACGTGCCACGTGCAACCCTTTCCCGGACGAACCCACGGGAATCAACTGCAGACTCGGCTGCGGGACGTCTGGAGCAGCCCGGAGCAGTTTTTCCCGTGTGAATCGGACACCGGGAACAGAAACAGTGGACTTTTTAAAAAATTCAGGTACTGTGACAGCCCTAAATAAAAAACTAGATCGACAACCCTGATATTAAAAATAACCAAAAAATAGACCCCTGTGCCAGGAACGTTTGTGCCAATTTTCAAATTTTTAGTGTGAGTGGTTTGGAAGTTATTCCAGAAAGTAGTGTCTCGGCCGTAAAACCAAGCGGTTTGCGGTTGGTAAACTCTGTCACCGGAATAAAAAGTTGTCCAGAAGCGTCCAGGAAGTCCAGAAAAATCTGAACTTAGGCCAGCAGGAGCAGCAATCCAGTCCGCGCGTCGCTGCAGTTGCAGAATCCGCGCGCCACGCTCTCCCTCGCTGCAGGAGCCCCCGCCGTGAACCCCGATTTTGGCCTCAGCTGCAAAACAAGTAAGGAAAAAACGGTCAAGGGTGAAGCGTTCTTGCACCATCATCATCGGCAGCCCTGTTTTCTTCCGGCTTCAAAACTCGGGAACGGAGGCGGCTAGCTGGACTCTGTCTTCGGAATCAGGGACAGTAATTGACCCTGCACCCACCGATACCACTCCCCTCCCCAAAGCGCCCCCCTTTACTTACTTTTTGACGTTTTCATCACCCCCACCCTCCCCCCCCCCAAAATCATTAACAACCCCAACAGACGGACTAGACATACACCGAGGACCCACTTTTGTCAAAATTTTTTTCATTTTCATATATTATTAATTAAATTGACCAGTCACTCTTTTGGCGAAAATTCCCTTGACCTACATATTTGACCCAGTTTATTAGAATTCTGACACCAGGACTGGTCACCTGGTTTTGCGAATAATAAAATAGTCGTAACTTTTGACCCGTACGTCCTACGGCAACGCGGTTTTTTCTAAAAAAATAGTACAGGGAAGGCGCTTTCTGGCCGGACCCCTCCCTTCCCTCTCCCCGCTTCCCCTTAAATTTTGAGTCCCTATAACTTAAGAACGGTGCGACTTAAAAATATTCTGTTGACGGGTTAGTATTATAGACCCCATACCCTGCTCGACACCAACCCCCCCCCCCTCTTCCCCTCTTTTTTCGATTTCCCCTCTTTTGCAAAAACGCACCAGACTGACTTACTGACACACCTAGTACCTCTTAGCCCTCTCTCCACTCGTCCTCCCGCCCCCTCCCCCTGTGAGTGACCGAAGCACGTGACCATCCGCAGCGCGGTGCGCGCTTCTCGATCGCCCCTGACAGTCTTGCTCAGTTGAATACTCTGTTTAGATATAATTAATATACTCGTAAGACTAAACTGTTACGAAATTTATCGTTAGAAATAAGACAATTAAGGCAATTTACACCTTAATCAAATAGTTTATAAGAAAATTATTTTAATACAGTAATAGCTTGTATGCTGAGCTGCACTGACTGGAGCTGTGTGATAATAGGTTGTTGACAAGTTACGGTTCTTTTGATCGTATTATCTATTTAATAAATTTATTGACAAATATTGACGTGAAAAATTACTTAGAATTTCTATTATTAATATTGTTATTTTTATTTATTTTATTTTATTTCTTTAATTTGGAATTTTTGACAAAACCCCCAAATAATGTATGCCACCACGAGAACCCCAAACAAAAAACAAATGGATAGGAAGAATTCCACAGACGGTAATCCACCGGCCGCTCATTCCAAGGTGCGTACCAGCATCGGCGAGTGGGAGACGGGGAGAGTATCCCCGAGTGACCCCGCGAGCCCCCTGAGCGGGACAGAAAATGCTCTCAAAGCGGGTACCGAAGCCGGTGAGTCCAAGAAAGGAACAGGAGACCGGATGTCAGCTGTTGGGGGACTCATCATCATCATCATCAGGGAACCTGCAAGAAAAACCGACTAACGGCATGAGTAGAGTGGCCGAGGCGAGGGCTTGCCTAAACAAGGCCAAGCTTAACATCGGAAGCTCCAGGAACACAAAAGGCGAAATCAAGGAAGCCGTTATAACTGCAGTCGACCGGCTATTTGAACTAGTGAAAGAGGCAGAGGCGGAGCTGAAAAAGAGTAGGGGGCAGGGCGGGGGTGGGGTGGCCGAGCCGGTGGCTCGGTCTCCCTCCCCCCGGCCTTCCCCCCCGACCTGCCCCCCTGGACACGACGACCTGCATCGGATACTGGAACAACACGCTAAGCTTATAGAGGAAAACACTGAAAGTATGAAAAACCTGAAAGAAAAGTTAAGTACTCACCAGAAGTCCTTGGAGGGGGCATCGTACGCGAGCGTGGTGGCCGGCGGCGCCGCGAGGACACCCGTGCGGCAGACGGCGATGCACTCCGTCGTTGTCACATCCAAGGATGAGACCGAATCGGGCGAAGAGGTCCTGGAAAAAATAAAAAAGGCGGTTAATGCAAGAGAAGGAGGAATAGTTGTGGACAGGATCAGGAAAGCGAAAGATAGGAAAGTTATCGTGGGATGTAAGGATCAGGAAGAGATGGAGAAGGTGAAAAAAAGGATCAAGGAAAATGGTAGGCAGCTAGAGGTGGAAGAGATGAAGAATAAAGACCCTCTGATCGTACTCTATGGCGTCCTCCAGAGCAATTCTGATGAGGACGTCATAAAGGCGATCAGAAAGCAGAACTCGCATCTCCTGACCGGTCTTAGCAAAGAAGATGATAGGATTGAGATCCGCTTCCGACGCAGGGCTCGAAACCCATTAACAGCACACGTCGTGGCTAAGGTATCGCCATCTATATGGCAGCGACTGACGCAAGCCGGGGCCATACAAGTCGACATACAGCGGGTCAGAGTCGCCGACCAGTCCCCCCTAATACAGTGCTCGCGCTGCTTAGGATACGGACATGGTCGGCGGTTCTGTCGCGATGCTGCCGACGTATGTAGCCACTGTGGAGGCCAGCATCTCAAAGATAAATGCGCAGAATGGCTAGCAGAAACGCCTCCAAATTGCGTAAATTGTATGAAGGCAAAAATGCAAAAAATCGATCACGGCGCCTTCAGCCAAGAATGCCCAGTAAGACGCAAGTGGGAGGCCCTGGCCAGGTCCACTGTGGCTTATTGCTAAGGTGGTCCCAAAGATCCAGGTCCTGCAAGCCAATCTCCAAAGGAAGAAGCTAGCTACAAGCGAGATCCTCATTGAAGCTACCAAACGGAAAGCTGCGGTCGCGTTGCTTCAGGAGCCATATGTGGGCGGAGCTCGAAGTATGCGGAGCTACCGGGGCGTAAGGGTCTTCCAGAACACTGATATCGGAGAAGGGACTGTGAAAGCAGCGATAGCTATTTTCGACCCGAACCTAGATGTGACACAGTACCCGAAACTAACCACAAATAACATCATTGTGGTAGGAGTCCAAAGCAGAACTTGGAAGATCACGCTGGTGTCCTATTACTTCGAGCCAGACCAGCCCATAGGGCCAGACGTCTTCCTGGTTGAAGATCTCCCTCAGCTTTGCAGCGAGGGAGTCCGCCTTGTCACCGCTAGTGACACCAGGCACCTCCAGAATGCGACCTCCTGTGGCGGCCTTCCGAAACTGGAGGGCGGTTATCCCGAGCTGGGACAGATCCACCCTCCGTTTAGCCTCTCCCAAGGCGTCGGCGTATGTTACGCCTTTCTCCGCTGCTCCAGGCTGGATCGTGATCACAACAGCCTGTGAGCGCGGGACGCGGATTTTTGGCTTAGCAGCCTGCTTCGCCCGCTGGGGCGCAGCTTTCTGCTGTTGCCTTGCTGCGCTGGGCTGGCTCCGTTGAGTCGGAGGGGCCTTAGCGGAAGCCTTCTTCTGGCCTCGTTTTGCCACAGTCACCCAGTCGTTAACTGGGGAATCCCGTGGTGCTTGAGGCTTTGACGGACCAGCAGTGGGAGCAACGACTCGGTCCTGGGTCGCTGGGCGGCTGGCCAGCCCGGCTTTCGGGGGCTCAGGCAGGCTGCCCTTAGTCGCGGCCTGTTTGCCCTTCCCCTTGCCTTTACCCTTACCCTTAGGGACTTTGGCAGAGGGGAGTTCAACAGCCGGCAGGTTCGCTGAACCCGAAGGGCCCGACTCCTGCGAAGCATTGGCGGACTTCAAGAACTCATTCCTTCTGTCCGCAGCCCCAGCGTTTGCAGCCAACTTGCGATCGGCAGCAAGCGGCGGGCGTATGCGCTTTTCAGGAAGGAGACGGTCTTGAATCGCCTCCATCCGCGCATTCACCAGTCCACCGACCTGCCGCATGATGGACTGCGTCAGGTTGTCTGGGTCAGCAGCTCCAGTTTCCATCGCCCAGAACTGTCCCGAGGGCAGGGAAACAGGAGCCGCACGCGTCTCCATCATTCGACGAAGCTCCGCTATCTCCTTTCGGAGATCGGAGACCTCAGTCTGCAGGCGCTCGTTGGCGGCCTGCAGTTTGCGGGTCTCATCTGTTGAAGACCTTGTATGAAGGTCTTCGACGATGTCTTTGATCGTGGACGCCGCCTCCTTAAGGGCCTTGGTGAAGGTCCCTTTGAGTTTGCCGGACTTAGTGGCCACAAGGTTAATTGTGGCCACGCAGTCCAGCACCTTCTTATTTAGCACTGAGGCGGGTTCTGCGCTCAGATCTGTCGCCACAGCAGAAAGGAGGCATGGGGCTGACCCTGCCGATCGGAGCCTTTGGGTCATCTGAGCAACCTCCTGCTCGACCCTCAACTCCATTTCCTCTCTTTCGGCGGCTACGAGAGCCACCTTGGCTGCAGCAAGGCCGACGTATTCACCCGTTGTGGGTGGTCGGCCTCTGCCCCGCCTTGCTACGGCAACGGCCTTGGCGGCCGGAGCATCCGACTCACCGCCGGAGCTCAAGTAGCATTCATCTTCGCTGCCTGTCTTGCGCAAGCTGCGCCTGCGCTTAGTAGCGCCCTTCTCCTTTTCCGATGACCGTGAATCCACGGTGATCATGCTCGTAGCTGAGGAGTCGGACTCCTCAGCCGGACTCAAAAAGAGCCCGCTTCCCTCTTCATCATTTTTATTTTTAATTTTTGAAACTTCCATATTGTTCCCACGAGTGTGGGGGAAATAAACAGTCCACCCAGGCAGTGCCCCCTGTACCTGGGTAAGCCTAAGTACACCAGAGTGTCGGCCGGTACTCTGGCGGTGGTTCGCACTCGTGACCAACCCTACCCAGTGGCCATGCATCCCCTCGCCGTGCGCCGCAGCTTGGGATTTGGGGTAATTTTTTATAGAGGTTTTCTTCCTCGCGGTCCGGGCAACCAAGCCAAGACCCTCGGTCCTGCCGCAAGCCACGAGACGTGACCGTAGCCGCAAGCAGGGCTCCGATTTCCGACGCTGGCTCGCGAAGAGCCTGCTCGGCAGTAGTGTGAGTACATACCGAGCACGTCCCTCCCGGCACCGGCGAGAGCTCACATCCACTGGCCCCTCTGCTGAACAGAGGGATCCGTGGAGAGCTCACATCGCCAACTGCCATGAGACCACAGAAGGCCTCCAACCCCTGTTTGAGACTATGATTTATCAGTAGAATCTATGACTGAAACTACTGATCCATCATAATCCCAAACGAGCTCAGGACAGAACTGAGCTCCTTCCCCCCCAATGTCTTCTGCACGCGCTCCTCAATGTAGGGTAGAGGGGCGCGCAGAGAAGACCCCCGACCGGATATCTGCAATCACTCGGCAAGAACCCGCGAAGGAAGTTTTTTTTTTACCAGGGGAAATCTTTTATAGATACCACCGCACCTCGAGGGCAGGCGGGTGGTTATGTGGGAGTCCTGCCGACTAGACAGTATACCCACCAAAACCCCTGGGTGTTCCGCCACTGCGCTTGGTGTCGGGGCTACGGGCACGCTTGCGCACTCCTCCGCGGCACCCGACAGCGCTGGCCCAACTCGGGCCCTACCACGGAGCTTCGGCTCCCGCCAGAATAACGATGTGCCGAACACCTCAGTCGGCAAGCCGACCTACTGGCCAGCCTCCGCACGGGCTTGTCTGGGCCCAAGACCCGGAGAGGCCGGCCCCACCTCGGGTTCCTCTTCGTTCACCAGGCTGGGAAGACCTGGCTACTAACCCCCCCCGCCACGACAAGGCGGGAACCCACTCGGGGGGGACTCGGGGGGGAACCTTTTTTTTTTTTTTTTTTTGTTTTTTTTTTTTTGACCCAGGAAAATCCTTTATGGATACCACCAAACCTGGGGAGGCCGGTGGTTATGTGGGAGTCTCCACCGCTCAGGCGTCCACCAAGACACGCTGCGACGCGCCGGCAGGGAACCCACTCGGGGCATGGAGGCGTCACACACCTGTGTCAACGCCTCGCAGAACCAATCCGCCTCAGCGTCTACCTCCACTGCATCCGGCCTCGGGATCCACGCCTTCACGATAGCCGCCTCCAAGAGGACCTCGCTATCCATGCGCTTGAGGGCCCATCGTGGTGACCGCTCCGTTCGGGGGCGGCTCAGACCTCCCGGGACTCCTGGGGGAGAGACGGTCATCCGGATGTACCGGTGATCGGACAGCGTCTCCACTCCCTCCAGTACTTCCCAGTCCTGCACACGGCGCGCCAGGGTAGGGGTCGCGAACGCGAGGTCCACAATCGACCCACCCTGTTGCCGCACGCACGTGTGCACCGTCCCCGTGTTAAGCAGCAGCAGCCCAAGGGCAGCTGCCCATTCCTCCAGTGGCTGGCCTCTCTCATTCGCAACAGGCGATCCCCACAATGCTGATTTGGCGTTGAAGTCGCCAGCGATCAGCACGTGGTATGGACGACACTGTTGGACGAGAGATTCCAACTCGGAAAGCCAACCCTCGAACTCGGCGAGGCTCCTGTTGGGGGAGAAGTAAGTGCCTATATAGGCGACACCCCCCGCCACAACAGCTACACAGCCTCGCCCCTTCACTACCTTCTCGAGTGGAGGAAAGCCCGCCGCTGCTTGGGTGACGATCACCACTCGTCCCTCGTTATCGCCCGACCAATTGTCCCTTGGTGGCACGTAATAGGGCTCCGCCACGATTGATATGGGTATCAACCACTCCGCCATGCTCTGGACCAAGAGGTCCTGAGCCCTGGCGGAGTGGTTGATATTGGCCTGAAGTAGAGTCAGGGCCATATCAATCGGCTTCCATTTGCGAAGCCTCTCCCTGTCTGTGGGGTGGGGAAGGTCGCTGCTGGGACCTGGCCGCGGCAGCTACCCTCCTTCGTCTCTTGGAGGGCAAGGCACAACCCTTGCTCCCCACGCGGTGTCCGGGTGGCTTCCCAGCCGCAGCGCAAACTAGACAATGCGGCGCACCCGTGCACGTGTTCGCCTTGTGGCCAGGCTGACCACACCGGTAGCACAGCTCGCTCCGGTCCACCTCTGAGGAGCACTGCTCCCGGACGTGCCCCACTTCGAGGCACCGGAAGCAGCGCATCGGCCGTGTGGTCAGCAGCTTCACCTGGGCTGACACCCACCCCACTTTCAGGCGGCCACCGCTGAGCACCTTCTTCGCCACCCCCACTGGGCAGCTAACGAAGGTGGCCCCTATGCCGGTCGGGTTGCGACGGATGTCGCCGACCTTGATCAGGTCAACCCGGCACTCCCCAACACTGGAGACGGCTGCCACTATCTCTTCTTTGGTGACCGAGTCATCCAAACCGCTCACGCGCAAGTCTGCGCACTTGGTCGGTCTGGAGACTCGAATCTCCTCCGAATTATAGATCTCCCTCAGCTTGTTTGCGAGGGAGTCCGCCTTCTCTCCAGTGGTGGTGCCGGGTATCTCCAGTACCGTACCACCCCCGTATAGAGGCGGCGGCATGCGGCATTCGGCCCTCCGACGTTTGGGAGAAGGCTGCCCAAGGCCGAAGCCGCTCCGACGAGCCGCGGAGCCAATCGCTTGAAGTGCTCGCGGAAATTCCATCGACTGTCGAGGACGAGACCGAGATATCTCATAGTCGTCCCGACAGCGATAGGAACACCCCCAACGATCAGCTCCGCTCCGGCTGGCGGCGCACGCCGAGGACCGTGGAAGCACACGGCCTCGGACTTCTCTAGGGCCACCTCTCTCAGCTACCCTCCTTCGTCTCTTGGTGGGCAAGGCACAACCCTTGCTCCCCACGCGGTGTCCGGGTGGCTTTCCAGCCGCAGCGCAAACTAAGCAATGCGGCGCACCCGTGCACGTGTTCGCCTTGTGGCCAGGCTGACCACACCGGTAGCACAGCTCGCTCCGGTCCACCTCTGAGGAGCACTGCTCCCGGACGTGCCCCACTTCAAGGCACCGGAAGCAGCGCATCGGCCGTGTGGTCAGCAACTTGACCTGGGCTGACACCCACCCCACTTTCAGGCGGCCACCGCTGAGCACCTTCTTCGCTACCCCCACTGGGCAGCTGACGAAGGTGGCCCCTATGCCAGCCGGGTTGCGACGGATGTCGCCGACCTTTATCAGGTCAACCCGGCACTCCCCAACACTGGAGACGGCTGCAACTATCTCTTCTTTGGTGACCGAGTCATCCAAACCGCTCACGCGCAAGTCTGCGCACTTGGTCGGTCTGGAGACTCGGATCTCCTCAGAATTATAGATCTCCCTCAGCTTGTTTGCGAGGGAGTCCGCCTTCTCTCCAGTGGTGGTGCCGGGTATCTCCAAAACCCGACCACCAGTGGCCGCCTTGCGAAATTGGAGGGTCGTGATCCCAATCTGGGCAAGATCGACCCTCCTCTTCGCTTCGCCCAAGGCATCCGCGTAAGTGATGCCCTTTTTCAGAGCCTCTGGCTGGATCGTGATGATCACAGCCGAGGACTTGGGCACACGAAGCCTGGGCGCTTCCGCGGTGCGCTGAGTGGCGCGTTTTGGCGGCTGCGTCTGACCACGTCTTTGTGGTGCAGCCGGGGCCGGAGCCACCGTGGCAGTCGCCTTCTTCTTCTTGGGGGGGGCCTTCTTCGCCACCGTCACCCATTCCTGACTCGTCGAAGGAGCCGGTTGCGCCTCCACTGCGGGCACTACGGGCACCACGGGCGAGGCCTTCCCCCTGCCCTTCCCCTTGCCCTTGCCTTTACGTTGGCTTTGGGCCGAGGGGGGAGCTAAGGCAGGGAAGTCTGCCATGCTCGAAGGACCCGGCACCTGCGGTGCAGCCGCGGACTTGAGGAACTCTTTCCTCCTGTTCGCGGGGGCAACCGCAGGGCCAACCGCAGGGCCAGCCTTTGCTGCAACCTTTTTATCGGCAGCAAGCGGTGGGCGGGTGCGCTTCTCCGGAAGAAGACGATCTTCCAGAGCCTCGAACCTCGCGCTCACCATTCCGCCGACTTGCCGCATTATCGCCTGCGACAAGTCTTCGGAGTCTGCTACCATCTGGACCGGCTGTCCAGAAGACACGGGGACAGGAGCCGCACGTGTCTCCATCATCAACGTGCGGAGCTCCGCGATCTCCTTGCGAAGATCGGCAACCTCGGTCTGCAGGCGCTTGTTAGCGGCCTGCAGGTTTCGTGTCTCATCGGTGGAGGTCCTCTTGTGGAGGTCCTCCACCACCACCTGAATGGTGGACGCCGCTTCTTTTAGGGCCTTCGTGAAGGTGCCCTTCAGTTTTCCGGACTTCGTGGCCACGAGGTTGATCATGGCCACGCAATCCTGTACCTTCAAATTAAGATCGGAGGCCAGCTCCCTGCTCGTCTCTGAGGACAGAGCGGATAGGAGGCATGGCGCCGATCCCGATGAGCGGAGTCGTTGGGTCATTCGAGCGACCTCCTGCTCGACCCGCAACTCCAGGGGACCCAAGACCTTTTTTTTTTTTTTTTTTTTTTACCAGGGGAAATCTTTTAAAGATACCACCGCACCTCGAGGGCAGGCGGGTGGTTATGTGGGAGTCCTGCCGACTGGACAGTATACCCACCAAAACCCCTGGGTGTTCCGCCACTGCGCTGTGTGTCGGGGCTACGGGCACGCTTGCGCACTCCTCCGCGGCACCCGACAGCGCTGGCCCAACTTGGGCCCCACCACGGAGCTTCGGCTCCCGCCAGAATGACGATGTGCCGAACACCAGGCACATCGCCACCCACCACCTGGGACCAACCAGCACTGGGCGTCGGACAGCACCCGTATCCGACAGCCCTGGTCCCGATGCAACGGGTCAATTAAAGTGGCCCCGCGCCTGCCACTGCGGCTGCAGAGGATAGGGAGAGCGGCCATCGCGATACCGACACTCCTCTTCCCCTGCAGCCCCACCGCCTCCGCCAACACGTTGGCGGCACCCGTTAGGGCCGCTGGCAGGACGGATAGGCAGCGGCCTTCTCGCCGCCCGTCCATCCCGTCGCCGCCCCCACCTCGATGGGCTCGGCCGCGGCATCGCGACAAGCGCGACACCGCAGTCCACCTCAGTCGGCAAGCCGACCTACTTACTGGCCAGCCTCCGCACGGACTTGTCTGGGCCCAAGACCCGGAGAGGCCGGCCCCACCTCGGGTTCCTCTTCGTTCACCAGGCTGGGAAGACCTGGCTACTAAGCCCCCCCGCCACGACAAGGCGGGAACCCACTCGGGGGGGAGGGGACCCAAGACCTTTTTTTTTTTTTTTTTTTTTTTTGACCCAGGAAAATCCTTTATGGATACCACCAAACCTGGGGAGGCCGGTGGTTATGTGGGAGTCTCCACCGCTAATCGGTGGCATACCCACTAAAAACCTGGGGTGTTTCCGCCACTGCGCTATATGTGTCGGGGCTACGGGCACGCTTGCGCACTCCTCCGCGGCCCCAACAGCGCTGTCCGCTCCCGGACCCTCCTCGGGGAGCTCAACCCCTAGGGAGCTCCACCCGGCATTGCTACGATGTGCTGAAACACAGAGCACATCGTGCAGTCTCGGGGAACTCTCAAACGGATGGCGGGCTTCCCCAAGCCCAACCACCCAGAGTTCCCCTTATGGAGGCAGTCGGTCATGAGCTAACCGCCTGCCCCGAGGTCGCCTTCTGCGCATGGGTAGGCTCGCCATGTCGTCCTCCCTCATGCGCTCATCCGCCTCTTTGCGCCCGAGGACTTCTTCACAGAAGTCCCGAACCGCGCTCCAGGCGGTCTCGCTCCGCACCATCGCGCGAGCAATGGTCGGCAGCGAGAGGTCGACCCCCACAGTGGCCACAAGCTGGGCACGCTGGGTGTTCCACTCTGGACACACCTCCAGCGTGTGCTGCGCCGTGTCTTCGCGGTCGCCACACTGGTGGCACTCCGGTGTGGGCTCTCTCCCGGCGACTCTGTGCAAGTACTCGCCGAAGCATCCGTGCCCCGTCAGCACCTGCACGAGCCGAAAAGAGAGGACCCCATCCTCACGAGCCAACCAGTCCCGGAGGATTGGTCGGAATGCCTCAACGGTGCGGCGACCAGCAGACGGCTCTTCCAGCCTGCGGTCCCATCGCTCCAAGGACGCTTGTCGGCCACGTCTCCGCCAACGCCTTATCACCTCGGGGGGAGGAAACTCACCCCCGGACCGTGCATCGGCTAGTTGGCGGTACACGCCGGCCAACATCTCGGCGTCCAAGTCCCATGGAGCAGTCCTGGCCAGGACGCACGCCGCCTCATACGATACGGTGCGGTATGCCCGTATCACTCGGAGCGCCATAACTCGTTGCGGTCTCCGGAGGAGTGCAACGTTATGGGCGCTCAGAGCATCCGCCCAGATCGGGGCGCCGTACAGCGCCATCGACCTGACCACCCCCGTATAGAGGCGGCGGCATGCGGCATTCGGCCCTCCGACGTTTGGGAGTAGACTTCCCAAGGCCGAAGCCGCTCCGACGAGCCGCGGAGCCAATCGCTTGAAGTGCTCACGGAAATTCCATCGACTGTCGAGGACGAGACCGAGATATCTCATAGTCGTCCCGACAGCGATAGGAACACCCCCAACGATAAGCTCCGCTCCGGCTGGCGGCGCACGCCGAGGACCGTGGAAGCACACGGCCTCGGACTTCTCTAGGGCCACCTCTAGCCCTAGGCGCCGGATTCGGCTCACTATCTGAGCCGTGCCCGCCGTGGCCAGGATCGACGCATCCCGAAACGTCTCTCCGCGAGCCAACACCAGCGTGTCATCAGCGTAGCAGACTACGTCGATGCCACGCAGGCGGCCGCCTCGAAGCACCCAGTTGTACCCGAAGTTCCACGAGACTGGTCCCAGGACCGAGCCCTGTGGAACTCCAAGGCACATAGCCCACCGGCCCCATCCCTCGATCGTCGGATAGACTACGTCTCTATCCGAGAAGTAGTCGTCGAGGGTCCGGCATAGGTAGGCGGGTGCCTCGTGGCAGCGCAGTGCCATCTTTATGCAGCCCCAAGGGAGGGTGTTGAAGGCGTTGGCGATGTCGAGCGACACCGCAACGACGACCTCTCCCCGGGAAACGGCCGCTTCCGCAAAGGCCCTCACCCTCGATATGGCATCGATGGTGGACCTGCCCCTGCGGAAGCCGAACTGCGACTCAGCCAGGTTTGGCCCGACCTGCTCCAGGTGCTTGTTGAGACGGGCGGCGATGATACGCTCTAAGAGCTTCCCAGCCTCGTCCAACAGCACAATCGGGCGGTAGGCCCCCGGCGAGTCAGCAGGTCTACCCGCCTTGCGCAGCAGTACAAGTTTTCCACTCTTGTACCGCCGCGGAAAGCGGCCCTGCCTCAAGCAGTCCGTGAGGAAGCTCCTGAACCGCGGCTCCAGGGCCTCCAACGCCAGCACCCAAGCCCGTCCGGGGATTCCGTCCGGGCCAGGAGCCGTGTTCTTGGCCCTGAGCTTCAGGATTGCCGCCGCGAGTTCCCCCTGGGAAACGGGCGGCACTTCCTCAGCCTCTGCATTCTCGACCCTCCCACGATTAGAGGGGAATGCCATCCTCGGGGTTACGTGGTCGCCCGCCTGTGGAAACAGGGTGGCAACCACGTTCTCCAACAAGTCCGGCCGCATGGTCTGCGTCAAAGGTGGCGCCCATGGGCGGATCTTGTTCCGGACCCACTTATATGGCCTTCCCCACGGATCGCGGTCTAAGGCGTCAAGCATGCTCTGCCTGGCACTGTCCTTGGCTCGCGCTATCTCGGCCTGCAGGGAGGTGACCTCTTGCCTGTACAAGGCGTACAGCTCCTCCTCCCGGTCCGGGTCCCAGTGCCGGCGTCGGCGCTGTCTGGCGTATTCACGCCGAGCGGCAACACACTCCTCGCGGAGGTGCGCCAACTCAGGCGTCAGGAAGGTCGCTGCTGGGACTTGGCCGCGGCAGCTACCCTCCTTCGTCTCTTGGAGGGCAAGGCACAACCCTTGCTCCCCACGCGGTGTCCGGGTGGCTTCCCAGCCGCAGCGCAAACTAGGCAATGCGGCGCACCCGTGCACGTGTTCGCCTTGTGGCCAGGCTGACCACACCGGTAACACAGCTCACTCCGGTCCACCTCTGAAGCGCACTGCTCCCGGACGTGCCCCACTTCGAGGCACCGGAAACAGCGCATCGGCCGTGCGGTCAAGAGCTTGACCTGAGCCGAGACCCACCCCACTTTCAGGCGGCCACCACTGAGCACCTTCTTCGCTACCCCCACTGGGCAGCTAATGAAGGTGGCGCCTATGCCGGCCGGGTTGCAACGAATGTCGCCAACCTTTATCAGGTCAGCCTGGCACTCCCCAACATTGGAGACGGCTGCCACTATCTCTTCTTTGGTGACCGAGTCATCCAAACCGCTCACGCGCAAGTCTGCGCACTTGGTCGGTCTGGAGACTCGGATCTCCTCAGAATTATAGATCTCCCTCAGCTTGTTTGCGAGGGAGTCCGCCTTTTCTCCAGTGGTGGTGCCGGGTATCTCCAGCATCCGACCACCATTTGCCGCCTTACGAAATTGGAGGGTCGTGATCCCAATCTGGGCAAGATCGACCCTCCTCTTCGCTTCGCCCAAAGCGCCGGCATAGGTGATGCCCTTCTTCAATGCCTCCGGCTGGATCGTGATGATCACAGCCGAGGATTTGGGCACTCGGAGCTTGGGCGCCTCCGTGGCGCGCTGAGTCGCGCGTGTAGGCGGCTGCTGTTGAGCACGCCTCTGCGGTGCAGCCGGGGCTGGGGCCGCCCTGGCGGTCGCCTTCTTCTGCTGGGGGGCCTTCCTTGCCACCGTCACCCAGCTTTGACTCGACGTCGAGGGAGGCGGTTGCACCTCCACCGCGAGCACATCTGGCACCACAGGCGTGGCCTTACCCTTGCCCTTGCCCTTCCCCTTGCCCTTGCCTTTACGTTGGCTTTGGGCAGAGGGGGGAGCTAAGGCAGGGAAGTCTGCCATGCTCGAAGGACCCGGCACCTGCGGTGCGGCCGCGGACTTGAGGAACTCTTTCCTCCTGTTCGCGGGGGCAGCCGCAGGGCCAACCGCAGGGCCGGCCTTCGCTGCCACCTTTTTGTCGGCAGCAAGCGGTGGGCGGGTACGCTTCTCCGGAAGAAGACGATCTTCCAGAGCCTCGAACCTCGCGCTCACCATTCCGCCAACTTGCCGCATTATAGCCTGCGACAAGTCCTCGGTGTCCACATTCGACCGGACCGGCTGCCCAGAAGACGCAGAGACGGGAGCCGCACGAGACTCCACCATCAAGTTGCGGAGCTCCGCAATTTCCTTACGGAGGTCAGCCACTTCGGTCTGCAGGCGCTTGTTAGCGGCCTGCAGGTTCCTAGTTTCATCGGTGGCTGTCCTCTTGTGGAGGTCCTCCACCACCACCTGAATGGTGGACGCCGCTTCTTTTAGGGCCTTCGTGAAGGTGCCCTTCAGTTTTCGGGACTTCGTGGCCACGAGGTTGATCATGGCCACGCAATCCTGTACCTTCTGGTTTAAATCGGTGGCCAACTCCCCGCTCGTCTCTGAGGACAGAGCGGATAGGAGGCATGGCGCCGAACCAGATGAGCGGAGTCGCTGGGTCATTCGAGCGACCTCCTGCTCGACCCTCAACTCCAACTCATCGCGCTCCGCGGCCACAAGTGCCGCCTTAGCCTTAGCGAGGCCTACGTACTCGCCCGTTGTGGGCGGGCGGCCTCGACCTCGCTTCATGACGGCCACAGCCTTGGCAGCCGGGGCGTCTGAGTCGCCCCCGGAGCTCGCCTGGCCATCTCCGTCATCTTCCACCATTGCATTACGCGTCCCACGCTTACGCTTGGACGCGCCCTGCCTCGATGATGACCGTGAACTCACAGTCATCAAGCTCGTTGCTGAGGAGTCAGACTCCTCAGCCGGACTCAAAAAGAGCCCACTTCCTTCGTCGTCAACAGTTTTGGGTTTTTTTAAAGTTGTATCCATAATGTTCCCACGAGTATGGGGGAAATAAGAAGTCCACCCAGGCAGTGCCCCCTGTACCTGGGTAAGCCTATGTACACCAGAGTGTCGGCCGGTACTCTGGCGGTGGTTCGCACTCGTGACCAACCATACCCAGTGGCCATGCATCCCCTCGCCGTGCGCCGCAGCTTGGGATTTGGGGTGATTTTTTATAGAGGTTTTCTTCCTCGCGGTCCGGGCAACCAAGCCAAGACCCTCGGTCCTGCCGCAAGCCACGAGACGTGACCGTAGCCGCAAGCAGGGCTCCGATGTACGACGCTGGCTCGCGAAGAGCCTGCTCGGCAGTAGTGTAAGTACATACCGAGCACGTCCCTCCCGGCAGCGGCGAGAGCTCACATCCACTGGCCCCTCTGCTGAACAGAGGGATCCGAGGAGAGCTCACATCGCCAACTGCCTGAGACCACACGAGGTCTCCAACCCCTGTTTGAGACTATGATTTATCAGTAGAATCTATGACTGAAACTACTGATCCATCATAATCCCAAACGAGCTCAGGACAGAACTGAGCTCCTCCCCCCCAATGTCTTCTGCACGCGCTCCTCAATGTAAGGTAGAGGGGCGCGCAGAGAAGACCCCCGACCGGACATCTGCAATCACCCGGCAAGAACCCGCAAAGGAAGTTACCAAGTGATTCCCAGGGTGCACCACGAGGAGGTTTCGAGGAGGTGTTCGTCTTGAAACGCACAATAGAACGGCACCGGTCCCGGGCTCGAGTGTTGAGCGGTTCTGGAGATATTCCCCTTGAACCGCAGACAACCTCGCCTGGACCTCTTTGAAGCCGCCGCACGCTGAAACAAGATCGACGACCCCCCGGTCTGACACACCTCGGAGAAGCGCCTGGACGAGGAGCGTACCTGGGAATTTTCCCGGATTTTTTTTTTTTTTTTTTTTTTTTTTTTTTCCGGGACTTCACCAGTACTTTGGTGACTGGAAAACCGCTAGCACGTGGCCACGTGCAACTTCTTCCCGGCAGTTCCTGGAAGATTTGATAGCTGGACCAGGAAGAAGACGTCGGCCGCAGCCGGGCGAAATTTTTCTCCGAAGAAAAGGACGCTCCGTTCGGGAGCTACGGGAATATTAAGTTAAGGTATTTTTAAGTAATATTTGGACAGCCCTAGATCAAAATTCTGAGTGACAACCCTTAGTTTTTAAATTTTCAAAAATCTCAGTTATTCAAGTAGAACATTCGTGCAAATTTTTAGATTTTTCTCATTATTAGTTTTAAAGTTATAAACTAAAAGAGTACAGTAGGTAAACAAAGAACTCGAGTTTTGGAAAAGAAAAAGTGGTAGCCCCTCCGGGATATCCCGGAAAGTCTCGAAATTTTAATAGCGGACTCCACTGGTTGCGTTGCAATTTTGAGAATTTTTGTGGATTTTTGGGAGCACCAGGAGACCCAAAACCGGGATTTTAGTCGTAGTTTGCGGTTGGTAAACCCCAACTCCTTGACTTCCCGGAGGTCCCTGTTGGTCCCGGAAATCCCTGGAAGTTCGAAAGTTACTGATACGTGTAGGACAGTTTGTCGGCCACACCGCTGCACTAGCAGAATCTTCGCGCCGCAATCCGTTGCAGAGTGGGAGGCCCCGCCGTAAAACTAAACTTTACCAAAAACGGTAAATAAATTTTATTTTGTAAAGTAAAAAACGGTCAAGGGTGAAGCGCAGTTAGTCATCATCATTGACAGCTGTGTTTTCTTCCGGCGTCATAACTCGGGAACGGAGGCAGCTGGCCGAAATCTGTCTTTGGAATCGGGGACAGTATCTGACCCTGCACCCACCGGTACCACTCCCCCCCCCGAAACGCCCCCCTTTAACGTTTTCATTACCCCCACCCTTCCCCCCCCAAAATCATTAACAACCCCAACAGACGGACTAGACGAACACCAAGAACCCACTTTTGTCAAAATTTTTATCATTTCCATATTTTATTAATTAAGTTGACCAGTCACTCTTTTGGCGAAATTTCCCCCTGACCTACATATTTGACCCAGTTTATTAGAATTCTGACACCAGGACTGGTCACCTGGTTTTGCGAATAATAAAACAGCCGTAACTTTTGACCCGTACGTCCTACGGCAACGCGGTTTTTTCCAAAAAATAGTATAGGGAACGCGCTTTCTGGCCGGACCCCTCCCTTCCCTCTCCCCGTTTCCCCTCAAACTTTGAATCCCTATATCTCCGGAAAGGTGCGACGGAGAAAAATTTTGAAAACAGGGTTGGTATTCGACTCTGTTCCCCGACCCGACACTATTAGTATTGTGTATATTGTGTTGTTGATAAACGCTGTGTTCTGAAACCGTAGACCGTGCCTTTTGACCGGTTTACTTAGGCTTACAATTTGTTTGTTTTAATCATTGTGAACTGTACCGTTTTTACAACGGTATTTTATATTATATATTATTTATTGACGTGCGTGTGACTACGTTTATTGACTAGCACACTGACTAAATAGGACGAATACATACTAAGTAGACTAATATACATCGACCGATACCGTTTTATTGACGTATCGACTTAGACGGACTGACGTAGCTCCCCCCGACCATGCCTATCGCACATACCCCCGTGAAGAAGAGCTCTAATAAGAGCGGGCCGACATCTCCTATTGACGTGGAAAGGGTACGACCCTCTCCTGAACGCATGACGCAGGCTCCCAACGTGCGGAGAAGCATCGGAGAGTGGGAGAGTGGCTCGATAGAACCAAAGCCGTGCAGCTCGACGTCGCACGGGCACTCGCTGCGCAGATTGACACCCGAGCCGGCCGCGCCCGGCCCGGCCTCGGCCCCGGCCCCGGCTCCGGCCCCGGCTGCGGCCCCGGCCCCGGCCCCGGCCCCGGCCCCGGCTCCGGCCCGCCCAAAGAAGGCGGCGCCCCTAACTACCAAGCCGACGCTACGAACATCCGTAGAGAGCGCGAGCGTGTCCCCGAAGCTGGCCAGCGCCCCTAAGCCCGCTAACAGAGTCGCAGAATTTAGAAGCTGGCTCGTGAAGGCAAAAACATTCCTGAGCGAATCTCGTAATTTAAAGGGCGAAATTAAAATAGGCATCGCGGAGGCGCTGGACAAAATGTTCCAGCTGATGAAGGATGAGGCTGCATCGGCATCTGAAACAAAAAAGCAGACCGTGATTAGCAGTGAAAATATGGGAAAAAAGGTTATGAGTGGGCAGGTTAATTTGGAAAGTGGGATTATGAAAGAGGAAAGATTGGAATTGTTAAAAATTATGAAAGAACAGGGAGAAAAAATAGATAAAAATAGTTTGGAAATGGAGAAACTAAGAGAATCCATCGCGTTGCACCAAGTGACCATGCAGCAGCAGGCCACTTACGCGACCGTTGCGGCCGCCGCGCCCGCGAGATCGGCGCCGGAACGTAGCGCGCTACACTCCATTGTTATCTCGTCGAAGGACGAGACGCACACCGGGGACGAGGTGATGGGAGAGATCAGGAAAGTGGTGAACGCGAAGGATGGATGGATCACTGTGGAGAGGGTCAGGAAGATCAAAGACAAGAAAGTCATTATAGGATGTAAGACGGAAGAGGAACGAAAAAGGATTAAGGAGCGGCTCAAGAGCGCAGACGATCGGCTTACTGTCGAGGAAATGAAAAACCACGACCCCATGCTGGTGCTCAAGGATGTACTGAAATACATCAGCGATGATGATGTGCTGGTCGCCTTGAGAAACCAGAACAGGGAGGTTTTCCAGGGCCTCGACAGAAAGGATGATCGAGTGGAAGTCAAATTTAAGAGACGATCCAGAAACCCGCTCATGAACCACGTCGTGGTGAAGGTGTCTCCGCAACTTTACAACCGGCTGATGGCTAAAGGGGCGGTCCACGTGGACATGCAGAAGGTGAGGGTGGAAGACCAATCCCCCCTTGTGCAATGTTCCATGTGCCTGGCCTATGGTCACGGCCGGAGGTTTTGTAGGGAAACCACACCGAAATGCAGTCATTGCGGCGGCCCACACATGAGAAACAAATGTGCCGACTACCTCGCGTCTGCAGCGCCGACCTGCTGCAACTGCGTGGCCGCCAAAATGGAAAGTGCAGAGCATAACGCATTTAGCTCCGAGTGCCCGGTGCGTAGGAGGTGGGAGGCACTGGCGAGGGCTAAAGTAGCGTACTGCTAAGGTGGTTCCAGGGCGCTCCAGGGTAGGCAATCACCCCACCAGAAGCTATGCAGTAGCCCAGGCGAACCTCCAGAGGAAGGAGCTAGCTACCACGGAGCTCATGATTCACTCCAGCGACCGAGAAATCGCGTTTGCTCTGATCCAGGAGCCGTATGTGGGTGGGGTTAGGAGGATGAAGGATTACCGTGGGGCGAGAGTCTTCCAGTGTGCAGCAGTAGGAGATGGGACTGTGAAGGCGGCAATCGTCGTATTCGATCACGAGCTTGACGTCGTCCAGTGCCCGAAACTCACGACCAACAACATTGTGGTAGTGAGGATCCGAACCAGCGCCTGGGAAATCGCGGCGGTGTCCTTCTACTTCGAACCGGATCAGCCCATTGAGCCATACCTGGAACAGATAAGAGCGATTAGAGAGGAGCTGGGCTCAAGAAGACTGCTGATCGGAGGCGATAGCAACGCCAAGAGTACCTGGTGGGGCAGCACCATAGAAGACCACAGGGGCGTAGAGATGTCCGGGACCCTGGAAGAGTCTGGATTACATGTACTCAATAGAGGTGATACGCCGACATTCGACACCGTGAGAGGTAACAGGGCATTCACCAGTTTCGTAGATATAACAGCCTGCACGGAAGATCTACTTGAGTTGGTAGATAACTGGAGGGTAGACCAGGAGATGATGAGCTCCGACCACAACGCCATATTATTCGACATAAATCTCCGCAAAAGTAGAGGCCTAAGAGTCCAGAGAACGACGAGGCTCTACAACACAAAAAAGGCAAAATGGGACGTATTTGGCACAACATTTTTAGAATCAAAATTAAATAAAAACATAAATTTGGACACAATTAAAAACATACAAACAAAACAAGAATTAGAAAACAATATTATTAAATTTACAGAATCAATAACGGATGCATGCAAAAATAGTATGCCTTTAAAGAAGAGTACAGAGGTACTCACGATCCCATGGTGGAATGACGAGCTCGAAAGGCTGTTCAAAGTTGCCACTACCTTCAGGCGAAAGATAAAAAACGCGGCTCCGTACCGCAGAGATATAGTGGCAGCTGAGTACATGAAGAAAAAAGAAGAGTATGAGTGCGAAGCCAAGAAAGCCCAAACAGAAAGCTGGAAGGAGTTCTGTAGAAGACAGGACAAGGAAGGAGTATGGGACGGTATTTACCGTGTTATCCGTCGGACCACCAGGAGACAAGAAGACTTGACCCTAACCAAGGAAGGTGCATTTCTAAACCCAAGAGAGTCGGTGAACTTACTTGCGGAGACATTCTACCCACAAGACCTGGAGGAAACTGACAATGACGAGCACCGCCGCGTTAGAGAAGCGGCAAGGCGGGTAAACGAATGGAAGCATGGTGAGCTCCATGATCCACCGTTTACACTGCTGGAGCTGAAGACCGCGGTGGGGAGTTTCAACCCGAAGAAGGCCCCAGGAGCGGATGGCTTCACATCAGATATCTGCAGCCGAGCTATCTACCAGGACCTGGACGCATCCCTTGCCCTCTTCAACAAGTGCCTAGAATTAGGCCACTTCGTATGTGTATGCGGGCAAGGCGCCGTGCGTGCGCGCACGGATATAAACATTTGTTCGTGTGAGTAAGTACGTGGGCAGGGTGCCTGCATATACAAGTGCCATAATTTTATATACAACATAGATACATAGATAAAAATAGAAATAGATATAGATATAGATATACATAGATATATATACATAGATGTAATAAAGATAAAGATATAGATATAATATAAGATAGATGGTAAATAGACAGTATGTTAAATAGATGTATGTATATATGTATAAAACATAAGTGTCATTGCGAGAGAATAACAGGTAAACTGTAATAGAATGAGATGTATTAAATTTCAAATTTCCAAATTAGTTAGACAAAAATGTAAAATGAACGTAAGATATATGTAAAATTGTAAGCTAAAACCAATTAGATAGGCCATTTAATTAAGAATAGTAGTAAATTGTATTTAGAATAAGAAAATAAAGAGAGTAATATAATCCTGGAAAAATACCCGGGGAACAGGAGCTTAAAAAAAAAAAAAAAACCTAACCTAACCTAACCTAACCTAACCTAACCTAACCTACGACATCTAAATACTTTAGCGAAGTCCTCGTGTTGGTTAGGATAAATAGGAACGACCTATACTACCTAACCTAACCTAACCTACGACATCGAAATACTTTAGCGAAGTCCTCGTGTTGGTTAGGATAAATAGGAACGACCTACACTCGTAATAAGGACTGATTGTCTCAGTAAGGACTGATTGTTGTCACTGTTCAAACCTAACCTTACATACGAGTCAAGGTTGATGATTTTGTTGTCAAAACCGACTATTTTGGAGTCAAGGTCATTCAAGGTCAATGATCTTGGAGTCAAGGTCAGTGACCTCAGGGTGCATGTAGGGGTTCCCCCACCCTTATTCTCCCACATACCACCGGATCCCGAAGATAACATAGGCGTAGACAGTCAAGGTCGATGGTCGGAGTAAAGGTCAGTCAAGGTTAATGATTTTGTTGACAAAACAGACTATTTAGGAGTCAAGGTCATTCAAGGTCAATGATCTTGGAGTCAAGGTCAGTGACCTCCGGGTGCGTGCAGGGGTTCCCCCACCCTTATACTCCCACATCCCACCGGATCCCGAAGATTACATAAGGTGTAGGATTTTAGTGCAAATTTTTCTAAGTCTTTTTTCCTCAGTGCCCCCTTTCGTACACTCCAACCGAATTTTCTTATAGAATAATATTAGAAGGATAAATATTTAAGAGGGGCTGCCATACAGTACGGAATCGATCGTGCGCGAGTCTTACTCGTACTTGGACGATTATTTAACAACAAGAACAAATTAAATCTATTAGGTACTTTAATTTTTATTTACCCTAGCCTCTCCTCTCCCTCCTTCCTTTCGCCATTGCCCTGTTACTACATTTCTGTTCTTTTAATCGTTTATAATCTATATTATCTTTGGTATCTAGTGTGTCCTTTATTTAAGATCAGTGTAAGGGACACTTTTGCATAATTTCGATCAGAGTCCGTGCCTTAAAAAACTGAGCCTTACAGAAAATTGTTAAATTATGAATACTGCATTACATTGATCACTAAGTCTACCCAGTTCTCAGGCGTACTTTACATTACCTTTTAAAGAAGCGTGGTAGCATGCGTTTTATTCCTTATCTACATAAACGACCTGCCAAACCTAACAAGTATACCCTGTACATTATTTGCCGACGATATATCCTTTATTTTCAAATGCACATCCGATCCTAACTCGCTCTCTCAACTCCAAAACACTTATTCCGAAATTAAAACCTGGCTATCTGCCCATAACCTAGAAATAAACACTAAAAAAACTAAATTAATTCAATTTCTACCTTATCAAAAGAAGACCATTGACCTTACCACTACAAAAAAAGAACTGAATCTCCAAGAAGTCAATGAACACTCCTTCCTGGGGCTGAACATTGACCAACACATAAACTGGAAGGCGCACATTAAAAAAACTAAATCGAAATTATCACAATTTATATATGCATTGGCAAACTTAAAATCTAACACCAATGAAGCGATAGCCACCACAGTCTACTATGCTTATGCGTACTCCTGGCTGCGATACGGCGTCATGCTATGGGGCAACAGCACTGAAGCCAACACACTATTCATAACTCAGAAGAAATGCATCCGCATTATAGCCAATTTAAAACAAAGGACCAGTTGTAAACCTCACTTCATACGTTTAAAAATTCTCACGCTCACATGCATATATATCTTAGAAACAGCAACTTTCGTCAGAACACACATAAATCTTTATAACAAAACTAACAACCCGCGAAGGAAAAATAAACTAGTTCTCCCTGAACCCAAAATGGAAATCTTCAAAAAAGGCCCCGAATATATGTCAATAAAAATATATAACAAAATCCCCGACTCGCTAAAAGACGAAACTTCAGACAAAGCATTCAAAAACAAATTACGCCACCTCCTAACGCAAAAGTGCTATTATACCCTAGATGATTTCTTCGAAGACAAATTATGAACACTAGATATAATTCAACCTACTTATAGATATGATTTATACATAAGGGTCTAGTAATAAAGCTCAATTAAATAAGGTCAACCATATAATTACTATAATTATTGTAGTTCTATTTAGATATAATTTATTGAGGAGTATTCAATGTAATGTACCTACATTAAGTACTACTATGCTAATGTACATACCTATTTATGAAAATTATAATTTTTATTGTTAAATTTAATACACTGTCTGGCATTAATTCTGTTAATACTCTAATAATAATTATGCTAAACACTTATTCCGAAATTAAAACCTGGCTATCTGCCCATAACCTAGAAATAAACACTAAAAAAACTAAATTAATTCAATTTCTACCTTATCAAAAGAAGACCATTGACCTTACCACTACAAAAAAAGAACTGAATCTCCAAGAAGTCAATGAACACTCCTTCCTGGGGCTGAACATTGACCAACACATAAACTGGAAGGCGCACATTAAAAAAACTAAATCGAAATTATCACAATTTATATATGCATTGGCAAACTTAAAATCTAACACCAATGAAGCGATAGCCACCACAGTCTACTATGCTTATGCGTACTCCTGGCTGCGATACGGCGTCATGCTATGGGGCAACAGCACTGAAGCCAACACACTATTCATAACTCAGAAGAAATGCATCCGCATTATAGCCAATTTAAAACAAAGGACCAGTTGTAAACCTCACTTCATACGTTTAAAAATTCTCACGCTCACATGCATATATATCTTAGAAACAGCAACTTTCGTCAGAACACACATAAATCTTTATAACAAAACTAACAACCCGCGAAGGAAAAATAAACTAGTTCTCCCTGAACCCAAAATGGAAATCTTCAAAAAAGGCCCCGAATATATGTCAATAAAAATATATAACAAAATCCCCGACTCGCTAAAAGACGAAACTTCAGACAAAGCATTCAAAAACAAATTACGCCACCTCCTAACGCAAAAGTGCTATTATACCCTAGATGATTTCTTCGAAGACAAATTATGAACACTAGATATAATTCAACCTACTTATAGATATGATTTATACATAAGGGTCTAGTAATAAAGCTCAATTAAATAAGGTCAACCATATAATTACTATAATTATTGTAGTTCTATTTAGATATAATTTATTGAGGAGTATTCAATGTAATGTACCTACATTAAGTACTACTATGCTAATGTACATACCTATTTATGAAAATTATAATTTTTATTGTTAAATTTAATACACTGTCTGGCATTAATTCTGTTAATACTCTAATAATAATTATGCTACGCCCTATTAAACAGGGTGAATATGTACAACACTTAGCAATAAGTATTATTAGTCTTAATATGCTAAGTACTAATTGTATTGTAATTGTACATATATCTTGCATAAATAAATAAAGTAAATAAATAAATAAAGTAAAGACAATTTTCTACCAAATCAGATGATGTAAAGGACATCATTTTTAAAGTTATAGAAATTCTGAATATACCGTTAGATAGAGTGAAATATTTACATTCGAACTGTATATAAAACTCAATTTCGACAAATTGTCCCTTACATTAATTCATATTTCCTGTGACGAAATATTCAAATAAAAATAAGGCTCGTTACACACGTATTTAGGGAAAAAAGTAATCGCTTATTTTTTTAAAGTTTTATTGAAAAGACAATTTAACAAAACAAAAAATATGTTTCTTAAACGGGAATGTGAAACTTATTGAACACTAATTGGTCACAGCGTGGGTCGAGAGTCGCAGGCGTGGGTCGCGAGTCGCAGGCGTGGGTCGCGGGCGCAGGTCGCAGCCGAGCGCCAGTCGAGGGCTCACGGCGCTACAGCCACGGCTCCCACTCGGCGCGCGTGACGGCCAGCACGCGCGGCGCCGAGCTCAGCAGCAGCACGCCGCGCACCTGCAACAAGCACGCGTCAGCTCGGGCCGGGGGGCGCGGTGGGGGGGCGGGGGGAGCTGCGCACCTGCTCCTCCACGGAGTAGGCGGGCTTGGCGGGCTCGTGCGCGAACAGCTCCTCGATGAGGTCGACGTAGCGCTCGGCGTGCGGCGTGCCCGCGCGGCGCAGCGCCTGCGCCGTGACCGCGTCTGCCCGCGCGCGCCCGCGCATCATGTCGTCCATGATCGCCACCTGCGAACGCACGCCCCGGTCAGTCTCCCGCGCGGCCCGCGTCGCGGCCGAGTCGACGAGCGACGGACGCGTCACCTCTCGCTCGTAGTCGCCGGCGTGCGCGAACAGCAGGCGCAGCACGGGCAGCACGCGGCGGCGGCGCGCACGCAGCTCGGCCAGCGCGCGACGCAGCTCGCGCTCGAGGCGCGCGGCGGGCGCGGGCGCGCGGAGCTGCGCTGTGAGGCGCGCGGGGGGCAGCTCGCGCGCGCCGCGCTGGAAGAGCGCGCCCGCGTCCACGGCGGCGAGGCGGCCGGCGGCCGGCGCCAGCAGCAGGTTGTGCGCGTGGCGGTCGCCCAGCCCCAGCAGCCAGCCGGCCAGCGCGGCGCGCGCCAGCTCGGCCGCGTACCGCCGCGCGGCGCGCGCCATGTGCGCGGGGTCGGCACTGCGCCGCCAGAAGGCCGCGCGCAGGGCGCCCGGCGGCACGGCCCGCGCGGCCTGCGAGTAGGCGCGCAGCGCGCCACCGCCGGCCAGCACCAGCTCCTCGTTGCGCCGCGCCGCGCGCTCCACCCGCACGCCTGCTCATCGAATACGCGACAATCCATTTCAATGTTTTAGCAATTTTAGGTAAAAATTAATAAAAAAATTGCAAAGGGCATAATGATTCCGGAGTATTTTTTTATAGTCATAAAGAGGTTATTTTATTTTCTTTGGGTTGCCAAACGGCCTTTATATATAAAATTTCATAAATAATGGTACAAACACTTAGACCAACAAAGAACAGTGATAATGGTAAATAACTGAAAAAAGAAAATTATACAATAATAATAATAATAACTTTTTCTTTTCTTTTTTTTTTATTAGACTACAAAACAGTATAAATGTGTCAATTACAAAACAAACATTCTTAAGATTACTTACGAGTACATCTACACTTCACGATGTAGTCCTAACATGCAAATAATACATCTTAATATTAACAAATTGAAAATAAATAGAAACAACATCTAGAACGCAACTTAACTATGATAAAATACAAAAATAAAGTATTAGAACACAACTTTACAGAAATTAAATTATGTTTAAAACGTGTCTGCATAGTACACAACAAAAAGAAAACCAAAGACTTATTACAAAAACAGCAATCAAATAACATGAGTCAGAGCTTTACATAGTTTAAACTTAAGTGAGGTCAACGAACAGGACGAAAATATATCAATACTATCTCTAATCATTTCATAATGCTTTGCTTACACATGCGATAGATCGGAGAATGCATCAACATGTTGGTTCTGCACGGCGGATATGCAAAAGTACCTCTGCTTAACAACACATGCGAGCCAGGACGCGGCACCCTCAGTGTGACCTGTTCCAGCAACTCCGGACAATCAATGAAGCCATGCAATATTTTGTACAACATAACAATGTCTGCTGTAGTTCGACGATTTGAAAGAGACAATATTTTATAGTGTTGTAAACGAGAAGAATAAGATCGAAGAGATTTACATAAACAGTCCATGTATGTAATGTGATATAGAAATCTAGATTGTACACGTTCCAATCGATTGGCATGCACCTGATATACTGGATTCCAGACAACACAACAATATTCCAAGATGCTGCGTACTGAACTATAGAAGAGTTTTATAGAGAGGTTAGAATCCTGGAATACTTTGGACTGCCTAACAACGAAACCACCAATTTTCATAGCCTTTTTGATAACATGGTCATAACCTACATTAAATTACATAAAAGCATCAAATTAATTAATTTACTGCCGTGCACACAGTTTCCTCAAAAAAATGACCATTAATTAAGGGGCCGTTCAAGTATTACGTAAGCACTATAGGGGGGGCGGGGGAGTTTGTCCTTTGCATATTTTTGATGACATGGGGGGTGGGGCGGTCTAGATCGTGATTACGTCAGCAATAGTTTTTTTTTATGCATGTGTGTTAAAGTCCACTATCCTAAATCTATTTTCTTATTTCTAGAATTAAATCTGCTGCTCATCTATTTTTTATTGTAACTATAAAAGGCTTCCCTGAATGACTGACTGACGGACAGCCTACAGCTCAAACCGCTAAAGATATAAACATGAAATTTGGAATATAAGTACATTGTACGACGTAATGGAGCACTAAGGACGAAAATTTTGAAAAATCAACATCTAACGGGGTAAAACGGGCCCTTTTCGTTTGTATCTTACTTTTTATTCCCTGTACTGATTGACTTGAAACTTTGTTTACATGTTTTTGCAAAAACTGCCTCTTGACCATCAGAATGGTCAAGGTTGCAGACAGGACTTTTAAACATAATTTTACTTTTTCTTCTAACGGTTACGCGTAAATAAATAATATAAGTAGGTAGGCACGACCTAAATCTATGACCGCCGCGAAGTGAATGAGGTTATGGAAAATCGCTGCAAGAAATTTAAAAATAGGATGTAAGGCGGCTCACCGGCGAGGTCGAACTCGTCGTGCACGAGGTCCCGTAGCCGCTCGTGGCCCTCCAGGAACTCGATGAGGCCGCACTCGGCGCTCAGCAGCACCACCTGCAACACTCGCTCGTCAGTACCGGCACACCTCGGGCGCGGGCGGGGCGGGGGCGGGGCGCGGCGTACCTCGGGCGCGGGGTGCGCCGGGGTGAGCGCGGCCTGCGCGCGCGCGGCGGCCGCGTCCAGCGCCAGCCGCTCGCGCTTCAGCAGGTAGCGGCGGCGCTCGCCGCGCGTCAGCCGCACGCTCAGCACGCCCGGCGCCGACACCGCGTCCGCGAACACCGGGATCTCGTCCTCCAGGCCGAGCACGCGGTCGCGCGGCAGCCGCAGGATGGCGGCGAGCGCGGCGGCCGCGGCGGGCGAGGGCGCGCCCAGCGCGGGGCACAGCTCGGCCACGCTGCGGCTGGCGCGCGCCGGCGCGGCCCGCAGCGCGCCGCTCACCGCGCGCAGCGCCGCGCGGCACAGCGCCACGTTCTCGGCAGTCGGCTCGCGACCTGCGACAGACGGACGTCAACTCTCGGCACGCTCTCCCCTCCCCCTCCTCCCCGGGGCCGCGCACTCACCCGGCAGCTCGGC
Organism: Hypomecis atomaria; assembly: GCA_964007245.1. Classification (NCBI taxonomy): domain Eukaryota; kingdom Metazoa; phylum Arthropoda; class Insecta; order Lepidoptera; family Geometridae; genus Hypomecis; species Hypomecis atomaria. Next base: position 24,218,595 of record OZ023287.1, on the reverse strand, counting down.
GGGCGCGAGCGCGCGGCGGTGCGCGTGCAGCGCGCGGTAGGCGGGCCCGGCGAGCGGCTCCTCCCACAGCTCGGCGTTTAGCCGCGCCCACGCGTCTCGCCACGCCCCGCCGTCTGGACAGGACGCAGGACAAACGTTTCCAAATACTGACAAATATATCGAGCTTAGGCCATTACCTGGTCACTATTTAATTATGTGGTTTATTGGTTTTGGAAAATGATTTACCTTTTATTTTCTTTGATGAAAATCACACTTTAAGAAATTTTAAATTTTGGAATCTTATTATCTTTTGACATTGCTTTTAAAATATGGCGACGTGATGGCAGCCTTGAACAAAAATCAAATTAGAAAATACGAAATTCCATTGAATACCGTTCTTTTTTCTGTGAATTCGTTTACCATATTTTAATAGTCATTTGTTATTACAAGACAAGCCAAGCCGTGGTGGTCTAGAGGTAGTGACACCCGCTTTACAATCGTGAGGTCGGGGGTTCAAATCCTAGTCTCGTACCAATGAGTTCTTTGGACTTTATGTACGGAAATTCACACCACTGGCTTTTCTGAGGACTCTCATGAGCCTGCCGCGGTACTGCAGTGCGTCAAGTATGTCTGCTGAAGCGGGGTGCCTGACTTCTTCGCCATCATTAGAACAAGAGGCGTTTGAGCCGTTCCGGCAACGAGATACTTGTGGCTATCTCTGACGATGTTAGAAGTCCAATGTATCGACATTGGATATCTGTACATATGGACCGGAACAGAAAATGATTCGGCACTATTGTGCCCATGTATTTGTATGAGGCACTTTTTTGTGACAACACCCCTTTACAGTGTGCATAATATATAGTTTTTATTTAGACAAACACATCTTTACACTGTTTTTAATTTAGTCACAGAATAATAATAACTAGTAATTTAGTTTAAGTTTAATATGTACAAATTTCAAATGTTTCAAGACTTATATTATTCGAGAATATGGTATTTATCAGTTTTATTAGCAAGAAGCATAGGTTTTGCAAAAACAAACTGATATAAATCTTAGTTTTGGATATTCAACAGCAAACACTGGTGTGATTACCCACCGACGTTTGTTTGGAGTGACGAGCGACTTGTTTAACCTTAAAGGCTACAATCTACAATGATTTTGTACCTAAACTATTATGACTACAATGGGTGTAAAAACTGTTGACTGCCACAAACTCATTGGAAGAATAACGCTCACAGTTCCTCGTCCCGGAACGTATTTAGCTGCAAATAAACCTACATTTGGTAGACCACGGTGTAGGACCAATCTCCTTATGCATTCTCCAATATACCGTATGTTCAATTCCTACGATAAGTTAAAAGATGTTGTCCATACTGGACATGCTTAGCAACAGCGTGTCCATACTGGAACATAGCGTCCATACATGCGCACAAGGGCTTAGCGTCAGCCGGCGAAATCTGCAGAGTCGCGACCCAGATTTATCGTCAACCATCTAGGCGCGGGGCCGGCGCACAAAGATGCACGGTCATCAAATTAGACGGACTTTAAGACAAATTAGATGTAAGAGAAAGTGTATAAATAATGTTACGAAATGTAAATAAATTAATCGCAATCTAACGGTTGTTTGATTCACACCAAGGGGAGTGCAGTGGCGTGTCCTACGGGCGGCTGCACTTGGAGTCAAGAGGAGTGCAGTGGCGAGTTCCTACGGGCGGCTGCACTCGGAGTCAAGGGTCCACCACCGCCAGCAGTCAGGTCAACTAGGCGACCGGCCGTCGGACCTTCGAGGATCCAGACGGAGCCCATTCAGAGGCCTGCAGCGCAGGGGACAACGCCGTACCCAGCATATGTTTCCGCTGGGCGGGCGGGTTACCTACCTGTTCCTTCCACTGTGGCAAGAGCTACCTAGTACCGTCACCTTCTGTGATCGTGGCTTGAGTCTGAGTCACGGCAGTGGAGAATCGTGCCTATCCTTCATTCCTTCCCACTCCGCCTGGTACCGATAGGTCTCACGGTCCAGGTATCCCGTACCTATCTATATACAAGTATATATTATTGACTTCATATGGTAGGTTAGGGAAGTAGGGACACGTAGGGAATGTTAGGGAGGTAGGACATATGAGTACAGAGTAGGTTCCCGAAACGACCGAACAACCGTTGGAATAATCCATGTCCTAGCTCCGCTTGCTATCACAGTATAGCCAGGCGTTACGGCGACGGTAGTGGAGTTCCACGGTTGCGTTGGTGGGTTAGTCAGGCGTCGCACGAACCTAACCATTGGTTGTGAGGCGGCTGTACTAGCCGAAATCTCGTCAGGCTTTAGCTATTCAACGCAGTGAATGGCTAGCGCCTGAACAGATGTCATAGATATTTTCATGTTTGGTTCGTTGATCTCTCTAAAACGGAACCTATTTAGAGTAATAGAATAATGTGGATCTGCAGGGTTATCTTGTTATGTTCTCATAGGTTATATCATTTTGTTTGTTTTGTGTTTTATATTTTTTTATAATGTTATTTTATGCTTTTCATTTTCAGATTTCCACAGGACGAGAAAATTGGGCACCAACCAAATTTACTCGAATGTGTTCTAGACACTTTGATCAAGTGTTTTACAAAGTCTGCGAAAAATAGGACGTACTGAAAGACATCATTGAATCGGTAATATTAGAGTGTCGTTATCTCACCGTGCGCCTGCAGCGCGTCCTCCAGCGCGGCGAGGTGCGCCAGCAGCGCGCGCTCGGCGCCGCACAGCAGCCGCAGGCCGCGCCGCCACTGCGCGACACACGGCGTCGGCGGCACCTGCGGGCCGGGCGCGGCGGGCAGCGCGGCGCGGCAGGCCGCCAGCCGCGCGCCGTACTGCTCGGGCAGCGCCTGCACGGCGGGCTCCACCTGCGCAGACACGGGCGGTGAGCGCGCGGGCGGGGCGGGGGCAGGGCGCGCGGGGCGCGGGCGCGGGGGGCGGGCGGTACCGAGGCGAGCAGGCGCGCGAGCGCGGCGGGCGGCGCGGCGCGCGCGTGCTGCAGCACCGCGGCGAGCAGCACGGCCACGGCGAGCTCGCTGGGGCAGCGCTGCACCGCGCCGCACATCAGCCTCGCGCTCTCCTCGGGATCTGGAACGTGAGCCGATCACGTTACTTGTATCGCCAACGCCACGGTGGAAGCGGAACACTTGCGCAGGCGGGCTCGTACCGCGAGTGGGCCAGCCGACGGCGTAGTGCAGCATCGCCAGCTCGCACAACTCCCGCTCGTCCTCCCGCTCGCGCTGGCTAGCGCCGTCCCGTTCGCACACACCCGCCATACCCATTGCGCTCTCCACGGTTGCGTCCGTTAACGCTGACGAAGAAAATTAAAATATTTATTTTGTTTATAGGCGAGCAGTGTATACTAATACAGTGTAATGGTAATAAGTAAATATCGTGATCGTGTTATTAGTAGTATAATGTGTCGCCGCACGGCGGACTCACAGCCCAGGTCGTGGTGCAGGTGCAGCGTGAGCACGGCGAGCCGGCGCGCGTGTCCCGCGTGTCCCGCGCGTCCCGCGTGTCCCGCGTGTCCCGCGTGTCCCGCGCGTCCCGCGTGTCCCGCGTGTCCCGCGTGTCCCGCGCGTCCCGCGTGTCCCGCCAGCCGCGCGCTCGCCTCTGGAACACACACGCGGCGAACGTCACTCGCACGCCGAACGAACAAGAAACAATCATGAAGTCAGCTAGCAAAGAATGCTCTGAAGAGGCAACGTACCGGCGACTCGCAGCGCCTTCCGGAGCAGGTCGGGACGCAGCTCCCCCTCCCCCTCGGGCGGCGCGGCGAGCGCGCGCAGCGCCGCAACTCGCGCCACGGCCCAGGCCAGCGCCTCCGGCTCCGGCAGCGCGCCGTCCCTGCGCACACAACACGCTCGCTAGCACCGCGCGGCCGGCCGCCGCCCGCCGCCCGCCGCCCGCCGCCGCCGCCACTCACCTGGTGTGCGCGCGCGCGGCCTGCAGCGCCAGCGCGGGCAGGCCGTGGTGCAGCGCGGCGCGCGCCCAGGCCAGCGCCGCCGCGGGCTCGCGGGCCCCGTGCGCCGCGCGCAGCTGCAGGCGCGCCGCCCACTCCGCCAGGCACGAGTCGTCGGGCGCGGGCTCGGCGCCGCCGCCGCCGCCGGCCGCCTCCACCACCTGCACACGACACGAGGGGTCAGCGGCGGCACGCTCACGGAGGACGGAGGCCGGAGTGTGAGCTCGCCGCGGTACGTACGGCGGCGAGGTGGAAGTGGTCGCGGGGCCAGGCGGCCGCGCGCCGCAGCGTGCGCGCCGCGTCCGCCGGCGCGCGCCGCACCCGCACGCACATATCGAACCATCCTTCCCCTTCTGCAACACGATTACGATATTACTGCACGCCCGGAGCGAATCATTTGCGCGTACCGTAACCTTATTGTGGAAGAAAATGATACAAAAGTGTAAGCTATATTAGTTAGAATAGCATCAGACGTAATAATGAATGAAATGAGTGTTACCGGGGCGGTACCGCTGCAGCAGCGAGCGGAAGCCTGCGGGCGCGGCCCACAGCGGCGGCAGGCGCGCCAGCACGCGCGCGCGCGCCCGCGGCCCGCGCTCCCCCCAGCCCCGCAGCCGGCCGCACGCGCCCACCAGACCTGCCGGCGAGTAGGTGCATGTAGTCCGCCTGCCGGCCTGCCGGCCTGCCGAGCCTGCGCGCCACACGACCGTGACGGAGCGCGTACCTGCTATAGAGAAGTCGTGGTCGGCGAGCGCCTCGTCGTCGCCGTCGTCGTCTAGTTCCGGCTCCGGCATCCTGTCGAATCAAACGGCGTCAATTAATCGCTCCCGACGAATCGTTACATTTTTTTGTACTGATATTTCTAGCGGTATTGTAACAATGACTAGATGTTAAAAAAGAACGGGTTGCACTCCGGGAGTGCCGGCAGAAGTGAAAACTTAAACATATAAAGTACTATCATGTATGTGGTAAAATACAATATGACACACGCACACTCGCACAAGCGGGACAGTCAACGTCAACCTTTCGAGTACCGACGGTACATACATACGGCCGGTTATAATGCGCCACACGTACAGAATCAAGGAGAGCGTTCGCCTTAACTCAAGGGTATCATAGTCCAACATCCCCATGACAAACTCACTTGGGTACTAGTAAGGATATCCGACATAATACCCATATCGCTTATGGTAGAGCCATCTCAAAAATTTCCTTTGTAGTTTCTCCACCATCTCAACGTATTTGTCCTCGTATGGATTCCATATGATGGCATTAGATTCCATTTTGCTTCGAACAAATGCATTGTAGAGGGCCTTAATCGCTGAGATACTTTCCAACGGACGTGCTTGACGCATAACGAATCCCAGGGTACGAAACGCTTGAGCACAAATCTTTTGTATGTGCAAACTAAAGGTCAAGTCGCTACTGAATAGAACCCCGAGATCTTTAACTGTGTCAGTTCTTGGTATCGTAATATCCCCGAGACTGTAACGCACCCACAGTGGGTCCTTAGCCTTGGTGAACGTAACGATTGAGCATTTTTTCTCATTGAAATAGAGCTTGTTACGTTCACTCCATCGGAGAACTCTATCTATATCCTTCTGAAAGAGAACACTATCGCTAACGTCCCGTATCCTCATGAATAGTTTCAGGTCATCTGCAAACAATAAACAACAAGCGGTGCTGACGATATCCGGCAAATCATTTATCATAAATAAAAACTCTAAAGGGCCCAAATTACTACCTAGTTAACTTTCGGAAGCGCGAGAGAATGTTTCTTAAAAACTAGAAATAAAACTAAGTTGTTGCCGATGCGAAGGCACTATAATTAATGAATAAAATACACTGATTCATCTTACAAGAAAACTTAGGCATCTAGGTGGTCTTATTCGCAGACGCATAGTCAGCTCTACTGATAAGACCAGTGCTCGGTTTGTTTCTGCGAACCGGCCGCTTATCTCTAGTATTAAGTTACGTGGGAACATACATCGAATTACATCGCTTAGAGTACTAGAGGTGGTGCTGTTCGATGAGAGAACATAACGTCTCCCTCCCTAAGCGAAAAATTATCGGAGCGCTCGATTTTAGAGGGATTCCGATAATTTTGAATGAAAGGATTAATTTTGGTGTACGAAAATAAAAATAATCAAAACTATACTTAATACTACTAATCCTAATGCTATGAGACTAATTGTAGAGTTTTTTTCTCTGTTATCACCGAAAACTTCACTGTTCTTCAAAGCAAAGGCCATGTAACTTCGTCCAATGCAATCTCTCGCATGTTGAGTGCATGTGCACTGGATAGGTTCTCGGTTGCGCGTAATTTCGGAAGGTTGATGATGGGTAGTGGGTCCCTGGGTCCGCTTCGGTGTGAAGACAGTGGTGCCGGATGGTCGTCCCGTGGACAGTGACATCACAGAGTCTGTTCAGAGTCACGACGTGCGTTCCGCACATCTGCTGCTTCGAAGTCTCTTCGCCGCAGGTCTCTGTGAGGGTTGTTTCCGATCTAGTGAATAAGTATCCAGTTGTTTCTATCTATTTTCTGCAGCTTCACGTCCTCGAAGTGAATGGGGTGCTGCTTGCAGATGCCAGTGACGTCCTCGTATCTCATTAGTTTTTCCTCGCAGGAGGGTCCGCTGTATGGGGCGCGGTTGTCATCGTCTCCAGCAGCGAGTGAGCGGCACGGCTGTGCGATCGGCTGATACTTCAGCCCTATCGCCAATAGGAATGGGTACTTAGGAAATATGGCAACGGTTAGGTTTTCAGGTTTGAGGTGGATGGGAAAAGTGTACAATTTAAAAATAGTTATACGTAACATTATCGGTCAGAGGGATTTCCCATATGAAGGTAGTTTTGTATTTATGATAAAAGATTTAACATCAATAGTTTCCTCAATCTTAATTAAATTAAATTCATTGGGTACATATACCAGGTTTCTAGATTTTGCTATCAAGTTCAAATGGTATAGCAGTTCGGTGGAATTAATTATAGACTGGTGTAGTATGGAGCTCTTGCTTAGAGCTAGAGCGGTTTCGATTTAACTTAATCTAATGAATATAGTCCTAAAACTACTTATGAATAAACTATATTGTTGTAATTATTTTCTCGGATTAAAGTCTGTTTAAGGGTTCCGTTAAGCAAGCAAAAGTTGCAATAACATTACTGAAAGTAACGTTAACGAGCCTGTAACTTACAAAGATATGGTTGCAACGTTCATGCAAACTTACAGCGAGCTTGAAACGAAGCCCTAACGGCTAACGGCCTAATCTCCTAAACTTTTTAAAACTTTAAAACGCGAAGTTCCAGTAACATTACACATGAAATATATCTGAAAGTTGTAAAGTTAACTTTCCGCAAGTATAACGTTTAACATTTCCACAACTTTAAATTTGAAAGGTAATAGTAACTTGTTTCATCTATCTTGCTAAAAGGTTACAAAATATTACAAATGAAACTTGCACATGGCTTGCATTTATTTAGTTGCCGCAAAGTTACATTTCTAGGTTTTCAGTTTCTAAAAAATCATATTTATTTCTAAATTTTGTTGAGGCTATAGTTCTAAGTACATGTTCTAGAGGCGGGAGTGTGTGAGACTATTCCTCTATCCGCTGTAAGGAATGCTACAATCAAATTTAAAAATGGGAATACCAATTTCTGCAAACACAACGCCACCGCGATGCAGGATTTCAATGTGCGATGCTAACGCCATCTAGTTTTTCAATGTTAAGTAAAAAACTCTACAGTAACATTTGATAACTTTCGAAAATTATGTTCCAGCAACATTACTTACATAGGTTAGGTAAATAAAAAGAACAATTCGTAATGTTGTAGGAAAGTTGAAAAAAAAATATAACAATAGACCTATTGTCGCAAAGTTATACTATAACATTTCAGAAACTTTCATTTGTAAAGTACAGGCAATGCCAGACAGTGAAGTTAGTAAAATTATATTGCAGCAACGTTTTATTTTGTAACGTCCCAATCAAATTTTTGCAACAACGTTAATTACTTAGGTACATTTAGGTATGTTTGGGAGGCTATATCCCTGCAAAGTTGAAACGTAAACTTTCATGCGAAATATAACAGTAACATATAATAAAATAATTTACAATAAGTTTCAACATAACAACAAGATCTATGTAAGTGACATGTTCCTGCAAGATGATGTTTGAATTTCACAAATGTGCCATGTACAAATTTACTACAACTTATTGCAAGTTTCATGCTTAGTGGGGTACTTGTATTCGAAGTCGTTTGAATGGTCATATTTGTATAGTCCGTACATGTCGTTTTTGTGAGTATAAGGGTAAGTATCATCAGGGTAAAAATTTTGTTCATCGTCGTCACCGGTTATCTCGTTAAGTTTAAATCCAATAGAACGGGCGGTCGTTAAGGATACGTCGCCGGATTGCAAGTGTGGCTTGTTAACTTGTTGAGGTGGTGGATAGGGTGGCTTGTAGCCAAATTGATGTGGGTTGTAACCTAGCTGAGGGTGGTAGCCAAATTGAACCTGTGCGAACCTTGGAACCGGTGGTCTAATTAAATTTTGGTTCCCAGGTGTACCGAACTGGAATTGAGGCGCGGAAATCGCGGATCTCATGGTATTCTGGCTACTAGGCATTGAAAACTGAGATCTTTGTAAATTTGACTTCATCCCTGTTCCTTGTTCCTTGAAGTTTACTTCTTCCAGCAGAAGTTTTAGAGCATACTTTTTTAGGATTCCCGTTTGTGCAAAAGTAGCAGCTCTATGTTCTTGCGCCATTTCTAATTAATTTTATTTTAATATAACTAAAACAAAATATTTCAAACCTAATTTAGAGTCTCGGTAGAGTTTATACCGACACTATTACTTAATATTAAATGTTAAATCCTTAATTAGCAAAATTTTATCGATTTGAGACAAAATTATCTAATACTATTACTATTATTAAATATCTATCCTTAACTAACACAATTTAATCGATTTGAGACTAAAAGTTTCGATACTATTACTTACTTTTATTAAATATCCGTAATTAAAACAATTCAATCGATTTGAGATTAAATGTTCCTATACTATTACTAAAACAATTTAATCGATTTGAGACTAAATGTTCCTATACTATTACTTACTTTTATTAAATATCCTTAATTAAAACAATTCAATCGATTTGAGATTAAATTTTCCGATACTATTACTATTATTACCTAAATATCCTTAATTAACACAATTCGATCGATTTGAGACCAAATTTTCCGATACTACTACTATTTTTAAATAATATATCTTAATTAACACAATTCAATCGATTTGAGACCAAATTGTCTAATTATACAATTAACACAAGCAAATCTGACCGATGACCAAGGTCTAAATTTACAATATTCGAGGAAAATGGGGGTGGAAGGTTAAGGAAGGCGAAAAAGGCTTACTCACCAACCGACCTGCATCTTCTGCGCCCGTAGATAACTTATTTGTTTGGTTCGTGTGGATAGCCGGAACGGATACAACTGAATTCAGTATTAACACCGTTTACTTAATACTGCACAACGCGGGGGAAATTCACCGAATTTAAGAGCGAACTTTTCGCGCTGGCAGCTGCCGACTATCCTACCGGCTGCGCCAGTTAACTTTCGGAAGCGCGAGAGAATGTTTCTTAAAAACTAGAAATAAAACTAAGTTGTTGCCGATGCGAAGGCACTTTAATGAATAAAATACACTGATTCATCTTACAAGAAAACTTAGGCATCTAGGTGGTCTTATTCGCAGACGCATAGTCAGCTCTACTGATAAGACCAGTGCTCGGTTTGTTTCTGCGAACCGGCCGCTTATCTCTAGTATTAAGTTACGTGGGAACATACATCGAATTACATCGCTTAGAGTACTAGAGGTGGTGCTGTTCGATGAGAGAACATAACGACCTTGACTTATTCCTGAGTAAAAACACCCTCTTGAAAAGAAGTTGGGATCAAAGTCTTATAATTTAATTCGTGAGATGTTAATTCGTGATTAAGCCCGCTTACAGAGGCGCCAGCGTAAATTTATTAGCAACGTAAAAAGCGTTCTCTCTATCGAATGCCTAAAGTGAAAAAGAAATAGAACTATGCTATTTAGCTAATATATGTGTAATTACGATGGCGCCTCTGTAATCGGGCATCAGTGGTGACGAATCTTGGATCTATACTGAATACTGATACTGAATCCAAACAACAATCTACAATCTGGGTCTTTCAAGACGAGCCAAAGCCGACTAAAGTTGTTCGTTCTCGAAGCATTTCAAAGAAGATGGTGGCCACGTTCGTTGGAAAAACCGGTCATGTTGCGACTGTTGCACTCGACGATCGTAGAACGGTTAACGCAGAGTGGTGTACCACAGTTTGTTCACTACAAGTCATCGCCGAACTTCGAAAATCTCAGTCAAAGCGACGCATCATCCTGACCACGACAACGCAAGCCCACACAGCGCTCGTCAAACGATTGAGTATTTGAAACAGGAAAAATAGAAATTCTCGACCATCCTCCATACAGTCCTGACCTAAGCCCTAACGATTTCTTTACATTTCCTAAAATTAAGTGAAGTCTTCGTGTGAAAAAAAAAAAAAAAAAAAAAAAAAAAAAAAAGGTTCCAGTCCGGTGAAGAAGCAGTCGACGCTTTCAAGTCAGCCATTTTGAACACCTCCACTATATAGTGGAATAAATGGTATAATAACTGGTTTGAGCAAATGGAAAAGTGTATTAAGCTACGTGACAAATACTTTGAAAAACAATAAGAAGTACTATAAGGTTCTAGTTGTGTTGTTTTTTCTTACGACAAAACTTAAAAGGCATGCCTCGTATACTCTTTAGTATTGTGGAACATTTTTTATTCTATCATGAATAGTTTTCGCAGCGCATGCGATGATAGATATGTTTTAGGCATTTTTTTACACCTTGGGTAACATTATTGTAGTTTTAATAGGGATCCTTATATTTTTTTGCAATTAAAACAACCTGTATTAATCAGATTGAGCCAATTGAGCCAATTCGTTACAAACATACTTACATACATACAAATCTTTCCTCAATATAATTTTTTTATACCAGATTGATTTGTTCAAATGTTTATTTAATGTATTAAATAGGGCCCTAAACTTATTTCCCTACAACAACAGAGCGGAAATACACTAAATATTTATTCAAAACAAAGATTAGAAGATGAATGTCCGCAAAATGTCGCCTGATTCAATCAACTATAATGATTGGTGAGGGTTTTTAAACAATTGTTGCGGTAGTAGCTCACTAGAGGGCGTTGCATTAATATATTTTAAATTAACTACTACATAATAAGGAAATTCGATAAAACTTGATATGAACTTACTTTTGTAGGAAATATTTTCATTCTACGTAATGATACCGATTTGAGTTACTTCCAACAAACAAAGGGCATTGTTTATTTGTAAATACTTAACTAATATACTCGTACATAGTACTGTAGCACAGGCATGTCTTCCATAGGATTATTCGGGTAAGCTGTCGGGCCATACTATATATCGGGTAATATATCTATGCTCTCTAAAAAGATTAATAAAAAGTAAAATTTAAAATTTTGAAAAAACCCACGACAGCTAGAAATTAATTGAAAAAAGATAAAATAATTTAAAAACCACTGACTTAAAAAATAAATGTAACGCGAGATAATAAACGTAAAAAGATTTAGTAAGTAGAGTTGATCTCTCGCGGAAGAATATGAGTCGGGGGCTGCCATCACTATTTTAAAATGTAAAAATGTGTGTTACCCGAGCGTGCGCAGCGCGGGGTGGGGGGGCGCGCGCAGGCGCAGCTCGTCGAGCAGCAGCTGCAGGTCGGGCGCGGCCTCCGAGCCCGGGCCGCGCGCCGCCAGCCGCGCCGCCGCAGCCTCCCACCTGCCACACGACACAACACGCGGTCACTCCCCGCACTGCCCGCTCACGGCCAGCGGCGGGGCTCGCGGGTCTCTCACCCGGGCAGGTCCGGCAGGTCGGGCGCCAGCTCCAGCGCCAGGCGCAGCGCGGCGGGCGCGGCGGGCAGCAGCGCGGCCAGCAGCTCGGCCAGCAGCGCGGCGGCGGCGGGCGGCGCGCCGCTCGCGTGCCACGCGCGCGCCGCCAGCCACGCGCCCGCCTCCCAGTGAGCCTGCGGACACGGCACGCGGTCAGTGCGGCACGCGGCCGAGCGTCGCGGCGCGCCCGGCGCGGGCGCCTTACCTCCGCGAGCCGCAGCAGGGCGTCGTACGCGGCGTCGAGCGGCAGCGCAGCGTCGGCGGCGGCGTGCTCAGCCCGCGCCGCCCCTGCCACATGCATACTGCGCTCGGTGAGGGGCCCGTCGCTCGCCGCCAGCCTGCGGCAGGGACGTCACGATATGACTCGGCACTCGATGCAGAGGTATATAATTATATTATAGAAGCGGTACTGACGGCGCGGGGACGATGCTCTTCACATGAAGGGGGTGCGCGCGCGCGCGCCGCAGCAGCAGCGCCAGCATGGCGGCCAGCCGCGCGGCCCAGCCCTGCTCGGCGGGCGCCGGGTGCCGCGCCGGCAGGTACACGCACGCGTAGAAACACTCCACGAACCTGCACACGACACGCCGCCTTCGTAACGCGCTCTCGTCGCGATCACGCAAACTCATTGTTAGAAATAGGCTACACCACTAAAATCATATTCTACACAAAAACATCTACTAAACAGCGTATTCCAATTTAAAGCCAGGTCCAGTGTGTATCATCAGTAGAATGGCGTTGCCGAAAGATAAATAGAACGGTGATGGATCGAGCCAGATGTTTACTGACGGAAGCTACGAGTAAAATGGATAAAAGATACTGGCCTGAATGTGTATTAACAGCAGCATATCTAAAAAATAGCTAAGTGTAAGTTTGTAACTGTACCTAAATTAAGTACCTACTAAATATTGCACGCCCGTTAAAGGTCTACTATTGGCACTAATTTAAGTATTAATGAACATCTTTGTACATAGTATTGCAATAAATGATTCTTATTCTTATAAGGAATTTGGTATTTTATGGAATTCAGTGTTTTGTCAGAATTCCCGAGAAACGAAGGACTTCAAAACTAAATCGGAAAGGGACAAAAGGGACTTTAGTCGGTTACACAGGTACAGGATACAGAGTTTTAGTAAATGAAAATGTTGTATTAGCAGACTTGTTATTTTCATAAACCCAGAGGCAGAAATGATCAAATTTCGAGATATAGACACTGATGATAAGGTGAAAAGTGAAGGTGAAAAGTGAAGTCTTCAACAATACTCCTTAGTGTTGAAGAAGGTGGAACTATGAAAACACAAAATAATGAAAATGTAGAGTCAAAAAGTAAATAACTAGTGATGATGATGAATATGACCCTATTGAAGATGAAGAAGATAAAAGGAAGAAACTAGATGTAGTAGATGTTGAGGAGGCGAGCAGACCAGGTCGTCCAAGGAGAGAGATAAAATTGCCAGATATACCTATTGTACACGGGGGTACAAATAATACAAGTTGGTCAATGGTAATACGTGTTTATTTCGTAATTCGTATCCACCCGACGACTACAAACATTTCCAAACCTTAACCGAGACTTAGATGCTAGGCGAAAAACGTTTGCGCGTTTTAAGCATGTACAACGCCATCTACAATTTTTGTACCGAAACTACATATTGGTTCGATTAATATGTTAAGAAAAATCGCTTGCGCGTTTTAAGAACGCACAGCGCCATCTACATTTTGGAAACCGAACTATTTACTTAAACACCTATACATAATTATCAAATAAATCAATAAAAAAGGTATTAAAAATGAAATGTTGCGCATTAGCGTTATCGTGTGCACCGAAAAACATTATTTTAGCACGATGTAAAATATACCGTAAAAAAATATAATAAAAAACCTGAGGCCGAAGTCATCCTCGGTGAGCTTCTCGTGGAGCCTGTCCCAGCGCTCGGGCGCAGGCAGCGCAGCGAGCGCGAACGCGAACGCGCGCTCATCGGCGCGCGTGCCGAGCACGAGCGAGCGCTCGGCGCCCGTGCGCGCGCGCTTCGCGGCCGGCGACCCCGGCGCCGCCGGGAACGACTCTGCAACCGATTCATTGACGAGTTCGAGCCGATCGAGGACGAATATAGCGGGTAGAATATAGACAGGGCAACACGCTCACCGTCGAAGGCTAGCGCCGGGCACTTGCGGGCGATGTCGTCGCGCAGGTCGGGCGGCGCCCGCTCCAGCAGGCGCGCGCGCCCGTCGCCCGCGGCGCACAAGATGGCGGCCAGCACGGCCACGGCGCGCGCGCGCTCGCTGCGCACCTTCACCGCGATGTCGGCCACGTCCCTGCCACACCACGCCACACCACGCACTACGTCACTACGTCACTACGTCACTAGCGCAACATTTCACGGAGGTCTGTCGTGAAATCGTGCGCTAGATTTACTCTCGTACTGGATCGTACCGATTCAGCACTTCGAGTGTCAGCCGACTATGGTAACGTGATTCATGATTAGGTATTATGATTAGAGCAAGATGCCTATATCGTAAAATGATTTTAATTTTACAACGCTTCTCACACTAAGTTTATCTAAAAGAGATTATTTTTAATGGTCTGTATATTGGTTGATACCGTCAAAATTATTAAGTCGTACAAAACAATTGAACATGTTATGCTGTCCAGCCTTCTAGGTGCAAACACAGCATGCTTATAAATGGAGCACTAGAAGTTTGGCAAGTAAAAAAAATAAAAATAAAAGTTATAAGTTGGTTAATTAATATCATATTGACGTTATTCATACTGTCTAACACCAATCCTGCACTCACGCGCAGGTAACACACATGCAGCTCAGTTGCATCGATGAATAACACGCACACCTCGAGCCAGGCTAATGTTACCCACACAACTCCATCGTTTGTAGTGGTGATCTGCCTTATCGCACGCACACGCACGCCATTTATTTTACTCAAATGCATTCGCAGTTGCACCCGTAATAGTAGGCATCGCTTCATAACTCACTATTGTCCTTAACTGGTATGATTGTAATAAGTAGCTTATGATAGATTAACATAAATATTTTAGGATTAACTTAGATATCATAGGTAGTTTAATAGTTTAAATTTAGTGGACTTTTCATTAACCGTGTATTTCAACTAGTTTCTTAAGTTCGTTTCTTGAAATATCTTGCATATTTTTTTATTAAAACTACTATTAGTGGAAGAGCCTGGAGCCCACGACACAGGCTACCCTAGTGTGGGCCCCAGTGTACACCGATTGTTTAAATATTACCTAATTTAAGTTTCAGTAAACTGTATTATGTTTTAATTGGTGTAAGTTTTTTAGTACTAAGGTTTATTTAATAAATATATTTTTTTTTTTATTATTATTTTTATATACACTTCACGAATTCGGCGCAGTTCAGGACTGCGAACTAGCTCAGTTGGGAGAGCGTCGGGTTAGTGATCCGAGAGAGGCAGGATCGAGTCCTGCATTCGAAAACTATTTTTGAAATGTTTATTACAATAATTATTTTTTGCAAAATCTGGCAAAACCGCCTTTCATCGTGTACAAAACTCTAATATTTCGCACAAATTGTTTACATTATTGTTGATTTATCAAAAACGGCTCAGCCGATTTCTTTAAAATTTAAATAGGACCACTTTCGGAGTATACCCTTCAAACTAAAAAAATATTTTTCGATTCGGTTCACAATTGGCGAAATTATCGATGAACATACACAACAAAAACATACACACGAACATAGAACCTCCTCTTTCTTGGAAGTCGGTTAAAAATAACTCTTTGCCTATATCATATTACGTACACTATAAGTGTAAGATATACGAATCTTATACTTATAGCAGACTTATGAAAAAAAATTTTAAATCAATTTGACGATGTAAGCTACCATTTAAAAAATTAGATTAGATAAAAAAATCGTGTGTAATGAAAATCGTAGCGCATTACTTGAAGTGGTGAGCGTCCGTGGCGGCGGCGTGGTAGAGCGCGGCCACGTAGAGCGCGGGCTGCGCGCGCCGGTGCCGCGCCGCCAGCGCGCCGTACCGCGCCCAGGCCGCGGCCGCCTCCGCCGCGGGCAGCGCGCGCGCCGCCGCGCCGAACACGCGGCCCAGCTCCGCCACGCGGTCCGCGCGCAGCGCCTCGGCGCGCGCCAGCAGCGCCGGCACCAGCTCGGGCACGCGCACGCCGGCGCGCAGCGCGTGGGTCAGCACGCGCGCGCACGCCGCGCCGCGCTCCGGCTCTGCGGCAGGGAAAACGCGTGTGTAACGTGGGGGCGCGGGCCGGGCCGGGGGCGGGGGGCGGACACCCACCGTCGAGGTGCGGCCGGAACAGGTCCCAGGCGAGCGCGGCGTGCGGGAAGGCGCGCAGGAAGCCGGCGAGCGCGTGCAGCAGCGCGTGGTGCGTGCCGCGGCGCGCCGCCGAGCGCACGCACGCGCGCACCAGCAGCGCCGCGCACGCGTCCACAGCGCCCGCGTCCGGCGGCGGCAGCTCCGCCGGCGGCGCGTACCACCACGACACCGTCTCCAGCTGACACAACAACGCGACACATATTTTTATTTTGTTACTACTTGACTCGGTCGACTTCATACTCAGAAGAATGACAAATAATATTATACAAGTATTGCTAAATACTCAAATAAAAACTACGTTACAGCTGTCTTGTTCATATCTGGTGATACCGATCTAATATTTTTTAAACGATATTAAACGGGACTCACTCACGTGTTCGTATAGTCATAACACGACTATAGTTTCGATCGCGTTCGGCGACCTTTCTCAAGTTGGCGAGTGCTAACACGCGGAGCCGTCTCGCAATGCACTGCGGGCTGCGGCGCGTAGCGCTCGCGATGACAGCGGTTGCGGTGGCGGGGCGGGGGCGTGTAGAGAGGATTGTTGTGTCGGCGCGCACTGAATATCCTCTTCTTCGATATAACGGTCTCCGTCGGGGATACTCCAGCACACTGAGCTCACTATGTCTCCACCAGTCCCACGGTCAAATCCTCTGGTTCCCTGAAGACACGGTCTCCACGTCGGTGGCAGTGTCCATCCCCCGTCTCTATTGAAGTTAGGGCGTCTGCTAATCTCAATAGCCTCCCTAACTTTACGGGGCACGAAAAACTTCTCTCGTGCTAGCAACTTCGCTCTATCAAATCTGATGAAGTGCTGTGCATCAGAATCGAGAGTGTGTTCCACTACCGCAGATCCATTTCTGTCTAAATTCTTCATTGAACGTATATGTTCCGTGAGCCTGGTAGAGACATTTCTTCTTGTCTCTCCGACGTAACACTTCCCGCAATCGCACGGGATCATGTAGACACCGGGGACACCCAAAGGGTCTCTATCCTTAGGAGAGCGTAGCAATTGCCTTAGCTGTCCCGGAGGACGGAAGATGGTTTTAATGCTATACCCTCGGCGTAATAAATTTCCAATTCTGTCCGTCACTCCTTTAATGTACGGCAAATATGTTGCTACTCTCTCCACCGATGCCGGACGAGTCCTGGGAGATGCGTTTGCCAACCGCCAGCTCTGTTTCCACTTGTAACCATTACTGCTCAGCACACTTTTCATGTGATCGAGCTCAGTATCCAGGTACTCAAAATTACACAGTTTTAGTGCTCTATTTATAAGTGTCCGTGGTACCGAGGTCAAGTGCACCGGATGGTGGTGCGAATCTGCGCTCAGGTATCTATCTGTGTGTGTTGGTTTACGGTATACCGTGTGAGAAAGTCGGCCGTTAGAGTCTCGTATCACCAACACATCTAGAAACGGTAGAGATCCGTTGCGTTCACGTTCTACGGTTACAGTAATGTTCGCATGTACGCTGTTCAGATGCGATAGTAGCGGATCTATTCCATCTTTCTGTACTATGGCAAACACATCGTCCACATATCGCCACCAGTGTCTCGGTTTATATGGAGTGGTTAACAAGGCAGCTTCTTCAAACCACTCCATAAAGATGTTCGCTGCCACTGGAGCCAAAGGAGAACCCATCGCAACTCCGTCAATCTGTAGAAAATAGTCCCCCTTCCATACCAAGTATCCACTTGACAGAACGAATCTTATTAAAGCCAAGTACTCGACAGGTATGTCGACATGCTGGAGTAAACCAGCTACAATGTCTATTGTATCCTCTATCGGTACATTCGTAAACAAAGACACGACGTCAAAACTAACCATCTCCTCGCCCTCATCCAGTCGTACTCCTTCTAGCATCTGAACAAAATGTGACGAATCTTTCACATAACTCGTTGTCTTGCCTATGAATGGAAGTAGCATATCTGATAGAAACCGCGCGGTTTTATAAGTCGGCGAGTCTATCTGGCTTACAATAGAACACGTGAGTGAGTCCCGTTTAATATCGTTTAAAATGTGTGAAAACCACGTAAATTTTCATAGTAAAACCGATCTAATAGTTAAAAAAGCCGGGAAGATGTGTGGGTTTATTACTAGACAGGCCAAGATCTTCAGAGACAAGGATCTCTCCATAACACTTTTCAACAGCCTGGTTAGAAGTATCCTTGAATACTGCTGTGTTGTATGGAATCCAGGGTATAATGTTCATTCCACAAGGTTAGAGCGTGTACACTGTACAGCGATGTTTCATGTACCACCTGGCATATATGGAATATAAATGCAAAGTCTTACGTTCTTATGAATCAAGAATTAAATATTATAATGTTATGACTTTACATAAACGACGGGAGATGACTGATATAATTATGCTTTACAAACTAGTAAATGGGTTGGTGGATTGTCCGGACGTCCTTAGTAAGGTTCATTTTAAAGTGCCTAATGTTCCACGCCGGCCTTGTACACAATGGAAGTCTTTCAATATGCCTATTTGCAGAACTGTGATGTTGTCTCATTCTCCAATTGTACGTATGTGTGAGAGTTACGATAAGGAAAGTATCCGCAAAAGTTTCGACATCTTCAGTCTTGGTTCACTTCCCTCGGTTAAAAACAAGCTAAGAAAGATTTGTAGTTAGTACTTTAGCTAGCATGGTAATAGTTTATTTAATTTAATTAGTGTATAGTTTTTAGAGGCAGATTTTCGGTAACACATTGTGTATTTCTTAAAGTATTTTATATTGAGTAAGCTAGGTCTATTCGTTAGACATGTACATATCGTAAGTTTTGTGTAATTATTTTATGTTATAAGATTGGTGTATAATGTTGTTTATAGACTTAATAATAATAAAAAAAAAAATTCAGCATGCGCGAGAGTGAGTGGAACAAAAAAAACGCAATGTCTGTCGCATACGTCAAAATCACAAGTTGTCAAAATAGTTAAAAGGTTCCACAACCCTCTAGTTTCAGGAAAAGGTTTAAATCTCTGATCATTTTACCTTCCTACTTTCTACCATTTCCGAGTAAGCTGAATGCTGGTTTGTGAAATTACGTAAGTTCGGGTATATTTGCATCTTTTTCTTACACCTTTTAAATTTCATATCTAAAATGGGACAAAGTGATGTATTTTTATTCTCTTGCTATTTTAGTACGGTTTCTATTACTTTAGTTCTTATCTATGACTTCATATCACTTACATCTGTCACTTTCGATGGCGTTTGGCGCCACCGCCGACCAGATACGGCAACTTTTAGGTACATGAACTCGGTACCTCTTCGCTTGCGGTTTACCCCCAGCCGTGAGAACGTGGTGTTCGTCCCTCCTCCAGGGCCCCCGGGGCTATTCACTGGCTAGGTTCCAAATTCCCGAGCTTGATAAAATGATCAAAGATCGAAAAATGCCGCAATGTTTAAAAACAGACTTCATGGTAATGACGTACTCGTATGATGCCGAAATGTGTCTCAAGGAAACTGTGTACAAAATGCGAGTCGCACAACGAGCCTACTCAACCTAAACTGAAGCGCATGAGATGCTGAGCATCACGTTACGTCACCGAGTTCGTAATACGGAGATCTGTAGGACGCCTAAGGTGGCAGACATCGGATCCCGTATAATCAAAGTGAAATGTCATCGGGCAGGCCACCTGGCCAGATGTGGTGATGGCCGGTGGCGCAGGTCTGACTGGGCGGCGCGGCCCGGTACATGCAGCGGTGGCGGGATCTAACGCCTGGATGAGACTACCACAAGACGGGGATACTTGCCAACAGAGGGAGGAGGCTTCTGCCCTGCAGTGGCCGAAATAAACCAATGATGAATATCCAATTGCGTAAGTATACTAAGCGCCACACAAGTCGGCGGATGAGAAGGCGGTCGCGCGGAGGGCATGAGGTTGGCGGGCGGGTGTGCCCGGCGTCTCGTCTCTCTGACTCCCGCGCATACCTATATTTTGACTTTTGCGCAGCGTGGTAACATAATTTATGTTATGTTATACCTAGGTAATAGCATTGATTGTGAACTGAAATGATCGGGTTTATATTTGTGGAGTGAGGCGATCGAGTGGAGATGTCGCGCGGACACTCACGACTTGCAGGTGCAGCGCGTTGATGTCGTCGGCGGCGGTGTCGCGCACGGCGGCCAGCAGCGGCGGCGCCAGCGCGGGCGCGTGCGCGCGCAGCTCGGCCCGCACGTTCACCGCGCACTGCGCCAGCAGCCAGCGCTCGTTGGGCGCGCCCGCCCGCAGCGCGGCCGCCAGCGCGGGCAGCCAGGCCGCGGCCGGCACGCGCGCCGCCAGGTGCCGCAGCAGCGCCGACAGCGCGCCCGCGCACGCGTGCCGGTTGAGTGCGCTCTCCGCCACCACCAGCTGCACGCGCTCCGCCTGCACACACACACGCGCGCGGTCAGTCGCCGCCCGCTCCCCGGCGCCCCGCCCCGCTCCCGCGCGCGGTCTCACCGGCTCCTCGGGCGGCTCGAACAGGTCGAAGCTGTACGGGCACTCGGACAGCGTGCGCAGAAACACGCGCGGCGTGCTGCCCGTCAGCGTGCCGCCCGTCAAGGTGCCGCCCTCGACCGCGCCGTCCCCCTCCCCGGCCCGCCCGGCGCCCACCAGCGTGCGGCGCGAGCGAAGCTGCAACACCGCGTTACTCGGTAACGGTATTATATATCACGACCTTTCGTAACACGAAACAAAATAAAAACGTATTTAGTTAAAGCACCGCTACATTTTTAATATTTGAGCGAGAAACGACGGGATAAGAATACGTGATCACCGGCGCGGGCTGCAGCGGCAGGTGGTAGGTCTCGTCGGCGACGAGGCGCGGCCAGGCCGCGGCCAGCACGGGCGCGTACAGCCGCGGGTCGGCGCGCCACACGCACACCAGCGCGCACAGCGCCCGGTACGCGCGCTGCCGGAACACGCTGCCGGCAACACACACACGTCACGTCACGTCACTGTCACTGTCACTCGGCGACGGTGGAGGCGCGGTTACCCACCTGAACGCGGCGCGGAGCGGCGGCTCGGCGGCGGGCGGCGGCTCGGCGCGCGCCTGCAGCGCCGTCAGCAGCTTGCACGCCTCGCGCACGCCGTGCCACGGCCGCAGCGCCGCGCCCGCGCCCGCCAGCGCGCTGTGCAGCACCGAGCTCGGCGACTCCAGCGCCCCGCGCGCCACCTGCCGATATAACAACACGTGTCGACAACTATCACCTACAATATTATAACATCAACAAAATAAGATGAAACACGTCCAGCGGACGAGCACCTTCTGAGGCAGCAGCTCGAGCAGCGTGGCGGCCACGGTGTGGGCGAGCAGCAGGCGGCGGCAGGCGGGCGAGTCGGCCGCGGGCCGCGCCGCCCGCAGCGTCGCCAGCAGCCCCGGCAGCGTCTCCGAGAAGTACGCCTCGCACGCCGCGCTCGGCGAGTGGCTGAGCAGCGGCACGAGCAGGCGGTCCACGGCGCCCGGGGAGCGCGGGTCGCGGGCGGCGCGCGCGTGCACCGCCAGCAGCGCGGCGGCCGGCGCGCCCTCGGCCGCGCGCACCGCCAGCGACGCCATGCACGCGTCCATCGCCGCGTCCCACCAGCCGCGGCTCTCGTCCCCCGCGGCCAGCCGCACGAGCGGCTCGAGCAGCGCGGCCGGCGGCTCGCGCGCGCCCGCCAGCGCGTCCAGCGCGGCTCGCAGCGCGGCGCCGCGCTCGCCCGTGCACTCCGCCAGCCGCGCCGGCAGCGCGCGCGCGAACGACGCCAGCGCCTCCCTGCCGGGACGACACACGTGAGCGCGGGCGGGCGGGCGGGGCGCGGGCGCGGGGCGGGCGGTACGTACTCCGCGCAGTGCAGCGGCAGCGCGGGCAGCAGCGCGGCGCGCTCGGGCAGCGCGCGCGCGGGGTCGGCCACGGCGGCGCGCGCCCAGCGCACGGCGCGCGACTCCTCGCCCGCGCCGAGCCGCACTAGCGCGCCCACCACGGCGCGGCACGACCACGCGTCTTCCCGCTCCACGTACGTATCCCACACCTAAAACGACATCTCTTGCTATAGTTTTACAAGAATAAAAATAAACGGAACATTTTAAAATGTTATGTTTCACCCCAATTTGAAATGTAATCTAAAAATTTGGTACCAGAATGTTTTTTTTTTTTTTATTGGAAGTTCGTAAACAGCCTTATGCCTAAATCTTACACAGGTGAAGTAAAACATTATTTCCTTATTTACAAGCATAACGCCTCAAAAACGAACCTAACTTACACAGTGAAACTAAAAAAAATAAGTATTTACCTGCTTTTACAAAAAATAGAATACAATCTTAAAAGAATAGAAAAAATACCTAACTATAAATATACCAACGCTTTTAACACGTTAGAGAGAGATGTTCTTTTGAGTGAGGTCAAAGCCCAAGTCCCTTCTCTCTATCCTTTCTTGCACCAAGTTTACCAAGCTCCTTCTAATCTTTTCTTCGGCAATGATCTTATACTTTCTCAGGTTGGGGCGCAGCAGGGAGATCCGTTGGGGCCGTTGGTATTTAGTCTAGCTATCCACAAAGCTATAGTAAACGTCAAATCGTCTTTGAATTTGTGGTATCTTGACGACGGCACCATTGGAGGAAGGCCAGAAGAGGTATTCCAGGATCTTCAGAGTCTCATTCCTCGTCTCAGAGAGTTGGGCTTGGAAGTGAATCCCTCTAAATGCGAGTTTTTCCCTTGCTGCGTTCAAGCTAGTACACACTTTGAACGGTTTAATTCTCTTTTACCTGGCCTCAGAGAGCTGTCGCCCAGTTCTTTCTACCTCTTGGGATCTCCGATTTTCATTGATGCGTTACCGGAGGCTATTCTTTCCCAAAATCAACTTCTTCTTACCGCTCGGGAACGTCTCCAGAATCTGTCTGCGCACGTGGCGTTGGTTTTATTGCGAACGTGTTTCGCTATACCAAAGGCTACGTATCTGCTGCGAACGGCGCCTACTTGGCTATGTCCTAACGAGGTTGCAGTTTTTGACGAGACATTGAAAACCTCTATAGAGTCAATACTCAACGTGTCACTCAATGACCCGCAGTGGACTCAGGCGGTACTGCCGATTCGGCATGGAGGTCTTGGGGTGCGATGCATGGGTGAACTGGGTCTGCCTGCTTTCTTGGCGTCGGCGCATGGGGTTGCTGGCCTTGTCTCTGTCATTCTTCATAACGAAGGTGATGAGGTGAGCATACCTTTTGTGTCAGATGCTAGGGCAGTTTGGTCGACCCTTAACTCAGGTGTCGAAAGCCCTGCAGCTCCTCACGTACAGCGTGCGTGGGACGATGTTGGAGCTAAACGGGTCCAGAAGCAATTGTTGAGCGAGGCTGCGGGGGCGGATTTGGCAAGACTGAGGGCTGTATCGCGGTCAGAATCCGGGGCATGGTTGCACGCTCTTCCGTCTCCACACCTGGGCACCTTCTTGGACGATGACTCTTTGCGCGTGGCAGTAGGTCTCCGCTTGGGCTGCAAGGTGTGTGAACCACATACTTGCATCTGCGGTTCCGTAGTAGAGGCCGATGGCCACCATGCATTGAGTTGTCGTCGGTGTACAGGAAGGTTTCCGCGTCACCATGCCCTCAACGACATAGTCCGGAGAGCCTTTGTCTCGGCAAATATACGTTGCGTTCTGGAGCCACCGGGTCTCAGTAGGTCTGATGGCAAGAGGCCGGATGGGCTAACTCTGGTGCCGTGGAAGAATGGCAAGTGCCTGGTGTGGGATACCACATGTGTCAGCACGGTTGCCGCCTGTCACCTGAGTCGCTCCATCCGCTCCTCAGCGGCGGCTGCTGAGGACGCTGCGTGTCGGAAGCGTCAAAAATATGCGGCTTTGGAGGCACAATATCTTTTTGTGCCCATCGCTGTTGAAACTTTGGGCGCTTGGGGGACCGAGGCCAAGGTGTTGATTCGACAGATTGGCCAGCGGATAACGGAAAAGTGTGGTGACCCCCGCTCCAGCTGTTTCCTGGAGCAAAGATTGGCCATTGCTATTCAACGGGGTAATGCGGCCAGTGTTTTGGGGACCTTTGCTCCGGGAACAATTAGGGGCGGGTTATTTGACTAATTTTATTTTTAGACATTATTGTATTGACTTTTTGAATAAATTTTGAATTTAAAAAAAAAAAAGAAAAAATTAAAAAATCTATAAATATTACCCGGAAAAAAATAAAATCCTTCTTGAGAGAACATATTCATTAAAACAAAACGAAATAAAAAAAAACATTAATCAATATCAATCTGTCTCAGTAAACGTTTTAAATTAAATTTGAATGAGGCTAGCGAACCTGACTTGAATATATCGATACTTTTGCGTATGATCTCATTATCGTAGAAAGAACACATACGTACTAGGGGAGAATACAACAATATATTTGTACGACACCTCGGTAATTTAAAAGTATTTTTCCAAGGCACTCTTCTAGGAGGCTTTGGTACTTTAAAAGTAATTTTCTCCAACAGGTCTGGACAATCAACATAACCATTTAGTAACTTATAAAGCATTACTATGTCAGTCATCTGGCGACGCTTTTGAAGAGACATCACTTTATAATGTTTGAGTCTGGACTTGTATGAATGAAGCGATTTACATTTATTTTCCATGAAAGCTAAGTAATAGAGAAAACGTTTTTGAACCCGCTCCAATCTGTCCGCATGTACTTGATAACTAGGGTTCCACACGACCGAGCAGTATTCCAGAATACTTCTCACAAGACTAGTTAAAAAAGCCGGGAAGATGTGTGGGTTTATTACTAGACAGGCCAAGATCTTCAGAGACAAGGATCTCTCCATAACACTTTTCAACAGCCTGGTTAGAAGTATCCTTGAATACTGCTGTGTTGTATGGAATCCAGGGTATAATGTTCATTCCACAAGGTTAGAGCGTGTACACTGTACAGCGATGTTTCATGTACCACCTGGCATATATGGAATATAAATGCAAAGTCTTACGTTCTTATGAATCAAGAATTAAATATTATAATGTTATGACTTTACATAAACGACGGGAGATGACTGATATAATTATGCTTTACAAACTAGTAAATGGGTTGGTGGATTGTCCGGACGTCCTTAGTAAGGTTCATTTTAAAGTGCCTAATGTTCCACGCCGGCCTTGTACACAATGGAAGTCTTTCAATATGCCTATTTGCAGAACTGTGATGTTGTCTCATTCTCCAATTGTACGTATGTGTGAGAGTTACGATAAGGAAAGTATCCGCAAAAGTTTCGACATCTTCAGTCTTGGTTCACTTCCCTCGGTTAAAAACAAGCTAAGAAAGATTTGTAGTTAGTACTTTAGCTAGCATGGTAATAGTTTATTTAATTTAATTAGTGTATAGTTTTTAGAGGCAGATTTTCGGTAACACATTGTGTATTTCTTAAAGTATTTTATATTGAGTAAGCTAGGTCTATTCGTTAGACATGTACATATCGTAAGTTTTGTGTAATTATTTTATGTTATAAGATTGGTGTATAATGTTGTTTATAGACTTAATAAAAAAAAAAAGGTCTTCGGACCAAAACTTCAATTATATTTAGTAATATACTTAAGCAAGATTTGGACGTTGTTCTATTGACCGAAACCTAGTTTAATGACTACGTTTATGACCATGAAATTACAAAATTATAATTACTAATGAGAACATAACAAGATAGATTCCAGACTACACTGCAATACTCCAAAATACTACGAACTAGGCTATAAAAGAGTCTGATAGAGAGTTAGACAATATAACACGGACCGATCATTTGAGGGAAGGCCTATCGGTGGCTCATCCACCGATAGGCCTTCACACACACACAAACACTGTCGATGTCTTTTACGATGTCATCACTCCTATTATAGTCAAAAATACACCAATGAGTACTAGAGGAAAAAATGAGTACCCTTTCTGGTTTAGCCGAACTTTAATTCAAACTCTAAAAGAGACAGCTTAGTTTCAGAAGAAGATTCAGCAGAAGATTTAAAATGTATTCTAATCCAAGGGATCTACTGACGTATCAGATCCTGCGTGATCGTTATGATGAAATGATAAAACATAGTGTATAGACAGAATGAAGGTGGAAGCAAAGGACCTTATCAAAAAAGATTCCAAATATTTTTGGTCTTTTATTAAGTCTTTAGGGACAAACAGTAGTGACATACCAGACGAAATGTTTTTAGGGAACCGCAATGTGCGGGGTGGTCAAGATATTGCCTTGTTCTCAGAATATTTTCATTCTACCTACAAAAGTGGTTCTGCTCACGTGCACTCTTCTTATGAGCCCGGGACGGGTCACACAACCCTCAGTTAATGTCAACTTTCGGAGTCAGATATCTTGACCGCACTTAAATTGCTTGAATTGCAACTCTCATTCAATAAATCGCTGTCAACTGGAATTTTTCCTTCTATGTGGAAAATAGCACATGTCACGCCAATTCATTAGAACGGTGATCTTGGTGACAACTAATTACTGTCCAATATCAATTTTGTCTGCTATTGGTAAATTATTTGAATCCTTAGTCCTCAAAAGAGTTTTAAATTTCACTTAAAACCGTTGATTGTCCCACAGCAGCACGGGTTTCTTCCCGGAAGATCGACAACATCGTATCTTATGGATTTCGTTAGCGACATTACAGACGCCTTCACAAACTGTCACGAAGTTTACGCAGTCTATACCGATTTCTCGAAAGCATTCGATGTTGTCGATCACGAATTGCTGACTGGAAATTTGGTCACGCAGAAAAATGTGGCTCATTGTTACGTATGTGCGAGTCATATCTTCAAAACCGTTCCCAACTTGTCACAATTCGCGGCTACAAATCTCTACTGAGATTAGTGCCATCGGGAGTGCCCCAGGGCTCTCATCTGGGGCCTTTGTTTTTCCTGCTATTGATAAACGATCTGGCTTCTAAAATCACTTCCAAATTTCAAATTTTCGCGGATTATCTCAAGATTTATAGAGAAATCCATTCTGATGAAGATATGTCATTATTACAAAAAGACATCGACCTCATTAATGATTGGTGTGTGCGCATTAAAATGATACTCAATCCCTCTAAATGTTTTTACATCAACTTTTCGAGGAAAATTACACCGACGCGCACTTCTTACTTCATTGGTAGTACTCCACTTGAGGAGGTTTCTAGTATGCGTGACTTGGGAGTTATGGTTGACACCAAACTTTATTTTCGAGAGCACATAGACTGTATCGTTAAAAAAGCATCTCGACTGGGAGGTTTCGTGTCTAGGCAATCAAAATTCTTCAAAAGTTCCCACTGTTTCTATTATCCTGTATAATTCATACGTGCGTAGCCTACTGGAGTACTGCAGTCCTGTCTGGAGCCCATCTTAACAGGTCCACATAGATCGAATTGAAAGATTGCAAAAGAAGTTCCTGTATCATCTCTCATTTTCGAGTAATCTGTGCAGGCAGTTGGACTCTTACGAATCCAGGCTTTCATATTTTAAAATGTCACTCAGAAGGAACATAGCTGACATCGTTTTTCTACACAGATTAGTGAATAGTGTTTTGGACAGTTCTCAATTGCTTGGAAAAATATGTTTTTCTGTTCCTCGTCCTTCTAGCCGTCTTGAAAATAGAAAAACGTTTAGTTTGCCACATGCTCGTACAAACTACGGCCAACACTCTTCTTTGTATCGCATGTGTGCATTGTACAACAATATATGCCAAGATTTAGATATTTTTAATACCCCTGTGTCATCTTTTAAGTGACGTTTAACTTTAATTTTAAGCTAAATTGTAAAAAAAAAACATTTTGTATTGTTATATGGTTATATTAAAACTGTTTGGCTTAAGTATTGTCATTTAACCTCTTTTTACTGTGTTTGTTAAAAAGCCGTTTGTTTTCCATGTAATTTAAAAATAAATTAAAAACAAAAATAAAAAAATATATTCAGTGCTAATTTTGTTACGCATGTTGTGTTCACTTCTAGAAGGGCATATACATTTTGCATGTCGTTAAGTTTTGTGAACCATTAATGATAAATAATCGGCCAAGTACGAGTCGGACTCGCGCACGGAGGGTTCCGTACTGTATGGGAGCCACCCTTAAATATTTATTTTATTCTCTTTTTCTTATTTGTTGTTATAGCGGCAACAGAAATACAAAATCTGTGAAAATTTTAGCTGCCTAGCTATCATGGTTCATGAGATACGGTGACAGACAGACAGACAGACAGAAAGACAGACGGGCATCGAAGTCTTAGTAATAGGGTCCCGTTTTTCCCTTTGGGTACAGAACCCTAAAAAAACTTTTTAAAAGGAAAAAGTGTGACCTGGTCGACTAGCCGGAAGAGCGCGGGGGCGTCGCGGGGCACGCAGGTGGCCGCCAGCGCGCGCAGCACGCCGCAGCTCGCCACCAGATCCGGCGGCGCGCGCAGCAGGAACCTGCGGGAGGGAGGGGGGCCGTGAGTGTGGGGCGAGCGGCGCGCGGCGCCGGGCGCGGGGGAGTACTCACGCGTGCAGCGCGGGCAGCAGCGCGCGCACGGCGCCGGGCGCGGGGGAGTACTCACGCGTGCAGCGCGGGCAGCAGCGCGCGCACGGCGCCGGGCGCGGGGGAGTACTCACGCGTGCAGCGCGGGCAGCAGCGCGCGCACGGCGCCGGGCGCGGGGGAGTACTCACGCGTGCAGCGCGGGCAGCAGCGCGCGCACGGCGCCGGGCGCGGGGGAGTACTCACGCGTGCAGCGCGGGCAGCAGCGCGCGCACGGCGCCGGGCGCGGGGGAGTACTCACGCGTGCAGCGCGGGCAGCAGCGCGCGCACGGCGCCGGGCGCGGGGGAGTACTCACGCGTGCAGCGCGGGCAGCAGCGCGCGCACGGCGCCGGGCGCGGGGGAGTACTCACGCGTGCAGCGCGGGCAGCAGCGCGCGCACGGCGCCGGGCGCGGGGGAGTACTCACGCGTGCAGCGCGGGCAGCAGCGCGCGCACGGCGCCGGGCGCGGGGGAGTACTCACGCGTGCAGCGCGGGCAGCAGCGCGCGCACGGCGCCGGGCGCGGGGGAGTACTCACGCGTGCAGCGCGGGCAGCAGCGCGCGCACGGCGCCGGGCGCGGGGGAGTACTCACGCGTGCAGCGCGGGCAGCAGCGCGCGCACGGCGCCGGGCGCGGGGGAGTACTCACGCGTGCAGCGCGGGCAGCAGCGCGCGCACGGCGCCGGGCGCGGGGGAGTACTCACGCGTGCAGCGCGGGCAGCAGCGCGCGCACGGCGCCGGGCGCGGGGGAGTACTCACGCGTGCAGCGCGGGCAGCAGCGCGCGCACGGCGCCGGGCGCGGGGGAGTACTCACGCGTGCAGCGCGGGCAGCAGCGCGCGCACGGCGCCGGGCGCGGGGGAGTACTCACGCGTGCAGCGCGGGCAGCAGCGCGCGCACGGCGCCGGGCGCGGGGGAGTACTCACGCGTGCAGCGCGGGCAGCAGCGCGCGCACGGCGCCGGGCGCGGGGGAGTACTCACGCGTGCAGCGCGGGCAGCAGCGCGCGCACGGCGCCGCCGGCCGAGCGCCGCGCGGCTTCGTGCAGCAGCCGCGGCAGCGCGTCCGCGCGCGCCAGCCGCAGCCCCGTCCACGCCGCGTCCTGCAGGAACCCCGCGTGCTCCTGTCGCCGACGACGATGCGATTGTCAAACAGTCAAAGCAAAATGCTATTTTTTTAGGTCTTTTAAGAAATTTTGATGAATAAATAAATAATAATTTTGACAAAAAATGGCATAAATAAGAAATATTAATAAAATAAATTTGTTTAAAGAAAAGCAGGGATCGAAGAGTCGATAGACCGACCTCGAGGTCGTCAGGCGCGTCCGCGTAGAGGCGGAGAACGATCGGCGGCCAGGCCGCGGCGCGCGCGGCGGTGGCGGCCAGCAGCGCGGCGGCCTGCGGCGGCTGCCACGCCTCGAGCGCGGCGCGCAGCCCCGCCACCGCCTCCGCGTCTCGTGCGCGAAACGTGTAGTTCCGCAGGTTCTCTGGAACACGGTCACCGCTCGAACAAATAGATATATGTGGTAAAACATAGAATAATGTAATAGAAGCGTTCACTCACCGGCTACGTGTTGCAGCGGCAGCCTGTGCGCCCAGGCGGCGAGCGCGGCGGCCACGGCGCGCGGCAGCGGGCGCAGCGCGCGCGCGCACGCCGCCAGCCGGGCGCGGAGCGCGGCGAGCGCGCGCGCCGGCAGCGCCGCCACCACGCCGCACACGGCGCGCACCGTCTCCTGCCACACGCGGGCCGTATGAGCGGGACAGCGGGAGGAGAGGTCGGAGTGGGGCGGTGGGGCGGGGCTCACCTGGCGGTGCTCGCGCAGCAGCGGCTCGGCGAACTGCGCCACGAAGGCGAGCTTGGCGGCGCACGCCAGCTCGGCGGCGGGCGCGGGCGCGGGCTCCAGCAGCGCGCGCACCAGGGCCGCGGGAGGAGCCGCGCCGCCCGCCTCGGCCGGCAACGCGCGCGCCAGCTCGGCGCACACGAGCAGCGCGCGCCAGTCGCCCGCGCGCGCACACTCCTGCACACAAACACTCGATAACTCGATATACAAACTTTGGACTCATTTATTCATTTAATTGTATTGTATTCTCCCCTAGTACGTATGTGTTCTTCCTACGATAATGAGATCATACGCAAAAGTATCGATATATTCAAGTCAGGTTCGCTAGCCTCATTCAAATTTAATTTAAAACGTTTACTGAGACAGATTGATATTGATGTTTTTTTTTAATTTCGTTTTGTTTTTTGAATATGTTCTCTCAAAGAGGATTTTCTTTTTTTTTTCGGGTAACATAACATAACAACGGCTAAGGTTAGGTATTTTTTCTATTCTTTTAAGATTGTATTCTATTTTATGTAAAAGCAGGCACAATACTATAGTATTCTTATACCTACGTAATAAAGTTGTCAACAAGAATCAGATTTAATTATCAGATTTCATATTTTATGTACCACTTAACTTACATTATTTTAGCTCATAAATTTAAAAACAAGATTCGAGATCAAAGCGACAATAGGTGCGAGCTTTATTCCCAACACTATCCCACGCCCAAAAATTAAAATGGAAATGAGCCGGGCATGTAGCTCGGTAGCTCGCCTGGCAGACAGCAGAGCAGATGGACCAAAACTATTACGATTTGGAAAGGACCACCAGCGAAGCGCTACAAAGGAAGACCCTACACACGATGGAAGAAGACATCAAAAAAATCGAGAACTCAAAATGCACAAATAAGCGGGACTCCCATACAATAAACCAGCAGCGCGAGTACCGTTCTTAGCGATCGCTTAAATGTCATGTCGATAAAGCTGATTTATTTATCGAATCGCTATAGCTTTTGCAAGTACGGAACTGGCATCGATATAGTTTATCGACGGCTAGCGATCGCTACTACAGACTAAACATATCGATTATTCGTTCGTTCTTTTTGAGCGTCTTTTTATGATTTGTAAACGATATTAGATACAAGATACAAGCCTTACCACAAAAGATTTAAACACGCTTTGAACATTGTTTAACAGTGCATTTTGTACTGCTAAATAATGTAAAGCGTGCGTAAAATTTTTGTGGTAAGGCGGAAGTTGTGTAGTCAGAAACTTATAGCGCCTTACTACAAAATATTTAAACAATGTTTTACCGTGCAGTATGTACTGTTAACATTAATTGTAAACATTCTCTAAACCGTGCTTAAAACTTTTGTGTTAAGGCGGAAGTTATTGAGTCAGAAACGTATACTGTCTTACCACAAAAGATTAGAATTAGAATTAGAATCGTTTATTGATGTATTGAGCTTAATACTAAAATTATATATACAACAGTTTGTACAATAATATAAAGTACCGCAAAATATATCTCGTCATTTCACAATACATAATACGTAGCAACGAATTTAAACAATGATTAAAATAATATTTTAAACACACTTTAAACACTATTTAACCGTGAATTTGTACTGTTACACATTGTCTAAAGTGTGCTTAAAACTGTTGTGACAAGGCGAAAGTTATTTAGTCAGAAACTTATACCGCCTTACCACTAAAGATTTAAACATGCTTTAAACACTGTTTACCGAGCAATTAGTACTGTTAAACATTGTTCAAATGCCGCTTTAGCGATATCATACTTGCATATTCGTGATAAATCGTTAAATTTTTACGATCCTTAGCGAAATTTGACAACCGATCGATATAGATAGTTCCGTACTTGCAGTGATAGAAAATACCGATTTTTAGCGAATTTTAGCGATTTATGTGTCAAATTAACGATCGTATGAGAGCGGTACTCGCGCTGCTGATTTTTTAGCCGTTTTTCGCTCTAAATTAATAATGGTAACAGGTAGATGCTTGGAACTTTCACAGAATATTCAGTTGTATATTTACTTCAATAATAAATAGTAAAATTAAAACAAAATAAATATTTAAGGGGGGGTCCCTTACAGTACGGAACCCTCCGTGCGCGAGTCCGACTCGTACTTGGCCGATTATTTTAATTTAGCTGTTAAAATTCAAATAACCGATTGGGATTTTTTGATTGGCTTGACGTTGAGAGCTCAGGGACACCCTGTACATATATTTTTTTTTTTTTTTAAATTACATGGAAAACAAACGGCTTTCTAACAAACACAGTAAAAAGAGGTTAAATGACAATACGTAAGCCAAACAGTTTTCACTTATAAGTACAAAGTGCCCAATACGGAATAGGAATATAGAGATGTTTTCTGTTCGGAGAGCTATCAGTATTGATCGATTACCTCGTAGAGCGTCGGGAGCAGCGCGGGCGCGCGGTCGCGGTCGCGGGGGCGGTACACGGCGGCGAGGAAGCCGGCCGCGGCGCGCGCGCGCTCCTCCAGCAGCGCCGGCGCGCCCCACGCCAGCAGCGCGCGCACCAGCTCGCGCGCCGCGCCGCCCGCCTCCGCCTCACTGCCGTTAGCCAGATCACAGCATGCAAGATATTATACAAATCTAAATCAAAGTCTAAAAACGAAGAGGAAAGTCGAGATCGTCGCATGCCTAAATTCTCGTGCAGTACCTGAAGAGTGCGGGGTGCGCGGCGACGGCGGCCACGGCGGCGGCGGCCGGCGGCAGCGCGGCGCGCAGCTCCGTGGCCGCCAGCCGCACCAGCAGCGGCAGCAGCAGCGCCTGCGCCGCCGCCGGCTCCCCCGGCAGCGCGTCCAGCACGGCGCGCGCCGCCTCCAGCGCGGCTGCGCGCCGCCGCGGCTCGCCCGCCAGCGCGTCCAGCGCCAGCTCGCCGGCCAGCCGCAGCTCGGCGCCGCGCAGCAGCGGGCGCAGCGTGTCGCGCAGCACGCGCCGCGCGCCCGCGCTCCGGCACGCCCACAGCCTCTGCAATACGCACGCGTCACTCGCACGGCGGCGATACTACACACGCGGCACTCGGGGGCGGCGCTCACCTGCAGCAGGTGCGGCAGCAGCGCGGGGAGCGCGGGCGCGGCGGGCGCGGGCCCCTCCCCGCGCGCCGCGCACGCCGCCCGCGCGGCCAGCACGCGCGCCAGCACGCCCAGCAGCCAGGCCGGCGGCGCCGCGCGCTGCATGTCTCCTGCAACACGCGCACGTCAGCTGTCACCGGCCCACTACGTCGGCCGCGCCTCTATCGGGAGCGCGCGCGGGACTCACGGTGGTCGCAGATGAACGCCGTTAGCACGACCAGCGTCTCGTGCTCTTCGCGCTCCAGCGCCAGCTTCACCACGCGCCGCAAACTCAACTGCGACAAAAACACGTGCTTCAAATTTGTTTATTAATTCTACAATGAAATAAGAAGGTGTGATCGAGTGTGGCACCTGCGCGTCGGCGGCGGGCAGCGGCAGCGCGAGCCGGTCGCGCAACTCGCCCACCGCGCGGTCCTCCTCCTCCCCGCTGCCCTCCCCCTCCTCGTCCTCCCCCTCCTGGTCCTCGCCGCGCCACCCGCGGCCACCTGCAACAGTCGCAGCGTTGAAGACCTTCTACAAGATCGGGATCAATGCATGAAGGTCTACAGCCAATATCATCCATTAACGTTTCGCTCGTCTATATTAGACATGGATATATGGATAAGTTGGTAAGCTGATTAAGTGTTTTGCCTATCCTACGGGAACCACGTTTTCCGGGATAAAAAGAAGCCTGTGTCACTTTGCGCCGTTCAAAATATATTCATGCTGTTGGAGCCATAGAACTCGAACTAAGGTAATAGAAACCGTACTAAAATAAGGTATATTAACAAGAGATATACATCATTCGTCCCACTTTAAATATGAATGTTAAAAGGTGTTAGAAAAAATGCACATACACACGAACTTACGTAATTTCAAAGGGTTTCACGAACTAGGATTGAGCTATCTCGGCTGTCCAAATTCAATAAGGTAAAAAGTAGGAAGGTAAAATGATCAGAGATTTGAACCTTCTAACTGGAACTACAGGGTTCAAATTTCCGATGATATCAGACAAAGTGAAACCCTGTAGTTCCACTAAGAAATTGGAGCCACTTTTAACCATTTTGACATTCCAACTTGTAATGTCGACTTATGCCGACATGCAATGCGTTTTTCTTGTTTCACTCACTCTTGCGTATGCTGTACAACCAGATATATATGTCAAACATGAAATCACATTCACACATGAAGGCATTTTCTAAGACGGCCAAAATTACGAACTTCCAGGGTTCAACGGCACGCCAAAATAAGGACGTCGTTCGTCGGACTCTTGAGATAACACCACTTGCCCCGTGCCCTACTTGCACCGAGCTCGTGCCCCGTTTCTCTTGACGGCGGTCACAGCTACTACGGGTGTATTCCGACTTGAGATAACGCCACTTGCCCCGTGCCCTACTTGCACCGAGCTCGTGCCCCGTTTCTCTTGACGGCGGTCACAGCTACTACGGGTGTATTCCGACTTGAGATAACGCCACTTGCCCCGTGCCCTACTTGCACCGAGCTCGTGCCCCGTTTCTCTTGACGGCGGTCACAGCTACTACGGGTGTATTCCGACTTGAGATAACGCCACTTGCCCCGTGCCCTACTTGCACCGAGCTCGTGCCCCGTTTCTCTTGACGGCGGTCACAGCTACTACGGGTGTATTCCGACTTGAGATAACGCCACTTGCCCCGTGCCCTACTTGCACCGAGCTCGTGCCCCGTTTCTCTTGACGGCGGTCACAGCTACTAAAGTCCCCGTCACGAGAAGCTATAAATTATGTAAACAAACATCTTTTACTAAGTAGACATTTTATACTGCGAGATAATAATAAATTGACCATATTCAATCGACATGAAATATAGACGGGTTATATTAAAGTAACAACCAATTTAATTTAGTCGGATCATATTTTAACGACGCAAAGCGCTATCGTTTTTGTTTCTTGGTACCGGAATGCGTCCGTCGCAGGGATTGTAAACTATCGGGACGCCATTTCGAAATAAACGCGTCATTCGAGTTTCGAATGCGTACGAGGTTTCATTGCTTTGCATATATCGCGGATCTGGTTGTTATTGTTAATTTTGTTATTGTTTCGTTATCACTTTTTATTGTTGTTAAGATATGGTTAATATAAGAAGTAGGTTTTAAATTGTGAAGTAATTGGTTAGGTTAATTGGTACACCAATGGTGATATAGCTTATATAGCGAATAATTATTCTTATATAATATATGTTTATTAATATATGTTACTTAATAATTTATTAAATCTTAAACAAATTCATTTTTTTGTTGGTCCAAATGTTGTGAACTCCTGAACACTTGTTTACAAAATTTATAGCTTCTCGTGACGGGGACTTTACGGGTGTATTCCGACTTGAGATAACGCCACTTGCCCCGTGCCCTACTTGCACCGAGCTCGTGCCCCGTTTCTCTTGACGGCGGTCACAGCTACTACGGGTGTATTCCGACTTGAGATAACGCCACTTGCCCCGTGCCCTACTTGCACCGAGCTCGTGCCCCGTTTCTCTTGACGGCGGTCACAGCTACTACGGGTGTATTCCGACTTGAGATAACGCCACTTGCCCCGTGCCCTACTTGCACCGAGCTCGTGCCCCGTTTCTCTTGACGGCGGTCACAGCTACTACGGGTGTATTCCGACTTGAGATAACGCCACTTGCCCCGTGCCCTACTTGCACCGAGCTCGTGCCCCGTTTCTCTTGACGGCGGTCACAGCTACTACGGGTGTATTCCGACTCGGCCACTTCGTGGACGTCTCGCCAACTACGGATAATAAAGGAGGTGGAATATTGAAAACGATTTGACGGTTGTTAGACTCGACAGTTGTTTTTTGACGTTTCTTGAAGCGCACTCTAGAATAGGTCGCAAATAGCAGATTTTTTCCAACTTACTCAACACTTATCGTTGTATTATGGACATAGTCTACTTTTTATCCCGGATAAATAAAGGGTTCCCATCGGATAGCACAAAAATCAAAATATCATGCGGGCGAAGCCGCGGGTAAAAGCTAGTCCTAATATACTTTTGTTAACCTTCGAGTTGTTCTTATTATGTACCTCCCTATATTTAGGTTTGTAGGGCAACTAGAAACGTTACACAATAAACATTAGTAAAATCTACAAACAGAAAAATACGAAGTTGATGAGTGATTGTTCTTACAGAAAATAGGAAGAGATGGAATAAAAATAATCGGCCAAGTGCGAGTTGGACTCGCGCACGAAGGGTTCCGTACGTATGGGAGCCGCCTTTAATATATTTTATATTAATTATTTATTGTAGAAGTAAATATTCTGTGAAAATTTCAAGCATCTACCGGTTGCCGTAATTATTTTGAGAAGAAAAAAACATTTATTTTTGTGAATAATAAAGGGGGCCCTTTATTATTCATTAAATTGTAATTTATAATTTTTATTTTTAAAGTGGATATAACCTTAACATTCTGTAAATATTTTAAGCATCTTTCTGTTGCCGTTATAAAACTATTAATATTTATTTTATTTTAATTTGATTATTTATTTTAAAATTAATAATTAAGTAAATAATCTGAGGAGATAGACGAAGGTGTTTTTCCGTGACGAGCGCGGTGGCGTCACAATCCTTACTTCAGCGAGCAAGGATGGACAATCAATTCTACCCGAAACTAAATAAAAAACTAAAAGGATAGATCAGCAGCCTCTCTCTTTTTTAAAGTCCTTGGTGACCCGAAAGATGAATCCTAATGTCTTCATAGCCTTTGTCGTATTGTTCTCAATATGTTTGTAGAACAGGAGCTTGGAGTCGAGAGTTACGCCAAGGTCGGCTACAGACTCTGTCCTGACAAGAACTTGCCCATCAATGTTGTAATTATGATCGTAAGTCATAGTAGATCTACTATAGGTGTTGCAGCAACACTTAAGAATAATGAGCTCAAGTTTATTTACTAGGCAATAGTTGGAATGTTGGGAGGAGGCCGTGGTGGTCTAGTGGTAGTGATGTCCGCCCAATCATAAAAGAACTGACAACCACCGAGCGTGTTAGAACGAATAAAAAAATTGTTGACTTGACCATTAACTCGACGGTTGGCTGTTGATCCCGACCGTGTAGACGGCCGGCGCGGGAGACACTCGCCGGGGGACATGTCGAGCTCGTGCTGCAGCTCGCGGCCGGCGCGGGAGACACTCGCCGGGGGACATGTCGAGCTCGTGCTGCAGCTCGCGGGAGACACTCACCGAGGAACATGTCGAGCTCGTGCTGCAGCTCGCGGGAGACACTCACCGAGGAACATGTCGAGCTTGTGCTGCAGCTCGCGACCGGCGCGGGAGACACTCACCGAGGGACATGTCGAGCCCGTGCTGCAGCTCGCAACCGGCGCGGGAGACACTCACCGAGGAACATGTCGAGCTCGTGCTGCAGCTCGCGGCCGGCGCGGCCATCCGCGGCCCGCGCGCCGCGTGCCCTCAGCCGCGCGGCCAGCCGCGATACCTGCGCATGACGATACAAGTATAGAGAAAGAAGACAAATCGACGAGTAAAAACGCGAAAGACAGATGTCGACTATACGATTCGAACATCTTAGGCTAATGAAACTTCTAGGAGCAAACGTAGCATGCATACGAAAAAGGCACGCGAAGTTTTTGCAATTTTCCTAAATCAGGCGTTACTTTGCGGAAGTTCATCTTCAAATCCTTGTACAATCCTTGTACAAGGATTTTAAGAATTAAGGATGCTATTTATTGACTAAGTATTTTTCCACTATTTATACATAAATCCGTTTTAAAATTATTATATTTGTAATTTTTAATATATTAATGAAATGTTACTTTCTGGTTTACTATTTTTTTTATAAAAAAGATCACTAATCACTATTTCTGTTACAGGTTTAATTATTTTTTTATTATTTTTAACGGATTAATTCTAATTTTGTTTCAGGTTCATTAATATTTTGTAAACATACCTGAGCCTAACCTAACCTTAACCTAACCATAGTCGAACCATGATACAGTTTGTTGATTAATTACTCATTTTGTTTGTGGTTTAATTTGGTTTTTTGAATGGTACCCTTAATTTATATGCATACGACAGAGCGGAAATACACTAAATATTTATTAAAAACAATGATTTTATTTAGCTTTTATGGCAAATAAAAAATGAAGATAATAACCGACCGTGAGTCTCGCAGCTGGAGGCAGATCGCGGCCGGCCAGCGCGCGCAGCGCCCGCCGCTGCAGCGCCGGCTCGCCGCCGCGCAGCCCCACCTGTCGACATATATACTAAATAAAATAAAAATATAACAGACTAGCTGGCCCGCCCCGGCTTCGCCCGGGTACGATTGGTTAAAGAAGACAGAATTTATGAGTATTGTGCCTATTTACCTGCCACGTAATGTAGATATATCACTCACATGAACACAGTTACTTTAGCGCGTTTTCATATTACATTAAGCCCGATCACAGAGGCGCCGGCGTAAATTTAATAGCAACGTAAAAAGCGTTCTCTCTATCGAATGCCTAAAGTGAAAAAGAAACAGAACTATGCTATTTAGCTAATATAATTACGATTCGCGTCTGTAATCGGGCTTAGTATCTTAAGCAAATATTTTTTCCATAGAACACCCACTGCTTAACATAGGGTTCCCTTAGGAATCTAAGCCGATAGATGATGCATTGTCTTTCTTCTATAATAAATTAAATGATCTTAGGACAGAATACATACCCTCTAAGTTAGTCACTTCCACGAATAAGTACCCCCCTTGGTATAAACAATCTCTAATTAAGATATTAAAAGAGAAATATAAGTACCATCGTAAATATAAAATTTACGGTAATTATTCCGATTTTCAATCCTTCGCTGTTTTAAGAGATCGTGCTAAAACAATAGAAAAAAATATGTATGATGAGTATATTTCTAGCATCGAATTAAGTATCACTAAAAATCCTAAAGCGTTTTGGACATACATAAAGATGAAAAATCAAAAAAATTCCTACCCCGCGGTACTACGGTTCGGTCAACGCTCCTCCGATAGTGGGGAGGATATTTGTAATATGTTTAGCGAATACTTTCATTCCACATTTCTAGATAATACCAGTACCGATTATTCCCACAATTACGAAAATCATAGTATTATGACGTCAGCCGATATAGCTGACGTTGAGTTTGAGTGTTCGGAAGTGTGCAAGCTTTTAGAATCGCTTGATCTTAACAAATCTGCAGGTCCGGATAACGTTCCAGCAATATTTATAGTCAAGTGTGCCAAGAGTATCTCGGCTCCCCTTACACTTCTTTTTAGACGGTCTATGTCAGAGGGCGTTATGCCAGCAATCTGGAAATCCGCTCTCATCACTCCTATTCATAAGAAGGGACCTAAAAATTTAATTGAAAACTATATGCCCATCTCGAAGTTATGCTTGTTTGCTAAAGTGCTTGAAAAGATCGTTTATAGACAACTTTATGCTGCCTTAAAACATACATTTAGCCTACAGCAGCACAGTTTTATAAGAGGCAGGTCAACAAGATCAAACTTGATTGTCTGTAGTGACTATTTATCTGAACATAATGTCGAAACCTTCCCAGGTTGATGTTATATATACCGACTATAGTAAATGTTTCGACAGAATAGATCACTCAGAATTACTCCGGATGTTTCAATGCGCAGGTATTCGAGGTAATCTATACAGATGGCTGACGTCGTATGTACATAATAGGTGCCAAACTGTTGTACTCAACGGATACACATCGTCACCTATGTGTATCCCATCAGGAGTTCCGCAAGGTTCCCTTTTAGGTCCCCCTTTTTTCAATTTTGTAATTAACGATATATCTTCATGCTTTAAATATTCCAAAATAATTTTATACGCGGATGATATGAAGATACTATGTCCCATTGACTCGATCGAAAGTGCTCAGCGCCTACAAGAGGACCTAGATCGGTTCGACAGCTACTGTTTATCAAAAAAATTAGACCTTAATGTATCAAAATGTTATGTGTGTTCCTTCACTCGCGAGCCTCAACCTATTACTTTTCCTTACAAATTAAAAAATACTAATATTAACAGAGTCAATTCCATTCGAGATTTAGGCGTTATCTATGATAACAAGTTACTTTTTGATGAGCATATTGATAGTGTAATAAATCGAGCATCAAGAGCACTGGGCTTTGTTTTACGTTTATCAGCAGAATTTAAATCAATTAAAACCTTAAAAATTTTGTATTGCGCCTTTGTGCGCAGTCATCTTGAATACGCTTTGCAAATTTGGAATCCTGCTTATGATATTTACAGTACACGCATTGAGCGCATTCAAAGACGGTTTCTCCGTCATCTTCAATTTAAAATTAAAAAATATTTTCCGGACTACATAGCGCGATGTCGGAATTTTCACATTCTTCCCTTACATATCAGACGTAATATTGCTGATATCGTATATTTATTAAAGATATGTAATGGCGCAGTTGACTGC
This sequence comes from Hypomecis atomaria, assembly GCA_964007245.1. Lineage (NCBI taxonomy): Eukaryota > Metazoa > Arthropoda > Insecta > Lepidoptera > Geometridae > Hypomecis > Hypomecis atomaria. The sequence goes on along the minus strand of OZ023287.1, from coordinate 24,177,489 downwards.
CCTGAGCTGCTGGAGCGCAGAGGTCTAAAAGTTCCGATTAATTCAACCAGGAGACCGTGCTCACTTCTTGTCCCGGCAGCTAACACTAATTATAAGCAGAACACTTATCTGATAAGAGCAACCCGGAGTTTCAACAAAGTGGCATCCAATTACGATGTTGACGTATTTAATACGTCCGTGGCACGTATGAAACGATTGCTTTCGAGCGCATTTTTTGAATAGCTGTGATTTTCACAGCTATTTATTTACTTATTTATTTTTCAGTCTACTCGATCAACTTACATTTCAACTTACATGTGGAACCCTGTAATTGGCCGTCAACACATATGTTTTAATATATTTCCGTAACATAGCTGTATGGTTCCCAATGAAAATAAAAATAAAATAAAATTATGGGAGTTTAAGTAAGGATCTCTAATTATTCAAAAAATATAATATAGCCTATGGCATCCAGAGAAGCTTTCCAACAGTGAAAGAATTTTCAAAATTGGTTCAGTAGATACAGAGATTACCCCCTACAACCTCACAAACTCACAAACTTTCCTTCTTTATAATATTAGTATAGAAGTATAGATGGGTGACCGAATCCTTCGAGCCGGAACATGGTTGGCGGGCGACCGACACGTACCTGCACGGCGTCCAGCAGCGCGGCCGGCGGCGCGGCCTCGGGCGCGTGCAGCGCGGCCAGCGCGGTCACGCGCTCGCTCTCCTCGTCCGGCGCGGCCGACACGTACCTGCACGGCGTCCAGCAGCGCGGCCGGCGGCGCGGCCTCGGGCGCGTGCAGCGCGGCCAGCGCGGCCGCGCGCTCGCTCTCCTCGTCCGGCGCGGCCGACACGTACCTGCACGGCGTCCAGCAGCGCGGCCGGCGGCGCGGCCTCGGGCGCGTGCAGCGCGGCCAGCGCGGCCGCGCGCTCGCTCTCCTCGTCCGGCGCGGCCGACACGTACCTGCACGGCGTCCAGCAGCGCGGCCGGCGGCGCGGCCTCGGGCGCGTGCAGCGCGGCCAGCGCGGCCGCGCGCTCGCTCTCCTCGTCCGGCGCGGCCGACACGTACCTGCACGGCGTCCAGCAGCGCGGCCGGCGGCGCGGCCTCGGGCGCGTGCAGCGCGGCCAGCGCGGCCGCGCGCTCGCTCTCCTCGTCCGGCGCGGCCGACACGTACCTGCACGGCGTCCAGCAGCGCGGCCGGCGGCGCGGCCTCGGGCGCGTGCAGCGCGGCCAGCGCGGTCACGCGCTCGCTCTCCTCGTCCGGCGCGGCCGACACGTACCTGCACGGCGTCCAGCAGCGCGGCCGGCGGCGCGGCCTCGGGCGCGTGCAGCGCGGCCAGCGCGGCCGCGCGCTCGCTCTCCTCGTCCGGCGCGGCCGACACGTACCTGCACGGCGTCCAGCAGCGCGGCCGGCGGCGCGGCCTCGGGCGCGTGCAGCGCGGCCAGCGCGGCCGCGCGCTCGCTCTCCTCGTCCGGCGCGGCCGACACGTACCTGCACGGCGTCCAGCAGCGCGGCCGGCGGCGCGGCCTCGGGCGCGTGCAGCGCGGCCAGCGCGGTCACGCGCTCGCTCTCCTCGTCCGGCGCGGCCGACACGTACCTGCACGGCGTCCAGCAGCGCGGCCGGCGGCGCGGCCTCGGGCGCGTGCAGCGCGGCCGGCGGCGCGGCCTCGGGCGCGTGCAGCGCGGCCAGCGCGGCCACGCGCTCGCTCTCCTCGTCCGGCGCGGCCGACACGTACCTGCACGGCGTCCAGCAGCGCGGCCGGCGGCGCGGCCGGCGGCGCGGCCTCGGGCGCGTGCAGCGCGGCCAGCGCGGTCACGCGCTCGCTCTCCTCGTCCGGCGCGGCCGACACGTACCTGCACGGCGTCCAGCAGCGCGGCCGGCGGCGCGGCCTCGGGCGCGTGCAGCGCGGCCAGCGCGGTCACGCGCTCGCTCTCCTCGTCCGGCGCGGCCGACACGTACCTGCACGGCGTCCAGCAGCGCGGCCGGCGGCGCGGCCTCGGGCGCGTGCAGCGCGGCCAGCGCGGCCGCGCGCTCGCTCTCCTCGTCCGGCGCGGCCGACACGTCGACTCTCTGCGGAAGGAGGGACGGTCAGCGCACACAGTCGAGCGAGGCCAGCGGTCGCGGCGCGGGTCTACTCACCCGGTACAGGTCCCTCACTCCGTCGGTGAGCGGCAGCAGCGGCAGCAGCAGCAGCGCGGCGGCGGGCAGCGCGCGCGGCGCCGGCAGCGCGGCGCACAGCGGCGCGGCCAGCACGCGCGCCGCCCGCGCGCCGCCCTCCCCCGCGCCCGCCAGCGCCGCCGCGCACGCGCGCACCAGCTCCTCCAGCGGCGCGGCCCACTGCAACACCGCGCCACCGCCGCGCCCATCCCGCATCATACCACAACGACACGAACACGTTATATCACAAAAAACACACAATATCACAATTCATTTTCATTTTTTGACGTGCGTAATACGATTTTATAATCAAAATCGAACATGGGTGACCGAAGGGTGCGCGCACTCACTTCGGTGTCGTCGGAGCGCGCGTGGTCCCGCAGTAGAGCGGCCGCGCGCGCGGCCAGCCGCGCGGCCAGCGGCGCGCCCTCCTCGGCCGCACACGCCTCGCGCCACAGCGCCGCGTGCCGCGCCGCGCCGCCCGCGCGGCAGCTCTCCGACAACAGGAACTCCAGCCCCGACTGCACAACACAACACGCTCCTGTAGCGGCGAGTCGCTCTCCGCGCGCGCACACGTCACACGCTGTGCGGTACCCACGTCGGCGGGGTCCAGCGCCGCGCGCGCCGCCTCCGCCCGCAGCCCCGCCACCGGCAGCGCGCGCCGCGCCGCCGGCAGCCGCTCGTGGAACAGGATGGCCGTCTGCAGCAGCACGCCCGCGTGCGGCACGCCCGCCTCCACGCACCACGCCACCTGCCGGCACCACCCGCGACCTGAGTGACGGCGAGCCCGGCGCGCCCGCGCCCGCCCCCACGCGCCCCGGGCTCGCACTCACCGCCTCGGCGACGTGCTCGGGCACGGAGTCCACGTGCGCGCGCAGCTCGAACTCGAGCGCCAGCACGTCCACGGCGGCGGCCAGCGGAGCCGCGGCGCGCGCCGCCCGGCCCGGAGCCGCGCCCGCCGCGCGCAGCGCCGCGAACCGCACGCGCGCCGCCCGCGGCCCGCCCGCCGCGCACAGCGGCGCCAGCTCCGTCTCCACGATCCGCTGCAACACGGCACACGCCGGCGCGGTCACGTCACGTCTCCTGCGTCACACGAGAGATACAACAACACCGACGAGTAGAGCGCGCGAGATACCTGCGCCAGGTCGGGGTCGGCGGCCCGCAGCGCGGCGACGGTGACGGCGGTGGCGGCGCGCGCGGCGACCGGCGGCGCGGCGGGCGCGGCGGCCGCGGCCCACAGCCGGCGGCGCAGCGCCGCGTCCGCCGCCAGCCGCTCGCGGAACAGGTCGGCGTGCCGCGCCAGCAGCTCCAGCGACTCTGCACACGGCAAGAGTTAGTATCTCGTCGAACGGACGGAGCGACGGAGCGACGGAGCGACGGAGCGACGGAGCGACGGATACCGACCGGGCGAGCCGGCGCCGAGCGCGGGGTAGAGCAGCGCGAGCTCGGCGAGCGGCAGGTCCCCGCCGAAGCGCGCCAGCACGCGGCCCGCGCCGCGCAGTGCCGCCGTCCGCACGTGCTCCTGCGCAGATCGACACGTGAGCTCGAGCAGGGCGGGGCCGGGGCCGGGGGCGGCGGCGGGGAGGGAGACACTCACCGTGTTCTTGGCGGCGTCGAGGAGCGCGAGGAAGGCGCGCCACACGCGGCCGACGTCCTCCGCCACGGCCTCGGGGTGGAACTCGCAGACGGTGCCTGCAACGAGCCGTGACTGTACCGGTGTCGTCGCACGGACGGCGCGGGCAGGGCCCGGTCACTCACCCAGCAGCGCGGCGAGCGGCGCGCGGCAGGCGGCGGGCGCCTCCAGCTCGGCGAGGAGCGCGGGCAGGCGCAGGCCGCGCAGGTCCCGCGCCGCGCGCGCCGCCAGGCACGCCAGCGCCGCGCCGCGCACGCGCGCCTCCAGCCCGCGCTGGCACGCCTGCCGACAGACTTCACTTAGCCCTCCGTGTCGACCGACGTACGTACGCATACGAGTTACATACGTAGCTGTAGCTGAAGCTGTAGAGTTTGTGGAGTAAGGACTTGTACAGTAAGGCGTGTAGAGTTAGAAGCTTGGCTTTACATGAGATCTGACAACTTTTTAATAGTGGGAACTGTGATTTAGACTTGGCTTCATTTCACATGAAAATGTTTTTGTTTGATATTGCACGGGTGGCGCTCCACGAGCGTGGCGATCAGTTTGAACACGGAACGTTTGAGCGCGCGCTCACCTCGACGATGTCGCGGTGGTAGGTGTCGGAGGCGCGCGGGTGGCGCCCCACGAGCGTGGCGATCAGTTTGAACACGGAACGTTCGAGCGCGCGCTCACCTCGACGATGTCGCGGTGGTAGGTGTCGGAGGCGCGCGGGTGGCGCCCCACGAGCGTGGCGATCAGTTTGAACACGGAACGTTTGAGCGCGCGCTCACCTCGACGATGTCGCGGTGGTAGGTGTCGGAGGCGCGCGGGTGGCGCCCCACGAGCGTGGCGATCAGTTTGAACACGGAACGTTCGAGCGCGCGCTCACCTCGACGATGTCGCGGTGGTAGGTGTCGGAGGCGCGCGGGTGGCGCCCCACGAGCGTGGCGATCAGTTTGAACACGGAACGTTTGAGCGCGCGCTCACCTCGACGATGTCGCGGTGGTAGGTGTCGGAGGCGCGCGGGTGGCGCCCCACGAGCGTGGCGATCAGTTTGAACACGGAACGTTTGAGCGCGCGCTCACCTCGACGATGTCGCGGTGGTAGGTGTCGGAGGCGCGCGGGTGGCGCCCCACGAGCGTGGCGATCAGTTTGAACACGGAACGTTTGAGCGCGCGCTCACCTCGACGATGTCGCGGTGGTAGGTGTCGGAGGCGCGCGGGTGGCGCCCCACGAGCGTGGCGATCAGTTTGAACACGGAACGTTTGAGCGCGCGCTCACCTCGACGATGTCGCGGTGGTAGGTGTCGGAGGCGCGCGGGTGGCGCCCCACGAGCGTGGCGATCAGTTTGAACACGGAACGTTCGAGCGCGCGCTCACCTCGACGATGTCGCGGTGGTAGGTGTCGGAGGCGCGCGGGTGGCGCCCCACGAGCGTGGCGATCAGTTTGAACACGGAACGTTCGAGCGCGCGCTCACCTCGACGATGTCGCGGTGGTAGGTGTCGGAGGCGCGCGGGTGGCGCCCCACGAGCGTGGCGATCAGTTTGAACACGGAACGTTCGAGCGCGCGCTCACCTCGACGATGTCGCGGTGGTAGGTGTCGGAGGCGCGCGGGTGGCGCCCCACGAGCGTGGCGATCAGTTTGAACACGGAACGTTCGAGCGCGCGCTCACCTCGACGATGTCGCGGTGGTAGGTGTCGGAGGCGCGCGGGTGGCGCCCCACGAGCGTGGCGATCAGTTTGAACACGGAACGTTCGAGCGCGCGCTCACCTCGACGATGTCGCGGTGGTAGGTGTCGGAGGCGCGCGGGTGGCGCCCCACGAGCGTGGCGATCAGTTTGAACACGGAACGTTCGAGCGCGCGCTCACCTCGACGATGTCGCGGTGGTAGGTGTCGGAGGCGCGCGGGTGCCGCTCCACTAACGTGGCGATCAGTTTGAAGGCGTCGGCGAGCGGCTTGGTCCAGGCGGCGTCGCCGGCGCGCTCCGCGATGGTTCGCAGCAGGTGCACCGGCTCCCGCAGCAGCGACGAAGCGACCCACTCTGGAACCCAACGTTATATGGCGGATTACTTCCCTCGTCATACTAAACATTGTTCTCGAGCGACACGCGGTCCTACTAAATACGCCGAACGCTTAGACCGATCGTGTCTCTCTCTCGCTTGTTCCCCGCTCTCGCTGACACTTTTTTGTGCAGGCAGCCGGCGTTTATCAATTTATAGGACGTTATCACTTTAATAATCGGCCAAGTACGAGTCGGACTCGCGCACGGAGGGTTCCGTACTGTATGGGAGCCCCCCTTAAATATTTATTTTCCGAATGTGAAAATTTCAGCTGCCTAGCTATCATGGTTCATGAGATACAGCCCAGTGACAGACAGACAGACAGACGGACAGACGGACATCGAAGTCTTAGTAATAGGGTCCCGTTTTTCCCTTTGGGTACGGAACCCTAAAAAATTGAAGATTTAAAAGTAGAAGAAGATAACATGACAAAGCAGTATTCACCGATTTCGAAGTCAGCGAGGTCGTCGAGCAGCGCGGCGCGGGCGAGGCGCTCCACGCGCGCGAACTCGGCCGCGTCGGCCGCGCCCGCCCAGCCCTCCACCAGCCGGCCCCACGCCTCCATACTGCTCGCTGCAACACGCACTTCATCCGTTACCTAAAGCTCTAAGGTGGCTGCCCAATATAATGAACCAAACCATGTCCGTGCTCGGAACGGTACGCTCTACTATCCTGCCATGCCATCAACGTACGTCAATGATAGTCGTGGAGAATATCGTGCCAGTGCGTGCTCGCTCCGTGCATGGCTCGCGACGGTGCTGCGAGGTGACGGAACTGTCTAGTGGGCAAACTCTCATACGAATCAATATGTACAATGAATATTACTTTGCCTGAATATGTTCCTTAAGCACAGTCGTAGTATGGTATGTACACCTTTATACTTTTCTTTTACTTACACTAACATTTTATTATAACAGATGAAGGATGTGATAGTGTATTTCATCTAATGTAAATGAGAAAGTAACAGATGAAACGGATGAAGAAAAACAAAGAATAATAATTTATTTAGTCAAGGGACAGACCGGACTATTAAGGAGTGAAATCATGCTGGTCTGTCCCCCCATGATCAATTGGAGGACAGACATGAATTTTTTCTTCTGTACTGTCCCCGGGGGAAAGATCCTGGGGACAGCTTGGAATCATTCATATTTATAAGGTATGCAAAGTTTCCTTGTATTAAATAAATCCAAGTATGGGCTGAATTGAACATTTTGAAGGCTGTAAAATTAGCTACAACTGTGCCAAACTGAAACCCGATCCTCATGCAGCTTGTATGTGAGTAACTAACATCACGTCTGCCAAGAAAAGAATTAATGCAAAAATATATTGAGCTTAGGCTATTACCTGGTATACTGAGCGCCACACAAATCTGCGGATGAGAAGTTAGCCGCAGATGACACTTTGCTGTGATTTGCTAATTATTGCACATGTGTGCACAATTCCGATGCCACGTGTCGTAAGGCGCGGGACAAATACAAGTGGTGTGTGGCGGTGGCTCTGTGAATGGTTGGCTGTTACAAGAGGAAGCATCAACTAGCATATTGTGACTCTGTAGATATATGCTCCAAGTTGTGAAGCTGCCACTTTAGTCAAATTCAAATTACAAATTTAAATATTTTACTAATAACACCATAGTTACATGTCAAAATTATTACAATAGATTACAAATTATAGCAAATTAAATATATGTGAATCATATCATTGCTGAGACATAAATTCGATGAAATGCTTATTCATTTTATAGTGCTTCCCACACTAGGTTTATAAATAAATTCAACTTTAGGTATATACTATTAATAAATTGTAAATGAATAGATTAATTTGATATTAATATATCTGTAAAATTTTAATTGCCTGGTACATGCTGCTTCAATCATATATCTAGGAAGTTTGACATAAATCATAGTGCCCATGACATGCATCAACTTAGTCGACTTTGTCAGGGCTCACTTCTCAGGTAGGAGCCAGTTCCAGGGATGAGTGCAGTGCGTTCACAGTTTGTTCCATTTTACCTCTGACTTGTGTCTTCTGTCTAACCTGTCATGATGTGGGTGAATAGACAAAGTCAGTGTACAACTTATAGGTGTAGGACTGTAGTACTTATACCCTAATTTTTATTATTTGTACTGTGATTAATTTTCACCATCGGCGATTTTGTTTTCCTCGTATAGGGGGGGAGTGACCTGTGGAGCTGTTTGTTACCAATTTTTGATAAGTATTATTTAGAAAGTGTACCTAAGATTTACGAGTTTGAACAAATTGAAAAAATTGGTTATGAGCAAGTCGAGATAGAGGGGTCGCCACACATGTCGGCGGATGAGAAGTTAGCCGCAGATGACACTTCGCCGTGATTCACTAATTATTGCGCATGTGTGCACAATGCCGACGTAAGTGGCGTAGTGGTGAGCACGGGCGTAGGGAGCGCGCGGGAGGCATGAGGTTGGCGAGCGTTTGTGCCCCGGCGTCTCGTCACTCTAGCTCCCGCGCATACCTATATTTTACCGTTTGCGCAGAGTTCTGCGCCTAACTTCCCATCTGCTGACTCGTGTGGCGCTATTATAACTCAAGAGAGGTTTAGGAAGATTCAGTTGAACTGATGATGCGAGGTCTACTTCGGAGAATTACTAGTATACCTACGGTAGAGTAAAAGTACCTTTTTTTTCTATTACAAATTCTTCAGTTCAGGAGGCAGGTTCTTCTATAGATCACGAATCAGGAACAACGTTACATTGAACTTTAAGACACACAAAATTAAAGAAAACAAATTTTGTTCAGACTGTACTACTTGGTATTTGTGCAGGTATTTGAACAAAAATCAGTTGAGAATGTTGAGATTGTCAAATGTCAATTTGTTAAAATTGTCAAGTGTGACAAAACTGAAAACTCTGGGTTGACCAGTGTTACCACCTTAGTTTTAGTAAATGGCGCTATTGTAGAAGCTTTAAGAAAATTATCAAGAAAAGGGGTAGATGGAGCACAAAATACCAAGAAAAGACTTGCCGTAAAAAAAGGCAAAAAAAGAACACCATAACTAATGATTTTATTTATTTTTTTAATTTGAATTACAATAGCATGTTTTCAAAGTTAAACTGAATTTTATGACAATAAGGAAGTTTCCCATTTTCTAATGTATTTATGTGTGTATTTTTATATAATTACACTATGTCTGCACTATGTTATGGAGTTTTCATTTATCAATTATCTTCAAAAATGACGGAGTTATGAATTTTTAAACATGATCGCACGAAATCAAAATACTTCGTTACGGATTTACGCGTGTGACGTCACAAGACTGAGAAGCCATGCCGTAGGTTTGGCGGGATTAAGGAAAAAAGGAAATTAAGTTCTTTGTTCTGTACCGAGTATTTTTCTAGGCCACGGATACGTTCTATATGACTATGACCATAATATCATTATACTCATCTTTATGTTATGATCAACATTTACTATGGGACTAATCCCCCAATATTGTCCAAGCGACGAATAAAAAGTCAGCATTTCCATTGTCGTGAGTAAATAAACTTAATATCTAAATGAAACTAGACCTAGCCGTCTAAGATGCGACCCACGAGAACGATTTTATTTCGAGTAAAATAGCAATATTTCGTTATGTCTACCTCCTCTAACATGACAACGTACTTAATTCGTCTATTTTCACTCTGTGATGAAGAATCCTCGCGAACGATTTACGTACTTGTGGCACTTTTGTCGACAAACTCTAACATGTGCGTGCGAAATTAGCCGAGTTTTGACATTTCACCACGATTATTTTCTCGTCAAACTTTTTGAGGACGAAACACTACGAAATAGGTAAAAGAAACTAAAATGAACAATCAGCGTTTCTGAATTGTGGAGGATTAGCCAAATTGCAAGGAGTTACCTCTATTAGAGATTGTTGTGGAGATAGATATTTTGTTGTACCGATTTTGCGAGGTAGTTTTGGTAAAGCCAGGCTCCGTGCAGAGAATATCCCTAGATTTCAAATGGAATTTGGTAAGGTATCAATTTGGATGGGGGATCGGGATAATTTTTGACCTAATAATGGAGAATTTTACTTAGTTTATTGAAGTCCATCTTCTTTTTTTAAACTATTTAAATGAAAGCTTGTTTTTAATAAGGATATTTTTTTACTTTCGTTTACTTTTTAAAAAATTACATGACATTCTAGTTATGACAATTTGAGAAAAACCATAAAAACGTGATTCAGATAAACCATGTAATAACTGATATCCAGCTTATTTTGTCTGCATTATATCGCATGTGCATTCGCATACTTCTCTTTTGTATTTTCAATAGTAAAAGAGGGCAATAGAGGTACGGTTAATTGAAATCAGTGGGATTTTAATTTATTAAAGAGGACGTTAGAGTAACTTAATCCGTCATCAATAATTAGGTCTGTCAACATTGGCTTATTGACTCTTCACGTTCAGTCCGTTCACAGTTATTTTATCTCTAACATTTCTAACTGCCTTTTACTGTCTCTGTTTAGTCATTATGAACCATCACATGTTAGATAGAGATAGCACAAAATATGTCAGAGGTAAAATAACTGTGAACGAACTGTAGTTACGTTTCAAAAATATATGTTGAATCACAGATTCAAAATTACTAGAACCCACAGAGGCAGCCGCGTCCGCTGCCCATTTGTGGAGAATCCTGCTTCCATTGGGGATTGGTGTGAAGATTGATTGAATGTAGGGAATACGAAAAATCCAAAGAAAAAAAAAACAAACGCGCAGTGACAGAATTCGTACGCTGGGACGCCCCCTAGGTCCATAAGATTGCGATTTCAGCATCGCGAAAAGCAAAACTTGCGTTAAATGTGCTTAAAGTACCTGTTTCAGTCAAATAAACTCTAAGTGGGGAATCGGAATATTTTATGTCACCAACTTGGGGAATGTGAGTTTAATTTTTGGGGAATTATGCTCATGTCCATAACTCCCCAAAAATGAAAGACAAATTCCCCAAGTTCGGGACAAAAATAAATAAAAAATAAATAGCATCAGCACGTTGAAATGTTGCCATTTAAGGACCTCTGTTATATTATTTTAATTTGATTTAACATCAAAATTCTTATTTTGGTGATAATTCTCACATTCTCACTTGGTTTTTCTTCTTTCCCTTGTTGATCAATAGAATTTTTTTCAAACAGAAATCTGGCAGAAGCCATTGGGAATCGAGATATTTTTTTATTTCTTTTTTTGTGTTGTATTTAATCAATGAATCTCTTTCAGATTATCTCGAGAGACCACACTATCCCTTTTGGAATCTCTGTGTTTTGAATGAACTAAATCAGTGTTGCTTAATTGCAAAATTATATATCCAAAGTAGGTTTTCACATGGCGACACTAGTTTTTCGTGACCATAGATCACGATTCTATGACAAGAATTTACTTCACACGAATTGGTATTTCGGACGAAATATTTTGTCGGGTCGTATGCTAAGCCATCATCATCTGGTTTCATCTTGCTCCTTGAGGGGGGAGCGAGGTTGCAGCCCCGAGGATACCCTCATTACTGCGGCTGGACGCTGCGGGAACTCTGCCCGCAGGGAATTTTTTTCTGATGGTGCGAGCATCCGACCCGCCCGCGAGGGCGAGTGGTATCTCCAACACCATCTCAGCCGGTTGGCTGGTGACCTTCCTGGCTTGTTGAGCCTGTAACAACGGTTAGCAGGAGTGGGGGAGGGGGGAGGAAGGGGGGGACTAACTGGGGAACGGGGGGGAGGGTAGGCTGGCTTTATGGGAGAGGCGAGCGTCCGACACGCCCGCGAGGGCGATTGGTACCTCAAGCCCCTCTCAGCCTGATGGCCGTCACGGCTTTGAGGGCCGTCATGGCGTGGTGGTCTGTGTCTTCTTATGAGGGCCTCATTCAGGATCGCCTACTTTCTCTTCGCCTTCCTCTAGGAGAAGGTCTCGAGGGAGAGAGCGCCAGGTTCGTTCGTTTACGTCGGGTGGACGAGCATGATGCGGAGCGATGTTCTGTAGGTGAGGGTGTGGCCCGTTGTCTGCGCGATCGTACAACCCGCGCGCCAACCGGACCACGAACTCCCTCACCGATTCGGCTTTCAAATCCTGTGCTAGTACGTCGTTCCGAACGAACCAGCCAGCTCCCGAGATCATTCTCAGGCTAGTGTTCTGTACCACCTGGAGTCGCTTCCTCTGCGCCTTGCTACACAGTGGGTACCATGCCGGTGCAGCGTATGTTAATCGGGTCCTAATATACATCTTGTATATGCCCATTTTGGTGTGCAGTGGCAACTTAGAGCTGAGAACCGGTCGCAACAGCGCTCTAGCAGCCTTCGCCTGGTGAACAGCGTGCGTGGTCTGCGAGCGCATGTTCAGGAGCGGGTCTATGAGGACGCCCAGGTACTTAACGGTCTTTTCCCATGAAACATCCTCTCCTCTAAGTTGCAGTGGTCTGGGGTATGTCGAATGCTAAGCCAGTTGGTGTATGTATCTAGTGTACTACGGTTTTTAAATATGTAACTATTGACTAGTAGCTCTCCAAACAGTAGACCTCACAAGTATACATTTTCTAGAAAATTTTCTTGTTATAAGTAAATATATTCTTAATCACAAAAATTGTAAGGTTCTGTCCTAAGATATCATTGTATATTCTGACCAACTTTTACTATGGGACTAAAAACGTAAGATTGTATAGGGTGGGTGGCTAGCCGTGGTGTCGGAGTTAGGAACTGATTTGAGCCTAATAAATTTTGTTCTTATAAATTTTGTTCTTGGGATAAGATTTTTTCAGGGCTTTTATTTTTATTTCCAATAAGTAACAAATGCGTGTCAAGACACGAGTATTAGGCTTTCGTAGATGGTGACGATGATAGTGATGATGATAAAAACCAATTTTTACGATGTCATTAGATGGCTGATTACTAGGAAAACGTTATTCAGTATGGAATCTATTTTTGAGATTATTGACCTCTGAGCATGTTTAAAAATTTCAATTTTCCTTTAAAGCTCAAAAATGTATGATTTTACAGTGCTCAAAATAATTTTCAGGGAAAGTTTTTGATGTCATCTATAAACGGACGGACGGACAGACACAACGATGTTTTGAGGGGTTCCTCGTTTTACTACGGAACCCTAAAAATGACAGATCAAAGTGACAGCTGTGTCATATTCTAGAATTTATATTAGGATGACATATCAGGTCTCAAAGTGACAGCTGTCACACTTAAAAGTGGTTTATTTCTTTAACTAACGATGTTAAACCATTGCTGTCTTCACAAAAGTGATAGAACTCAACAATAGGTATCTATATTTCGGATTACAGCTCTTCAAAGTAAAAAGTAAAGTTTCTAGACCGTTACTCTAGGTACAAAATTAATTGAGGTTAACTAGATCTACATTTCAGATGACATCTGTCAAAATTAAAAGTGTCATCCGAAACGTAGATTTTCTTGAGCTCTATCACTTTTGCAGCAATAGTCTAGAATCAATAGACACCTGTCATACACTCTGTAAGAATTCTTTTATAATATGCCATACTATGGCAGCTGTCACTTTGACATCTGTCATTTTCGGAACTAAAAAGTAAAAGTCCTGAAAAAACCTATTATCTACGAGTACAAGTACATTATTTAAACAAATAATAGGCTATGAAGTTTTGGAAAACCCTGTACGGAGGATTAGTCCCATAGTAAAAGTTAGTCATAGTATACAATGAAATTTCGGACAAAACCTTACCATTATTGTGAATAAGAATATATTTGCCTTTGCAAGTAGTGCATTTTTGAAAACTGATTACTAGAAAATTTTCACCAATATCTATACTTGAGAGGCCAAATATTTGGAAAACTACTAGTCAATAATAGTTGATGTAAAAACCGCAGTACACAAAGTTCGCCCGCCAAGTCTTGTTCTATTTAGATAAAAAGTTCATTTACTTACAAACAAAAGTAGGGGGTTAGTCCCATAGAAAATGTTTATCATAACATAAAGATGAGTACAATGATATCCTAGAACTTATTCGTGGCTTAGAAAAATACCCGGGATAGAATGAAGCATTTTGTTTCCATTTTTCTTTATTACCGCCTAACCCACGGCGAGGCTCCTGAGTCTTGTGACGTCACAAGACACAAGCATAAATCCGTCACGGATATTTTTGATTTCGTACGGTCATGTGTTGACATCTATAGCTCCACCATTTATTAAGATATTCGAGTATTTTTTTTAATGTAACTAATATGTTTGTTTTAAATGTATTTAATTATTTTTAATTTTTATGAGATAGGAATACACTCCTTACTCTACAAGTCCTTACTTCACAAACTCTACAGCTTAGTCAACATATGTAACTTGGTTGTTTCGTTACAACAAGAACTGTTTGTAAAACAGAATTAATGAATGAATCTTCACTTTACACCCAGGAGCAGTTAGCGAAACAGCCAAGCCACATATATTGACTAAGGTGTAGAGTTTGTGAAGTAAGGACTTGTAGAGTAAGGCGTGTAGAGTTATAAGCTTGGCTTTACGTGAGATCTGACAACTTTTTGATAGTGGGAACTGTGATTTAGACTTGGCTTCATTTCCCATGAAAATGTTTTGTTGGATTTCACTTCTTTTTGTAGTTAACTCCTTACTACAAGGAGTAATTTTATCGATTTTCACATCTCAAGCTTTAAAATTTGCGGAAGTCTCATACCAATTTTTAACCCCTAGTTTTAAAGGTTAGGGGGAGATTTACTAAAAATCTTGAAATACGTGTTTTATTGTATTTGTAATAAAGAGTCCCTTTATCAAAATTTGGACATATAGCATCAAACTTTGCAAAAGTGTCATACAAACTTTTATCCCCCAGTTTTAGGGTTTGGGAGATTTATTAAAAATCCTGAAATAGCGTTTTATTATCTACTACAACGAGTTCGTATATCCATTTTCTGACTTCTGGCATCAAAAGTTTCAAAAGTGATATACAAATTTTCATCCCCCAATTTTAGGGGTTGGGGGCTGATTTATTAAAAATCCTGAAATACGTGTTTTATTATTTCTAACAGAGAGTCTTTACATCAATTTTTAGACTTTTAGCATAAAAATTTGTGAAAGTCTCATACAAGCTTTCATCCCCTATTTTATAAGGTTGGGGGGTAAAAGTTCAAAGTTTTAGATTTTTTTCTTTGTATATGCCTGACAGTCTACCTTGATGCCAAATATCAAGTTTCTAGGTCATCTGGAAGTGGGTTAGGTTTTTGATCTATAAGTCAGTGAGTCAGTGAATCAGTCAATGAAACCCCGGTTTTTAAACGTTAATATTTAATGAACCGGCAGAGCAAAGTTCATGAAATTTTGTATTTTAGATAAGCTACAAAACTTTAATAAATATGCTAAATTTCATATATATACTCGTAGGTTAAATCGTTTTTGAGTTATGAAGGGGTCAAAAGTGGCTCGAAATGGTTCGTGTAATATTACACACGTCGCGTCGCTAGTTCCTTTTTCTTAGACTTGGCTGGACACGCTTCCGCGTGTCTAGATTTCTGGTGCTATATTTCCAAGAAAATTAACACAAAAAAGGGCTTTGAACAACGAGTTCACCTACAGTAAAAAGTGCCAGCAGTAACACTGGTTGACATTTGTAACCAGCGTAAGCAATACCTATCTCCGTAATTCCCTAAAAACCATAGAGCTATTACAACTAGAGAGATAGCGCTGTTGTCGCTCACATCCACAAAAATGTATGGAAAATCTGGCTCAGAGCTGTCAAAACTGTACTGGAATTTGACACTACTGAGAGAAAACATGTTAGTTGAACCGCATGTTTTCATATGTTGCCATATATGATTTGACACTTGACTATGAAAAACACGGCAGCCACTCAATCGAGACATTTTTCAAGTCTCTTTCTAACCATGCCATCTTAAATTATTGCATCTCTTTCTTTCTTTTCTCGATCGACCACATGATCCCTCTGGTATCTTTGTGCTAAAACCCAAAGTGCAATTCCCAAATCAGGGAGAACAATTATCCCGATTCCCCACAAATACCCCACTTATCTTCAGCCGAACAGCAACGCTATACCATACATTTCGCGAAGCCATTCAGGCTATTTTCAACCCCCGATAACTTTTTTGTGAAAAAAGCTAGACGTTTGAATTTTTAATTACTTTAATTTAAATTAATTAGAGATCAAGGATGCAAAGCCTGTTTTTTTTTTGCAAGCTTACAAGAAAGCATCTTTTCTCAAAATTATATGTGCTTCAATACTATAATGATTTTATGCTGTTATCACTAATTAAAATTAATAGACCACCACCAAAAAAAGTGGCGGTATGGCCTTAAAAGCGTTAGCCTGTACAAAATTGGGTGAATTATTTAAAAAAAAAACAATCAGAACTTCCAGACAACCGACTGCCGAAGATTTTTTTAGGCCGTAACATTATCTGTGGTGTGACAATAGAACCTCGCCCGTCGCATACTTCACCCCTCGGCCAACAATGCCATACATACTATTACTTATTCTGTGATATGAAAAGGTATAGCTATGTATAGGTACCTACTTATAGTTATAAATCTATCTATAAGTATAGGTTTCTATATATTTGTATTTCTAGGTACTTAATATTTTGAGAAACTGAAAATACTACAGGCGAAAATGAAACGAAATTCACCACTATTTTGCACTGCACTTTATTATTTCCTAGATGTAAAAAAAAATACACACTGCATTGATGATTTTTCATCCAATTTATGTAGATGAGCCGGTCATCTCGAAACACGTTGAATTATCTTGAAGTAAGTGACTGAAGACACTAGACATACACACAAAGGAAGAAGATTAATCGAGGATGGCAATATACATGGCTTTTCAAAGTTTTCATGGCGTAAAACTATTGTTTATTAATATTTTCCGTAAAACAACAAGAGAAAAAATGGCGGATGGCGAGGAAGATTTTTTTCTTTTGCGCAGCCTATATTACTTACTATTACTATCTCATTCACGCATCACACTATTTCTCTCTTTTATTCTTACATGTCATTACGTCCATCCGTCACTGTCTCACAATTCGTGATGCACGGCGGGTGACCTATGACCACGAAGTTTTAGGTAAAGGTGGAGAGTGCATTCCTAATACCTTTAATTCCCGAAAATGAGTAAATTTAATTTTAAAGTTTTGAGTTTATCAATTTCATCCAACCCCTAACTATGATTTATATGAATTTATGATTTATATGAACTATGACCTATACGGATGATTTGTTTTTTTTTTTGACGTGACAACGTCTTATAAATTGGTTTGCCGGGTGACACTTCAAGAAACTGCGTTACGCTCCCCGCTCACACTTCATGCGCTCACTTCATTCGTCTCATTCGTCTCAAAGTCGTTGTCACGTAAAACTTTCGCCCGTATACCGACTTTACAGGCAACCATTTTTTTTGTAAATAATTGTAAATTATGTGTGTTTGTTAATAAACTATTATAATTTGAATTACATTGTTTTTGATTACCTTTTTAGGGTTCCGTACCCAAAGGGTAAAAACGGTACCCTATTACTAAGGCTCTGCTGCGCGCTGTCGAATTACATATGCCATCAATAACAGGCGCAGTATTTCATCATAAAGCATATAAATCCAGAGCGTAGCTAGTTGTACACATTTATTGACTTGCAAGATTGCATTCTTACACATTTATTGAAGAATTAGTTTTTGTATATCTGCGATGCCCTATAGAACAAGGTCCTTAAGTTTTCTTTGTATTGTTCATTTACCAATTGTGTATTTTCATATAATGGTTTACTCAACATTGTGATTAATATCTGTGCGTCCTAAATTTAGACAATAATGTAGGGTTACCCTATTAGAAAGATAGTTCTGACCACAGAAGAGTGAGATAGCAATATGTAGGTATTTGACTCAAATAGGTATTAGGAGTGCACTCTCCACCTTTACCTAAAACTTCATGCCTATGACGTCACAGCTTTGACGAATGAACCTTGGAATATCATACTTATTGTTCATTCATTCTGAAGGAAAATCTAGTCGTTACAGTTCGCCTTACGGCGAGTTTTTTTTATAGGCGAGTGAGCCGGGAGCCGTAAAGTTTTAGTACTGGACACGGCTATTTCAAAAGAAACGGCAAACTGCGAAAAAAGAAAGTGTCGAATGAAACTCTAACTAAAACCGACAACCATGCTCACGGCTCGTCAAAAAAGTTAAAGGTTTTATTTTGGCTCGCCACACAGTGTTGCCAACACTATTTTCTATGCGAAAGTCATAGTTGGTTAATTTCTTCGGACATTTTCCAATAATTTCTGTAGTCTTTTGCTTCTACTATCAATTCTTAGATTAAATTTGTGTCTGAAAAACTGAGAAATATTTTTTATTCAACTCCTAACCCACATTTAAGGCATTTTGGATACTTTCATTAATTTAGTTGAATGCGAGGTAACGTAAATTTCCAAACTTAGAATATGACATGTGAAGCCGCGGTTTTAAAAACCGACAAGCGTGACTCGTCAACAGTAAAGCTGTGTTACCGTTTTCAAAACCTGTAGATTACTAAACGTAACTATTTTTTCTACTAAAATCTATTAAAATAACTTATTCTTTTCCTATTTCTACCCCACCGTTATCCGAAATCATATAAAGGTACGCGTGCCCCAGAGAAAAAAATAGCATTAAAAAATCTAGTGAAATCTACTGATTTTACAAAACCTAGTGAAAATCTATCACACTACCTACCGAAAAATCTACTGTAATAGCAATCTATCCACTAAAAACGGCCACAGTAAATGTAAAGTCGCGCTTTTAAAAAAAATCGATTTTGACGAACCAAACAGTACTTAAAACCACGACATTATTTTGACAAGCCAAACAGTCTATAAAACCGCGGTATAATCTTTTACGTGGATCAGGCGCTTAAAACCGCGGTAGGTATATTTTTTTACTGGATCAGGCGCTTACGGCCACCACCTTTGAGACTTTTCCATACATTTTTGTGGATGAGTGATCTGTGATTGGATTGGAACAAAACAATCAGTGCTACCACCATAGCCTTTTTGGGGCTAGATCTAGCACTTTTTACCGTAGGTGAACTCATTGTTTAATGATTTAGCCCGTAGAGTGCTATCTAGCCCTTTTTGCTCACTTCATTTTCTTAGAAATATTGCACAAGAAACTGGAAATTGCGCTATCTATATACTAACATTTCGATAACATTGAACTTTCGCGCTTTGTGTCATTGACTATTGATTTATTTCAAAGATGTGTTTTATGTTCTTCCTATGAACCGACTTATTAAATATGCATATTAAAACACTATTATTTGATTCGTTGATGGGTCTATTGTCACAAAATTCAGTTTAATTTTGAAAATAAAATGTAGAAGTGGTGTCGCTGCGCGGAAGAAGTAAAACTTCGACGCAACAGAGCTTTCATACCCATTCCGTGGTATCGTTAAACGTTTAACGCAACATTGTTGGAAGACCCATAAGAAGTTTCACTTCAAAAAAATACGCAGTTAAAATCATTAGTACACGTGTTTTTTGCCTATTTTTACAGTCAGTCTTTTATGAGGCTAATATAAAGCATCTAAAAAGAGCTAGATGGAGCATAAAATATTATCACGAAAAGGGCTAGATTTTTTACAGTAAGTCTTTTCTTGGTAATTTGTGCTCCAAAGTATCAAGAAAAGACTTAATGTAAAAAATCTAGCCCTTTTCGTGATTACATTTTGTTTTCCATCTAGCTCTTTTTAGCTGCTTCATATTAGCCTCATTTACTAATTTACCAATAAGGTGTTAACACTGAAAACAACACTTTGGTGCTGAGAGCGGACCTAAGAATGGCCTACTCTGCTCTGCCTATTGTAATTATTGCCTATCACAGGAAATTGAATCTTTACACCATGTCTTCTTTGAGTGCACATCATTTGGCATTCAGCGCCTTGTGCTAATGGATGAAAATGATATAAAAAATATACCGCGGTTTTAAAGACTGTTTGGCTCTTCAGCGGTTTTAAAGACTGTTTGGCTTATCAAAATCGAAATCTTTAAGACCGCGACTTTACATTAGTGTGACCGTTCTTAGTGGACTGATTGCTATTATAATAGATTTTCGATGTAAATTCAGTAGTGTGATAGATTTTCACTAGGTTTTTAAAAATCAGTAGATTTCACTAGATTTCATAAATTCGATTTTTTTGGGGCCCACGCACCCTTTTGTGATTTCGGATAACGGCGGGGTAGAATTAGGAGAAGAATAATTTATGTCAATGGATTTCAGTAGAAAAAAAGGTTATGTTTAGTAGTCTACAGGTTTTGGAAACGTTAACACAGCTTTACTGTTGACGAGTCACACTTGTCGGTTTTTAAAACCGCGACTTTACAAAATGTTGTAATATTCAAAGTTAGAAAATTTACGTTACCTCGCTATAGCATTCAACGAAATTAATGAAAATATCCAAAATGTCCTAAAATGTGGGTTAAGAGTTGAATAACAAATAGGTCTCGGTTTCTCAGACACAAATTGTAGTCCATGAACTCACAGTAGAAGCAAAATACTACAGAAATTATTGAAAAATGTCCGAAGAAATTTACCACCCGAAAGTCATAGAACGTAGTCACAGTCATAGTGTTGGCAGCACTGCGTGGCGAGCCAAAATAAAACCTTAACGAGCCGCCATGAAGTTTTAGTAAAACTTCATGCGAGCCGCGAGCAATGTTGTCGGTTTTAATCATAGGGGCGATGTTAGAAATGACATGGCATTATTGATATGACGATAAAGTTCAAAATAAAAGCCCTACCTAGGAGACGTTTGAAGTTTGTACACCATCTTAGTGAAATCAAATTTGACATTTGATCAGCAGTTAAAGTGTCATTTGTGTCTAGATTACACAGCAGTTTCTATGGATTTTCGACGCCATGTTTGTGGAATCATGCATCACATTTTTTTTACTTTATGTCACTTCTACTGTTTTTCCTTATTCTGAGGTTTTAATTAGCGTTTCATTTGACGCTTTCTGTTTTTGCAGTTTTTCGTTTCTTTTAAAATAGCCGTGTGCAGTACTAAATCGTTACGTGAAATTGAAAATTTTAACTTAAGAAAGAATTTTTTTCATGCACCACTTTAATACTGAACACTGCTATTTTAAAAGAATCGGTAAGCTGCAAAACAGAAAAGTGTCAAATGAAACGTAAAGACCTTCATACCGTCGAGTATAAATCCCGAGTAAATAGGTATCTTCTAGGTAAGCGTGCTACAACCTAGACCGCATATCTGCTTAACAACAGGCAGTATGTGGTCAAACGCAAACCTATTCAGAATTAAAAAAAAAAAAAAGTATCTATAGTAGTCTGTGCGTCGAAGTCTTCTAGATATACGTGGATCAGACGCTTAAGACAAGGCGGTATGGCCTTAAAGACTTTAGCATGCCCAAAATGGGAGAATAACAATAAAAAAAAACTTTGGTGCGGTAATAAATACGTAGTATCCTTTAGTTTGTGGGTAATAAAAACAGATAAAAATTTATGTAAACATTCTCTAAATTCTATTTGTAATAAAACTAAACTCATTCTTTGTAGAATTACTTACTGAACTGTACCTAATTTAATACTTCAACCTTATTAAAAAATTGTATGGGGACGCTTCAGAGGAACCCCCGTGACCCGTGACTCCGTGACCCGGCAACCACAAACTCAGAAGACTCTTGTCTAACCTGCTCGCATAAAATAACAGATATTATCTGGTAAGTTGTTTCGTTATAACTTAATTATAAATACCTACCTACTCCAACTAAGTAGGTTTAACTAATGATGATAATTTAATAATGAGACAGCATGATAAAAGCTTGGTGAATGGAGGGGCTTGTGCCTTGCCAAAGAATATATAATAATACTACGTAGCCTTGCATTAACTAGGTTGAACGAAGCTGCCAATTGTAATGAATTGGGGATAATCAAGGCTTAAGAACCTGATTAAAATCGAACCAGTTAAGGCCTAACTAAAGTACCTATATTATGATAACTTAATCTCATCAAAAACATAAATGTGAAATGGGAGCCTATAGTGTTGTCACCAAAAGAATTGAGATCTAACACGGGGGCCAAGTGTTCTGTAGAAAAACCTAAAGTTTAAGCTACAAGATCATACCTACAACATTCTAAAGGGATTTACTCTTACTTTACTAATTCAAGCTCGTGATTTGACTTGGCTAGTTTAAGAATAAGTACAGTGCAAATAAGCATTTGTCTGTATGTTTAAACTAGCCAAATCAAATCTTGAGCTTGAATTACATAAGAAAATTTCTTTCCAATGTTGTAGGTATATTCTTGTAGCTTAAACTTTAGAATTTTTTACAGAACACTTGGCTCCCGTGTTAGATCTCAATTCTTTTGGTGGCGACACTTTGGCTCCCATTTCACATTTATGGTTTTGATGAGATATCATAACTTTTTGTTCAGAAATAATTATTAGTTACATCATGATTTTCATAGTACACTTATCTCTGAAAAAGTTATCTAGTATTTATTATATTACTATCACAAATGGCATGGTTCATCTATCGAAAATCTCAGTGCCTCGCGACGCTACCGCCATTTTATTGTAGTATTGGTTAGGTAAATTATACAATTACTTTGTTAATAGTACTAATTATCAATAATTTTCAGTTTTTACATTTTTTCCTTTATTTATGCCCGATAGTCTACCATGGTGCCAAATATCCAGATTCTAGGTCATCTGGAAGTGGGTTAGGTTTTTGATCTATAAGTCAGTGAGTGAATCAGTCAATGAAACACGAGTTTTTAAACGTTAATATATCATTAACTCACTGAGCAAAGTTTATGAAATTTTGGATTCTTGATAAGCTAAAAGACTTTAGTAAATGTGCCAAATTTGATGTATGTAGGCTAAATAGTTTTTGAGTTGTGAGGGGGTCCATAGTAGCTCCAAATGGTTCGTGTAATATTACACACGGCCGCTGCGTCGCCAGTTTTCTTTGAACACTTTGGCTGGACACGCTGCCGCGTGTCTAGATGTTTCGGTTTTGTTCTAAAACTTTCAAACAAAACAGTTTTCTACTCCAATGCACAAGTTTAATTTTCACCTTTGTTATTGCATAGGACTCTGAATTTAGCACACATTATAAAAACTCTTATTTGATTCAGTTGTGCTATACTTGGTGGTCCATGAGATCAGGTGTTTTCAAGCCTCAGAATCAGTTCCATCAAACAACATACACAAAAAATGCTAATTTATGCAGTTAGTCTTTGTGAAAGAAGTGTTTTCAAAGTAAAATGCCCAGAGATTGGTGGCTAAATTAAGAGGTTTGTTTAGCAATGAAAAAAATGACAGTTCTGAAATGTAAATGGGTATCCACGGTCATCAATCTTATTCACTATACTCGGAATTTTAATTCGATTTCAGATTTGACATTAGCTACTGTCATTTTTGACAGTTTTTGACAGTACATACTGTCAAAAATGACAGTAGCTAATGTCAAATCTGGAATCGAATTAAAATTCCGAGTATAGGTCTTGATTTTCGTTTTGTGAATAACTCACCTTAAGATGAGTAATTTTCTCACTCGGGGTTTTTCTAAAATATAACAGACCAACAAAAATTAGTACTAAATACCTATTAGTTTTGTTGAAGATGAGGTTTCCAAATAGGTATGCATTTTTAAGGTTCCTTCCTCTAAATCTCTAATGGGGTTGGGGACATCGGGTGGCTCAACTAGGCACCCGACACACGCACAAAGGGCTGTCCTCTTCTGCAGCCTGAGTGCGGGAAAGGCCCACCCGCCAAGGTTCAAGGGGCCCACCCGTCAAGGTTCAAGGGGCCCACCCGCCAAGGTTCAAGGGGCCCACCCGTCAAGGTTCAAGGGGCCCACCCGTCAAGGTTCAAGGGGCCCACCCGTCAAGGTTCAAAGGTCCCTACCTCGAACCTCCTGGTAATACCTTCTACTTCATAAACATGTGTAGCTATTGAATTAAAATTAATACATTAGACCCTTGCAGCTGTGTAAATATCAAATTTCTCAGTAACTGTTACTCAGGGTACTTCCCATTACCTAGAACTAAAATTTGGTAAAAGTATAGAGTCCACATTTGTTTATTAATTTTTAAAATTCAATGTGTATATTTGATTGATTTTATTATTTGTTAATTTAATGATTGACTATTATTTTATTTCTAATTTTAATATATAATTATTATGATTTATTTAATGTAATTGGTGATAATACCTATCGTGTTAATTGAAATAAATAAATTGTATTGAATTGAATTAAATAGCACTAAAAAAAATCCAAAACTAAATTTTTAAATTAATCACAAAAAATTAGGGCCTAAATGTAAAATATGGGCCCAAATAGAGTCAAGTGTATCATGTGGGGTACCTATCATAAGAAAGAACTCCATTAGCACCAGCTAAAACAGTATTTTAATTTATTTTTACAATGTATGATGAGAAAAGTAAAAAAAATCCATTTTATCAATGATTATAGTTACACCTTGAGGTTTTAACAACTTAGTTCCCAATTTTGTGCAATTTTCAAGATGTGTACAGAACCCTCGGTGTGCGGGCCTGACTCGCACTTGTCCCTATTTTTGTTTACATTCACATTGAGAAATCTACATAATATTCCAGATTGTTCAAAATATCACACAAAATGACAAGTGGTCTATGAGGTAGAAAAGTTTGAGGACCTCTTGTATAGATTGTCTGCATGTTCTCCATTTGTCTTCAAGTTTTCTCATGATTGGAAATAATTGATTCCTATTCACCTTTTTAGGGTTCCGTACCCAAAGGGTAAAAACGGGACCCTATAACTAAGACTCTGCTGTCCGTCTGTCTGTCACCAAGCTGTATCTCAAGAACCGTGATAGCTAGAAAGTTAAAACTTTCACAGATGATGTATTTCTGTTGCCGCTATAACAACAAATACAGAAACAGAATAAAATAAATATATAAGGGGGCTCCCATAACAACAAACCTGAATTTTTAATTGTGTTTCACTCAATATTAATAACGGTAACAAGTAGACGCTGCAGATATTTACAGAATATTTAATTGTATATTTTCTTTAAAAATAAATTGTTAAATTAAAATAAAATAAATATTTAAGGGGGACTCCCATACAAAAAACGTATTTTTTGCTCGATATTAATTACGACAAACTGTAGATGCTTGAAATATTCACGAAATAATATTTAGTTGAATAATAAATAATTAATTTAAAATAAAATACAATAAGGGGGGCTCCTATACGGTATGGAACCCGTCGTGCGCGAGTCCATCTCGTACTTGGCCGATTGTTTAAATGTAGGTAATAACTATGGTTTGCGATTTGTTTCAGATATAATTACCAAATGTAGTAGTATAGAAGCCTACATTTGATCTTCTGCATGTAATCAGATTGGCAGTGAAACACTTGTGTCTACTCATCTCACAAGCTCTGTTACAAACAGGCAAGAGTACAAGCCATGACGTCGTGCTGTAAATATGTAATACAACCTGACCTAAAGGATTCAGAGGACAGGAACGCTGCCTCAGAGGCAACAAGTGACTCCCACTGTCAAGATGTGTCCACAACGGTAACTACTAGTACCGATACACAGAAACCTAAACAGATAATACATAAGTGCCCCATGTGTGATTATATATCAGCTTGTTGTTATACATTGAAACAACACATTAAGACACATACAGGAAAACGACCATTTGAATGTAATATGTGTGATTACAAAGCAACACGGGCAGATAATCTGAAACGACACTTACTGAGTCATGCTAGGGTAAAGGAAATTCGGTGTACTATATGTAATTTCAAAACAACAGATGCACATATCTTAAAAAAACACAGGCTGACTCACAGTGTGGAAAGGCCACACAAATGCGACATATGTAATTACAAAGCAACACTGGCACGTAACTTGAAACGACACTTACTGACTCACACTGAAATAAGACCAATTCAATGTAGTAAGTGTGATTACAGAGCAAAAGATGTACATAGGTTGAAAAGACACATACAAATTCACGCTGGGGTAAGGCCACACAAATGTGACATGTGCAATTACAAAGCAACAGAGGCAAGTATCTTGAAACAACACATGTTAACTCACTCTGAGGCAAGCCCATACCAATGTGGTATCTGTGATCACAAAGCAAAAGATGCATTTAGATTGAAAAGGCACATACTCTCTCACTCTGCAGTAAGGCCATACAAATGCGACATATGTAATTACAAAGCAACACAGGCATGTAACTTGAAACGACACTTACTGACTCACACTGAGGTCAGACCAATTGAATGTAATATGTGTGATTACAGAGCTAAAGATGTACATAGGTTGAAAAAACACATACAGGTTCACACTGGGGTAAGGCTACACAAATGTGACATGTGCGATTACAAAGCCACAGAGGCAAGTAACTTGAAACGACATATGCTAACTCACTCTGAAGCAAGCCCATACCAATGTGGTATCTGTGATCACAAAGCAAAAGATGCATATAGATTGAAAAAGCACATACTGTCTCACTCTGCAGTAAGGCCATATAAATGTGACATGTGTGATTACAAATCAACACAGGCATATCACTTGAAACGACACTTACTGACTCACACTGAGGTGAGACCAATTGAATGTAGTATGTGTGATTACAGAGCTAAAGATGTACATAGGTTGAAACAACACATACAGGTTCACACTGGGGTAAGGCCACACAAATGTGACATGTGCGATTACAAAGCAACAGAGGCAAGTAACTTGAAACGACATATGCTAACTCACTCTGAGGTAAGCCCATACCAATGTAGTATCTGTGATCACAAAACAAAAGATGCATATAGATTGAAAAAGCACATACTGTCTCACTCTGCAGTAAGGCCATATAAATGTGACATGTGTGATTACAAAGCAAAAATGGCAGGTAGTTTGAAACGACACGTCATGCTGACTCACACTAACGTACAGCGAAATCAGTGTGGAATGTGTGATTACAAAGCAATAAATGCACGTAGTTTGAAAAAACATATACAGATTCACACTGGTACAATACCATATCAATGTGATATGTGTGATTACAAAACGATACATAAATATTACTTGAAAAAACACATACTCACTCACACTGGGGTAAGGCCATATAAATGTAATTTGTGTGATTACAAAGCAACACAGCCAGGTAATTTGAAACGACACATACTGACTCATACTGGGGTAAAGGCTTATCAATGTGTTATGTGTGATTATAAAGCTACACAACCAGTTCATTTGAAACAACATATGCTGACTCACACTGGACTAAGGCCATATGAATGTGAAATGTGTGATTACAAGGCAACTTCGGCAAGTAGCTTGAAAAGTCATATGTTGACTCACACTGGAGTAAAGGCATATGCATGTAGCATGTGTGACTACAAAGCAGCATTTGCAAGCAGCCTGAAGCAACACATACGGACTCATACAGGAGTAAGGCCATATGAATGTGATATGTGTGATTACAAGGCAACTTCGGCAAGTAGCTTGAAAAGTCATATGTTGACTCACACTGGAGTAAAGGCATATGCATGTAGCATGTGTGACTACAAAGCAGCATTTGCAAGCAGCCTGAAGCAACACATACGGACTCATACAGGAGTAAGGCCATATGAATGTGATATGTGTGATTACAAGGCAACTTCGGCAAGTAGCTTGAAAAGTCATATGTTGACTCACACTGGAGTAAAGGCATATGCATGTAGCATGTGTGACTACAAAGCAGCATTTGCAAGCAGCCTGAAGCAACACATATGGACTCATACAGGAGTAAGGCCATATGAATGTGATATGTGTGATTACAAGGCAACTTCGGTAAGTAACTTGAAAAGGCATATGCTGACTCACACTGGAGTAAAGGCATATGCCTGTAACATGTGTGATTACAAAGCAGCACATGCAAGTACTTTAAAGCATCACATGCTGACTCACACTGGGGTAAAGGCATATGCATGTAGCATGTGTGATTACAAAACAGCATTTGCACGCGCCTTGAAGCAACACATACTGTCTCATACAGGGGTAAGGCCATATAAATGTGGCATGTGTGAATACAAGGCGACTTTGGCAAGTACATTGAAAAAACATATGCTGACTCACACTGGGGAAAAAGCATATGTATGTGATGTGTGTGATTACAAAGCAGCATTCGCAAGAACCTTGAAACAGCATATGACCATTCACACTGGCGTAAAAGCATATGCATGTAATATATGTGATTACAAAGCAAGATTCTCTGTTAACTTGAAACGACACATGCGGATTCACACTGGTGTGAAGCCATATGAGTGTGATATGTGTGATTACAAAGCAAGATTCGCAGGTACTTTGAAACGGCACATGCGGACTCACACTGGGGAAAAGGCATATGTATGTCATGTGTGTGATTACAAAACAGCATTTGCAAGTAACTTGAAACAACATATGACCATTCACACTGGTGTAAAAGCATATGCATGTAATATGTGCGTTTATAAAGCAAGATTCGCCGTTGACTTAAAACGACACATGCGGACACACACCGGTGTGAAGCCATATGAGTGTGATATGTGTGATTACAAAGCGAGATTCGCAGTTACTTTGAAACGACACATGCTGACTCACACTCGTGTGAAGCCATAGTTTGAGTGTAATATGTGTGAGAGCATGACTCGCAGTTAACTCGAAGCGACACATTCTGACTCACACTAGTACAAAGCCATTTGAGCGTTATATGTGTGATTACACAACATCGCGGGCAAATAACCTGACACTACGTCGTTGCAGCGGTTGGCAATATACATTGTTGCGCATTTGCCAGTGTCAAGTATTAAGTTTAAATTAATATTTTTTGATATTTTATCAAAATAGTCACTGTCGTAGTCACGTCATAGTCCAATAATGTCAACGGTAACAACATGGAACAACATGATGCATCACATTATATCACTTGCCTACACTCATGCACGTAAACCAGCTTATAATCAACGAAATATCACCATTTTTCACTAATTATCACTGAGAAAAACACAAACTTAGCAAAGTAATACAATGAGGCAACATGATTTTCCTCGTTCCCGCCAAAAGTCGCGGGAAAAATTAAACAGTTTTCCTATGCGCGCGCAATGGTAATCGCCCATAGACTAAAAGAATGAGGTTTCATAGGTACATTAATTTATTTGTACCACATTTGTACCTACTATTGAACACGATCTTTTTCATATCGAAAGTTTTTTTAAGAACAAAGCAACTCAACCAATAGGATAAAAAAAAAAACACTTATAACTCACTTGTGAATAATAGTAACGAAAAAGTCTCAGTTTGATTACAGGTGTCATAATGTGCCTAATTGCGGTGAAATTAGAGCCACTTTATGAGCAAGTATGTTGAAAAAGAATTTACAAAATCGGTTCTGTAGGTTCGGAGATTACCCCTACATCCCCAACATCAAAAAAAGAAAAAAGTCGATCCCTAACAAATCACACAATCTTTTTATTATGTTATTAGTATAGATTACATAAATATACTTTACTTCCGTTTAAATAAATACAGACAGTGTTGATTAATTAAGTGTAAAATTGTTATACAATGTAATAAAAAAATAAGTAAAAATAAATTATTTTTATTTGTCCCAAATTCTGTACTAATCCAATAAAAAAAAACAATTATAAACTTCTAAAAGTTCTAAAAGTGATATATAATATAATAGTCGTAGTCATTTTCCATTTTTAACCGACTTCCTGAAAAGGAGGAGTTTCTATGTTCGTCTGTATTTTTTACCCGACTGCGCAACGCAAAGGAGGTAATGTGTTTATCAGCCTATATAATTATGTATGTATGTTCCTTTGAAGCACTATACAGACCAAACGCCAGGGTCGATTTTAATGATTCATACGTCAATCGATTTCTCTTATTCCGGCCAGTGTCACTAAATACATGACTTTTGTGAAAATTAAAAATGGCGACTACTGGACACAGCGTTGTCAGATTTTTTTTTCAATTCGCGGGACTTTTAGAGTGAAAAAAGCGGGATTCTTTTGTCGAAAGCGGGACATAGTAAAATAAATATTTACACGTTTTTTTACTATGTCCCGCTTTCGACAAAAAAAACCCGCTTTTTAGGGTTCCGTACTCAAAAGTTAAAAACGGGATCCTATTACTAAGACTCCACTGTTCGTCTGTCTGTCTGTCATCAGGCTGTATCTCATGAACAGTGATAGCTAGAACATTGAAATTTTCACAGATGACGTATTTCTGTTGCCGCTATAACAACAAATAAAAACAGATAAAAAATATTTAAAGGGGGCTCCCATACAACAAACCTGAATTTTGTACCGTTTTTAATAACGGCAACAGGAAGATGCTTGAAATATTCACAGAATATTTAGTTAATTATTCACTTCAAAAATAAATAATTAAAACCAAAATAAAATATATAAGGGGGCTTCCATACGGTACGGAACCCTTCGTGCGCGAGTCCGGCTCGCACTTGGCTGATTATTTTTCATTATAATATCTGAAGTTTTTAAATCAGAATTACCCTATCGATCGAGTTATCCCCGAAAAGCGGGACAGACTGTCCCGCGCGGGACATCCCGCCCCACACATAAAAATCGAGACGTCCCGCGAAAATCGGGACGTCTGGCAGCGCTGACTGGACGCCATATTGTGAACATAAAAAAAAGAAAGTCAACAAACTATGTCAAGTGGGGTATCGTTGAATAGGTATTTAAAAATCATTTTTAGTTTCTTCTCAATATTTTTCGATTTGACTGACCGCTTAGGATCCATATCGATTTAAAGTTGCGTAACAACCATTCTCACATACAGTGGGTGTACCGGTTGTGGCCATTTGGTGTCAAAATTATTGCATTAATGATAATTATAAACAATGTAATACTTACCATAAATATTGTTTGTGTGAATCTAAATGTTTGGAAATTTCTTTAACAATATTAATTTAACATAAAATTGTCTTATTAATCCTTAAAATTCAAAGTGGCCACAAATGATACTAAGATGGCCACAACCGGTGCGTCTACCCTACCTTTAGGTTTTTACTTTTTACACAGTAGAAATACCATGAAAAGACGACAACTTCGTATGACTGTCCGTGTGAATGTGGATGGACATATAATACGAGTCCAATACTCGTAAAGCATCTAGTAGGTATATTGGACCATAGTAATTCTTCTGAGTATTGGACTAGGTACCTACCTAAAGTATCTAATGTCTGACACGGTCGCCCACTTCAATTTTCAAACGATTTAGTACTCTGATGCTGATATAAAAATCCAGTCTGGTAAGTATGGCTAGGCAAGGTACTCATAACAAGTAGATATAAAATATAATTAAAAAATGTAAAAATCAATAAACCCGACTGCGTAAAAAGTGAACCAAACTACAAAACAACTGAAAAGTAAAAAACAAGCACTTGGACAATGGAACATACGAGTACATAACAACTGAACAGCCCGACTGTTCCATTCATCCATTGAAAAATTAGATTGGTGTCGAATAATGTTGTTCATCGATGATTTCGCACATTATGAATCGAAACAAAAAACATTTTTTTTAGTTCGAAAGAGTATGCTCCCGAGGTGGTCCAATTTAAATTTTATTGAAATCGGCTGAGCCGTTTTTAAAAAATCAACAATAATGTAAAAATGATATAGTACATAAATTCGAGCGAACTATTCGAATTTTGTACACAATGGAAGTAGGATTTGCCATTTTTTGCGAAAATTTTTATCTCGGCTCATTTTGGTGCAATGTCAGCCATGTCAATTATTTCGGCTGGTACATTCACCCCTACCGAGCTATCCTCGGTACAGATAAGTGCACTTTATATCACTATAGCTATGGTTAAGCTAAGGACTAATTATTAGTTCTAATTCTATATGTACATGTACCTATACCTAGTACCTATGATGATGATAAAAATCTATTATTATGAGGTCATCAGATGGTTGAATGCTAGAAACATTTAATTGGCTAAGAAATATGTTTGTGAGGTCAATGACCTCTGAGCTATATGCAAATTTAAGAATATCAATTTTTCTTTCGGTACAACTCAAAAAGTTAAAATTCCACAGTACTCAAAATATTTTTCGGAGAACGATTTTAAACTCTAAATTCTATTCAAAGATATCCCATAGGGGTGGAAATGAAAAAAAAAATTCATGCCCACTTAACATTTCTATGTGATCTACCCCTTAAATACACAGTTTTAAATTTTAATTATATGAGATCTATACTTCAACTATCGTATCGTCACATTCAATTTTGTTCATACTCGTAAAGTTATAAGACTGTAATGTTCGGACGGACGGACAGACGGATCGACGGACACAACGAAGTTATAAAGGGTTCCTCGTTTCACTACGGAACCCAAAAAAAACATCCAGTCGAATTGAGAACCTCCGTTTTTGAAGCCGGTTAAAAAAACTCATTGGTACGGGACCTAGATTTGAACTCACGACCTCACGATTGTGAGGTAGCAGGTGTTTCCTACTCTATTTGCCTTTCCCTATTTGTGTATTGCATTTCTTTATAATAATGTTCGTTTCGTGCGTGAACAAGTCGTGACGACGTAATAATTGTTTCACTGGCATCGTGACTGTACAGGGCTGGATTCACCTCTCGAACCTAGAGTACTAAGGTGCACGCGGTGTCACCCGCTGTCGCGGGTTTTGGCCAATTAGCCATCGTAGTTGGTATAATTTAACAATATTTTTGGTGTAAAATTGTTTATGCAATAGCAAAACATCGAACGGTCAAAACCATAGGAGAGTGACTACAACCGGTACCTACCTACTTACATCTGTCATAGGTACCAGTGGTATCTACTTACCTTTACAATAACTAGATACAATGAAAATATCAGATAGGTAAGGAAATATTTGCGTTCACGTTAGGTACCTACAACCTACTTTTAGTGATAATTATTTTTCGCACAAAATAACAAAACCGGCTTCCATCGTGTACAAAAATTGAATATTTCGCTCGTATTGATTGACGTATACAATTTATACATTATTGTTGATTTTTTAAAAACGGCTCAGCCGATTTCGAAAAAAATGAAATTGGAACACCTCGGGAGTATACCCTTTCGGACTGAAAAATAGTTTTTTGATTCGGTTCACAATTGGCGAAAATATCGATGAACATATAGACAAAAAAATACATACAGACGAACATAGAACCTCCTCCTTTTTGGAAGTCGGTTATAAATAATTAAGTTAGTACACAAATGTAAATCAGTCACTGTGATTCTGCGAAATAAAGTGACCCCTTTAGTAAAACATAGTACTTAGGTGTCTACATGTTAGGTAGATTAATGTTTCTGAATCTTTAAATTTAACCGACTTCTTGACTGTTTCTGTTGTGACTTTGCACTCGTAATTACCCAAATGATATTACTATAAAAAGTACTTTAAAAATTGCAATTAGGAGTGTTTTTTAAATTTGATAAACCTAATAATTAGTTCCAATTTAATCAACATTCTGTTGAACTACATTGGTAGCAGTTTAATTTAGTCAACCTTCTATTTCTCTTATTACCTTTTGATGAGGTCACTAAAATGAAGCAAAATGTAATGGTCACGTTGTCGACATTCATGGGTTTTATGTTGAAAGCTAAAGCTTTGTGGAATAGTCCGTACCCGACGTTCGACCAGCAGCTGTACCGGTCGGCGCTGGACCCCGAGCGATGCCGGCTGCAGCTACAGTACATGATGAGGAACGCGCTCCCGACCCTCATGTGTAAGTCACTTGTTCCTTCGTTGTCAGAGAGGATGTTGCGGGCTGGGCCACTGGCCAGCACAACCCGAGAGGCTGTCGGCGTCGGGAATCCAACAGGTTGTGGTTGTCAGAGAGGATGTTGCGGGCTAGGCCAGCACAACCCAAAAGGCTGTCGGCGTCGGGAATCCAACAGGTTATGGTTGGATGCGGATCACCAAGGGGCCGAGGCGAATAGCATAAGAACAAAGGAACTTTAAAAAAAATAATTAATATTAAGTATGTTTAATAACTACATACGTAGTCAAACGCTAACTACTGCCTGATGTTGAGCAAATATGCGGTCTAGGGTATAGCACTCTTACCGAGAAGATAGGTACGAGTAGGTACCGACCTATTTACTTGAGATTAGAAGAACCCTATGTAGTACTTTAGCGGAAAGATGGAGTCAGAGGTAAAGCGTTCTTATCCTGTCCGCCTCTCTGTTATACCGTAGGTCCAGTTAATTATTCAAGAGCTTAAAATTATATTTTATGATGATTGTCAACGTCTTCATTGAAATATTTCCAAGGGAGGACTCCTTTGGAAAAACTTTTGAAATCGAATCCACCCTAGGCATTGATGGATATCTAATAAGTAGGTACCTACTTATACCCAGACTATGACAAGAGAAAATAAAAATAATCGGCCAAGCACGAGTCGGACTCGCGCACGGAGGGTTCCGTACTGTATGGGAGCCCCCCTTAAATATTTATTTTATTTTAATTTTATTATTTATTATTGAAGTTAATATAAAACTAAATGTTCTGTGAAAATTTCAAACATCTACCTGTTACCATTATTAATATAGAGCGAAAAACGTCTAAAAAATCAGGTTTGTTGTATGGGAGCCCCCCTTAAATATTTATTTTATTCTTTTTTTAGTATTTGTTGTTAAAGTGGCAACAGAAATACATCATCTGTGAAAATTTCAGCTGCCTAGCTATCATGGTTCATGAGATACAGCCCGGTGACAGACGGACAGACGGACATCGAAGTCTTAGTAATAGGGTCCCGTTTTTCCCTTTGGGTACGGAACCCTAAAAATTACCTACCTAGTACCTATTCAGTTGAATTGATATGAGATATAATATAGATACACTTAGGTCGAAACAAACTGATGGCGTCCGTGAAAACGAGGCGAGTAGTTGCGCAGTACCAATGTATTTGATGTGTCTGCGGCGCAGCGAGTAGTAGGTAGCAGTCAGCAAGGAGTAGGGATCTGCGCAGTTTGTAGCTAAGTTCACAGACGCCATTAAGATTAAGTTTGATTTGACTTATACTATTAATTAATAGCTGATAATCGTTTTTGTCAAAATTTTAGTCGCTGATGCCAGTGGGAAGGTGCCAACCGGCATTCTAGAAGGCAACCTGCTAGATCTGGGCAACTACCACGAATGCTTATCGATCGAATACCAGGACGAGGACATGAACATAGAAGGAAAATATTGCACCGTTGTTTTCGATATTGTAGATGTTATTAATAGCGTACTGCCTCGCTCTAACAATACTGTAAGCACGAATAAAAATAAGCCAAAAATTAGATCGAATGCGTTGGAACAACTCATAGAAGCATATAAAATGAAACTTTTAATGGAAATGCTGACCTTGCTGCAGAACAACAGTACAGCTTTTCATGAAATAAATAATAATCAGAATACAAGTTTATCAGGGTAAGTGTTAATAGGAATAAACATACATAGGTACCTACGGGGTGTCGGGGTCGTCAAAATAATCTAGTGTCACTGGGACCGAACTCGAAATCGCATAAAAACAGCCTACATTCTAATTTGTTTTATTTTATTGTGAACAATACCGAGTTGCCTAGTGAGTGCCTACCTACATACACTTAGTGAGTTTATGACGTAAGTTTTACCTACTCATGTTCCGGTTTTATTTTCTCTCAGGAGGTATGAAAAGTAGAATAGTGCACCACTAAAACCACCAAACCCTCGCTTCGCTCGGGAATTAACTTAAAATCCCCTCGCTGCGGTCGGGAGAGTAGATATACAGAGTCCCTCGCTAAGTCGCCACGCTCAGGGTCCAATATGTCGCCCGTGACGTAAGACACCACTTGGTCCTCTCGGTACATAATCTACTATTAGATAGGTACATGATGTCATAGGGACGAGCACAACTTGGTATCTACTTACCTCTTTTCTATAATTATATCGCCAATGTATTCGGAGCACGAAGTTTTAGGTAAAGGCAAAGAATATATAATAATACTACGGTAAAGGTAAAACTTCATGATTCGGAGCCACCCCATTTAGGTACCTACACGGGAAAACATTCAAGTTATTGTTGTGCCAGTAGGTACCTACCTCTTGACTGTTGACCATAGTTTCGATCTTAGATTCTAAAAAAATATAAGTTTCGACACATTCCAACTTCCAAATTCTTCGGAGAGAATTCAGATACGTACCTACTTAGTATCTATAGTAGTCTGTGGAATTCAGCTATAAAAGTTACACTGTGATATATCGTTTAAATAAGTGGTTTAACAGCAAATACCTACCAACCCCACGGAGATCTCCAACCGAAATAGTTCTTCAGCATTCATGAAGAAGAAAGAAAACAACAGGTGAGTGACTTGTTGTATATTGCAGTAGTCGGCCCAGTGCATCTATGTTGTTAAAATTACGTCTGGGAGGTTTATCTATTAAAAATCCCAACCCCTGAAGCATAACGCTTCAATAAGTATAATAATGAGTGAGTATGTTCCAGTGCAGGCGATGGCGGTGAGTCGTCGGTGTTTTCCTTGGTGGCAGGCGTGGGAGTGTGCGTCCCGCGCGCGTGCTCGGTGCGCCAGGTGCTGGAGTCCCCGCTGTACGGCGCCGGCGCCGGGGCCGGGCGCGCGCTGCCGGCGCCGGGCGCGCGGGACGACTGCCGTCTGCCGGGCGACAAGCCGTGGTCGCCCGCCGACACGGTCGCTACGTAAGTTCTTATACCTCGAATCATACAGCATACCGGCTGGGATGTTAGCTACAAGCTGCTGGTAACCCAATCCTCGCGCAGCTGCTCAGGCTATCCGCAACTTGCAGCTAACATCACATCCGCCAAGTTGTATGATTCCACCTATACCTACTATTGGTTTGCTTGTAGTGTATCCATCATCCGTCCATATCCATCAGCTGTAGGACGCCCACACATAGACATAGGTTTCTCCTATGAATTTCCAATAAACCAGGTTAGACGCAGCTTGCATCCGGCGTAGGTATCTATTCCCGCGATCTTAAATATAGGTATTGTTAGTCTACCTCGTCGGTGGACGTCTTATGCTGCGTTTGCCGGTACGTGATCTCCATTCGAGAAGTTTAGGTACCTACCTACAGACCCTGCGGCCACCCCATCCGTTCTGCGAACTATGTGGTCTGCCCACTGTCATTTCAACCTGCTAATCCACTGGGACTGGGCTATTTCAATGACTGATTTGTCATCGGATCCCTCATTCCTGATTAGATCCCTCAGAGGGACTCCAAGCATGGGCTATGATTATAACTTAGAAGCTTAGGTAAGCTTACAATACTAAGTAGGTAAGTTTTAGATGTAATCATAACGAGTCTCGCTTATTTGTGTTTTGTATTTTATTTTCAGAGTGATATTTTCTCTAATCGGAATTTTGACTGCTGTTTGCACCGCCTATGACGTCACGTACAAATTTATACTCAAGAGAGGTAAGAGAAACATATTGTACATGTAATGATCAACGACATTATACTCAAGAGAAGTAAGAAAAACATATTTTACATGTAATGATCCACAATGTTATATTTACTGTACAGGTATAATAATTATATATTCACAACCAATTTCGTTTCTAGTATCTAGTCAAAAAAAAACAAGTTATACTAGGTAGTCAAGAATTCGGGAGCGTCGCGGTGGTGTTTTATGATTAATACTATTAATAAAAAGTACGACTGATTTTGAAGTCATTTACTTAATATTATCTAATCTAATCCTAACCTAACAGACTGAGTTGGAAGTCTGTTCCCTTAGAAGGTAACTTAACTAATGCTTGACAAAACTTATTCTATTTAACATTTAACTTATCTAAACAAAGGAAGGGGTGGGCGTCGATGCGCTTTCACCCTGCACAATAGAGGCTTGCGCACGTGTGCAATGGTAAAAGGATGTGCCGTCGGTCGGGTTAACTGGCCAACGGTGTTGATAACATAAATAGGTAGTTTTATCATAGGTACATAGTTAAGTGTTTTTATTATATTTTTTATTATGGTTTTATATTATTTATTTATATTTATTATATACCTTTATCCAATCTACTAGTATATATTATTATGTTTTATTTTTAACTACCTATACCTAGGTACTTACTTATATGGTTTTTAATAAATGATGGTGATGATTAGTGTTGTTCATAAAGTACTGACTACAATATTACTAAGAAAGTGTAAGGTAGGTACCCTTGGAAGATAGGTACAACCGTTGGTGTCAACCATCTAGTCTACGTCAGATCTGTAGGTACGACATATTTACGGCGGGATAACTATATTCCACACTTTTTCTTTTTCAGAAATGAAGTATAGACATCTCCGAATTTGGTCAGCGTACACGAACGGGCGCGAGGTGGCGTGCGCGGGCGCGGGCGCGGGCTCGGGCGGGCACGCGGGCACGGGCGGCGGGCACTCGCTGCGCTGCCTGGACGGCGTGCGCGTGCTGGCCACGCTGTGGGTGCTGCTGGGCCACAGCCTCGTGTTCCACAATCATTACTTCAACGCCACCGACATGCTCACGGTAAACCTATACTCCTAACTTACCTTGTAACTATTGTTGTATGTGTGTACAATCAAAATCGTATCCTAGAATAGTGTAAATATTCACTATAAATACAAGAAAATGTTCACCATCAGACGAGTTGGTGGTCAAGAGCGGATTAGTTTGCGATTAAGACTGATTTTAAAATGACGCCGCCGGACGGAGTGTCTGTCGCCGCGTCGGTTGGCCGCACCGCTCACCGCTGGCCGACCACAGAGGTTCAACAGCCAAGCGTC
Source organism: Hypomecis atomaria (assembly GCA_964007245.1). Classification (NCBI taxonomy): domain Eukaryota; kingdom Metazoa; phylum Arthropoda; class Insecta; order Lepidoptera; family Geometridae; genus Hypomecis; species Hypomecis atomaria. The sequence continues at coordinate 24,138,902 of OZ023287.1, read as the reverse complement.
TCGTGCGGCAGCCATGAGAGTCGACGCGGGTCATTAATATATCCTGCTGTTCGGAAATCAACCTTAGTATTAGGCCGAATGAAACTTGTTGCCGGCTGTGTGCTAGCAAGCAGCTTGTGGTTGCAGTGGGTGCAGAGCCTGCGCTCGCTGTACGTGACGTCGGCGCCGCTCGCCGTCGACACCTTCTTCGCCATGTCGGGCCTGCTGCTCGCCTACAACACTCCTCTCTACTACACGAAAAGTAAGTCATGATCGAGAACTATTTAGTCACGTATTCTGGCTTATTTTATTCACAATAAGGCCTCATCAATACAATAGGCCCAATTATGAAGGCGCCATCGTAAAAATAGCAACTTAAAAGTGTTCTCTCTGTCGAATGCCTAAAAAGAAAAAGAAACAGAAATAGTCTAATTAGTTATTATAATTACGATGGCGCCTTCATAATTGTACCTATTGTATCTGTAGATAATAAATTACACCTATAAATTACCACCTGTGATTTCTAAAAAAACGTTAAATTTCTTTGTGATGAAACGATGTATTGTTACGTCATATTAATGACTTCGTAAGTGACGGGTTCAACGTGCTCAATATGCCCCGACCTTAATCCTTACCCCTGTTTCCCCACATCTCTGCAGACGGCCCTGCACCGTGCACATTGAACATATATTTTAATCATATTAATTTTCAAATGTAGGTAGATTTTTTCTTGATAATAATTTGTAAAACTCTTTTTCTAAATTTCTTTTCTATTGTGAACTCCGTCTGGTTGTGGCATTTCACGCTCACGCCCATAAGGCTGACACGGAACTTTCTTCCTACGGGAATATCGCAATCAGAGGAGGCACCCAACGGTCCCGCAACTTCAACTAGACAGATCCGAGGTTGGGACCTGGACTTTATGCTCACATCCTCCTATTTCACGACACGACCCAGAGAGGAACTTCTCCTCATTCTTCCCCCTCAGGACTCCGGCGGAAACCCAAAAATAAATTTTGTTAATCGGACCACCTTCTTTAATTTCACCTAAGTAGGTGGCCCCATTACAGTGATAATGGCTGAAAAATAATGAGTGTCAAACTTGGTGTTTCAGAAGAAATGTTGAAGAATCTGCCCGTGTTCTACCTGGCGCGGCTGGTCCGGCTGTTCCCGCTGCTGGGGCTGGCGGTGCTGCTGCAGGCTTCGTGGCTGCACCGCGCGGGCGACGGGCCGCTGTGGGCGGGCGCCGCGCGCGCCGCCGCCGGCTGCCGCGCCGCCTGGTGGCTGCCGCTGCTGCACCTGCAGACCATCTTACAGAACCACAAGGTACAGCTGCAGACGTCGGGGCTGCACCGCGCGGGCGACGGGCCGCTGTGGGCGGGCGCCGCGCGCGCCGCCGCCGGCTGCCGCGCCGCCTGGTGGCTGCCGCTGCTGCACCTGCAGACCATCTTACAGAACCACAAGGTACAGCTGCAGACGTCGGGGCTGCACCGCGCGGGCGACGGGCCGCTGTGGGCGGGCGCCGCGCGCGCCGCCGCCGGCTGCCGCGCCGCCTGGTGGCTGCCGCTGCTGCACCTGCAGACCATCTTACAGAACCACAAGGTACAGCTGCAGACGTCGGGGCTGCACCTGCAGACCATCTTACAGAACCACAAGGTACAGCTGCAGACGTCGGGGCTGCACCGCGCGGGCGACGGGCCGCTGTGGGCGGGCGCCGCGCGCGCCGCCGCCGGCTGCCGCGCCGCCTGGTGGCTGCCGCTGCTGCACCTGCAGACCATCTTACAGAACCACAAGGTACAGCTGCAGACGTCGGGGCTGCACCGCGCGGGCGACGGGCCGCTGTGGGCGGGCGCCGCGCGCGCCGCCGCCGGCTGCCGCGCCGCCTGGTGGCTGCCGCTGCTGCACCTCCAGACCATCTTACAGAACCACAAGGTACAGCTGCAGACGTCGGGGCTGCACCTGCAGACCATCTTACAGAACCACAAGGTACAGCTGCAGACGTCGGGGCTGCACCGCGCGGGCGACGGGCCGCTGTGGGCGGGAGCCGCGCGCGCCGCCGCCGGCTGCCGCGCCGCCTGGTGGCTGCCGCTGCTGCACCTGCAGACCATCTTACAGAACCACAAGGTACAGCTGCAGACGTCGGGGCTGCACCTGCAGACCATCTTACAGAACCACAAGGTACAGCTGCAGACGTCGGCGCTGCACCGCGCGGGCGACTAACAGTGGCTTGGGGCATGATTTTTGAACTTCGTACGGCTTAATCGTATACGGAACTTGTATGGAGTATTCGCAATTTTTATCGATATCATGGAGATTCTTCATACAATCTGTCAAAGTTCCGTATACGTTCCCAGGCGTCCGAAGTTGAAACAAGAATTATATTTAAAAAACTTTATATAGATAGATAAACTATTTATTGCAAAATCACCAAGAAAGAACAAAAAGAAGAAACAAAGATACATAAACAGTGTAACAATGGGTGGCCTTATCGCTGATAGCGATCTCTGCCAGGCAACCTTAAGGTGGAGAGGACAGAAAGCGTATAAATCGAGACAAAACAAGAGGAATCAAACGAGCCGAAACTCGATGGGGTTGCGTCGTCTCATCACAAAGTTCCTATGACCAACTTTCAGCTCCATCATCAGACCCTGGTTACCATTGAAAGACAAACTACTCGCCAAGACGATTCAAATGAGCTCAAACTCGATGAGATTGTGTCGTTTCATTGCTAAGTTCCTTTGGCCACCTTCCAGCTCCATCATCAGATTAGCACCATGTCATCATGATATTGGATTGTCACGCGATTTACACATGTATACAAAATTTCAGCTCTATCGGGAACCGGGAAGTCGAATTGAACTTGCAAGATTTTATTACAAACTGACAACGGGACAGGTGAAAGTAAATAAAAGCTTGTAAAATAACAAGATACTTTCCCCTTTGGCCCTTCACTCTTTATGTTATTTAATTGTGTGATCTTTAATAATATTATAATATAATTGAATAATATTTAATATTTTTTTCTGTAATTGAATGTTTATTGTTATAATTCTGATTGAATCGATGTTATTATTGTAATTATTTAACTTAATTCTTAATATAATATTTTCATTTTAAGCTATATAATGCTTATCGATTAATATACTTGGAGTAACAGGAAATAACCCATTCACTAAGTTTGATTTTATTTAAAATGTAAAATGTCAAAATAAATGTAGGTATGGATTTAATATTTAATTCAAAATATGTATTCATTCAAATCAATTATTGAAATCTTACCCATAGTATTATCCGAAATCTTAATCTAAAATAATGACTATCAAGTAACAATGAAAATGTGCAATTCTTAGATGACTGGCTCTGTTCTGCATTGTGAATCCTGCATGTTCCGCAAACATCAGTCACTACCTACTCACTGATATGATTGTTCTGCTTACCCGCTTTTATTACGGCAACTAGTGCCTATAAAAAATATATGTTTGTAAACAAGATTTTATAAGATTTCATACTCGTAGGTACTCACACCTCAGCGCCATTGGACATGTTTTTCTTGGTATCTCCCGGGCGCCCAAGATACAGGCTTAGCCTAGTTTGGGGCCCACAGATATTATCTTATTATATATCATTGTTCTGCATGAAAATATGTATAGGTACCTTATGTTGTAAAAGTCAAATTTATTGTGTAATTTTGTATTTTATGCATGCGATTTTAGGATTAGGTAATATAAATGAATTATGTAATTGTTCTTTTGGTAATAAAATAAATGATTTAAATTTAAAATAGAGCCCTTGGTCTTTTTATCCAGTCATTTGAACAACGTCGCCGTATCGTATTATACCTACTGTTGGTAGTTTGGATATCTTGGTTCTAGATCGAGAGACGATCTAACCGAGGCAAAACTTTCCTCAACTCTACACCCCCAATACAATGGGGTAACAATTTATAGCAGTGCTGTTTGTAGGATCTGTTTGATATAAGATTGTCTAGTTATAACGACGCTGCGAACTATTTGTTTCTCAACTTTACAGACACAAAAACATTGATCTAAAGAATGATTAAAATATGATTTTTGTTACTCATTCCAGTGCCTCGCACACACGTGGTACATCGCGATCGACGTGCACCTGTACCTGGTGTCTCCGCTGGTGCTCATCTGGGCGAGCGGCGCGGGCCGGCGGGCCGGCGGGCCGGCAGGCGGGCTGGCAGGCGGGCCGGCAGGCGGGCTGGCAGGCGGGCTGGCAGGCGGGCTGGCAGGCGGGCCGGCAGGTGGCCCAGCAGGCGGGCCGGCAGGCGGGCCGGCAGGCGGGCCGGCAGGCGGGCGCGCTGCGTGGGCGGCCCTGCTCGCGAGCGTAGTGCTCACCACCTCCGCCGCTGCCGTCTATAACTTTAATCAGAATTTCTTGGTCACCTTCCTGTCTCCTCCTCGGTGAGTGAAGCGAATAACTACTTAGTTACAGGTGTAGTTCAAATGGTTACGTATTGGCGTAGGTCTGTGGAGCCTGTGTTCAAGCTGCGCAGCGCCCCACCCCCTACCAACGCGGTGTTCGCAGATGCTATTAAGCCTACCGTGAACTACAATCACGTACTCTTGTTCTTTAGGACAACCCATAGAATAAGAACTAAAGTAATAGAAACCGTACTTAAATAGCAAGATATATTCATCACTTTGTCCTATTTCAAATACGAAATTTAAAAGGTGTTAGAAAAAATGCACATACACACGAACTTACGTAATTTCAAAGGGTTTCACAAACTAGGATTGAGCTATCTCGGCTGTCCAAATTCAATAAGGTAAAAAGTAGGAAGGTAAAATGATCAGAGATTTGAACCTTCTAACTGGAACTACAGGGTTCAAATTTCCGAAAAAGACAAAAGACTAAGTTTAACCTAATTTTTAACCATTTTGACATTCCAACTGGTGATTTTGACGTATGCGACAGATATAACGTTTTTTTTTTGTTCCACTTACTCTTGCGTATGCTGTGTAACCATGCAGATATGAATAAGACAGCTGTAACGTTGTTTTTATTTGAGTAAACGTAACCGCATTTAGCAATACTTCTATTTCTTGTCATTCTTTTGAGGGACAACCTTAGGGGACAACCGACTAATTAGATGTCGTCTTGTGATTTTTTTTTTTTTATGTAACACATATATTTGGTAACGATGAGCGTGTTGTGTCGCAGCAAGCTGCGCCGGCTGCCCGAGTACGTGCGGCGGTACTACTTCAACGAGCTGACGCGCGCGCCGCCCTTCTTCGTGGGCTTGCTGCTCGGCCACTGGCTGCGCGCGCGCCGCCACAACACCATACACATACCAAGGGTCTATATTTGTTTTCATTACCGATATTTTTAGGGTTCCGTACCCAAAAAGAAAAACGGGACCCTATTACTAAGACTTCGATGTCCGTCTGTCCGTCTGTCTGAAACCGGGCTGTATCTCATGAACCACGATAGCTAGGCAGCTGAAATTTTCACAGATGATGATTTCTGTTGCCGATATAACAACAAATACTAAAAATAAAATTTAAACAAATATTTAATGCTTTATACTTTTGCATACTTTTGCAGGCGACAGATGGAGGTCTCAAAAAAAATGTTTTTAGTTTTAAAATACTTTAATTAAAATAAGAGTTACAAATAATATTAATTCTAAGTTAAAAGTAAAGGTCCACACGATGTGGGGTTCTAGTTAATAATGCCGATTCCCGGAGTCCGATGGCGGTCGTCCGGTCGGTGTCGCAACACGGCGGTGGCACGTTGTGCTGACGCCGTGGGAACGTGTAGCCGCGGTTGCTAACTGTTAATGAGGTAAATGTCGACGCGGCGATCTTCATACATTAACATCGCGTAACATCTCCCCCCGTAGAACAGCGAATATGCGCGACTTTCGTCGTAAATTGAGCTGGGGGTTGGTTGCCAACCCTTCTGGTGTCTGGGGTAGTATATACTTCTTCCAGTTCCGGTATGCAGTCTTTCATGTTTCCAGATGATTCCTTTATGTTCTTCATACGTAGTGCGCGATAGTAGAGTCCGCAGGCGAGTGCGCATGCACCTAATAGCATCGCGTACATCGGTATAGTGGTGTGGTATATACTGTAGTGGTCGTCTTTACTCAATTGCACTGTAGGCTGCTGCGAGATTTTCTTACTGATGTCGTGTAGGTTGTCTAGGTTGATGGAGTTCAGCTCCAACGCAGGAAACGCAGGAACCATAGGTGACGTGGTAGCTGTGTCGTTGACTAGGTCCATGAGCTTCAACACATGTCCTTTGAGACGATCGTCGGCATTAGAGATGGTGAAGAGCGGTGTCTCCAGGTAGCACGTATGCGGGATTACGGCTAGGTAGCTACCTTGTATAGTTGAGTAATGATCTTGTTCACAGGCGAGATGTACTTTTGTGGGCGTAGGGAAGCTGACGGTGTAGTGTTTCTCGTCCAGTTCTTCGTACGCCGATGTCTTGAGCGTGACTTGTACGGGATTACATGCAGAAGCGTTCCTCTGCTGCGTGGTGATGAGCTGCACGATGCAGTCTGATGTTCGGCTTTGCAGGCTCCGATCCTCTTCGCAAAGATACCACTTGCTGGTCTTCGGGCATTCAGCCTCTATGTGCTTGATATCATTCTCAAAGAGGGCCAGGTAAGGTGTAGGAGGGGATAGGATCTCATTATTACGATTCGGAATTATAGCTAGTTTATATATATCATAAATGGATTTAAGAACTATTGGGAATTTATATACTATAACTATCCTATTATCTATGTAGTAAGATCCTAGCCTAATTATATCAAAGTATTCCCTAAAATTTAAGTCTAACACCCTTTCTCTGCTATAAAGTTTGCTCAACTTACTAATCATAGCTCGTAGAGCATCCAAATTTAACACTGAATGATGTAAAGTGGAAGTCCTAATGAAGGCTAACGCATTTTGCAGGTTATATAGCTCTTGGGCGATAGAATCAATATTATCGCCAAGTATAAGTAACACTTGAGCTAGGTGCGCATATTTTATTAATTCGTAGTCTCTCTCGGCTAAGGTTTCATTTATCTTATTAGTTAGCGCTGTTAATTTATTTTGATTCGCTACTATGTTATCTATGACATGGGAATAACGGTCAGCCCATTCCTTTGATAGGCTAACGTGGCTATTAAATTCTGTGACTAATTTTTCGTCGTTATCCTTAAGGGAATTCAAAATTTCGTTATACCTTTCGGCATCGGTATAGTCAAGGTTACCGGTGATGCTTTTAATTACAGAGCCTAGACCATCCACGAGTCCTCGTTTTACACGATTAATTTCAAATGTCTCTAGTTGTTTTGATACGCTATCAAGCTTATTTCTGAGATAAGTCATATGAGGTTCAAATAACGAGAAGGTCTTATTGTGAAGGCCAGGGCTAACAGTCTCTAGTTGGTCAGTTATCGAGTCAATTTTGTCATTCAAGTCTTGGAGGTCAATCTGCTGTAAAAAGGAGTGATAATGAGTTATAATCTTAGCTGAGCCTAATTTAAAGGGCAAGATACCAGGTCCGTCATTGAGGCTTTCAAGTCTTATCTCTTGAGATACTGCTGCATGCAGGATGAGAGTCAGGAGAGTCAGGAGCAGTCTGTAACAATTGGCTCGATTTAGGGACTCTTTTCAGTCTACCTTTGGCTACGGGACCTTTCTTTTTCTTTGTGTAAATATGGATAGGGAGGTTAGCCATAACGACGTCATGAGTGTACCGTGGGGCTAACTTCTGGCGTGAAGCAAAAGGATTCTTTATAAAAATCTGTTGTTCAGGGGAGTACTCAGCTTCTTGTTCCCTATTTCTATTATGGTAGTCAGTTATGTTCTGACGTGAGTCTAGGGAGAGGTCATGTATTGTCTTGTACACGAGAGTCATCTTGTCTTTATGAGACATACTATACTGTTGCAATAATTGGGCAGATATATCAATGTCAAACGGGTCTCTGGGATCAAAGTGCCCGGTAATAAGGTCGATCGGTTTACACTTAGTAAAACTATGAATGCTGCTGTTATATGCCAGAAGGGCGTACGGCATGAGGTTGATAACCGATTCCGATTTTTGGGTGACCTTCAGTATGCGGAGATGTTCCAAAATGGTTGAATGGAACCTCTCAACTATCCCATTTTCGTTAGGTGCATGGGGGGCTACCCTATGGTGGTGAATTTTATGAAGTCGAACGAATTCTGACATTAGTTGGTTAGTGAACTCTGTACCGTTATCAGTTGTAATAATCATTGGCAAGGAGTGGTGCGTGCTGAAGTTAAGAAGCGCTTGTACTACGCTAACTGCTGTTCCGTCCCTTAAGTGATAGGCCTGAGCATATTTGGAGAATGCATCTACTATAGTGAGGAATTTCTCACTTTCGATAGTCAAAAGGTCTAGGTGGACTAATTCAAAAGGTTTACTGGCAGGTGGTACAACCTTGTATTGTTGTCTAATTGGGTTGCGATCATATTTAGCTTGCCCACAGACTGTGCACTCGTTTATGAATTTGGTGATATTTTCTCTCATTTTGGGCCAGAAATACTTATGAGACAAGGCCAGATAGCATTCATTAATACCTCGGTGGTTGGTTTTACCATCGTGATATTTATTAATTATTTCCTGCTGCCTTAGGTATTCTCTAACATTTTCTAACTCTCGTTTAGTCAAGGTGAGGTTCATAGATGAGCTTTTGAAAGTTTTCTGTATGATAGGTATAATGGTATACATAGCTAGGGGTGGATTTATTAATAAACCGGTCCTAATTTTGGGGTGGACGTACTCTTTGATAGCGTTAATTACGTCTTCCTCTAAGTTGGATTCTGACACTTGAACTGATGTTCGTGTATGTGTCTCGAAGGGCTTGGTGACTACCGGTCTTCCCTTTATGTCACCTACTACATTGAGAATTAATTGTTTAGTGAACCTATTTAAGGGGTCGTCTGAGATAGGGACTTCTAAAATGGGGTTTTCACTGTCAGTGTGAACAGTATCGGTCCTAGAGTCATCGTCAAGGTCTGCGGTCAATGTCCTAGAGTCGTCTAATGTAGGAGCCTTTTCGGATGGATTTACGGCGATAGACATAAGTTCCTCGTTATTAATTTCGATTCGCGAGAGGGCATCAGCGTTGGTATTACATTTGCCTTGTTTGTATACGACCGTAAAGTCGTATTCGCTGAGCTTTAATTTCCATCGGGTAAGTCGCGAATTTGGCTCTTTTAGGTTCATGACCCACTGGAGAGGCTTATGGTCGGTAACGATCTTGAATTTGCGTCCAAATAAGTAAGGCCTAAAGTACTTAGTGGCCCATACAATAGCTAGAAGCTCCTTTTCAATTGTACTATAATTGCACTCGCTAGAGTTGAGAGTTCTAGATGCGTAGGCGATCGGTTTATCCGAGCCTACGGTGCCTTGTGACAGTATGCCAGATATAGCTACATTTGACGCATCTGTGGTGAGGATAAAGTCTTTGTCAAAATCTGGGTATTGTAAAATAGGGTCATTGGTCAGAAGTGTCTTACAGTGCTCAAAGCATTCTACGTACCTTGGGTCTAGAGTGATTTTGGAACCCTTTTTCAGACACTGTGTTAGCGGTTTGGTTACTCTTGCGAAGTCCGGGATGAATTTTCTGTAGTACCCTAAAAGTCCGAGAAATCGTTTGATTTCGGTGGTGGTTTTCGGAATGGGGTAGTTTTGGATTGCGTGGATCTTATTTGGGTTCGGCTTAACGCCGTCTTTGCAAATTATGTGCCCTAAAAATTCGGTTTCCAATTTTAAGAATTCCGACTTGTCCAGTTGGATTTTGAAGTTGGACTCTCTTAATTTTCTGAAGACTTTCTCAAGGTTCAGCATGTGCTCCTGAAGGGAGGTGCTGAAAACGATGATGTCGTCCAAATAGACAAGACATACTTCGTTCTGAAGGTCCTTGAGTAGATTGTCCATAACACGTTGGAATGTGGACGGAGCATTCTTAAGTCCCATTGGCATTCTCAAAAATTCATAATGCCCGTTCTCTACATTAAATGCGGTTTTGTGAATGTCTTCAGGGTCCATTTCGACCTGATAAAACCCGCTAGCTAAGTCAAGGGTAGTAAAATATTGACATTTACCCAGTTTGTCAAGTACGTCAGTAATATTCGGGATTGGATATTTGTCGTCAATCGTTTTTTCATTAACCTTCCTAAAATCCACAACAATACGCCACTTGACCTTACCTGAAGCGTCTGCCTTTTTGGGAACAACCCAAATGGGAGAGCTCCATGCAGAATCTGAAGGTCTGATGATGTCCTGCTCGAGCATCTTGTTTATCTGGTCTCTAACTTCCTGTCGGTGGACGTAGGGGTACCTATATGTTTTACCATGTACAGGGACTTCGTCAGTGGTTTTGATTTTATGTTTTACTTTGTTGGTGAATGCCAAGGGCTCACCCTCAAGGTAAAACACGTCTGCGTAATTTCCGCAGAGACGAATCAAATTAGCTCGCTCTTCAGGGTTTAGGTGATTCATCCTGAGGCGGGATATTACTTCGTTAGCGCGGTCTGACAAAATCTCGGTACTATTACACTCTATGTTAAATAGTTCGCCTTCGACTGGTCTATCCATAGAGAATATCACATCGTTGTTAGTAGGGTTAGTAATTTCAACCCATCCGCGATTGTTAACAACCCTAGTTAAACATTCCGTTACGTGACAGTTACAAATGGTCTGAGTCTCGACAACTACGTCACCGTCGCGGGTGTTAACTGGCAACCTAACCAGCTTAGATGAATTTGCTGGAATGATCTCCTCATAGAGGTTGGCATTTCGCGAGTCGTACATCTGAATGGGAATTTGGGCGTTACGGGTCACAAGTAACTTATTCCTGAGGTCTATGTTAGAGCCCCAAACGTCTAACAAGTCAAATCCTAGTAGTCCGTCAAAGTAATTGTGAAACTCGTACACGAATAGTGTGACGTCACCTTGTTCGGAAAATTCCGGGAAGCAAGGCAAAGTGATCGAGTAGTTATTTTTACTGGTAGCGTGTACGTTAGTCACTTCGAAGGGATCAAAATTCAATGGAACGTCATTGAAATATTTTTCGACAGCTCTTGGGCTTATGAATGATTGGTTAGCCCCTGTGTCTATAAGCAATTTTAGAGGGGGGTTAGCTATTTGAATGTACCCCAGCTGTCTTTGTATGTGAAAGTTAAGCTCTATTTTGGCTTGTCTGAATTCGACTCCTGGCAAAAATCCTCGGTCGTAGGGGTGGATTGATCTACCTCTTCTACGATCGTCGGAGTCTCAGCGTAAGGATCGGATTGGTACTGAGAATAGTAGTCGAAAGTATAGTAGTTTTGGTCAATGTCGTAGTAATCGTCATTGCCGTAGTAGGCATAGCCGTATTCGTCATAATCGTTTGTTACGTTGAAATTCATTTCACGCGATTTGAGGTAATTGGTTGGGGGTGGATTTCCAAACCTACGCCAATCGTGTGAGTTAGGCGAAAAAGAGGGTCGCGGAGTTGGTGGTAAAACTCGCGGGACAAAATGGCTAACGCCGCTCATCGCTCGAGGGTTGCCTTGAGCGTTCATATGAGCCGGTGCGCGGAACCCTTGATTTTGGAAGCCTTGCGGCTGTCCGCGCATAATTTGTTGAGTGCGAGTCATACCTCGTGGTTGTTGTGGGGGATGATGAGGGGGTTGATAAGGCCGCCAACCCTGAGGGGGTAGAAATGGCTGTTGCCTTGGTTGGCCTTGAAGAGGCATATTAAACATACCCTGTTGCCTTAAGGGCATATCAAATGAAGTAGCTCTATGAGCCACAGTTGAAGGGTGGTTTTGGTGTTGGGTTTTTCCACCTTCATTTCTTTGTTGTAAATATAGTGTATTGAGTTCATCTTGTACAAACTCTAAGGCTCTTTCCATTGAATCTGGCCGCATGCAGCGGATCCTCGATCCTAGAGGGTCCTTTAGTCCCCTTAAATACGCTTGTAACGTTAATTTTTTATATAGGTCTCGCTTAGCGTTGATGGTAGTGGGAAGTTGCTCGTGAAGCGAGATATAAGTCATTATTGTGCTGAACAGGTTCATCACTCGCTCATAAAACTCTTGGGCGGTGCTATTTCCCTGAACCTGCATTGAGAGATCACTATAGAGTGCCGTCTCGTCGCGGTGGTCGGCAAAGTTATTTATAAGGGCATTTCTAATCCCTTGCCACGTATCTGGGATACCGTTGGCGTTTATAAGACGGGCCGCGGACCCCGTAACTTTATTAAGGATCCCATTAATAAGGGCCTGGTTTGATAAATCGTGGCCCGGCTCTGTGATAAAGTACGTTATTACAATTTGGTCACAGAGGTTAATAAACCTCGTTAGTATATGTGGGTTCCCATCGAACTCTGGCACTAACCGGAGTGCTTTAAAAATTACATCCACGTCATGTTGAATCTGGACTGCCATTTCGGGTATCGCTTCTAAATTACGCCTATTATCAATGAAACTAAACCTACGAATCCTATCACTACTACTACGCCCTAGATTTCTCGGATGGAAAATCTTGGAGGCTTCACTATTCTACCTTATAAAATAAAATATAACGTTCGCTACTATAGCGGCACTATATATACTACTATCACTAGGTAATACACTAGATAAATTCTACGAATCTAATCCTAATCTAATGGCTATAATACGACTAACACAATATAATATATTTAATAAGGAAAGGATATAGCAATAAGTGAATGGGTAAGGACTGAGAACGATTCAAAAGCACTTACAACATTTTTTTCGATGAGCCGATTTCTAGGTTCTCCCCAGTCTGCCGCTGCCGTAGATTCTTCTGGATACCTCGAAGTAGCACTGATTCTACTTTTATAAGTATCCGCTCCGACTGCGCCACTTTTGCAGGCGACAGATGGAGGTCTCAAAAAAAATGTTTTTAGTTTTAAAATACTTTAATTAAAATAAGAGTTACAAATAATATTAATTCTAAGTTAAAAGTAAAGGTCCACACGATGTGGGGTTCTAGTTAATAATGCCGATTCCCGGAGTCCGATGGCGGTCGTCCGGTCGGTGTCGCAACACGGCGGTGGCACGTTGTGCTGACGCCGTGGGAACGTGTAGCCGCGGTTGCTAACTGTTAATGAGGTAAATGTCGACGCGGCGATCTTCATACATTAACATCGCGTAACAGGGGCTCCCATACAACAAACCTGAATTTTTTGACGTTTTTCGATCTATATTAATAATGGTAACAGGTAGATGCTTGAAATTTTCACAGTATATTTAATTTTATATTTACTTCAATAGTAAATAATAAAATTAAAATAAAATTAAAATTTAAGGGGGGCTCCCATACAGTACGGAACCCTCCGTGCGCGAGTCCGACTCGTACTTGGCCAATTATTTAGGTTTAACGACTAGGGACGATACACTTGCCGCCGATCAATATTTTCTTTTAGGTAACTACTTATTGATCTTTAAATCAAATTAAATTTTGCTCAACAAAAAGAATATTACAGGCTGAATGAAGCACAAGTAGCAGCACGTAAGTCTAGCGCTGTGGGTACTGTGGAAGGGATGACTGCGCATGTTGACCGCCGTACTAAACTCATGCGCAGCCACCCCCTCCACACTTCGCTCAGAACTAGACTAGTATGATGCGACCTGTAACTACCTACCTATGTATTTCAAGCCTAGTTGTATAAAAACGTAAGTATACTTAGTTCAAGTTATTTCATTTACTTACAGGTGTAATTCGCACCGGGTATACTAAGTAAACTTCGGATCATTATTTTGAACAACTTTTACCAGGAGTTATACATATATTACTATACATTTTGTCGTTTCTCAGTTGCGATTTTGTCTAGGAAAACTGTTTTTTTTTTCTGCGGCTTAGCATACTCTATGCGAATATGTAGGTACTTCGTTATAGTAAATGTGTACTTCGTAGGTACATAATTATTAATTCTAGGCTGGATTAAAATTGTCGGCGACGCGCATCCCGTGTTTTGGACATATGAGTAGGTATAGGTACCTATTGCTACTGCTCAAGAATAAGAATAAGAAATATTTATTGGCCATAAAACAAGTCATGATTTACATTGGATCTCACTTACTAACATAATCATTATCTAGTACATGAAAATGAGGATTCTGAAAATTGCATTGACATATATTCGCTTAATTTGTAAAATGGATTAACTTTAAAGAAATGTTTTATTGTATTTTTAAATCGATCAAAATCTGACTTGGTTACATGATTTGGTAATTTATTATACATAGTTATTTTATTTGTCAGTCCTTGTTTTTCTACTTTAACTAGCCTAGTGGAAGGCTTATCTAGCTTATCCTTATTTCGTAGGTTGTATCGATGCCTGTTCTGGTTTGTAGGTAACCACACGCCTCGAGTCGACAGACGCCAAGAAATTGATGCGGCCAATACCTTATTAGGGTTCCGTACCCAAAGGGTAAAAATGGGACCCAATTACTAAAACTCCGCTGTCCGTCTGTCCGTCTGTCTGTCACCAGGCTGTATCTCATGAAACGTTATAACTAAAAAGCTGAAATTTACACAGATGATGTATTTCTGTTGCTGTCATTACAACAAATAAACAATTATGTACCACAACAAATAAAACTAAAAAAAAAAAAAAATATATTTAAGGCGGGCTCCCATACAACAACCTTGAATTTTTAGCCGTTTTTCGTAAAAGGTAGATTCTTGAAAAATTTAAATAATATTTAGTTGTATGTTCGCTTTAATAGTAAATAATTGAATTTAAATATAATAAATATTTATAAATATCCCATACAGTACGGAGGGTTCCTTCCGTGCGCGAGTCCGATTCGTACTTAGCCTATTTTTAGTTGTGGGGGCGATAATTCTAGTACTGACGTCGCGCATGGGGTGTTGTGTGCATGCCTATACCTTAGAGAATTATCATTATTAGACGAATTTTTAACGATAATCTAGAAAACATAATAATAAATCGTTCCAATACGAATAATAAAATTGCCATACCCTTATCAGGGTCATATGTATAACTATACAAAACATGTTAATTAAGAACCGCATGTAAATTTCACATGTTGCAATCACAGAGATACCAGAGGGATAATGTGGTCGATCGAGAAAAGAAAGAAAGAGATGCAATGATTTAATATGGCATGAGTTAGAAAGAGACTTTAAAAATGTCTCGATTCAGCGGCTAGTTACCATGATTTTTTCTCAGTCGTGTCAAATTCCAATATAATTCATATTTGACAGTTTTGACAGCCATGGGCCAGATTTTCCATACATTTTTGTGGTTGAGTATTTCCTCAAGCGACAACAGCGCTATCTCTCTAGTTGTAATAGCTCTGTGGTTGCAATAAATGGTTAGAGTTAGAGTTTAGAGTATTGTCGCGGGCAGGCGGTGGCGGCGCTGTGCTGGGCGGCGGCGGGCGCGGCGGGCGCGGGGGTGCTGCTGGCGGCGTACTACGCGGCGCAGGAGGGCTGGGAGCACCAGCTCGTCGACAACGCGCTCAACAGTCTGATGCGGCCCGCCTGGGCGGCCGCGCTCGGCTGGCTCGTGCTCGCGGCCGCGCACGGTTATGGAGGTACAACACTTATTCGTCATCATCATCAGATTATTTCGGCCAATGCAGGGCAGAAGCCTCCTCCCTCTGTTGGCAAGTATCCCCGTCTTGTGGTAGTCTCATCCTGGTGTGTCCACCGCTGCATGTACCGGGCCGCGCCGCTCAGTCAGACCTGCGGCACCGGCCATCACCAGTCACCACATCTGGCCAGGTGGCCTGCCCGACGACATTTCACTTTGATTATACGGGATCCGATATCTGCCACCTTAGACGTCCTACAGATCTCCTTATTTATAAAAGTATAACACCTATATAGTTTAGTGAATAAAAATCGGCCAAGTGCGAGTCGGACTCGCGCACGAAAAGATCCGTACCGTGTTGGAGCCCCGAAGCTCCATTCCTCTTGCCATTATTAATAGCGAGCAAAAAAATCTAATAATCACATTTTTTGGATGGAAGCATAAATAAAAATATTTGCTTTATTCTTTTTTTAGTATTTTTAGTTATAGCGACAACAGAAATTCATCATCTGTGAAAATTTCAACGTTCTAGCTATCACGGTTCATGAGATACAGCCTAGTGACAGACAGACAGACAGACGGACAGCGGAGTCTTAGTAATAGGGTCCCGTTTTTACCCTTTGGATACGGAACCCTAAAAAGAAAGGGTTTTGTCCATGATAACAATGCTACCCTTTATAAATGTACCTTCCTACTTGTGGACCGAGCGAGGGAAGAGTCTACGCTTCGAAATTAGCAGAATGTTCTTTCATCTGTCCGGATGTTTGTCAGTTTGGATGTTGGCTCTCGTTGGCGACCTTCCTTCTACGATATAGAGAATGCTACAACGTTTTATTTAGAACTTTACAAAATTAAAATAATTGTGAAGATTTTGTCGCAAGATTCAAAACAATAATCCAATACATAGACAAATAAATACGAAGGGGAGACAAATTTCACTAAAATCAAACAAAACCATGATAATTATAATCGAATGAATATAAACAAAAATATGTTCATGATTACTCATATAGATTTTTTTTTTTTACTAACACGATAGTTAATTTCGTCCAGCGCATCACAGTCAGGATGGCCGAGCGGTCTAAGGCGCCAGACTCAAGGTAACCTTGCTCACTGAACGTGAGTCGAGCTGTTCTGGTCCTCTCTGAGGGCGTGGGTTCGAATCCCACTTCTGACATATTCTTTTTGTAGTGTATTTGTTGCTATTGCATATTGCATGTTCGCTAGGACAAACTGTTGAAACCAATAATGTACTTGTAACATCTTTGTACTGACACAGTTTAGCAATAAAATTTACTTTACTATCTATCTATCTATTTTTAGTTATTTTATCTATCTATCTATCTTTAGTTATTTTATAGCGATTTCAGCCTTTCGTCGAAATCTTAATTATTTATTGCAATACACAAGCAAGGTGCAAAGGTATAATATTTATACATGGTTATCTGCTCATCCTGTAGGTACTAAGCCGAAATTTGACCATCAAGCCGGATTATGACCATCATTATGGACACCTCTTACAATGGAGCCAAACTGAAATTAGAGAAAAAAAAATGAAACAATATATGGACATCTTTGTTTATGGTATGGATAACATCCTTACATAGTATAAAATAAAGTCGCTATTTTCGTTTGTTTGTTTGTCTGTATGCTTAAATCTTTAAAACTACGCAACGGATTTTGATGCGGTTTTTTTTAATGGATAGAGTGATTCAAGAGGAAGGTTTATATGTATAAAAATTTCCGAAATTCCCACGGGAACGGGCACAACGCGGGTAAAACCGCGGGGCGCTGCTAGTATAAGATATAAGCAAAACGCATGAAACAATTTTTTGCTTGAATTTTGGGTTTTCCCCGTAAAAGTTGTTCATAATGACGGTCTTAAAACGGCTGAAAGAGGGGAATCTTTCAGCTTAGTAAATACCTACAGGGTAAGTAGATAACTCTGAATGGCTATATTAATATTCGTCGTTGAGAGTAACTTTTCTTATGAGACCAATTCTAAAAAACGCGAAAAAAATTACAAATTGTTCATCAAGTCGAATGACAAAATGTATGGCAGAATTTTTTATGAGCTTATATTCTTTCACCTGTTCCGATGTTTCTTATCAAATGTTGTTTTTAAACTTTCGCGATTTGAACACATTATTATTATGTACTACGGGACTAATCGCGCACTCAAATTACGAGATAAATAAATATTATCCCGACGTTTCAACCGAGTTGCATCGGTCGTGGTCTCGGGTATCGGAGTTGTAAAACACCTCAGAAGCAGAGCGAAACTAAACGAATTAAGGCTTGGTTGCACCATGTTACTTTAGCAATGACAAACATGTTATAGTAATGGTTAGGGAAAATAATGTGTTGCACCATTTGACAATTTGTAAGATGACGTCATAACTTTAACTGTAACCGTAACCGCCCACGATTCACTGGTTAATGTTATTGTTAACGTTAATTGTCTGTCAGAATTGTATAGTCCTGATAACTTTAACTATTCCAAGGAATACGCTGGTGCAACACATTTCGCAGTCACTGTTTAAGTCAGCGTTATTGTTATTGTTAAATTTGACAATAATCTTAACTATAACTACCAATATGGCGCAACCGAGCCTTAATCTACTTATTTACCACTTTAATCACATTTCACTATAATTACAATAATTTCAAATAAATTCGAAAAATCAAAACTCAATCAACAAAAGTCGGACTCAGAATGAATTAAGAACATGTCACCAAAGATTATAATGACATAAAGAGGTTGTAACCATATTTTATGTCTCTACCCGTGACCACGACCGATGCAACTCGGTTGAAACGTCGGGATCATGAGGTAATTATTTATATCGTATTTTAGTGCACGATTAGTCCCGTAGTGTATAATAATAATGTTTCTTATGAAATCTTGCAAATTTTTAATCCACTTCCCGGTTACCGATTGAGCTGAAATTTTGCTTACATGTGTAAATCGCGTGACAATGCAATATAACGACGACATGGTGCTGATCTGACGATGGCTCTGGAAGGTGGTCATAGGAACTTAATAATGAAACACGCATCCCCATCGAGTTTCAGGTCGTTTGAATTCCCTTGGCGAGTACTAACTTGTTCAGTAAAAGCTTGTTAGGGTTCCGTACCCAAAGGGAAAAACGGGACCCTATTACTAAGACTTCGATGTCCGTCTGTCCGTCTGTCACCGGGCTGTATCTCAAGAACCATGACAGCAAGGGAGCTGAAATTTTCACAGATGTATGTATTCCGGTTGCCGCTACGACAACAATTACTAAAAACAAAATAAAATAAATATTTAAGGGGGGCTCCCATACAGTACGGAACCCTCCGTGCGCGAGTCCGACTCGTACTTGGCCGATTATTTGAAATAAGTATAATTGTAATAATTTCCGGTGGTAGGTCCGGTGGGCGCGGCGCTGTCGGCGCGGGCGTGGCGCGCGCCGGCGCGGCTCTGCTACGGCGTGTACTTGCTGCACGTCCCGCTCATCACCGCCATCGACGGCAGCGCCACCACGCTCGACCACTTCTCGCCCGCCAGATCTGTAACTAAATTACTATTTGTATTATAACAATACATATTTTACAATACATAGATATACGAGTACATATATCCACAAGGTGAATAGATGACTTCATGAACCGCTTGAGCACAAGTTCAGAGTTTAGCGGCAGCGGCAGCAGCGGCGGTGGGGCTGCCGAGTGCTTGGAGCGGAACGTTGTTTTGTGCCGTCATGTGCCACAAGCTCCGGATAACCCGATCCTCACTCAGATGTTAAGTGAGCTTCAGTCAGGATTGAGTTGGTACATTGGTTCTATACCGCTCGCTCCCCGCACCCCGCACCCCGCGCCCCGCTCATAGCGACGAGCTCGTGACCCAGCGATGAGATCGCAGGATCGCGCTCGATTCAAACCGCTTCCAACCGGTCTTATTGGAGATCTAATGTCTGTAGGGAAAACCTATGCCTGGCAGTGGAAGTCCTATGGCTGAAATAACGAACCACGAATACTTAGTTGAGCATGTAAGTAGGTACCTAAGTACTTATTTCATAGCATAAGAAAAGGATGAGTTTTTTAAATGTCTATTTGTGGATAAACATACCTTTTTGGATTGGATCGTACACACTGATAGATAGAGTTGCTAGTTAATTGTCATAATTCTCTTAATGACTCACTATTATACATAAATATTAAGAAGAATATTGATAATTTTGTGTGGAAGAGGTTGAGTTTTTTATCATTTTAGGATCAGTGCTATGCTTATTTCATGATGAACCTGATGTGTGGTTTCAGTATTACTTGGTGTACCCGTTCTTAAACATGGTGTATCTATAGGACTAGCCTGAAACCAGATATAATATAAACTTGTACAGGCCGAATCAATCTTGTTGGCGGCTGTGATGTTGGCTGCAAGCTGAGACAACCCAATCTTGACTGAAGCTCACTTACCTAACTACGAGGATCGGGCTATAAGTACGCGGCTAATGGTGCCGCCACACTCGCCACGAGGCGACGCGAGCACCGCAGCTGTAGCTAACTTCACATCGTATACAAGTCGGCGATGTGAAGTTAGCTACAGAAGCGGTGCTCGTGTCGCCTCGTGGCGAGTGAGGACGCACCATATCATCACAGCTGCCAGGAATGGGGTGTGTCACAGCTTGTAGCTCACATCACAGCCGCCAACTTATATGAATTGGACTATACTAATTGTGTTTTTGTCGGTCGACAGTTGTTGACGTTCGCGGGATACGCGACGGTATCGTTCCTTGCGTCGTTCGTCGCCAACGTTTTGATCGACGCTCCGTTCTCCAAGATCTTTAAACTCATTTTGAAAAAAGGTGAGTAACAATCTTCGAGAAAATATCTACAGAGCCACAGTGCCTAAGTGAAAGGAGTAAAACCATAGAATAATAACGCCGAGAAACCGAGAACAAGCACGCTAAGTGAAGCAACAAATACAAAGCTTTAAAAGCTTTGTAAGCGAGCGGCGCGCGGCAGTACTCACAGTCGTACCGTGATACAAACAGCTCCCGTAATTTATATTTTAAAATGACGGTTTGTGTGGTAAACGGGTGCCAAAGTGAATCGGCAAAACAAAACAAACAATGCAACATCACATTCCACATGTCACATTACAAATTATCTAATAATTTGATGTAAAACGCCTTCCAATGTAAATATAAATTCACAAAATTTCGACAGACGCCATAATGACTAAAAGTTGCAAGTAAAGGGTAAAACTTTTTCCCCACATATTGAAATTGAAATTAGTAATGAAATATACTTCCATTGCCTTGACACGGGATTATCAGTATTATTATGTTTTCATACTACTTGCTTGATAAGTACCAAAGCGAGACATTATCATCATAATACAATCATGATGGTTATGACCTTAGGTTATGACAGAGCGACAATGTCTTGATTTGGAACGTCATAATACGTTACTTCTTTACATGGAACAGATGCGGGTATCTTAAAGAGATTTCATACGATAATCAAGTAGGCAATTATAGTCCAGGAGGCAAGCGACAAAAATCACAACTTTTTTAAATTTAAACTGGGTATTACATGAAAGGACTTTTCGTGTGGAAAACAGTTCGTAGTAACAAAGTAAAACTAAAAACACAATAATTAAATTGGTCAAAATCGAATTCTAACTAAACGGTTATAATTATGTACTAAAAGATAAAAAATAATAGCTCAAAAATAAAATCGTGAGGCCTTCGCCTGAAAGATTTCATTATGTATGATACGCCCCACGATATTATTTTAGAATTATTATTTTTTATCTTTTAGTACATAAAACCGTTTAGTTAAAAAAAATACCAATTTCATTTTTGTGTTTTTAGATTTACTTTGTTACTACAAACTGTGTTCCACACGAAAAGCCCTTTCATGTAATACCTATACTGATGGAATTAAAAAAAAAAAGGTTATCCGCTATTTTATAGCGGCGGCCATCTTGTTTTTACAATAATATTGAATAAACATAATTTTATTGTCACAAGAACCAAGGAAGTATACCAAATTTAAGAGCAATCGGTTGACAGGAAAAGGGTAACATTTCAATGACTAAATTTGACCCAAGAAAACCAACGGGGTAAGCTAAATAAAGCGCTCCTGGTGAAAACGAGGAAGAACTAACAGAAATGTTTGGAGCCACACTCAAACGCACAAGTATAAGTTATGCAAAATCTGTACTAAAGGCTCTGAAACAATTTCCCAACTCTTTGGGGTAATCTGATTCTGATAGTAACATTACTTGTTTCGTAGTGTGCGTGTTGCCGCGCGTAAATACGTATGACTCGCGCATACATCAATCGTGTTGATGCTTCACTCTCGAGATTTTTTTGAAATGCAACTATCATTCTCGGCGTTATTATTCTATGAGTAAAACAATGTCCGAGCGCCGTCTTACATACTGACTTAGATGTTTACATTAAATAATTCACAATGACCCGTTTTCTCGAATCTCGACGTTATGTCATAATATCTAATTAGTGCTTGTAACCGAACACTTTGGCATCGCGCGGCGTTGTAGTCAGCTTGCAATCGCCTTACGACTAACTAAAAAGCCTGCCCACTACGTAGCTTGGGCAGAGTTTTGGCTCGGACACTTTTTTTGCACGATTGTGACTATAGATATTTGCTTGAAGATAACAACGCAATAAGTATGATATTTTCTAAAGCATTTACCACGTATTCGAATTGGTAAAAAACGTTTCAACATTTTTAATTGACTGTGAGCCACAAAGTATTATCAAGTCATACCAAAATTCAAATCAATCCATTGTTTCGTTGCTGAGAAAAAAAAAACTCCTATCCTAAAGGATTTATGAATTTTATTTCGGGATAATAATATGTAGTCCGTCACTTTCTGTCTATCAAACTATGCCCTTGTGACAAAAATCACTAATAAAATCCTACTAATATTATAAATGTGAAAGTTTGTAAGGATGGATGTATGGATGTTTGTTACTCTTTCACGCAAAAACTACTGAACGGATTGAGATGAAACTTTGCAATAATATAGCTTATATATCAGAATAACACATAGGCTATAAATTATAATGATATTGCGTAAATTTTCCATATTATAACAATAAGTGTTAAGTAAGTAGGTAAAATTCTACCATCTGCGAGCTATTCTAGCGTGCGAAGAAATGTCAAAAAAAGAACTGTCGAATCGAACAAATGTCAAATCGATTTTTTTCTTTCCACCTCCTTTATAAAGGGTATGGTAAGGGCCTCGAAATATCATGCGGGCGAAGCCGCGGGCAAAAACTAGTAATTATTAATTCTAATACTATACATGTTCACCATCGTTATGAACAATATTTACTATAGGGCTAACCCAAAATTGGAAATAAAAAGCTGAAGTCAATACGTCGCTCCGTTGTTGCGTGATAGAGGAACAAACCAACAAATACATTTTCGGATTTATAATAATTAAATTAATTAATTAATTAATTATTAGTAGGATGAAATATTTTTTTACCCACCATAAGAACTCTGATTTTCCTTTTGTTACAGAGAGGAAGGATCCCAAACAAATGGTTACGCAAATGTAGCTCGGTTAAATATTGCAAACTTATCAATTTCAAAACATTAAAATAAATAATTATTTTGCTATGCATGTTGTAAATAATTTTAAAGATTAAATTATTATAAAGTAAACTTGGTTTGATTTATTTTACCTATCATCCTTATCCATGATCAAGAAACATGAACATTTGGCCATAATTTTGTATATTTCATTCGATTTCGATTAGATAAATTACCTAATCTTTAATTAATGAATAGGTAATGAGATTATACACAAAGCACTATCAGAATACTTCCAGTTGGACGGGAACACGGAAGTAAAAAGGTTAAAATATTTATGACAAAATATTTTTTAACACTTATACCATTTTTTATCAATATTAAATTCTCCTAAATTGCAGTTTTACAAAATAAGTGCTAGCGAAATTACTTCAAAAGCGAGTGCAATGAGTGTGACGACTTAGAAGTACAAAAGAGTACATTCAAGTATTAGTAGGAGTATTTATCTATAAATTAGCCTTAAGTTTAGTTGTAAGTAAATTTATTGTTTTATAAAGGCTGTATATTTATTAAATAAATAACAAAAAAACAGTAAATTAGAAAAATAAAAATGTCAGTGTTGAAGTGTTTACTACTAGCCGTAGTGTGTAGTGTCGGCATCCCCCGTGCGCGCGGTAACCTGGTGTGGGAGCCGCCCAACAGCGCGCTGGATAACGCGCTGTATGAAGCTGTGCTCGACCCCGAGCTCTGCGAGCGACAGGTGCGGCTCGTGGCGAGGGACTCCTTCCTCCGGCTACGATGTGAGTACCTGGACATAGTCATAGGACGTCCGCTGTTGGACGTACACTTCACATAGCTAGAAGTAAAAAATTATAGAAAACTAATATCCAATAAGTAAAGCTAATGTTACCTCTCCTTAAATTGCGACGCCCTCACGGGGTCAATATCACTTAGTT
Source organism: Hypomecis atomaria (assembly GCA_964007245.1). NCBI lineage: Eukaryota > Metazoa > Arthropoda > Insecta > Lepidoptera > Geometridae > Hypomecis > Hypomecis atomaria. Next base: position 24,114,839 of record OZ023287.1, on the reverse strand, counting down.
AAGACAAGTTTGTAGGAACTTTTGCTGTAACAGCAATAAACGAATATAAATACCTAGGTAATATGTTATGTATTTCCATTAAAACAGCTTGGAAGCGGCATGTATCCAGCGCGACCCTGCGCTCTTGAACAAGTCATCTGTCCACTTTGTGGATGGACGTTCTCCGCTGCGCTTCCTGGTACGTGGTCTAGTCCTCCGTGCTATATGCTCTGCCCACTGGCAATTCAACATGCCAATCTGCTGGGCTATATCGGTAACTGGTTCTTCTACGGAACCCCTCATTTCTGATTTGATCTCGCGGAGAGACTCCGAGGATAGCCCTTTCCATACCGCATTGGGCTACTTCGAGCCCATTAATAAAGAGAAGTAGTAGGAGAACGTTTCTATGCCGCACATCAATCAACAATTTATTTACCCTAACATCAGTAAATATTGTGCGTGGGTTGTATTTTCCTTTTGATTTGCAGTCTTGGACGCTGGCATAAGAACTCCGCGAGGAATCCTGATAGGGAACACATTGGACCTCGGGAACTATCACCAATGCCTCGGCATCACCGAGGAGTTGGAGGAATCAGTGGTCCAAGGGAAGTACTGCGTGATTCGCGTGCCTCTGTCGCAGAGCTTCGAGTTCCCGGAGCTGGCGCCGCCCGCCCGGGGGGAGTTCGACCCGAGGTCGCTCCACGTGGGGAATGAGACGCTGCAGCAGCTGGAGCAGTGGGCCGGTCTGGCGACGGCTGTGCAAGCGATGAGAACTACAGATGAGAGGTAGATATAATGACTGAATGCTCTATTTTCTGTAGATAGTCAACTTGAATAAGAGCTTTAGCAAATATGGCAACTGCATAAGCCATGAATGTCTACTAGTTTTGATCAAAGGTGTTTTATTCGTCACGCACTTTCCAATTAAGTGGGCCTGCCACGAGGCCGCGTAGAATTGTTGCAGTAGTTGGTGATAAAAATGTGGCATGATTCCCTTTATAATGTATACATTCGTGAAGCTAAGCATTTTCTCTAGTGGCGCTACTGCCTACTTTTACCCACCCTTGATAAAGTTTATTGACTATGCTATAAAGTTTTCCGGAGTGGGCAAAGAAGTGGGCACTGGTCACCCGTGCCTCCCCTTAGCTACACTCATGGGTGTATAATCAGAAGGACTTTGGTACGTGTAGGCTGGCGGCGGGCAGCCCGCTGGCGGCGCTGACGTTCCGCCTGGCCGTGTGCGTGCCGCGGCCGTGCTCCACCGAGCAGGCCGTCACGTCACTGCTGTTCAACGTATCAGCCCTGGGGTTCCAGTACGAGGAGGAGTTCTGCCGCCTGCCCGCCGACAAGCGCTGGGCGCCCGCCGACACCGCCGCCGTGTGAGTTGCTTCCACATCTACAATAGGCATCTACATCAACGTAGGCATTTAGGTACTAACAAAGATTTCCTGGAACGTATTTCATACACTACTATATTACAATACAGTACATGTTTCATCTTTACTATGCTTACTAAGTAATATAGATATCATAAATCCAATAGTATGCTTGTTGGTTTATTAGTTTGTTTGTTACTCTTTCACGCAGCAACAGAGGGATTTTAAAGAATCGGAGAATGTTAATAGACTAGTTTAGTCCCGCAAAAAAAGATTCCTATAGGATAGCACAAAAATCGAAAGCCTTGTGGGCGAAGCTGCGGAAAAAAGTAGCGATAATTTTCTAGCGAAAGTATACTTGTAATTTGATTTTGTTGCCAAGTTTACACAGGGAGGTACTCGTGCCTGTATTAATTACCGACTTTTTTTTCATTTTCAGGGTTGTGTTTTCGGTTCTCGGAATCCTCACTCTGCTCAGCACGTATTACGATCTACATCATACGTTTATTCGGGGAAAAGGTCGGTTTGGCTTTCACTTATTTTTCGATAATGTTATTTATTCATACTCCTGTTACTTTACATCAAAAACAGATAGGTAATTAAAATTGAAAATAAACTTATTGATAGCTCTATAAGTATCTAACTATACCTATTTATTTATAGTTGTCAAATGATAAAGTGTTTATAGATCGCAATAAAAAAGACACCTCCTTATACCTACTTACTATATTTACATCTTTGGGACATCCACCGACTAGGTGGATCGACGATATAGGTAATTAAGCCCACAGGAAAGCGCTGGGTGCAAGCTTTCATGGGATTATTGGAAATCCATAGGGCGGGGAGACGAGACCTATGTCCAGCAGTGGATGTCCTACGGTTGAAATTGATGATATTTATAGTGATTATACGAGTAAACCTATCTAGTTAGGTCTTCAAAATTGACCCCAAAAACTGTTTTTCAGATTATTATGACCAAAACCAAATATTAATTTGGATCTATCTTAATTTTAGAGGCAAAAACAGCAAACGTGTACGGTCGGTTATTCTCTGTGTACACGAATGGGAAGCGCCTGCTGAGCTTCCCGTCGGATGGCGGCACGCTGCAGTGTGTGGACGGCGTGCGCGCGCTCGCCATGCTGTGGGTCATCGTCGGACACTCGTTCACGTCGGAGGCGCACTGGCTCAACCCCATCGACACCTTCCTGGTGAGTTCCCTGCCGAGTCCCGCCGGCTGGCGGCACGCTGCAGTGCGCGCGCCATGCTGTGGGTCATCGTCGGACACTCGTTCACGTCGGAGGCGCACTGGCTCAACCCCATCGACACCTTCCTGGTGAGTTCCCTGCCGAGTCCCGCCGGCTGGCGGCACGCTGCATGCTGTGGGTCATCGTCGGACACTCGTTCACGTCGGAGGCGCACTGGCTCAACCCCATCGACACCTTCCTGGTGAGTTCCCTGCCGAGTCCCGCCGGCTGGCGGCACGCTGCATGCTGTGGGTCATCGTCGGACACTCGTTCACGTCGGAGGCGCACTGGCTCAACCCCATCGACACCTTCCTGGTGAGTTCCCTGCCGAGTCCCGCCGGCTGGCGGCACGCTGCATGCTGTGGGTCATCGTCGGACACTCGTTCACGTCGGAGGCGCACTGGCTCAACCCCATCGACACCTTCCTGGTGAGTTCCCTGCCGAGTCCCGCCGGCTGGCGGCACGCTGCATGCTGTGGGTCATCGTCGGACACTCGTTCACGTCGGAGGCGCACTGGCTCAACCCCATCGACACCTTCCTGGTGAGTTCCCTGCCGAGTCCCGCCGGCTGGCGGCACGCTGCAGTGCGCGCGCCATGCTGTGGGTCATCGTCGGACACTCGTTCACGTCGGAGGCGCACTGGCTCAACCCCATCGACACCTTCCTGGTGAGTTCCCTGCCGAGTCCCGCCGGCTGGCGGCACGCTGCATGCTGTGGGTCATCGTCGGACACTCGTTCACGTCGGAGGCGCACTGGCTCAACCCCATCGACACCTTCCTGGTGAGTTCCCTGCCGAGTCCCGCCGGCTGGCGGCACGCTGCATGCTGTGGGTCATCGTCGGACACTCGTTCACGTCGGAGGCGCACTGGCTCAACCCCATCGACACCTTCCTGGTGAGTTCCCTGCCGAGTCCCGCTGGCTGGCGGCACGCTGCATGCTGTGGGTCATCGTCGGACACTCGTTCACGTCGGAGGCGCACTGGCTCAACCCCATCGACACCTTCCTGGTGAGTTCCCTGCCGAATCCCGCCGGCTGGCGGCACGCTGCATGCTGTGGGTCATCGTCGGACACTCGTTCACGTCGGAGGCGCACTGGCTCAACCCCATCGACACCTTCCTGGTGAGTTCCCTGCCGAGTCCCGCCGGCTGGCGGCACGCTGCAGTGCGCGCGCCATGCTGTGGGTCATCGTCGGACACTCGTTCACGTCGGAGGCGCACTGGCTCAACCCCATCGACACCTTCCTGGTGAGTTCCCTGCCGAGTCCCGCCGGCTGGCGGCACGCTGTATGCTGTGGGTCATCGTCGGACACTCGTTCACGTCGGAGGCGCACTGGCTCAACCCCATCGACACCTTCCTGGTGAGTTCCCTGCCGAGTCCCGCCGGCTGGCGGCACGCTGCATGCTGTGGGTCATCGTCGGACACTCGTTCACGTCGGAGGCGCACTGGCTCAACCCCATCGACACCTTCCTGGTGAGTTCCCTGCCGAGTCCCGCCGGCTGGCGGCACGCTGCAGTGCGCGCGCCATGCTGTGGGTCATCGTCGGACACTCGTTCACGTCGGAGGCGCACTGGCTCAACCCCATCGACACCTTCCTGGTGAGTTCCCTGCCGAGTCCCGCCGGCTGGCGGCACGCTGCATGCTGTGGGTCATCGTCGGACACTCGTTCACGTCGGAGGCGCACTGGCTCAACCCCATCGACACCTTCCTGGTGAGTTCCCTGCCGAGTCCCGCCGGCTGGCGGCACGCTGCATGCTGTGGGTCATCGTCGGACACTCGTTCACGTCGGAGGCGCACTGGCTCAACCCCATCGACACCTTCCTGGTGAGTTCCCTGCCGAGTCCCGCCGGCTGGCGGCACGCTGCAGTGCGCGCGCCATGCTGTGGGTCATCGTCGGACACTCCTTCATAGGATGCAAGGCGTTTTCTCCGTATTCTATGAACCTCCTCCAAACCACCTCTGAAGAGATATGTGGCCAAATCATTTGAAATAATTTAGCAAAAGGCTTTTCTATCGTGAAGAATTGAAAATATTATCAAAAACTGCGTATTTTGCATGAAATTCTTCAAAAGTATGTTGAAAAATTTAAATATTAATGACAACATGAGTGATTTAGTGAATGATTACATAAATTAATGCAACGCTATCTGCTAATGGGCAAAGATAAAAAAAATTTAACAAAACACACGCGGTGAATTTAGATAGTAGACAATCAAAGCAAGATTATCAAATAAAAAAAACATGATTGAGGTACCTATTGTCAATAATGATAATATAAGATCCGGCTTTAAAAAAAGGTACAGATACAGATACAGATTATTTATTGGTAAAACATTACAAGTCAAAAATAAAAATATGAATTAGTACAATACTTAATATTAGGTACCCATATCATGGGTACTATATGGTACTTACAAATTTGTCATTTTTAAATTCGTTTAGTTTGTAGTACGCCTTACTAGTAAGTAAGAGCTTTAGCTTTCGCTGAAAAATTGCAGTTGAAGCTGCATCCTTTATGCTCTCCGGTAGATGGTTGTATAGGGATGTACCGCACACATACACTGATTTCTCTGACTTTGCGAGTGAGTGCGCAGGTGTTCTCAATCTGCCTCTGTACCTCAGTGAGGCAGGGTCGCGGTTACTACCTAAAGTGTCAAATTTTTGTAGGTTTAACCGAACGAAAGTACAGATTTGGTAAATATAGATGGATGGAACCGTTAGTATTTTTAATTCTATGAAGTGAGGCTTCGCAGATGCATCCCACTTAATCCTGACTATAGCGCGAATGGCGCGCTTCTGAAGTATAAGTGCTCGCTCCGATTCCGCCGCGTCCCCCCACAGCTCGGTCCCGTACATTAACAAAGAATGGACCGTGGCGAAGTAGCAGGAGAGTGCGGCGTGGCGGGGAGCTGACGCTGCCACTCGGCTTAGAGCATAGCAAGCCCGACTCAGGCGCGCACACAATTCGTCAATATGGATATTCCACTTTAAGGCGCGATCTACATGAAAGCCGAGTAGCTTCACACACGAGACCTGCTGTAGGGCAACGTCCCGCACTGTTACTGCCAAGGCTTGCTGCGGTTTGTTCGCGAGATTAAAGTGGATGCAGCAAGTTTTGCTCACGTTCAGAGCAAAACCATTTGCTGAGAACCATTTTTGTAACTGTTGTGCGACACTTGTGAGCTTCTGTCTTAATGCCGGTAGGCTTGGTGCAGATACTAGGGCTGCAACATCATCTGCAAACATATAAACTTCAGCGTCATCTATTGACTCTGGTAAGTCGTTCATCAACACTGTAAAAGCTGTATTTGATAAACATGACCCTTGGGGAATACCTAGATCTGGAATGCCAGCCTCAGATCGAACTTGACCCGAGTCGCCGACAGTCGCCGACAACCGTCTGACATCTGTCAGTACCAAAGTCAGTCATTAAGTTTTCTGCCGGTGCTCTTACGCCGTAATGTTCAAATTTAGCCCTTAACAAGTTGCGGTCGGCGGTATCGAAGTATCATTTATTTACAAGTCTCGTACGATATTTTTTAACCAATTAATGTACCTAATACATAATTATGGGCTAAGATCGTGAAATGGCCATAGGATTTATATAAATAGTGTACTTGGTTTTATAAACAACTATCTCAAGGATATCTGCTGATATCTGCTTTTCATCGTCTTTGTAAATGAAATTGCAAAATGTTTTGAACATTCAAAAGTTATTCTTTATGCTGACGACATGAAAATTATTTTTGTCCTATTAATTCACTAGAAGATGCGCAACTTCTTCAGGCTGATTTAAACCGGTTTGATAGATATTGTTTAGCAAACAAACTCGAATTAAATGTTTCCAAATGTTACACATGTTCATTTACCCGTAAACCGCACCTTATTTCACTTATAAACTTAAAAACACTGATATCACACGAGTTAAATCTATTCGTGACTTGGGTATTATATTCGATAGTAAATTACTGTTTGAAGAGCATATTGATAACATTGTAAACAAGGCATCCCGCGCACTTGGCTTTGTTATTCGCTTATCAGCTGATTTCAAGTTGATAAAAACTATTAAAATTCTTTATTGTGCTTATGTCAGAAGTCACCTTGAATATGCTTCACAGGTCTAGAATCCCATGTATGATATTTATACCAAACGTATTGAACGTATTCAGGCACGATTTTTACGGTTCCTACAATTTAAGTCTAAAATTTACCTTTCGAATTATACTAAACGCTGTAAAAAAATTCATATCCTTCCTCTGGAGACGCGGAGGCGGATTGTAGATATATCATTCTTACTAAAGGTAGCAAATGGTTCCGTTGATTGTTCTGAAATACTTGATAAATTAGGCATCAAAGTGACAGTCGATCCGTTTAGAAGGCCTTGCTCAGTGCATGTCCCCCCGCGAGTACCAACTACAGGCAGAACACATTCTTACTGAGGGCGAGTCGCAGCTTCAATGCAGAGGCTGCACTGCACGACATTGATTTATTTACAACGTCCGATTTGCAGTTAAGGCTTTTATTAAGTGATGCATTTTTTGATACGTACTGATGTACCTATCTAGAAATTTTTGTGTGTATTATTTCTATGAGATGTACAGTTGTTTTTCTTTAGCATAGCAGTGGAAGTTTATAATTGGCCATATTTATATATTTAAGTAAATTTACTTATGCTTAGCTGTTAACTTCCTTAATATTAATAAAATAAAATGTTTTAAGAGATGAATCTTTATCAGTTGATAAATTAAATAAAATCCAGCGTCAGACGACCAACAACGCCAAATAGCCCAATTATAACATGTAATTTTTTTTGATAAATGAATTTCTTAAAATATAAGTACTACGATTGCAATTTTATGTTATAGTTTTATTTATATAGGGCCCTGAAATTTTGCTATTATTAAAGTGATAATGATAACGTAAAAAATGTTATTTTCCAGTGGATGACATCGTACGGCGCGCTGTGGATCACGGGGGCCCATATCACTGTGGACACATTTTTCACCCTGAGTGGGTTACTGGTCGTCTACACCACTACTGGGAAGCTAACGTCAAGTAAGTCGTCCTATAGAAATGCACTGCTTACTTACTTCCTACCGATCGCAAAAAAGACTACTAATGTACCTACTTATCTACCTGAAACAAAACATTAATAAACAAACTTGCGTACAAACTGTCGAGGCATACTATTAGTTACACTTTTGTACTGATAAAATTGAAAGCAATAAGTACCTAAAAGTGTACCTTACCCATTGCAGTGAAACTATTGAAGAACCTCCACTTGTTCTACCTGAACCGCCTGGTGCGGATGTTCCCGCTGCTGGCGGCGGGCGTGCTGCTGGAGGCTTCCTACTTCAACCGCGCCACGGACGGGCCGGAGTGGGCCACCGTGGCCGCGCAGGCCGAGCGCTGCCGGGCCTTCTGGTGGTCCACGCTGCTGCACGTGCAGAACTATCTCAATCCCGCCATGACGGTCAGTATACCGCGCCACGGACGGGCCGGAGTGGGCCACCGTGGCCGCGCAGGCCGAGCGCTGCCGGGCCTTCTGGTGGTCCACGCTGCTGCACGTGCAGAACTATCTCAATCCCGCCATGACGGTCAGTATACCGCGCCACGGACGGGCCGGAGTGGGCCACCGTGGCCGCGCAGGCCGAGCGCTGCCGGGCCTTCTGGTGGTCCACGCTGCTGCACGTGCAGAACTATCTCAATCCCGCCATGACGGTCAGTATACCGCGCCACGGACGGGCCGGAGTGGGCCACCGTGGCCGCGCAGGCCGAGCGCTGCCGGGCCTTCTGGTGGTCCACGCTGCTGCACGTGCAGAACTATCTCAATCCCGCCATGACGGTCAGTATACCGCGCCACGGACGGGCCGGAGTGGGCCACCGTGGCCGCGCAGGCCGAGCGCTGCCGGGCCTTCTGGTGGTCCACGCTGCTGCAAGTGCAGAACTATCTCAATCCCGCCATGACGGTCTGTATACCGCGCCACGGACGGGCCGGAGTGGGCCACCGTGGCCGCGCAGGCCGAGCGCTGCCGGGCCTTCTGGTGGTCCACGCTGCTGCACGTGCAGAACTATCTCAATCCCGCCATGACGGTCAGTATACCGCGCCACGGACGGGCCGGAGTGGGCCACCGTGGCCGCGCAGGCCGAGCGCTGCCGGGCCTTCTGGTGGTCCACGCTGCTGCACGTGCAGAACTATCTCAATCCCGCCATGACGGTCAGTATACCGCGCCACGGACGGGCCGGAGTGGGCCACCGTGGCCGCGCAGGCCGAGCGCTGCCGGGCCTTCTGGTGGTCCACGCTGCTGCACGTGCAGAACTATCTCAATCCCGCCATGACGGTCAGTATACCGCGCCACGGACGGGCCGGAGTGGGCCACCGTGGCCGCGCAGGCCGAGCGCTGCCGGGCCTTCTGGTGGTCCACGCTGCTGCACGTGCAGAACTATCTCAATCCCGCCATGACGGTCAGTATACCGCGCCACGGACGGGCCGGAGTGGGCCACCGTGGCCGCGCAGGCCGAGCGCTGCCGGGCCTTCTGGTGGTCTACGCTGCTGCACGTGCAGAACTATCTCAATCCCGCCATGACGGTCAGTATACCGCGCCACGGACGGGCCGGAGTGGGCCACCGTGGCCGCGCAGGCCGAGCGCTGCCGGGCCTTCTGGTGGTCCACGCTGCTGCACGTGCAGAACTATCTCAATCCCGCCATGACGGTCAGTATACCGCGCCACGGACGGGCCGGAGTGGGCCACCGTGGCCGCGCAGGCCGAGCGCTGCCGGGCCTTCTGGTGGTCCACGCTGCTGCAAGTGCAGAACTATCTCAATCCCGCCATGACGGTCAGTATACCGCGCCACGGACGGGCCGGAGTGGGCCACCGTGGCCGCGCAGGCCGAGCGCTGCCGGGCCTTCTGGTGGTCCACGCTGCTGCACGTGCAGAACTATCTCAATCCCGCCATGACGGTCAGTATACCGCGCCACGGACGGGCCGGAGTGGGCCACCGTGGCCGCGCAGGCCGAGCGCTGCCGGGCCTTCTGGTGGTCCACGCTGCTGCACGTGCAGAACTATCTCAATCCCGCCATGACGGTCAGTATACCGCGCCACGGACGGGCCGGAGTGGGCCACCGTGGCCGCGCAGGCCGAGCGCTGCCGGGCCTTCTGGTGGTCCACGCTGCTGCACGTGCAGAACTATCTCAATCCCGCCATGACGGTCAGTATACCGCGCCACGGACGGGCCGGAGTGGGCCACCGTGGCCGCGCAGGCCGAGCGCTGCCGGGCCTTCTGGTGGTCCACGCTGCTGCACGTGCAGAACTATCTCAATCCCGCCATGACGGTCAGTATACCGCGCCACGGACGGGCCGGAGTGGGCCACCGTGGCCGCGCAGGCCGAGCGCTGCCGGGCCTTCTGGTGGTCCACGCTGCTGCACGTGCAGAACTATCTCAATCCCGCCATGACGGTCAGTATACCGCGCCACGGACGGGCCGGAGTGGGCCACCGTGGCCGCGCAGGCCGAGCGCTGCCGGGCCTTATGGTTGTCCACGCTGCTGCACGTGCAGAACTATCTCAATCCCGCCACGACGGTCAGTATACCGCGCCACGGACGGGCCGGAGTGGGCCACCGTGGCCGCGCAGGCCGAGCGCTGCCGGGCCTTCTGGTGGTCCACGCTGCTGCACGTGCAGAACTATCTCAATCCCGCCACGACGGTCAGTATACCGCGCCACGGACGGGCCGGAGTGGGCCACCGTGGCCGCGCAGGCCGAGCGCTGCCGGGCCTTCTGGTGGTCCACGCTGCTGCACGTGCAGAACTATCTCAATCCCGCCATGACGGTCAGTATACCGCGCCACGGACGGGCCGGAGTGGGCCACCGTGGCCGCGCAGGCCGAGCGCTGCCGGGCCTTCTGGTGGTCCACGCTGCTGCACGTGCAGAACTATCTCAATCCCGCCACGACGGTCAGTATACCGCGCCACGGACGGGCCGGAGTGGGCCACCGTGGTCGCGCAGGCCGAGCGCTGCCGGGCCTTCTGGTGGTCCACGCTGCTGCACGTGCAGAACTATCTCAATCCCGCCATGACGGTCACTATGTCTCCAACTTACTCTTTTTAACCGTGGATTTTATATTAGTTTACACAGATAAGCGTGCTACAACCTAGACCGCTTATCTGCTCAACATTAGGCAGTATGTGGTCAAACGCAAACCTATTCAGAATTTAAAAAACAAGTTGAAAACTAAAATGAAATGAAATATCTTTATTCGACAGACACATGAGTACAAAGAACTTATAAAATAACGAAAAAAACAAATGTGTCGAAAGGGACTCTCACCTCAGCTACTTACCTTTACCTAAATATTGAGTGCTGGGAGGACCCAACACTCAACGCTTGTATTCTGATGAGCCTTAGCCCCCTTTATTCAAGGGTAGGTGTAACAACAAAGCATATAAATATTTAAACAAACAAGAATAACAACCCCGTGACAAATCGCTATAAATTGCAAAAACATCAACAAAAGTAATTTTAATCTTATACGAGTGGTCCACAGACTTTTAAAGGGAAGTTCCCTTTATAAGTCTGTGGAGTGGTCGTGGCTGTGTGGATGTTCGCGGAAACTTCGCCGTTGCCGTCTCTTCCGAGGGCTGACGCACGTCTCGCGATGTTCCTCCATCAGTGCCAATCAATCACATCACGAGCACACGGTGCCACGGTGTACTGCGGTCTGTGTGGTTTTCTATGAGATCAGTCCAGCGCGTTGGTGACCGACCTGTGGTTTCGCTTTTCTTCCCGCTCGCTCTCGTGGCGTGAGTAACTGGCTCGAGCAGGAGAAAAAGCGAAGCCGAACGTCAGAGCGCTTACACAATAAGGCCCCAGACTTCGCTTGGCTTCCACTCGGCCCTACACTACCTACAACTCTATCCATTGAGTTCTCATTCTTGGAGATATGCCTGAAGACCTTCAGTATTCGCAACTGCGCAATCGACGTAAACCGATCTTGTATGTGAAGTGTTGGCACAGATCTTGTGTGTGGGCACAGACCCTGGAGTCTGTGATTAATAAATTTTAATTTAAAAAAAAATAAGTGTTTTGATAATGGAACTGTTGGTATCGAGCGTTATTCATGGTATTTTCAACATTTCAAGTTATTTTGCATTCAATCTCTAATTAAATCAAACTATGATAAACGATAACTGGTTAGTTGTAAATAATTTTTACTACATCAATATTGCTTCATAAATTCCTAATGTTTCGGGACGCCTTTACATAACAAGCATGCAGGAAAGTAAAACTGATCACTTACACTTAACTAAAGAGTCCTGTTAATCCCGACCTCTGACCCTTAGCTCTGACCCGTCTAGGTGACAGTGTTTGAATAGGTAACAGATAGGTGGCGCGACAATCGGCGGCTCCCATTAATCTCATTTGACCTCGTGCCTAATAGCCATTATTACTAACTGACAAAATTGGCTACGAGTAAGGCCCTGACCTCGAACCGGTTTCGCAAAGGATGAATCTTAAGTGACAGCTTCATTTATTACTTTTCCTAGCTGAAAAGTTTTATGAAAACGAAGATTTTGCCAATTTATTTCATGAGGTCACTAAAAGTTTGACGGAACCACTGGTATCTATCTCGGATTGTACAAACTTAATACGTAACTTCACGTACTTGAATTGATATAAATCTATTCATCATCATTATCAGCTTATTTCGGCCAACTGCAGGGCAAAAGCCTCCTCCCCCTTACGCCAATTATTTATACTGTGCTGGCACAGGATAGGGACATACAGGTGTTGCCGCAAATCTTTTGGATGTCATCACGCCACCGTTGTATGGGTATACCAGGACTGCGCTTCCCGTCACGGGGCCACCATTCAGTCAGAGACCTGCTCCACCTGTCATCATCACATCTAGCCAAATGTCCTGCCCAACGCCAATTAAGATTGATTAAAAATCTATTGAATTTATAAATTGATTTCGTGTAGAGATCTTGCAGTCGCCGGTCCGAAGTCATCCATGGTCGGGACAGATTTCATAACTTTTATTATCTTTTCAGTATAAATACAAATTTTATATGACACCAATCTCTTCATGTAGTAGGTTATCGGGAAAATAATGATTGACCTCTTCCATCAACACCGGGGTAAGGTTTTTAGGTTAGGTTCTTCGAGTAAATATATCTAAAGGTAGTTACAGTAGAGTCACAATCGTGCAAAAAAAGTGTCCGAGCCAAAACTCTGCCCAAGCTACGTAGTGGGCAGGCTTTTTAGTTAGTCGTAAGGCAATTGCAAGACGACTATAACGCTCCGCGATGCCGAAGTGCTTGGTTACAAGCACAAATTAGGTGACATAACGTCGAGGTCGAGAAAACGGGTCATTGTGAATTATTTAATGTAAATATCTAAGTCGGTATGTAAGACGACGCTCGGACATTTTTTTACTACTTTTAGTTAAGGACTGTGGCTCTAAAAATATTTGCTCGAAGGTTAGGTTACATAAAATATTTAGGTAGGGTCGGTAATCGTCGGTGCCATGACAATGAGTCAGGTTATTGGTTGATGTTGCAGTGCATCGGGCAGTCGTGGTACCTGGCGATCGACACGCAGCTGCACATGGTGTCCCCGCTGGTGCTGGTGCTGGTTCTGCGGGGGCGGCGCGCGGCCTGGCTCGCCCTCACGCTGGCGCTGCTCGCTATCCTGGCCGCGTCCACCGCCTACAACTTTGTCATGGAGTTCCCTTCCTCCATGATGAATCCTAAGTACCTAGTCCTACATACAAGTCAAAGTTAATAGTGGCTGTGAACTCGTGGCGAGATGCTGGTAGTTGCAAATTTATAGACGAATAGAGGAGAGGTGTGGCGCTGCGCAGCTTGTACCTAACTTCACAAACACCATTAAATTTGATTCCACATATAATAACATCAAATTTTAATGGAGTATTTAGCTGTAATATAGTGAGAATGTAATTTTTTGTGCTGTTTTCAGCCGCGGGGGCGAGTTCATGTATTACCTTCAGAAATATTACGTCAACACGCTCACCAGAGGGTCGCCCTTCTTTGTTGGAATGATTTTTGGTTATCTGCTCCATCTGCGGCGGGAGGAAAAAGTCAAATTATCTAAGGTAACCTAATCTTAATAGTACTTATTTACAAAACACAAATAATTAAAGGTCATAGTATGTTAACGCCCATTTAACATACAGGTCGCGCATATAAGTCTAGCGCTGAGCGAAGTGGAGGGGGAGGCTGCGCATGAGTTTAGTATGGCGGTCAACATGCGCAGCCATCCCCTCCACAGTGCCCTCAGCGCTAGACTTACGTGCTGCTACTTGTACCATGTCCGTGCTAGGAACGTATTAGGCACGGAAAACAACTCCCTACGCTCTACTATGGCCATTACAACGTACGTCAACAGGACCGGACTGTGAGTTTAGGAAGCCCTGGGCTAATACTGTTTAGGGGCCCACCTAGTGAATTAAATGAATTGAGTGGGTTTGATTAATCGCCGGATTCGCAGGGCTACAAACCTTTCGATTGAACAAAATTATAGATTTAATATTTCTTGACTTGGACTTAGCTGAGCCCCTGGAATCTGCGGGGCCCTGGGCTGAAGCCCAAAAGGCCATATGATAGATCCGGCTGTGTACGTCAATAAAAGTCGACGAGAATATTCCTACAGTTCCACAAATTATTATCCCTACTGATCTATCCCTACTGGTAGAGAAGAATGGATTTTTTTCAACCTGTTACTACTAGGGGGGATACTTTTCCACTTATCTGCACTGATATAATCAATCCAGAAATAAGTATCATCATATCGAAAATGTAAAAGTGCTTCATTAAGTGTTTTGTTTCTTATTCTATTGAAAACCAATAGAACCAACCTCCTTCAGGATGAAAACTGAAGAAACTCTGTCATCATGAAATCTAAGAAATTCTGCCGGGGACGAAACGATTCGCGCATCGTCGTCGGTGACGGAACGGTGTAGTCCTCGTAGGTATAGTCTCATACGATTCAATACAAACATTTTGCTTGCCTGACTCGTTCCTAGCACGGTTATTGTATAGTACGTTATACAGGGAAGTCGCCATTTTTCATACGGCTTCAAAAAAGGAGGGTCTCAATTATTTACATTCACGCAATGCACTGAAACTAACCTCTCTCTATTGTACAGTCGCATTCTTTCAAACGAAACTTCAAGATACTTGTACCCTGGAGTCTGTAGGTCATTAATTTAAATGTATAAAAAATAATTAGACGGTATGGTTTTTTTGTATGACGTATGTTCTGTGACCACTCAGTCAATTTTCAACCGTTTTTGAGTGGAATTAGATAATTCTTTTTTTTATATATCATTGCGATTCTATTTAAGTTTTATCGAAATAGCTAGAATGGGTTTTGAAAAATCGACAATAATCTAAAAATTACACACCTACATCGGTTCCACCGAACTATTTTAATTGTGTGTAGGTACGGCACAGAAAGTACGGTTTTGTGACGTGACGGTGGAATCGGTTGTGCCATTTTTAGTTCAACAAGGGTTGGTATGTTCTGACGTAGATGCAAGCAGTATGTTTGTGGGCGGGAGCGTTCACGCTGTCGACGTTCGTGATGTACTCGTCGTACCCGATCCTGCAGCCGAGCTGGAGCAACCAGACCCTGGACAGCCTGTACAACTCCTTCATACGGTCCATCTGGGCCACCGCCATAGGAACCATGATATTCTTGTGCGTTCAGGGATACGGCGGTACGTATTACGTTATATGAATTATGGTTACGGATGAGTTATAGCCATAAACCTTCCAGAAGAGTTTGGGCGATATAAGCGGATACACAGATAGACACACAAAAATAGCGGTTTTGCTTTATACTATGTAGTGATATTAAATTCAGATAGTGAAACCTATTTACATTAATAACATCATTTCGACCCGCTTGACATAACTTTACTATGTAACCGACCCCGAACTTACGAAACAAAATCGGCAGTTCTAAACAAAGTGTTCAGAGAGTTTTACGATGTATGAGACTATGCATAGGTATTTACCTGTTTTTTTTTGTGATTTCGGAATTGGTACAACAATGAAAATCCGTTCATTATTATCAGTATCAACACTTTTAAATGTCCATGCACTTCGCAAATAGATAACACCATGATTACCGATTTAATCGCATTTTAGAAATATTTTTTTTACTTATTGTTATTTTAAACAGCAATCTGATCTTCTATAATGCTTTTTCAATATTCTGGTTACAAACGAGCTAAATTTAATTAGGTAAATGATTCAATATAAAAAGACCATAATGCGAGGTAGAATCGTAGAATAAAACTACATGTACCTGTTACCTGTACCAGCCTTTTTAATGGTCCATAGCAGGACGTAGGCCTACCCAGGAAGGGTGATTGGGCCATTTCCACTACGCTGGCCTAGTGTGGGTTGGTAGATGGAATGGATGGAACTACATTATCGGTAGTGTAGTTCCATCCATTCATCCATCTATATGAAGATATGATAGAATGTACAGTTAGTGGGTATGTTGCAGGTGCGATCAACTGGTTCCTGTCGCTGCGGCTGTGGAAGCTGCCGGCGCGGCTGTCGTTTGCCATGTACGTGCTGCACTGGGCGCTCATGACAGCTGTCAACTCCACCGCCGTCGGCCTCGCGTACTTTACCCCAGGGCTAGTCGTATGTTACCTACCTACTGTTCATTTACATGACTTACATAACGCAAAACAAAAAACCTACCTAAATATTTACAAAAATAGAGGCTAAAAATCGAAATAAAGATTGTGTCCTTGTGGAAGGGTGCCAAGAACGCTGGCTGCATTCCCGCGCTGAACGGCTAAAGAAATTCTCTGCGCGAGGAATGAGCCAGCCTTCTTGTCACCAGCCTACTGTTCTATCCTGGTGGAACTTGTGTATTTCAATTAAATTGAGCAAGGTATTTAGCTATTTTTACTGCTATCTAATGTTCGCCATCTTGCGTCCTGTTGTGCTGCGTTGCAACACATGCACGCTTGTGACAAACTAATGTCTGTCTAATGTAAAGGCTATCTTTATGATTCTTACCGCCCAATATAAAGTATACCTATCCATCAGCCACACGACGTCCACTGCTGGACATAGGCCTCCCCTATGGATCTACAGGAAGGCCGGTTGAAAGCTACTTGCAGCCAGCGCGATCCTGCGGTCTTAGATCATCTATTAACTTCGTAGGTGGACATTCTACGCTGCGCTTGCCGATACGTGGTCTCCACTCAAGTACCTTTCGACCCCACCAGTCATTAGTCCATCGAGATATGTGCCCTGCCCACTGCCATTTCAACTTGTCAATCCGCTGGGCTGTTTGTAACTTTGGTTCTTCTACGTATCTCCTCATTACTGATTCGATCTCGCAGTGAGACTCCGAGCATAGCCCTCTCCATAGCTCGTTGGGCTACTTGGAGCTTATTAATAAGGCCTATAGCTCTCACTGTGGGCCTTATTAATAAGCTCCAAGTACCACCTAAAAATATATGTAATAAAGCTAAAATATTTATGATTTGTTCTACGTCTCGCAGCAGCTACGTTGACACGAAAACACAAAAATAACCGTTTATCCCCCGTGACTCTACTTGGCTCTATCAGTAGAGCGAAGGGAAATTTTACTTTCCCGTGGCACTACTTACTAGCCGTACTACGGGTAAAAGTACATTTCTCATGACACTACCCTGTTTCTAGTAATGTAACGGGCAATATTGGAAACCCTCTTTTTTTAATCTAAGTTGTAAAATGAAAAATTACTAATATTATTTTCATTATATTGTATTTCATATGAGACCCCTTACAATAAGTGGTCAACAATTTCTATTATGTAAATACAAATGTTGTATTGAAGGTATACCTGTATTTTTTGCAGACATTCAAGGCGCTGGCCCACTTCTGCCTCACGTTCGTGGTGTCGTTCCTCCTGACGCTCACCGTGGACGCCCCCTTCTCTTCCATCTTCAAACTGCTGCTGGGCCAGGGTAAGTGCAGGCCAAATCAAACTTGTTGACGGTTGTGCAGTTAGCTACAAACTGCGCGCTCCTCACGAAGCTGTTAACCACAGACTCCACAGAGGGTAGTTTTTTTTAAAGCGAATAAGTCCGCGCTTGACCACCAACTCGCCTGATGGTAAGCGACGTTGTGGTCGAAGATGAAGCACGCAGACCTAGAAGATACCTATTCACTCTGACCTTGAAAAGCTTTAGATTATATCTCTTAGGAAACAGGAAAGCAGGAAGACTGTTCCATACCCTGGCGGTACGAATCAGAAATGTCGAGTCGTTTCAGTCAGGATCGGGCGATCCGCCGCTTGTAGCTAACATCACAACCGCCTAGTTGTTTGATTCGACCGATACACATTGTTAAACACAAAAAAGTACAAACAGATGAATGAAATCTTTGAATTTATTTATTTACTTATACCAGGCTATAGGTCCCTCAGTTTATTAATCATAATCAATTTATTTGATAACATTTTGTTACAAGTCATTAATCATAATAATATTAGTATCTTGAATAATAATAACAATATAGAAATATATAAGTGTTCTTTTTACAAAAGTAAAAAGACAACTAGTTAAAATTATAATTCATTATTTAAATTCAAAAAATACAATAAGATTATTCGTTATTAGTAGTAAGCTTCAAGTAGCCCAACGAGTCATAGAGAGGGCTATGTTCGGAGTTTCTCTGCGAGATCGAATCAGAAATGAGAAGATCCGTAGAAGAACCAAGGCCACCGACATAGGTCAGCGGATTGGCAGGTTGAAGTGGCAATGGGCAGGGCACATAGCGCGGAGGACTGATGACCGATGGGGTCGAAAAGTCCTCGAGTGGAGACCACGTACCGGCAAGCGCAGCGTAGGACGTCCACCCACAAGGTGGACGGACGACCTCATTAAGACCGCAGGATCGCGCTAGATGCAAGCCCCTACCAACCGGTCTTATTGGAGATCTTTAGGGGAGGCCTATGTCCAGACGTCCTATGGATGAAAAGAAGAAGAATAAGATTATAAATAATTTAATAATAAACATGTCAACAATGTATAATGTACTAGCGGCCCGCCCTGGCTTCGCACAGGTGTATTATACATATAAACTTTCCTCTTGAATCACTCTATCTATTTAAAAAAAACTACATCAAAATCCGTTGCGTAGTTTTAAAGATATAAGCATACATGGGGACAGACAGCGGGAAGCGACTTTGTTTTATACTATGTAGTGATAACCTTATAAACTTGAACCTCGTAGAGAATCCTGTTAAATTCGTACCGGTTGGTGAAGGTGACCCAAGTTAGTTACGACTGTAAGAGTAGAATAGAATAGACAACACTTTATTGTACACAATAAAAATAAGACAACAGTAATACATGAAAAACTTATTGGTGTAGCTCAAGCCAAATACATCAAAATTTCACACAATAGATCAACTGAGCTTCAACGTTGTAATCATTTTATGTTATCTCGTTACAGGTGTAAGAAAATCACCAAATTCGAATCACACAAATTTGCCGACAACGAAAGATGAGAAACAAACATAGGTAGCAACATGAAGCTAATATTTAAGTAGAAAATACATACGTTAGTATAATTTTGTACAGAAATAATCAAAAATAGTAACTACAAGTAGTAAAACTAATAGCTTAAATAAACTTTAATAAATAAAAACTTGGAATACAATAAACATCTGTGATTTTAATGCATGATGATAAAAACCCTGGGGTGTTCCTTCTCTGCGCATCTGCGTCGGTATTGCGGGAACGTTTGTGCATACTTCCGCTAACATCGGCCTATACCAACATTGATATTAGTACTTGCTCTCTAGTCACATATTTTATAAGTTATTCTACAAGACTTCGCTCGGACCACCGGCCACTTGATCTATTTTTAGTAGTCTGTCGATTAGCGGAGCCCGAGGTACTCACCCTCGTCAAACTGCTCGCACAAAATGTTCTATTTATACGTAAACCACCGACTCTACGTCACGGCGTATGAGTTATATCTCATCATCAAATGAATGTATCGTGTAATAGGATGTGACCATTGTGGGGGCTTTGGCCATTTGATGTCAAAATACATTATTGCATAAATGGATCACAAAAAATGTAACATCATGAACATTGTTTGTGTGAATGTCAACGTTTGAAAATTTCTTTAATAAATATTTTTCGTAAAATATCGGAACACTGACTTCCACCGTGTACAGAATTCGAATAATTTGCAAGAATCGATATGACATCCATGCACGTTTTTGTTGATTTATCAAAAACGGCTAAACCGATTTCGATTAAATTTAAATGAGACCATCTCGAAAGCATACTCTTTCGAACTAAAATCTGAAATCGATTCACAATAGACGAAAATATCAATAAACATACACAAAAAAATACATACACACGAACATAGTACCTTCTCCTTTTTGGAAGTCAGTAAAAATATTATTTTAACATCAAAATTGTCTACACAATCGTTAAAATTCAATGTGGTCAAAATTTCACCAAGATGGCCAAAGCTTCATCCTTAAAATCACAAAACAATAAGTACAAATTACAAACAAGTAAAAATTAAGTAGACATTGAAAAAATCTTTTTCTAGAGTACTGGTAGTAGGTACAGTGAACTGAAATCATAGATATATGTCTAAGATAGCTTTCAGATGAAAGTGCTCATACTACCTGTTATCCTTTGAACTAAATATTTCATAAATACAGATTACAAAAAATCCATAGAATCGGGTGAACGTCAACATTTTGGTCGCACGTTTCATTGACTATAACCACTGTCGATGGAACTTGGAAGAACACAACAATTATATATTTTTGTGACGATTGAAATTTCCGCGGGAACAATATTTGTTATATTAATTAGTATGTATGTATGTAACATAAGTGTGAAATATTGTATTACATTATTTGAAAAGTACTTTATTCGTGTTGGTAACCGTAAAGTTTCCTTGAGGTGGATACCGAGTTTGTAAACTTGTATTAGATGGGTCATAGCTCAGACAACTTTGTGAACCACTGTTTTTACATATTTTGATATAGCACAAAGATTTCTCTTCTAAAAGCACGCATCAGCAAATAGCACATTACGGTTCCATATCTGGCTGCATCATGGCACACCGGCCGGAACAGGGGCTCTATTTTTGAATTTTTCTTCTTAATCGTATACGCAACTTTACGGATTTCCTATACAATCATTTAATGTTCCGTATACTTCCAAGCTGTTCGAAATTCAAAAATAATGCCCCAGCCACGGTAAAAGCTGCGAAGGCCCGGTCATAAATACGAGATCGGTGCGCATTACCCAGCTCCTCGCAGAGTGCAATACATTACCCTTTGTGTTGACATCACGCTACCTGCCTCATTTGCATTCGCTCTTCCCTGATGTCTGTTGCCATGTGTCTACTTCATACTATTGTGTTAGGTTGCATATCATGATGTTGTGTTGCTCTACATTATTTTAAATAAAAGACAATATGTCTTATAAAGTTCTAGTTGAATTCTGCACTATTGCTCGCCTTTTAATTTTGACGATTTCTAGCATGTTTAAACAGTCGGGAAAGTAATAAGCGTGGATATTCTATTCAAATTATAACACGCACGTCGCACACACACTTTTGGGAAATTAATAATACATCGCTGAAAATAGGTACATCTTTATGTTGTTGTAGTTATTAAGATAGTCATTAGTTTTTTTTATAGGGCAAAAGTGCCTTTATGAACTACAACAAAACTACACTACCTACTAAATAATTATATCACATTAATTGACGGTGGCCAGCCTATACATATTGGTTGAATATTATCAAAAACATTCACATCTATTTACCGTCTCAACAAACCCTAGACGCCAGAACAATCTAGTAGCGCCCGAACCACCATAAGAAATAGTTAGGAAGGGTCCAGAGTACATGCTAGTAAAATTATTCAACAAACTGCCACTAGTCTAGTTTTACTACCTAGTGTAGTTTTGTTGTAGTTAACAACAAAACAACACTAGGTAACACAATAAAGGCACATTTGCACGAACGAACGAACGATTTGCAAAAAAAAACAAACTACCAACCCAATATTCCATAATTATATGCCATCAATGAATTTATGATTAACTAAATAATTTACAAAACACTCTTTGCAGAAACGAAACAAACGAAAACACTTTTAAAAGAAAATGAAAGAGATTCTCATAGCCCAAAGCTACTACTCAATACAGGACTTTTTAGACGAAAAATGTTCTGATACCGCGAACCAAACAAAGTTAATAAGGTTCTGTTACCGATACCTAATTGTTCCTAGTATTACCTTGTGTTTGAGTCAATTGCGATACCCGGAAACAGGGTCCATAAATGTAACTAAGTTTACATAAATGTTACCTATATACGTTTATAAATTAGACTATGAGATGTAGGTATGTATTAGTGGAGCAATAAAACAATTGAATTGATAAATATACGTATAAGTAACGCCATAGACTAACTTACTAAAGGTAACACCTTAGTTATGTTATTATTGTGTACATAATATAATTATGTTAGAAACACTTAAACAAATCATTTTCTAGCACATTTTCCAGACGTAGGTATGTATCAAGGTTTCCTACGACGATAGACGAAAAGCTTTGTAGAGCTGCACTATAAACATCAAAACGAACACAACACCGAAACAAACACAAAAAAAGAAAAAAAAAACTACATATTTCAGAGGAATTTTATCCAGTACATGTCACCACTTATTCCGATTATCCAATATTCGATATTCAAAATTCGATTCGAATTATAAGTACGTATCTAATTTACATAGGAACTACTTATTGAAAACCTTGATGTAATTTTTCAAGAATAAACAATTTTTGAATTTTAATTGAATTTTTATAATTAAGGACATTGCTTTGCTAGAGCTTTATTTTTCAACTATCGTTCGATGTAAATGAAATGAAATAATTTATTAATATGTCGAGTTACAACCACTTCTTAAATTAATAGTCAGTGTTGAGCATCAGACAATATCTCGTCACAAAAATGACAAAATGTACTTATGTATGTATACAGGTGTTAGGAAATTCTCCAAATTGACTAAATGGAGTTGAGTAATAAAGTTAGGACATTAATTGGTTTGAGCACGATTAGCGCCTACATAGGTTCCAAGGCCGCGAATATTGAAAACCAATTTAGTAGAACGTTCTAGAAGCAGGCACTTCTATTGTAAGGGAATTAGGTCTGTCAGAGGCCTTTATTACAAGCTTTTATTAAGTTTCACCTGTCCCGTTGTCTGTCGTTTATCAAATCTTGCATGTTAAATTTGATCCACTTCCCGGTTACCGATTGAGCTGAAATTATGCGTATATGTGTTAATCGCATGGCAATGCAATATTATGATGACATGGTGCAGGACTGATGATGGAGCTGGAAGGTAGCCAAGGGAACTTAGCAATGAAACGACACAACCTCATCGAGTTTGGGTTCATTTGAATGGTCTTGGCGAGTAGTTTGTCTTACAATGGTGACCAGGGTCTGATGATGGAGCTGGAAGGTAGTCATGGGAACTCTGTAATGAAACGACGCAACGCTATCGAGTTTCGGCTCGTTTGATTCGTCTTGGAAATACTTGTTCAGTAAAAGCTTGTTTTTTTATTTTAAAAAGGGTTTTTTTTTTAAATATACCTAATACTTGTTTATACAGTTGCCGGTGAGAGTTTATTACTTATTTTACGAAACAAACATCGGAAAAATAAATTTTGTAATTACATTTTACCCTTTTTTTTGGTAAAATAATAAATACACACGCCTATGTGTGTATTTATATGTGTAAATAGATAGAATATAACGTATTTTACTTAATGTCAAAAATAGTGAAGAACTTTGCCAAAAACATGCCATCAGTGAATTTATGACTAACTAAATAATTCACAAAACACTTCGTGTGTTAAGTACCTGCGGACCGCGCACCCTCCGTTCCGCATCCACAGTTCGACCTTTGCCTTCTTTCCCGAAGAAGTTTCCCACTATATCAATAAGAAATTACGCAATGTAAGCAAATCCTTTTGGCGCGCGGCGGGACTGGCCCTTTGTACGGGGCTACTGCATTTTCAGGAATCGGGGTGAAGAAGGATTCTTCTCAATATTATAATAATAGTGTAGACACCATTTGCTTGCAGTTTTTAGGGTTCCGTACCCAAAGGGAAAAACGGGACCCTATTACTAAGACTTCGATGTCCGTCTGTCTGTCTGTCTGTCACCGGGCTGTATCTCATGAACCATGATAGCTAGGCAGCTGAAATTTTCACAGATGATGTATTTTGGTTGCCGCTATAACAACAAATACTAAAAACAAAATAAAACAAATATTTAAGGAGGGCTCCCATACAGTACGGAACCCTCCGTGCGCGAGTCTGACTCGTGCTTGGCCGATTTTTTTTATTTGTTGAATTTTCTTAAGGCTATGTACAGAAACAAGTACAGTTATACAGTTTTATAGTATACTCGTGCATATAACTTCTTAATCATATTGTTCTCCATCATATTGTTGTTTATTTACTTAGTTTAATTTTTAAACGTTCTTATGAAATGTGTCCTGTAGTTTTGATAGCATTTTTGAAACTGCAAACTAATTTTTGGTGAGTAGGTACCTCCGTACCTAAGTGAAAGTAAAAAAATTGCCTGTTATTTCAGGTAAGATAAGTTTAATTAACAACTACTTTTGCGTTTAAAATGATGTAGTGTAACGGGGCCACCTACTTATATAAAATAAAAGAGGGTGGTCCGATTAACAAAATTTATTTTCGGGTTTAACAATTGCCCGGATCATCATATGTAACGTTACGCGG
Source organism: Hypomecis atomaria (assembly GCA_964007245.1). Classification (NCBI taxonomy): domain Eukaryota; kingdom Metazoa; phylum Arthropoda; class Insecta; order Lepidoptera; family Geometridae; genus Hypomecis; species Hypomecis atomaria. Next base: position 24,090,399 of record OZ023287.1, on the reverse strand, counting down.
CCACTAGGCAGTTATAGGCGAGCACTTCCCTTGTTCCTAACGGGAACCGACGCGGCGACGCGGCGGAAGAATGCAGTAGTGGCGCCGCCGGAGTCCAGAGCGGGAATTGAAGAAAACGTCCTCTAGGGTCGTGCCGAGGGTGTAGTGGGTGATGTCTTGTCCCCAAAACTTGGACCCTGGAAATACAATGTCAGCCTTATGGGCGTGAGCGTGAAATGCCACAATCAGACGGTGTTCACAATAGAAAAGAAATTTAGAAAAAGAATTTTACAAATTATTTTCAAGAAAAAATCTACCTATAATTGAAAATTAATATGATTAAAATATATGTTCAACACTTACCCAATTGGATTGAAGCTTTGAAGGATTGAAGCACTGAATTTGAATAGTTGAGTTAAAAAGAAACAATATTATAAGTTTGTACAAGCACAAAAATGTCGTGCATAAAAATTATAAAAAATGTTTAGCTCGCGACTATGCAAAATAGTGTCGCATAGGAAGGTCGCGGGCTGAATAACATCGCTAGCCCCTGTCACCCTGCGCCTGGGCCGTGCAAGCAAAATGTGCATGGTGCAGGGCCGGCTGCAGAGATGTGGGGAAACAGGGGTAAGGATTAAGCACGGGGGATATTGGGCACGGTCAACCCGTCACTTACGAAGTCATTAATATGAAGTAACGATACATCGTTACAATACCCCCTCGCGTAATGAAGGATTTTATTGGTGTAACCAAAAAAATAAAATCCGCAAAAATGAAATAGTATGGTTATTTAGTTAATTATATAACGGGGAATATTTTAACGCTACTAATATAAAATTGAGAAAAGGACAAAAAAAATTAAGTATATTTTCCAATGGTTTTTAGATCTTTAATGAGCCAAGAGCCTAGATTCTTGCCAGCCATATCCTCTAGCACATATACTAATGGTGATTTCTTAGCAATAATCTTTGTTTTTATAAATTTTGGGGCGAGTTTCTTTGAAAATTCAAGCAATTAAAACTATTTAGATTACGTTGCTAATATAATACCTATTGTGATTGGTACGATGGTGGTAGACATCCTGGGCGTTAACTTTTTGACTGATTGTACATCAGACTCATTATTTATTACGACTAGATAGATATCACCTATCTACACCACATTACACTTGCCGAAAAACTAACGGTGACTTTTTTGGGATATCTGATGATCACACTCATACTACCTATACATACTACAGTAGATAATGTACTGCGCAGGTACAAAACATGTTGATTTGGTGGGGTACAGAAATTGTCTGAACAAGAGTATATGTTCATTTGAATATCGAGGTGTATTAGTACCTCAAGAATCAAGAGTTTTCAGATCACAGACTTGGGCGTTTCGTCTAACTGAACCTGCTCACGAAGATTCAGCCTGTTATTATTCGCTAAAAACACAGGAGCAGCCATCTGCTGGACATGTAGTCACATGATATTGCCTTCCGCCTCATGGCGCCGGGCTCATTAAAATGAATCGTATGTTTATTCCAAATAGTAGCTTTGAAGGCCGGAGTCGGCGAGTGTTGGAGGCTCTGTATAGTACGAGTACGAGTAGGTATCCGAGCTCTGTGTAAACGCCAGCCGCGGCGGCGCGGCGGCGGATAAATCACAAAACTTTTCACCGCACGCCCTTCAATGCTGGATTTCGGCATATGAATGGTATCTACTCTCTCAGATAATATATCAGATAATATACCTACTGCCTGAATGTAGTATGTAAATAACCTATATTTGTAATATTGTTAGGGTTCCGTGCATGCATGTGAAAAGCTGATCGTTTGTTATTTCTTACTCTCTAACTCCTCTTACATTATTTTTTTCTTAGAATTTATCGACTTAATTAAGTTAGAGACTTGACCGCTGCTCGCAAACACAATAAATACCTCCCCAGTAAGTTGAGAGCCGGATATTGTATTGAGCCAACGAGCTCGAGTGCTCCGGCATTTACGTTTTTATTTCGCAAGAAAGCTCTCGAGTAAATTGAAAATTAAAATATTTCTATTAAAATTTGAACCAAAAAACGGAACGATTTCAACGAATCCTAAAACCAAACCGATAAAAAAGTAGTTGGTCGATTCTTTCTCGACAATCATTATCTGTCGTATTGCCGCCGGGCACTGAAACTGAAACCTATTAACCCTTAAATGAATTTTGTCATTTATAAAGGACGTAAACAAAACGCGCACACCGATACAAAATGCACACGCGTTGCCGGCTCTAAGGCGGTGCTTGACGACTAAAAAGCTACCCTTTTCTAACTTACGCGATTTTGGGATACTAGGTCATCGAAAAATTAGAAGTGCACGCCATTTTTAAAATAGAACGTATCGCGTCAGTTTTTTCTCCAGATAAAAGTCATTGTAACGGTGACTTATTTTATTGTTTTAACTAACTATTACTTGTTTTCATTTATTTGAAAATTGGGTAATTATATTGTGTCGTAGTTCATCAAACTCATGATCGTAGTTTTTCCTAAAATGTCACATATATTTGAATGTGACATAGAACGGACATTGCCCTAAAAGTGTAGTACCAAGTATTTTTCGTATCCGTCATTCAGAACGGACATTGCCCTGAACGTATAGTAACAAGTAGTCCTTGTGTTTGTCACAAAAAAGGGACATTGTCTGTTTAATTTTTTATTTTTGTGTGAAATTGTCTTGGAGAGCAAAAAACACAATTCACCACAAAGTTTGAGTGAAGATTCCTTCAGACACCTTCAATGTTTAGACAACACTTTCAGGTAGATCTTCCTGTATCATACCTGAAAGCCCAACAACTAGTTCCGTAATATCACCGCTGACACCAGGAGTGCAAACACATAGGACTAGACAATATAACTGTAGAATCCTCTCCTACCTACCTAGCGACCACCGCCAGCACCTGCTGTAAGAAAGTACGAGTATAATGCGAAAAAATAAAAAAGTAATTTCAAAAAAGTTTAATATACCGGCACTGTAGATACCTATATACAGGATTATTTGCTTATCCTTTACTAAGCCGAAAGAAGGTGAGTCAGACCATCATTACGAACAACTTTTAATATGTGACCAACCCAAAATCCCAGAAAAAAAAAATATGCGGTTTCATACATTTGTCGAGTCTGGGTTGCAATTTTGTATGAATCAGCAGGTTCGTGCAGAGACTTCAGGAATAGTCTATGACTTTTTTCCATATGACGGCGTAAACACCTTTTGAAAGCACAAAAGAGTGGGAAGAAGACCATCAAGGCCGTAGAGGAAAAAACCATAGTAAAATTCTGCAAAAGCATATCGAATTCAGCATTACTAAGTAGGTAGTTTCCTAAACATTGTACACAGTGTACTTCAAAATTTTCTGTTCTTAACATACATGATATATATAAGAATAGGTTTTTTGGTTTATATTTTCTGTGTTTTTGTGTTTTAGTTATTTTCTGTGTCATAAATTTTACGTTTTTAAATTTCTTGTGTAACAGATAATGTCCGTTTCAAGTGACGTGTAAAGATTTTATAGGTATCAGTAGTTACGGGCAATGTCCGTCTTATGTGACGTGTCATATCTCCTAAAATAATATATATTTTTTAGAAAAAAATGATTGAATATTTTATTTTCCTCATAAAATAACCACTTATACTAAAAATATCCCAAAGAAACAGAGATATCATGCAGTGACTGTTTAAGGGTTAATCTGTCGCCGATTTAATCCTTCAAAGTCAACGTTCCTTTTTTCCGTAGACATTACAATTGTAATTGGAATCGTCAAATAACGATGTTTGAAATAAAATTTAAATAATTTAAATCTAAACACAAATAGGTACATACGTTTCAAGATTTCACAAAATAAAGCAATACAAAAATGTACATTGCTACAACGCAAACTAATTTGTCAGTCTCATCCACAGGTCATTCGAATCAATTTATTAATTCAAATTAATTATCAATTTATTGAAAAACATAAATCAAATAACAAATTCAAAGTCAATGTCATATAAGAATAGAAAATAATATGATCATCACAGATATTTTTTTATTTATATTTGTCTATAATATAAAATTTATCATCATCATCATCGACAGATGGCTTCAGCCTAGAACGCTTATGGCTTCTCCCTCTTTCACCAATCCTTTTTGTCTTGTTCCAGTTTCGTCTACGTGTTTCCGTCATGTACTTGGTTGAACATCATTGTTGCACAAACAAAAATAAACCTTGTCGCTTGTCAAAAATCTTTAGAGGCTGCTTCAGTTTGTAGTCAATAAGTTGAAAGTTTGAGCCGTAAAGTACAAGTTAGCGAGGACTCAGGAGCGGAGCATCATCGAACAGACATTATTAGAAAGACAGCGCGGCTGCAGTCGTTAAGTTACAGCTTAAAGCCGGCGCTGTAAACTGATTCCGAACTTTGTTTTCTGAGAGTCAGTCGAATTTCGTTGTCTGTCTGTATGGTGCAAGTTATCTGAGCTCAATTTCTGCACAGATTTATTGTCCTATTCTATCTCTTATTGAGTTGAGTAGTCGCGGTTCTCATGAGGCTACAGTCAGTCAATTAGGTAGATTATACAAGGCTATCCAGACCTGGTGTATTAATCCGAAAGGAGGTAATCCAGACCACCTTTTGACCAACTATAAACAACTTTTATGGGACCGACCCGGAATTTGACAAAAAAATCAGCTGTCTCATATATTTTGTCGATTCTGAGTTGCAGTTTTGTAAGGAATAGCTGATTTTTTTTCTGGGATTTTGAGATGGCCCCATCTTAAAAGTAGTTCATAATAATGGTCTTAATCACTCCCTTTTGGCTTAGTGTAGGGCAAGCAGATAACCCTGTATAAAAATACAACATTCGCGTGAGTTCATCTCCATTATAATAATTGAGCACACGTGTCTCCAAACTTCTCAAGGGACAAATTGATTATTGAAAGGGTTTATCCAGAGGCCGTAATAAAATTAGGAGGTAGAGTCATCGACGGCCAATCGATCGGAAAGGCCAATTAGCCGCCACTTACCTGCCAGGACCGGCGCGGCGCTCGGCCACGGGAGATAACACATTTACCAGGTTCACTTGTTTCTTACTCATTCCTCTATATTCTCTACTAGCAGCGCCCCGCGGTTTTACCCGCGTTGTGCCCGTTCCCGTGGGAATTTCGGGAATTTTTATACATATAAACCTTCCTCTTGAATCACTCTATCCATTAAAAAAACCGCATCAAAATCCGTTGCGTAGTTTTAAAGATTTAAGCATACAGACAAACAAACAAACAAACGAAAATAGCGACTTTATTTTATACTATGTAAGGATTTTAAAACGATTTTATTTTACCTAGAGACAAAATGGTTTAGGTATAGCTATTTTGCTTTTAGGGTTCCATACACAAAGGGTAAAAACGGGACCCTATTACTAAGACTTCGATGTCCGTGTGTTCGCCTGTTGGTCTGTCACCGGGCTGTATCTCATGAACCGTGGTAGCTAGGCAGCTGAAATTTTCACAGATGATGTATTTCTATTGGCGCTATAACAACAAATACTAAAAATAGAATAATGTAAATATTTCAATGCAACAAACGTGATTTTAAGGAGTTCTTTGCTCGCTATTAATAACGGCAAGAGGAATGGGGCTCCCATACGGTACGGAACCCTTCTTGCGCGAGTCCGACTCGTACTTGGCCGATTATTCTATATTCTGGTCAAATTATTGGAAATGTTATTTTAGACCGATTTTAATATGCCTAGAGATGAAATGGTTTCAAGCTATTTTGGTTTTTATTAAGTAAAGTAAGTAAGTAAGTTCGTATAGGCCGGGTGGCTAGCCCTGGTGTCAGAGTTTTTAGGCCGCCTGAAGGCCTCTGACATAGCTAAACGGTTAAAACAACCGGGGCCTACAATTTAACGTGTCATCCGAGCCACGGTAGCGCTCAGTTGGAAAATGCCACCCGCGGTCACCCATCCAAATACGAACCCTGCTTTTTATTGATTTAGCACTTTGATGTAGCAAATAGCCGGCTATTTGTTAGTAATAAATTTTACCAAAAATGAAATAAAACTATGAATTTTATACGGCAGAAAAATAAACACAAAAAACTTACTGCTTTGACAAAGCAACAGAGCCGTCAGAGTTACGTTCCGATAGAAATCGTATAGGTACGAGTAGCTTCAGTAGGTACGTAGCACAGATATCTGTAAATTCTGTGGTACGTAGAATGTAGTAACAACTATTTATGTTATTCTATGTGCCTATTTCACAGAGTTGTGCTTATAACGATTATTTCGTAATGAGTTCTTGTTATGATTACTTGCCAGCATGCTTCCGGAATTTCAAGACGCTTTTAGTGATTATAACTAGACGGATATCACGGTGCATGATTAATTGAATGACCCAACTTGACTTCTCTGGCTAAATCCTAGACCTGCGGATTCTAGAAGAATTATTGTTTTGATTGAATTGACGGATTATTCTAGGATTAGGCACTCCAGCATTCAGCCAGAAAAGTTAGACTCTCGCTCGTGAGTTGGGCCACAGAAACTATTCAAAGTTCCCTCTACTTCCGGAATTAGTTTTGCCGTACTGTTTAAACACTATAACGGTTTCGCAGTCAATTCCGGATTCGACAAAGAAAAGGGACCGGAACTCAAGATAAGCTTGCTTGTTTATCTTGTAGCGCGTTTGGAACTTTCTCATATGCGCGATGGTTTACTAGTTATAGTCGAGGACCGCACTCACAATGAAATTTTATTTATTAAAGATTCTTACCCCCATAATTTATTTTATTTATTAAAGATAGCCGTGATGGTCTATAGCAGTGGTGGTCTAGTGGTAATGACACCGGCCTTACAATCGTGAGGTCGTGGGTTCAAATCACGGTCTCGTATCAATGATTTCTTCTGAATTTATGTAAGTACGGAATTTCACACCACTGGCTTTTCGGTGAAGGAAGGCAACCTGCAAACGTCCGTAGAAGAAATTCGATGGCGTATATGAATCCACCAAACCGCACTGGGCCAGCGTGATGGATATGGCCCAATCACCCTTAGTGAGTAGGCCTACGTCCTGCAGTGGACTAATAAGGAAGCTGGTACAGTACAGTATTCAAGATACACCAACAGTGAACATACCTATTAAACAAAAATAAATAGAAGGTACAGTAACTAATAAGAAAAGTGAGATAGGCATCTTCAAAATCTAATTATTATCTGCTTATAACAGTTGTCTCATTTACCATAAATGCAAGATATTGTTTTGCAAACTACAGGGACTTTCAGAGGTAACTATGCTCATATAAACAAAGTTTACTGTGGGACCATCTACGAATCCATGAAAAATCGCTGCTCATTTTTACCAACTTCAAAAAGGAGTAGGTACTATGTTAGTCTGTATGTATTTTATTTTTGTGTATATTCATCGATTTTTTCGCTAATTGTGAATCGATTTAAAAATCTTTTTAAGTTCGAAAGAATAAACTTCCATTTAAATTTTATCGAAATTGGCTGAGCCGTTTTTGATAAATAAACAAAAATGTACATAAATATCACATCAATTCGTGCAAATTATTCGAATTTGGTACACGGTGGAAGTCGGTGTGGCGATTTTTTGCGAAAAATAATTATGTTGACAGTCAATGAACTTTTTGTATCTATGGAACGGCTGATCCCCTCTCTCCCCCCGCTATTTCCCAGTTGGCCAAAATAGTAATCTTCATTATTTCATCACGGTACCCCAAGCGAAGGAGAGAAACAAAGTCCTCGAGAACAAATAAAATAAATCTTATGATACCTCTTGCCATTAGCCAATCAAAATGCGAGTCAATAGTTTAATAAAATAGTTTTAGTCAGCCACGAGCCCACGGCAATTAGTATTCTAGATAATTAGGTAAGTATTCAGCAAGTAGTGGTTTTGTCTGTAGAGATTTATTGGGTTTAGTTGTAAGAGTAACTCGCCAAAAGTCTCCAAGTTGTGGGCCAGTGGGAAAACAGAAGATTTCGGGGAGCCAATTAATATAGTTCGAATAATCAGTACTGTTTGTTTCTGTAACTCAAATACCTACTCAAATATCTATTTATTTCAATGCGATAATAATATAAAAGACTTAAAATGAAGTTGGCCTTGTAAGTAATTAAATATTTCTAGATAATGGTGAATGATACGATGATTAATTTCGTCCGGTGAGTCAAAGTCAGGATGGCCGAGCGGTCTAAGGCGCCAGACTCAAGGTAACCTTGCTCACTGAACGTGAGTCGAGCTGTTCTGGTCCTCTCTGAGGGCGTGGGTTCGAATCCCACTTCTGACATATTCTTTTTGTCTCACTGGTTACAATTATGTAGGTGTGAAATTATTTAATCTTGTGGTATAGATACCTAGCAATACAAAACGATTTTTGTAATTTTTATTGTGTACTGTTTCGATCATTTACCTATGACTACTCATAATTATCACAAAAAATATTTTATCTGCGGAATATTTAATTGAGTAATTGATGTATTTTAAATAATTTTTTTTCAGTATCTTATTTTTGCAAATTATGTGACTTGAATTCGATGGTGCACTACGTACAATTGTTTATTTTTACAAGGCGATTGCCTTTAACTACAACAAAATACAATATTACGAAAAAAATATTTTCACCATTTGGTTATACATTGTACGAGAGAAATTAAAGAGTGGAACTCATATCTTGCTATATATCAAGAGACGGGAAGAGAGTCATGTCACGAAAAGAACCCTAAACATGATGGTAAGCGGCAGAAATGGGAGGGGACAACCAAAAAAGCGTGGATAAATTGTGTGAAAGATGATATGCGAGAGAAAGGAGTTGATGATGAGATGACGTATGATAGAGTGAAGTGGCGAAAGGAAACGTGCTGTGCCGACACCACCTAGTGGGATAAGGGCAGGATGATGACGGTTATACATTGTACGAGTGTTTATATAGGTATCTTCAAATCTTTACAGATTTTACTTCGTATACGTCATCATCATCATCATCAGCCTTTAAAACCCACCGCTGGGCATAGGCCTCCCTTGGTTTATGTTATTCACCTCTATTCCTTGCCAATTCCATCCATTTGATGCCCACTAATCGCTTAATGTCGTCGACCCATCTCATACTTCGTATGCATAGGTATAATTAATTAAATAAATAATAAATATTTGGGGACATCTTACACACGGCCTCTGACCCTAAACTAATTATAGCTTGTGATATGGCTGCCAGAGACTGATACTACATATACATACTTATACAGATAGTACCTAAATAACACCCAGACACAGAGCAAACACCTATGTTCATCACACAAATACTTGCCCTGGATGGGGATCGAACCCACGCCTCTTTGACCTAGTAGTTAGGGTCACTAACCACTGAGCCACCGAGGCAGTCAAATTAAGAAACTTTGCTATGGCCAATTAACGTTATTATTGCTAATTTTAAATTGTTATAATAAGTCCAATAGAAATTAGATTTAATAAATTTGACATATGTCTCTTTTAATGTGAATAGTAGAATAATACGAGTCCCGAAGTTTTAGCAAACCGCGCTAGCTCGTGCCGCCGACTGCCGCCCCTACGAGTACCTCGTGCCCTAATACATTAAACTTTGAGCGATTCTCCGAATGAGATGTCTTTGTTCGCGGGTTAATTAGCCTAACTTTATAATTGATTGTGCTAAGTTACGCCTGATATGAGAAAACTAATTTCTACATTGATCCATTCTCTAATAAATTGGTATCCAATCGTATAAAATCGTGGAATTAATTTATATTTAGATAGAACTTACTAACTAAACTTGCCTACTAAATATTTACAGTAAATCTTTTTTCTTATTGAGAGACTTCACAAGCTGGATTCATCGACTCAGTATACATTCAGACATCAGTTGCAAAAATAAAATATTAATTATTTAATACCTACAGCACTGAAAGTAGGTGAAATGTGTACTTTTTGCACTAGATCTTGTCAAAACTAAACCAATGCTAATGAATCTGCTCTGATGTTGCGGATACATTAAATTTAATAATTATATTTCGAAGAATAATATTCCAAACCAAGATCATCCATACATCCATCAGCCATAGGATGTAAGCTGCTGGACATAGGCCTCCCCTAAACCGAGATACCGAATCAAAATTAAGTGTTTACAGACGAATTGCATGATTTTACAAATCTACCCAAGCTTAATGCAGCATCATCGCTGCGATCGATGCATTACGGCTCAAAAACGTCTGCCTGATGTAATATACATTTGCTTGATTGCTGAAGACGTTTGAAAATGCTAAAGTTTGTTTCTTCCTTACTTTTTTTGTAACCATTTTTTCCTGCCACAAATCATCATAATAACTATCTACATATATCGTCACCTCGTCTGCCAGACATTAACCCCCCCTTTAGTTTTAGATACCCAATAATACCGGTTGGAAACGGCTTGCATCCAGCGCATTCCTTTTTAATCAGGTTGTCTGTCACGATATCGGTGGCTACTCTCCTCTTACCGGTACAGTGGTCTTCATTCGAGAACTATACGGCCCATTGAGTTGGCATTTTTTCTGTTTTAAACATATTGATGATACGGCTATCTGTTTTACGTGCTACGGGCCTTGCTATTTTTTTTATTTATTCATCAAATGTTACAATAAGTTTTAATTTAAAGATGTACAAAAAACCATTTGGTTTGTCTTGTACACTGATTCACGCTTATAGCTAATTATTACTAGCGGCTAACTACATTAAATATCTATCATAATAATATTGCACCTTGCTAATACGTTAGATAATGTCGGTAAAATTGGTTTTCCAGTCACCGCTGTATAAGCTACCTGATTAACTTATTGCGTACTCGTAGCTCAAGTTCGACTTTCGTATACATACTCGTACCTAGGTATGATTTGTAAACTTCAATGAAATCAAACTCAGCAGTAAGTCCGAGTCAGGGTAAAGTTATCTGCTGTCTCTATAATCTAGCCAATTTCCTGGGAATCCCTCAACGTATTGGCTTAAAATATGATTAACGTTTCAAAGCATTTCATACCGAAATAGAACTTGCCGTAAAAGTAATACAAATATGAGCTCACAATGCGAACCAAAATTTCCCGAATAATATGTGCCTCGAAATTTTTCCGAGAAAATTCCTCCACGGCCGCATATTTCCTTTATATATTAGTGTGTAAAAGGTGCTTTCTACTTATATTAGTTCTACAAGCCGACCGAAGTGGGCGGCGAGCGGGCCAGTTACATCTGGAGGTTACGAGAGCCGCTTTTATCGAAGTAGGTTAAAAATTCATGTTCCATTAGTAGCTGCGAACAATATTTGAAAACCCCAGCGCCAGTGCAGGCTTTGAAGCCGGAATTCAAAGGGATCGTTTGAAAGACGCGAGCCCGCATTGTTTTCGCAAGACTCTCATTTTGCAGTGGCATTGCTGGAAATAGCTTTATTTTTTTAGTTTTTTAACTTGAGATATAGCCTGTCGCGGAGCGGAAATAGCCGCGGATAATCGACCTAATTTTTATTCCTTGTCGGCTTTCACCGGGTTCAGGGACGTTGGCAGAACCACAGGATAATGGGCGCATGACAAATAAGGAATGAACCGCTGAAGCTAAGGTTTCATATCAAATTTTCGACTCACATTTTTGCCTTATCGAAACTACAGTAGACTTGTAGAGAAGCGAGAAATGCCATAAAAATCTCTCGCCTTATACTACGAAAACTTTTCTTTTTAACTATGCTCGTGCAATGTAACTCTGTGATATAAGCCCTCACGGAACTCAAAAACCTGGCTACGCTCATGACTCAACGTCATTGTGTTCAGCCGTGACATAATTGGATGGCCATTAATTCAACCTTTTCCGATACCAAGTAGGCACAAACAACAAAACAACGACCGAGGCTTCGTCCAAAGCCTACAATTACTGGGTCTCCGATTTTCACTCGCGATAAAATAAAATAGACCCAACGAACGATAAAAACAAATAACATGAAGTTTTGGCGTCCTCGAGTGTGATAAGGAGCCCCCGGAGGCTCTGGACGCTGGACGCCGCCCGTTATGATGCTGCGATAATTTACAGCATTCCTTACCTTCCCCTTATAAATGGTGACAGCTGGAGTGTGGACTGGCATAGGGATTCTGAAAGGTGTTTCGTCAAGTTTCAGCATGTTTTCACATCGGGCAGCTAAGGTCTATCGGCCGTCATGTCCTAGTGGGAGAACCACTGAACAGCAGGTGGGGAGAACACTGGCCTTAAATGTTGGGATCGTGGCTTCAAAATCCTGTTCAGTAACACTTAGTAAAGAAAAAATAGACGTTTTTTTTGGTCAACTTTGCACTAAATTTCCGATCCAAATTATTATTTTAATAAGGTTTAGGATCACTTACTGAGCATATAATCACAAAATGCTGACATATCCAGGTGGAGCTTGAAGCGCCATCTTCAAAAAACGTTTTTGGCTGATATCTCGGAAACTATATCCTAAGGTTTAAGGATAACTAAGTATTCCTAAACCTTATAAAAAAAATGGATCGGAAGTGCAAAGTTAAGTTCTTTTTTTCCTGCACTAATTGAGTTCTTAGAAATTGATGTAACAGGTTTTCAAGGGTTTATTCGTGACTGAAAACCTCATAAGAAAAACTGCATACGAGTACGTCCGTCCTATTGATGGCGTTCACCAACTTTCACTGAGCCAGTGTCGTAGGTATACTTGGCCCATTGGTGGGTAGATTTATGTTCAGCGGTGCTTTATTCCGAGGCCGGTACTATTATGTACTAGCAACCCGCCCCGGCTCCGCACAGGTGTATTATACATAAATGTAAACCATCCTCTTGAATCACTCTGTCTTTAGTTCAATGATCTAAGTATTAAAAAAACCGCATCATAATCCGTTGCGTAGTTTTAAAGATATAAGCAATTAAGCATACATGGGGACAGACAGCGGGAAGCGACTTTGTTTTATACTATGTAATGATTTAGTTTTGTGGATGTTTTCTTAATCTGTCATGTATTTAGTGTATTTTAAGGTGGAGCTGAGCTCCGTAGCTCCTTAATTGCAAAATCATTACTTAAACTGCAGGATTTTGCCTAATTATAGCTTATCGAATTACCCTGGCATTGTCTCATGTGTTATTCAAACTGGCCAATTATGTCAGTATGCGCAATTAGCTGCAAACTCCGGGAAGTCCCGGACTTGGGAGAGGGGAGACCCGAACAGACGATCATGTAAAGGGAGTGCAAACCAAAACGATGCGTTGCGTACCACGGCGGCGAACAACAGGTAATATAACTTTTTTTTTGTTTATTTTATTTTCATGTCGTATTGTGTCGAGTTTTTCCTTGTTTTTACTGTGTTCTGTTAGAAAGCCGTTTGTTTTCCATGTAAATCAAAATAAATAAAAAAATAAAATATATTGTATAGGTATAAAATTTGTGCTTGAATTTCGGTTCAAGTTTAATCGTAGATCAAAAAATTGCCGCTTAAATTACAAAACATAATCCACAAATTAACAAGATAAAAAATTTATTTGAGTGACGATTTTCATAAGTGTCATAGGCAATTACGAATGTTATGCTTGCTCTCGATCATAGCACTTACATATACCTACTACAACATATTGTGTAGTTTTTGGTACATCTAATAAATGTTTTTTGGAAATTGGAATTTTGATTTTGACATGTATTTAGAATTATTGTATATTGACATGAAATAAAAATTTCATAATCTTTAGGAAATTCACATGTACGAGTATTTAGTGATTATTTTTTTATGTTTAATACCTATTGAGAAATAAGTTTTCTATTATTGGTATTTACAGATCTATAAGGTAGACCAGTAGACGCCCAATGGCTATAAAAAACCACGAACTACGACGACGACAAAGATTGTGTAATTGCACGCGCGAAATGGAGCATTGCGTATACATAATATGCCTTATAAATAGGTGACCGTAACCAATACGTACCGCTTCCCTCGCCGACCGCGCCTGCCTCCCCGTCCGCGTCGCAGTCGAGAGTGCTACTCACGGAGGAAATATCACAATGGAGGTAGCCATAGAGATTTTGAGCGTGGCCACTTTTTGCTAGTGTGCAGTTACAGATTTGCATTAGTGTGTGTGACTAGTGATGTGACATTCCCATCAAGTCTATCGATGGAATATTGGTGAAGTGAATAAAAATGCATGTATTTTATATGAATTGTTTATTAATTATTTTCATAAGATAGGTAATCTGGCAATCTGGCTTAAAAGGTAGGTGATCATAATAGGTAATCATTATAAGGCAATGTATACTTAAATAAATAAATAAATAATCTGGCATTATTTTGAGTTATTAATATGACAGCTAATGACCCTTAAACAGTATTAATTTTGTGTACATGTTTCTGACACTGGTTTCAGTGACAGCATTTTTCATCACGAAATGTATGCGGAGCTGAAAATATTTGTCACATATCGATTTTATTAAAAGTAGTTTATGATCTTCTAACAAGCTAAAATCTAGGACATGTGTATTCAAACATCGGAAAATATTTTGAAGTTTAGAGGAATCCATAAGCTGCAAGATTACGTCTCTGATCATTTTATGTACATCTTTGCTGTTGATTTTGCTGTGGTGTGTCGTTATTAAAGTTTTGCGTAAAACTTTTTCACATATTTTACATATATACGTCATCGCTAGGGTAAATTAGCCCCCCTTTGTCTTTGATAGACGTCAGTGAGTCTCTTTTAGTTCCTTTTAGCGCTGACAAACAGTCCTCACATACCAATTTTTTTGTTTTTTTTTTTTACCACAAATCCCGAAATATACTACATTATTACCTCAGAAACATATTCTGTAAGTCGACTAGGGTCACTAAGGTAACAGTGATCATCGTTATTTAGAGACTCTTTTTGAGTAATTTCGTCCAACTCCTCTAACAACCGACATTTAGCTACGGATTTATTTAGTTTGTCTTCATAGTTGGATTTTTTGGTGAAATTTAGTATTGGTATGTCTTCCAAAGGTACACAATTTCCTTCTGAAACAACCTGCCCAAGGCCAAGAATAATAAAAGTAAGCTTAGATAGATAAAATTTATAATAAGATATAATAAAACTCCTCTGATCAAGTTAGAGATTGTGCAAATTACAATAAAAAAAAGAAGTTTTTTTTATACACATGAACAAAAACTTACCGGTTGATAATATGATGGGTATTCTTCGAAAACGGTAGGTATTGCATCACTTTTGAGTTTTTTTATCTGTAATCCGGTGATGAAACAGGTTTCTTCGAAATGTTTCGAACACAGTCTGGAATATTTTGTTGGCTCCCAGTTATCACGCCTAACAGCTTTGATCCACTCACTTCTCATTTCTGGACATTTTGGAAACCTAAAAATTTGTTGTACGTTAAAAGAAAAAGGAAACGATATGTACATAATTCAGTGTAAAAAATACATTTAGTTATGACATTACATTACATGTACTTAGGCACAATTTTATCAAGATTGGAAGATTTATGTTTTATCGATATATCGATAAAACTAAAATCTATGGTAAGGACATCACTAGAATTGATGCTTAAATTATCTTTTAACACTTTTGCTGTTTTAAGACAGTTTTAGACATTATCTTGACCCAAATCACATGGATGTATATAAACTAGATTGTTAATATGATGGTACAATAGCATTTTGGCTAAAAACATCATCAATTTAGCATTTACAATGACTTAAACATTGTCACCAACTTACGAATGAAATGACAAATCCGGGTCTTTTACACCTCCTTTTGTAGTTCTTGATGAACATGACACTGCTGAGCACGACATAGTTTTACATTTAACTTTAAACAAATCTGTAACACCGTAAAATCACTTGATATTCTTTAAAATTCTAAAGCACAAACGCAATGTTTTGGCCTACTAGTCGGTCATAAAAAGACACGTGCGGCGTTGCCAGCATGTAAATTTGCTATCTCTTTTACTCGTAGCTTCATTCTGAAGGAAAGACAAAGACACACTCAAGTGCTTTACACACAGACGTAAGAGCGGCAACGTCTCTATGCTACCTCCATTGTGATATTTCCTCCGAGGTGCTACTGCTACCGTAACCGTGACCGCGTCCCGGACCGCCCGCGCCCGCCTGCCCGGCGGCGCCCGAGGTGCGCTATCACACGCACGTATCTCTCCGACTCGATCCGAATGTTATCGACGACATTACCCCGCACACACGAAATTATAGTACTCACCTTATGTGATAGTGATAAGGGTTCGTTGTCCGCCCGCTCTTGTTCTCTTCTGTTGGATTAATATCACTATATTTAATGTAGCTATTTCATAAATACTACATTTTTTACTTTCACTCCATATAGTTTAATTCTTCTTTTATAATTATGCATGGGATTAATTTAAGTGGTTGGAATTAGTATTTAGCAAAACTTCAACTAATTGGTTTTTATTCCATTTTAGGATGCTGAGTAGGAGTTATCTAAATAAGTTTTCTATTTGAAATATTTATGATCTGTTTTATCTGAACCGCATGGTATTATTGAAAACCATCACAAGAGTTCCAACTTACAGAGTTATACAGGGTTATTTATAATCAATTAGCATCCTTTCAGGGGCTTATTCTGTACATCAAAACTAACAACTTCTGTAGGTACTACGACTTTTATTATTTCTCAAAAAAAGTTGTTGTTCCATAGAAAAATATCGTTCACCCTCGACAAAATGCAAAACCGCTAAAATGTATGTTTTTTAGTTTGACAAAAGTCGCAGAACAAAAGTTGTTAGTTTTGATGTACAGAATAAGCCCCTAAAATGATGCTAATAGATTAGAAATAACCCTGTACATCTGTTCCTATCTCTTTTGAGCACTGGTTGCAGTGGTTTAGTCAAAAAGTATAATAGGTAGGCAAGGAAGTTTGTCACTGTTTGTTTGCGACCCGTGGCGTGGTTAGATAGCAGTTAGTTATCTAAATTGAGTTTGTTGATCCACTCTAACCCTGCATTATACATACCGAGCTACAAACAATAACGGGGCGTTTTGTTTCCAACTCCCCTTTTGAATTTTCAACGCCTAAGTACAGAAAATGACAAACTTATAAATACAATTACTCAAAGGAAAGAGTCATATTTTATGCGTAAGGTAGAAAGTTTTGTTAGGGAACTGCGATAGCGGCTCCGCCATTCAGCTGTTCAGTTTATTTGGGTAGAGTGTAAAGTATGCGGCGTCCTTACAACGTGATCTTGTTGAATGGGATTCGTTTCTTATCTGCGCCATTACGTGCAAGCTGTACGCCCCCTGTCGACGGAGAGTCTTAATCTTTACGGAGGTTTTGTTCGTGTGTACGCAACCCTTAATAATCATAATTATCTGCCATCAAGGGGAGGATTTAATCAAGTGTAGGTGTTATCTTCATAATTCGGGGGAACGAGCGGTCAGATAACGTAATTACACGCTTCCGAATGGTTCCTCAGATTTGATAGCGACTCGTTGTATTTCATTCATGAAATGAATTTGTCATCAAGTTGCGTCGAGAGTTGCGTCAATGATATAAATACAAAAATTGTAAGTTTTATTATAGCTATTTAATTAGTTACTGCAAAGTTTAGAGAAAACTCTACTTACTTGTCAAAATAAATAAACATTATATATTTATTGCATGGAAAACGTTATTTACAATTACTTACATAATAGCGATGCCAAGAGACCTTAAGGCGGCTTAAGAGCCCTGAGTTTCATGATCAGTTTTTTATACGTTGCTCATAATACGTACTAGTTGGTGATACATACCATACATATACATAAATTGTATATCTGTATTAATATTTATGAAATGAACAATTATGGGCCGTCGTGCATTTACCAAAATAGAAATTACTATTTTTTTTATCGCGAATAAGTAAGATGGTAAGTGACGTTGTGGTCGAAGATGAAGCACGCAGACCTAGAAGATACCTATTCACTCTGACCTTAATAAGCTTTAGATTATATCTCTTAGGAAACAGGAAAGCAGGAAGACTGTTCCATTCCCTGGCGGTACGAATCAGAAATGTTGAGTCAAACCGCTTCGTACTTATCGAAGGAGAATCGGCAGTGTAGGGGTGGTAATGTGGCGTCTTCCTACTTGTCCTGTAGTAAAAAGGGGATGGTAGGATAAGGTCATGCAGAAAAAGGACAGACTCGCAACCCTACAGCGATGCTCCAGGCTATGAAGTATTTAATTTATTTTATTTTAAAGTACAAAAGTTGGAACTCTGCCTTCACAAACATTCTCGTGTAGAAATTCTCTTTCGAGTTGAGAAAACCTTTTCAAATTGAGTCAGTACAAGAGAACTAAACAAATACAAGTAATAACCATTTATTCCGTGGTATAAGAAGCGACACTAATGTCCGAGCTCAGTAAACTCGGGCCGTTTGAGCGAGTTCCCCGCGATTGAGACCGTTTTCTGTCTTGGAGCGCAATTTTTGAACCGATAGAAACTGACTTTTTAACTCGCATACTTCGCTATCCCGCTTACACTAACACATATTTTCAATACTCATTCCTGCTCATACTCAGTCTTGTCACCACCTAAAGTAGGGACAAGATAATAGGTCACTTTTGACATGTCATGTATGCAAAGAAAAATATACCTTACACTAAAGGAATAAAACTCATGAAAACAATATTGACGACGACCGATAATTGTTCTCGAAGACGGCTTGGAGTTTTATTCCTTTAGTGTAAGGTATATTTTTCTTTGCATGACATGAACTGTCAAATGTGGCCTATTAAAATGACTCCACTTTACCTACGCATACGTAAGTAGGTTCAACAATAGAGCCCTGAAGCTTAATAAATAAATAAATATTACCTAGGGGACATCTTACACACGGTCTCTGACCCCAAACTAAGCAAAGCTTGTGATATGGCTGCCAGAGACTGATATACTACATACACATATTTTAAATACATACTTATACGATAGTACCTAAATAACACCCAGACACAGAAACTTAATTTTTGAAACGTTAGAAAATGACTTACATAAGCGCATGATATGCTATCCCGTTCGCATTAAGTAATACAGATTTTCAATGGTCGCTTCTTTGGTCACTCAGTTCCGAGACATATACGCATACGTCTTACCTGGCTATCGGTTCAGAAATAGAGTCCCTGGCCCGGACCGCGGCATGTCGCAGCAAATTGCTCTAGAGTCAGGATGAAAGCCGCTCACCGTCACCGTTGACTCCGGCTCGATAGATTTTGTTGGACGCCTGCAATATTCCTTGGAAATTTTCCAAGAAATACTAACGCAGACTATAATCTGAAATATGGACCGAGGAGAACATTATTTTTAGATCGTGGGGACATTTATCTTGCAACCGCTTCTCTGCACTACAATGTGGGAACTTGTATTCTACTTGTGGCACGAGCAACGTGTGATTCTCAAATTATGGTGCGCTTAGAACATGTTTTGAGTTTGGAACAAATGTATTAATCTTCTTCTTTCTTCTTTTCAGCCATAGGACGTCCACTGCTGGCATAGGCTTCCCCTGAACATCTCCAATAAGACCGGTTACCGGCTTGCATCCAGCGCGATCCTGCGGTCTTAATGAGGTTGTCCGTCCACCTTGTGGGTGGACAACCTACGCTGTGCTTGCTGGTACGTGGTCTGTGTAATGTATTAATAGTTTGTTGTAATTGTTGTCATATGTTTCAGTGCAATGGCCCTAAATTGGTTTTATCTACCTAGAGCTGCTGTAGAGTATGAATTTTCTAGTTATAGCGTTGTATGGTTGTGGATTTTTGTACTTAACATCAATTGACTTTTAGACTTGCAAACTGATTTTCTAAACGATGATCTTTATGACGAGGCCCCTCTACAGCTAAAAACATTTTGTCAATACGATTTTTAATTTGATTATTTATTTTTTAATTAATGTACTTTATGATGCGAGTGATTTACTTTGAAAAAATTGTTATTTACTTTGTTTGGGTATGACTTAACAGTACAGCTGATCGACGCGACGTTTTAATTTAGTGCAGTAAAAAATTTGCGGGTAGATTATAAAATCTCCTACATTCAAAATATTTGTCGCTTTCTGGCGGAGACACAAAATAGGTTTTTGAACACGGTTTTATTTTGTTTTTATTTAATTATTTATTTTAATTAATATTATTAATGATTAATTGTTAGGTATGTTTTATTTTATTATGATATGTTGGTCGAGTCCATAAATAGGAACATCGATGCTGATCTTTTCGTTTATATTTATATTTGTTTATGGCACAATGCACTGTTACTACAAACTTTTCGTTTTAAAAAAAATAAACTGTTAAAAACAATTCGGAAAAGATATTTAATATCGTATCTACATACTCAATTCAGATTCGCTATTAACGTTTTTCCTCTTTTATCAAAGCAAAGCAATGTAAGCGATGTATGTTGTCAACCTGATGGAAATAATTAGCGTGTTTGTTCCCTCGGGAGTTTGTTTCCATCTCGTGCGGTGAGCGCGTCCGCGCCATTTGCTCGTTCCGTTCCATTTACTCTTCGGCTTTTGCTATCTCTCGAAAGCGTGCTCCGGAAAAGGTACTTTCGAAATATTCTTTTAAATTTCAATATTCTGTTCATAATTATGTTTTCATCGTCAATGTGTAAAGTAGGTTAAAACACAATATTTTATTGTATACTAGCGACCCGCCCTGGCTTCGCACAGGTGTATTATACATATAAGCATTCCTCTTGAATCACTCTATCTTTTAAAAAAACCGCAGCAAAATCCGTTGCGTAGTTTTAAAGATATAAGCATACATGGGGACAGACAGCGGGAAGCGACTTTGTTTTATACTATGAAGTGAAAGTGATGATGACTGTAATCTTATCATTGTCGTTTAACTGACTATTTTTTACTATCGCGTGAACTACTTAAATTATTTACTCACCACGACTGTATAAAAAACAACTTCAATGATGTTGAATGAACTACATATAATAATAGGCCAAGTGCGAGCCAAACTCGTGCACGAAGGGTTCCGTACAGTATGGAAGCCCCCTTCATATATTTTATTTTAATTTTTTTTTGTAGGGAATATACAACTTAATATTCTGTGCATATTTCAAGCATCTACCTGTCACCGTTATTAATATCGATCGAAAAACGGCTAAAACGGTTTGTTGTATGGGAGCCCCCAATAAATACTTATTTTTTTGTTTTTAGTAAGTATTTGTTGTTATAGCGGCAAAAAAAAAATCATCATCTGTGAAAATTTCAACGTTCAACTATCACCGTTCATGAGATACAGCCTGGTGACAGACAGACGGACAGCAGAGTCTTAGAACGAGTAATACGGTCCCGTTTTTACTCTTTGGGTACGGGACTCTAAAAATGAAGGCTGCTCGCGACTCGCTGGTATACCTAATAAAGAAATTCAAACCGAATGTAGGCGATGCTATTCAAAAATTCAAATAGTTGTGCAGTATTCTTGCACATCCAAGTGTCATGACTTATTCATCCGGAGCTACGTGCGTGCGAGCGGCGGCCGCGGCGGCTGGTGGTTGCTGTTGATGCACGTTGGTACATATACTTATTTACCACATACCGATAAAATATTGAACGCACACCAGAATATCGCATCATCCACCCGTCAGTGTTCGTAGATTTACGACAGAATTATCATTGTTTGAAAAACAAAAAGCATAAACTGTCTACAAAATATGCGTTACTAACACAGACTAGGAACTGTTACTAATGTGACTAATTTCATGACACCCATGAATATACCAAATATTTATCCATACCTATTTAATAATATAGCACCCCTAATAACAGCTTTGCGGAAAATCGGCTGGTGGAAAAGCATTCCAAATTCCGGCCTTGCATGGCAGAAACGAACCGTATGAAGCTCACGCATCCACAAAAATAATCAACCATCGAAAATATGGTTCATATTATTCTTCCGTATGTTTGTTGCTTCGCTAAAGATACGTAATAATTATGTACGTGTTATTTGTCCATCACACTAAGAGTAATAATAAATAAATAAATATTAAGAACATCATACACACGGTCTCTGGCCCCAAACTAAGCAAAGCTTGTCATGTGGCTGACAGAACTGATATGCTACATAATACATATTTTTAAATACATACTTATACCTATATAGATAGTAACTAAATAAACCCCAGCACAGAGCAAACACCTATGTTCATCACATAAAAACTTGTCTTGGGTGGGGATCGAACCCACGCCTCTTTGACCCAGTCACTAACCACTGAGCCACCGAAGCAGTCATTAGAAAGGATATCCAGTTACAGTGATGCCACACGGGTGCTGTCGGTGCACTGCGTCAGCGCTGCGACGCCTGAACGGTGACGCTTCGTAATTATACTTACGATATAAAATTATGTAAGTCTCAGTGATATGTCACTTGGTGCGTTGAAGCAACGTATAGCAAAGAAACGCACTCACAGCTTACTCGGAATGAGGAACATGAGGCTGGAAAAGGTGCTGCGGCGTCAGAGTAAGCGGTGTTGCCTTGTAACATCGCCGCGTTCATGTGGCGCATAGTGCGCTAGGATAGAATACAGAATTTTTTATTTGCAACAAAAATAAGAGGTACATACATAACGACAAAACAAATGATAGTTGAGTTGCTACGACGCAGCGCAGCGGCAGGCCGTGTGGCATCACCCTTATAGGCTCCATTCACCATCAGGTCAACTGCATGACATCCACACGGTTTTTATTACACGAAAAATTTGTCCAAAATATTTTAATTAGCCTACTGCGTGTAAAAAATTGACAGGTAGTGCTTCAAAAAATAACATTTTATTACTGCTTGGCACTACGCGGGCTATTATAAGTTTACGTTGTCACACAATATAATACCTACATATCCGTGCGAAATTTCATCTCTATTAGGAACCGGGATGTGGGTCATTAAACTAGCAAGATTTTATTACAGATAGGGATCGGTGAAACTTAAAAAAACCTCACTAAATGGAACTCTAAATGCGCTTTAACCTATTTTGATTTACCCATTAAATCCCTACTAGATACTTGTTTTGCCCATGAACAAGGTAATAAAACCACTAATGGCAATACTGAAAGCATTTCGGGGCGTGGACGTCATCCATTTCTAGGATGACATCTTGGAAATGGATGGCGTTTTCGACATTCACGAGAAGTCCGCCAGTCCAAATGGACGTGTGGACGTATCGTCAGTGGGGCTTATTATCACTGCGCTGTAGAGTACCTGGCCCCAAGTGTCCGAGCACGCGCGGCCGACATGATTCAGCCGGAGTGTCTCGTGTGAAATGTTGCCGGAGTTGTCCTCGAGCCGGGAATACTAAGGCGGCCCTCGATGTAAATGTTGTTTTTCATATTTATATCCCGAACTTTCGGCGGGTCCGCCGCCGGCAGTTTGTTCTTGGGTACTCGTAAATTACGGGACTAAATCATGGGTTTTAGAGTTCGGCGATAATGAAGAGAATGATATTGGACTGAAAAGGCTGAAGGTTTTACAAAAAATAATTAGTGAAACACGAAACGCGAGGGATTTCAGGTACGAGTAACTTACTCTTCATCATTCCTTTCATCTGTTTTTATAAAGATAAAAGAATGTGGTTTGCTGTAAATCGAATGATTTTAAAGAAAGCTACTTATCTAGTGCTTTATAGTAGCTTATAGTTACAGCTTAATTCCGAATTTTGTAAATTACTGTGTCATTAAATAAGTGTATACTTAATTGTCTCGACGCCTGATTCTTTAAATGTTGTTATCAATCAATGTTGCTACAAAACTTCCTGAACTTTCTGTTGTGGCGTCAGGAAATTTGAGACGCTTGAATACATCTAGAAATTTGTTCACTGTAATCAAAAGTAATTCCATCGTAGCATTGTGTTTCAGGCAAACAAATTACAGAACCTTCGTTATAAGGAGGTGAACTCCCTCTTGGCTAGTAACTTCTTCCGCCCTCGCAGAGGCGTGAACTATCTGCCCTTAGTAAGTTTTAGTGCGATAATAATCTGATAGTTTATGATATTACCTATTTATGCCTCAGGAACTAGAGCGAGTAGATTAGTGGTGTTTGATTTTCTTACTTATGTTGATAACAATAATCATTTCACATTCCAATATTTGTGTGACGTAATCGTAAATGTAAGCTTCAGGGACAGTTGCTTCAGCTTCAGAAGTAGAAAACATATTTCAGTAACGATAAAAAATCGGCCAAGTGCGAGTCGGACTCGCGCACGAAGGGTTCCGTACCGTATGGGATCCCCATTCCTCTTGCCGTTATTAATAGTAAACAAAAAAATACTAAAAATCACGTTTGTTGTATGTCTTAAAAATTTTATTTCTTCTATTTTTAGTATTTGTTGTTATAGCGGCAACAGAAATATAGGTACATCATCTGTGAAAATTTCAGCTGCCTAGCTATCACGGTTCATGAGAGCCCGGTGACAGACGGACAGACGGACATCGAAGTCTTAGTAATAGGGTCCCGTTTTTACCCTTTGGGTACAGAACCCTAAAAATCAGTGACATTTTATCTCTCATGGCGTGGCCACATTATCGCCCTACGGCGAAGTTTTCGTCACTGGGGGCTCATTCATCTAATTCAAACTGTAGTAATTGGTTGTTCACGATTTGAACTACTACCTGAAGCTGGGCACACACGCTGCGATGATCGCATCTATTCATCAGATCAGTCCAGCGAGGTCCTAATATAGTTACATTGCCGGTAGGTAGTTATTGAGGAATCAAAATGACACCCCTATTTTAATCGAAAAATATTGATTTAACAAATAAATTATTGGAATCAAAGTTGTAGAAAATCAAATTTTAAACAACTTTTGTTCCTTTAACTTCTGCTGAAAAATTGAAATAACACAAGTTATTGAAGAAATGAAATGGCACAACCGGCTATTTGAAAAAAATATCGATCCTACAAAAAGTTAATGGGAACTAAAGTTGTAGAAAATCAAATTTCAAACAACTTTTGTTCCTATAACTTCTGCTGAAAAATTGAAATAACACAAGTTATTGAAGAAACAAAATGGTACAACCAACTATTAAAAAAAAATATCGATCCTTCAAAAAGTTGATGAGAACAAAAGTTGTTTAAAATTTGATTTTCTACAACTTTGATTCCCATCAACTTTTTGTAGGATCGATATTTTTTTAAATAGTTGGTTGTACCATTTCATTTCTTCAATAACTTGTGTTATTTCAATTTTTCAGCAGAAGTTAAAGGAACAAAAGTTGTTTAAAATTTGATTTTCTACAACTTTGATGCCAATTTTTTTTTGTTAAATCAATATTTTTCGATTAAAATAGGGGTGTCATTTTGATTCCTCAATAACTACCTACTGGCAATGCAACTATATTAGGACCTCGCTGGACTGATCTGATGAATAGATGCGATCATCGCAGCGTGTGTGCCCAGCTTCAGGTAGTAGTTCAAATCGTGAACAACCAATTACTACCGTTTGAATTAGATGAATGAGCCCCCAGTGACGAAAACTTCGCCGTAGGGCGATAATGTGGCCACGCCATCACAACATAAAAAGAAAAAATCATTAACATAATGTACACAATGCAAACAGCTGTTTGAATTCGAAAACATTTAGCAGACGTCGTTTCCTTTTATGATGTATTCGAAAACGAGGCACGAGATCACACACATGATTATGTTTATTTTTGAATTGGACCGAGTTTGTGCGTCGATAGTGGCGGGTTATGAGAGCTGGAGTCGTTTATTAGCACTCAGGAATTAGTCCAGGCTAGTATGTGCGCTAATTCCTGCGTTTTATTGTTGGAGCGTAAAATCCTCCCTATCGTTATCTAGTCCTAGTTTCGTACAAATGAAAGTGGTCCATATTACTCGAGTTTTATGTTGTTGATGGAACATTACAATAGAGATTTGATGAGATTAATCTATGAATTAGCTTAGTCTTTCAACATAAATATTAGGTAACTTTTATCTAATGTAATGTACAATTATTATGTGAGGGCGAGACATTGGGTACCTACAAGTGCTTATTTTATGCTTGGTAACTTTTATCAAATATTTAATTTTCACACATTGGTAGATCGGATCTGAAGTTCGGATAATATATTATGTTTATATATACATATGTTCATAGGTAAAAATTTAAGTAATTGTTAGTATTGTTGTGGAATGCATTGTGTTGGGGTACCGACACGTGAGAAACGTTGTTTGGTTTATGCAAGTGGCCTGGATTTATCACTGTATGCTGGACCTGCGCGGTTTCAGTTGAAAAAGCTCCAGGAAAAGCTTACAAAACATTATGTTGTTTACGATAAATCTCTATATAAAAAGAATCGAGATAAAGGCGTCTAGTTCTTTTGATTTGGTCTCTGTGGTAAAGTAGGTACCTACTCGTAGCTACTCATTAAGTACAATCTGGCTGTTAATTAAAAAAATGTAGGTAGTCGTTAATTTTAATACTGATGCAACATTCATAAAAACATCGATGTTCTAATGTTAAACGTACAAGTAGGTGTTAAAAGAAATCGGTGCGCGGTGTGGGTACTGAGGGTCAAATAACACATCCATGTTTTTTAATTTATAGACTACGTAGCTTTTGTCCGCGGCTTCGCTCGCGTGGTAATTTTTTTTTTGTGCTCATGACAACATTGCATTTATATGAAAGTAGCCTATGTCACTTTCCGTCTTTCAAACGAAGTCCATGCCAAAAATCAAGTCAATCCGTTGCTCCATGAAAGATGAACAAATCAATAAATCAACAAACATACTTCCGGATTTATATTATTAGTAAAGGTGTTTTAGTGTCACATTTTACGGAGTGTTTAGCCAGCAGCATTACACCTAAGCTTGGCTCCAAACAGAAGGCCGCTGAGTTCTGTGCGCTGGCCAAAGTGGCGTAACTCGATTGGCCGCTGCAGAGGCCTCCGCTCGCCGCTCGCACGGTGATCGCATTACAAACTCCCCATGCGTTCTAACTTGTTTTCTAACTTCTGCTAAATTTGCTGAATAAATTGGAAATGATTTCAGAACTTAGGCGTGTTTTCCAATAGTTGCGGAGTGGAGCTATACCTTTTGCCTGATTGAGTGAAGGATACTGGCACTACTGGCTCAGGTTGGAATGAAACTTTGGATGGCTTGTCAATTTATTTTAAATTTGATATTTACGTAATAATTACGTATACTTATATACGTACGTAAACAAGCATTTGTGTAATTCAACTATAAAACAGAAATAATTAAGTTGTCTCTATATTGATTACCCAATATTAAAAATAATACCTAATTGAAAACCGAAATCAAGTTTGTAAAAGGGTTTCTCGCATTACTACGTTACAACTTCGTTGTGTCCGTCCGTCCGTCCGTCCGTCCGTCTGTCCGTCTGTCTGTCTGTCTGTCTGTCTGTCTGTCTGTCCGTCTGTCCGTCTGACCGTCCGTCCGTCCGTCCGTCCTAATGTTCCAAAGGCTTATAACTTCAACATTTATAAACCAAATTACATGAAATTTGGTATTATAATAGTTTTAGCATAGATCTCAATTCTAAATACTTAACATTTTCAAAATTGTGTATTTTGGGGGTGGCTCTCTCTCATACATGTAAAGTGGGGATGAAAAACTTTTATCATGTGGGGTATCGTTGAATAGGGTTTTTGAAATTAATGTAAGGTTTCTAAAACCATTTTTGTCACATATACCATCTGTGATAAACCTATAGGCCACCAAAGATGAAAAACTAGTGCTCTGAGAGAAACCGGAAACTGTAGATTATTTATACTGTATTCAAAAAAAACTATATATGTACTGTATATTAAAAAAATTACAATACTTTTTCTAGGAAAAGGATCGTGGACACCGACCCTAAGGCCTCTCCGTACTATTCAGTGTCAGAGAGAGAATTTAAATTGACTACGTGATCTCTAGGAAATATTCAAATATGGTGTTATTTATTCATTTCGTGTGTTATCGGAGCACTTACGAATATCTAATGAACTAGGTATGATTTTAATGTCTCTGTTGTAATGGGTGCGCGATGAGATAACACTTACGAGGCGGCTAATAATACATTTAATGCTGTGTATAGTTGGTTCTTGACAAGAATCGTAAGGAGATGGTAAACTGCGTCAATTGCTGTAGTAAAAACGATTAGGTAGAGGTGTGAGAAGTATTTTTTGGAATTTCATTTTGTTTGCTAGCTAGAAAAGTGTTACTGGTTGAAACCGACGAAACCGCATAACATAAAAAGATTAATAAACTCGCAGATTATTCTAACTGTTTAATTTCCCAAAAATGTTTTTTTAACGGAAATAATTCCGCGCTTGACCACCAACTCGCCTGATCGCCTGATGGTAAGCGACATTGTGAATTTGAATCCCTGAACTTCCCAAAACAATACCAGATTATGATGTACCTATGCTGCTAAGTAATAAATGTGTGCTATAAGCTCTGAAGTTTGAACTGAACACTTTGTGTTAAAAACTTCAGAAATAGACTTTGAAAAATGACACACATTTAAGTATATTTTTAAATATTCTAGAGACAGCCTACTTGCATATCAAACGATAATAGGCTTGGGAGTAGGAAAGGGAAGTCGAAACAAAGCTCCACAAAGAGGTCGTTACAGTATCGCCGGCAGAGAGCGCCAGATTGCTTCCGTCCGGACGCGGCACGTGACGACCAACGACTGTAGCTATTTAGCTATTTGTTCCTATAGGTTGTTCCTATACCTCTACAGCATCTCTACAGTGAGTTGCTCGATGATGATCGAATCAGGAACGAGGAGATCCGCAGCTGAACCATCGGCAACGTCACCAAATAGTCCAGGAAATGTCTTGCAAAGTGGGCTCAGACTATGTACAGTCAGCCCAAACAGAAAAAACAATGTATTTAACGCTTAGTTAAAATGTCATTTCGTATTTTCTAATTTGATTTTTGTTCAAGGCCGCCATCACGCCGCCATATTTTACAAGCAAGGTTAAACGATAATAAGATCCGAAAATAGGAAATTCTATTTATTAGAGCAAATAATAGGAAAATCAGTTTCCAAATCTCCAAATCAGGTTAAACAAATAAAGCAAATAATTAAATATTCTACCAGGTAATGGCCTAAGGTTGATATATTTATCTGAAAAATAATGGCAGTTCGGCTGGGAATGTAGTTCAATAAATAGATAGCAAATGGGACCGCGGTAAACTTCTCGAATGAACACCACCGACCGGCAAGCGCAGTATGTGCGAAGTTTTAAAGATATAACCATACGTGGGGACAGACAACGGGAAACGACTTTGTTTTATACTAGGTATATAGTGATTCTATATTTTTGTATTATTTTGGGGCGTAAACTATAGTTGATAGTTCGGTGTACCGTATTCAGTGCAGTCACAAAAAATACCCACAAATTACCTATCCAGAACAGACAATAGGGAATTTGGCAAAATTCGATTTCTGCTTGTGATTCCAGCGTGGATCATTGTTCAAAGACAAACTTTGAACAATGATCCACTTGTGGATTTCACTAGGGGAAAAATAAGTATCCATGAATCCACGGTGGATTGAAGAGGAAAAAAAAGTGTTTATGGATCTACCGGTGGGTTTAAGAGGAGATAAAGGTATCCGCGGATCCACATGTGGAGCCGAGCTGTGGATTGTGGGTCCAAGAGGAGGGAGGGAAATGAGAACTCATACTTTTTGAAAATTTCAGTTTTTTCCTATACCTGCCTATACAGAATAAGCCCCTGAAAGGATGCTAATTGATTAGAAATAACCCTGTATACCTATGAATATGAACAATTTTCAGATTTATTTCACCAGAAAACAAATTGAAAATATTCTCATTTCAACGTTATAAATATATTCCAAGAAATAATATCCAGTGATGCCTGTCGCTCATGCTCATACTTATATTTGGAGAATAAATTCTGCTCTGGTTCAAAGACCTAATAATAATTAGATTCCATCTTGATGTACAGATTAGTTCTTTGAACGGATCCGTTCAAACTTAATTACTATTTTATAAGTTCAGCAAGAAGTTTGTAATTATAGAATTTCCAGCAATAATTTTGTGTCAGGAATTATTCGTGCACGAAACTCGGTTCAAGAACGGCCTTTGTTACTAATTAAGTCTAAATACGACAATCAAAAACATAAACTGCTTCGCCTAATTGAATGCCATGTGGCGCATCTGATATACAGTTATGATGGCAGGATGTCATTGTTTTTGTTTTGGCCGACTTTCCGGCTTAAATATATCTAACATCCATTATGATGATTTATTTATTAACCAAGAAACTTTCCAGGGAATTATATAGAGTGCCTTTGAAATAATTCAGTACTGGTAAGTACTTCTTGTTATTCTAAGTATAATTATTAAGTGTATTTTTCAAATGGAATCTGACAAACTAGACAAAAAACATCTATGTATTGAAATTACACGCTGTTTGACATAAAGTAGAGATAAATTTCAAGGATGTACCTACTCGTTTCAAACTCTTTGAACTTAAAATTTAGAATATTCTATCCGGAACAAGAATATCGTATGTTATTGTGGTTCGTTAATATTGAAATTTTAGAAGCTTTTTGTTGGTTTTAGTATCTATTAACTGGAGACCACATACCGACAAGCGTTGCGTGGGATGTCCTACCACAAGGTGGACGGATGACCTCATCAAGACCGTACGATTGCGTTGGATGCAAGCCAGACCGGTCTTATAGGGAAGGCCTAGGTTCAGTAGTGAGTTTCCTATGGCTGAAACGACTATAAAAGTGTTTTGTTAGAAGTTTCTAGATAAAGAAAAAAAAAAAAAAAAGGGAGGAAATTTGACTCCAAACGTTCAAGAAACTTTTCATAAATCGAAAATTAAAATACCCCGAAATGAAATCCGGACACTACGCAGTAAGTCACATTTCTAATTGAAACCGACTTATAAATAATCGCCTGGTCCTTGTTCCTTGCGAAATAAAGGCTAATTTAGAACAGACGCAACATCATTGTCGGTAATTACATTCATTCTGTTATCTTACCAAAATGCTTTACGTTTATTACGCTGTAGACTATTGTGCCTTTGTCTTATTGTAGGCACCGTGTTAATGTATTGTAGCGATGCCGAGATCTTTGGGACATTCACCTTATGGTCTTAAGTGCTTTTGTACGGCGCATCATTACGTTCTGTGAATATGGTGGCAGAGCTTAGTTACGTTCGTTAAAGTTAATACCGTCCTACTCAGGCGTAGACAGAGAAGACAATACTCAGTCTTCGGTACCAGAGATCTCAAAATTATCTTGGTTTTGTTGTTGGCAAACCTGTAATCAAAGAACAAGTTCGTTTGAGAACAGCTTTAAAAGCCGATTCACACAGAGGCGGGAAGTGCGGGAAAGCGATCGCGATCCGGGACGGGATTTTTTTGTAAAACTCGAATTTGTATGTAACCTGACACTTACCAAGCGGGCGCGATCCGGCGCTATTGCTCTGCACTGGACCGCTAAGTATCGGATCGCTTTCTCGCGGCTCCCGCCTCTGTGTAAATGACCAAAGATGTGTGTGACCAAAAAAAGGTGAAATATTAATTACAAGGCGATAACGTATGACGTAGGGCGATGTAACTATGTATAACAGTAGGCAGGGCACATATCACGGAAGATTGGTGACCGATGGGGTCTGAGGTCCGATGGAAAAGTTCTAGAATCAAGAACACGAACACGTATCAGCAACCGCATCTACAAGATGAACAGATCACCTCAGATATATCGTACTGAATGCATGTCGTATCCAGCCGGTCTCATCGGAGATCTTTAAGAGAAGTCTATGAACAACAGTGGAAGTCCTATTCCTTAGAAAAAAAAAAACGATCGGCCTAAGTGCGAGTCGGACTCGCGCACGAAGGGTTCCGTACCGTGTTGGAGCCCCTTAACCCCATTCCTCTTGCCGTTATGAATGGCGAGCAAAAAACTCACTCTCAAATCACGTTTGTTGTATGGGAGCCCACCTTTAATATTTGTTTTATTCTGTTTTTAGTATTTGTTGTTGTAGCGGCAACAGTATCTTGTCTTCTGATCTTCTGTGAAAATTTTAGCTATTTAGCTATCATGGTTTATGAAATACAGCCTGGTGACAGATAGATAGACAGACGGAAAGACGGACATCGGAGTCTTAGTAATAGGGTTTTTACCCTTTGGGTACGGAACCCTAAAAATAGAAGATAACGTATATCAAAGCTACAAAAGTTTTCACCTATGAACAAAACGCTAAAAGTGTCAAGTGTCGACACAGTTTAATATGGCTATTAGTGCAGCGCTTTTGCCGTCCTCGGTTTCGATAGGAACTTGCCCTGAACTGCAGTTAAGTATAAGTTTAACTGCTCTTAAATCTGCACCCACTCAAAAGATACAAGACACGTTCTGCGGGGACCTGACCATTTTCAACAGCTTATATTTTCAAAATAGTGTGAAGATGAAATTTGAATTTAATATGTTTTGATAGCTCTAAGTACCACATTGCAATGAATGCATTTCAAGTTGGAGAAAATATTATGGCTGCCATGTCAGATTTTCGCATTTACTTATTTAAATTTATATTCTTTGTAGCAGAATACATAACACCTATTTATTTAAATTTTTGCAGTTTTTATATACACCCATAAAACGCCACATAATCTATATAACTTCTTACTCACTGTGTGTATAATTATTTTAACGGTAATACAGCTATTATTATAATTTGTGTATGTTGATTTATCGGAAAATTATTCTATTCAAGTCCAATAAAATAAATAAATTCATAGAATAAACCGATCTAAACATCGCAGTATTTCAACTCTAAAATTTACAAAGAGAATTTTAAATGAATCCTCCTGAAAACCCAGAATAGATAAAGTAACTTTCACTTAGCGAAGTAAAGTGCAATAAAATATCCTAGAGCTTCATTTAACTAATAAACTTATTCGGTACAAGGGGAGCGAGCCCGAGATTCTCGATTGGCT
This sequence comes from Hypomecis atomaria, assembly GCA_964007245.1. NCBI lineage: Eukaryota > Metazoa > Arthropoda > Insecta > Lepidoptera > Geometridae > Hypomecis > Hypomecis atomaria. Next base: position 24,057,467 of record OZ023287.1, on the reverse strand, counting down.
TGCCCGTCACGTCTTGGGGAACCTTACCTACTTTTTCCGTTATGTAGACTGAAATTAATTCATGCAAATTAGCCTTAGAGTCGTCTAAAACGGGCTTAATCTTATCGTGGGCCATAATTGCACGGGACGCAAATAGGGGCTTATATTTTGAACCGCCCGCGCCGCGGCTCCGTGGCGACGCTCGTGTTATTTTTACTTGAAGCGTGCATTTTTAACCAAGTTTGGTCTTTTCGATAGAGTTTTTAAGAAAGAAAATAATATGAATAATCATATTATTAATCATATTATTTTGGCGCAGGGGCGGCTTTGTGGCGAGCCGTCGATGAGTGGTGACACCGCGAACCCTGATTCCCTGGGGCTAAATGAGACCCCTGACTCCTCTTTTGCCTTAACCGGCCGGCTTGGAGTGGAAATCGCAAAAGAACCTAAGCTCCAAGGTGGAAGTGTTAACGCGAGTTCTAGTAAAATCGCAGCACACCTCTCGACACCCTAAGCCGTCCACACCAACCAACACCGTTGCCCCTCCGGCGCCAACTTAAGGTAGCCTTTATGGAGGGCCCATTTAGTGGGTGGCAAGTCACCACTATATGGGCATATTTTGCGGGTGCCGTACCTCATTCCGAAGTCCTACTTTAAATGTCATTTAAAATTTCACCACAATAGCCCAATTTAGATATTTCAAGTATTTTTATATGCCATAGTTTGTCTACAACGCCGTTCTTTTTAAACATACTGCTGTTTTTATTTCAACATTGTAAAAGGGGCCTCTCAGTGTTGGCTTAGGCTCCATTGATGCCTAGTAAAAGACCAGGCCTAGCCTGTGCATTCATTTGAATAAAGAGTTATAATAATAAGCTAAGTCAGTATTATAAAATTTCACATTTATGATTTAGTTGTCTTCTCTGTCAACGGTTATATCTTTTTTTGACGTGATTGTATTAGCTAAAGAGTGCTGATTAGCAAAGAAGAGATTTTCATAGATGTCTGAATGTATTCAGTGGACAATCGGCTACTTTACAAAACAACACTTTGTATAGGGCGAAAATGGAAGCAATATTTTTGAAGGAGAAATATCACAAGAGTAACTAAATAAATCTCCACTATCACCACTGTTATTATCGTTGTCCATCACAGGAACACCCTGGATGCAAGCCGCTTCCAACTGGTCTTACAGGAAGTCCATAGGGGAGGCCTATGTCTTGTACAAGATGTTACACGGCTGATGGATAAGAAACACTTATAGCAAAGCATGTAAATGATAAGATCTATCAGTTCACAGCTTGGACACAAAATTGGTATCATACCTACCGGGCTAGCATACGACCCACGAAATAATTCTATCGAGATGTCAGAACGAGACAGAGTTATGGTGAAGAATATGCTATGTCACTTTTTCACAAGCCGACAAAACTCTTTTCGTGGTCGTATGCTAAGCTAGCTGAAGTAATAAATAATAAATAAATATTAGGGGACATCTCACACACGGTCTCTGACCCAGAACTAAGCAAAGCTTGTGATATGGCTGCCAGAGACTGATATACTCCATTTTATACATATTTTAAATACAAACTTATACAGGGTTATTTCTAATCAATTAGCATCGTTTTAGGGGCTTATTCTGTACATCAAAACTAACAACTGTTGTTCTGCGACTTTCGTCTAAACTAAAAACTTTTGTTGTTCCATAGAAAAATATCGTTCACCAGCGACAAAATGTATGGAACAGCTGATTTTTTTTTGAGTTCTGACAAAAGTCGCAGATCAACAGTTGTTAGTTTTGAGGTACAGAATAAGCCCCTAAAAGGATGCTAATTGATTAGAAATAACCCTGTATATATAGTACCAAAGTAACACCCAATAAGTGTAGAGTTCAGACAAAATCTCAGCACATTGTTTCTGTCTCCGGCTAATTGTTCACAGAGCGGTTTGCTCCTCGTCCTGTTCCACTGACTAATGGGAGCTCGTTAGGAGCTCGTGTTTTCTACCTTTATAATACATTATACCTGAGAATCTAGATATTATTAACTAATGTTATTACAATGATACTTTAGATTCGATTGAAATTAAAAGATCTTTTTTGAGGGAGATGAACATTTACAGTTTCTTATATTTTTGGTATACTTGGCTCGATACATGTTCAGAAGAGCTTGTTTTGATTTTAAAGAACCGAGGTATCGGGTTGAAAAAAAATCTTATACTCGTACCTATCTAATTATCTTTAGGGAGATTTTCTCTAAAGGTACTGATCCAAAAATGTCGTATCATAGGCTTGCAGGCAGCCTAAAACTTGACACCAGGGCTTACTATCCAGCCCATTCGAACTTAGGTACTTACATTAGGTATATCACATAAAACAGCAGTTACACCATTTACTTATTCATCATACTTGTGGACACAGTAAAGGTACGTTTACCGGACCCTTGGACAACTGAAAATACGGCCTTTGTTTATTTGTAAAAGTTTTACAGCTGATATGATATTGATAACGATTTGAATAACACACCCGTTTTCACACAATCTACACTCTTTTTTAGGGTTCCGTACCCAAAGGGTAAAAACTGGTCCCTATTACTAAGACTCCGCTGACTGTCTGTCTGTCACCAGACTGTATCTCAAGAAAGATGATAGCTAGAATGTTGAAATTTTCACAGATGATGTATTTCTGTTGCCGCTAAAACTAAAAACAGAATAAAATAAGTATTTAAGGAGGGCTCCCATACAACATATCTGAATTTTAAGCCGTTTTTCGTTCGCTATTAATAACGGTGACAGGTAGATGCTTGAAATTTTCCCAAAATATTCAATTTAATAAGAAAAAATAATAAATGGGGGCTCCCATTACAAGAAACATATATTTTGCTCAATATTAATGACTGCATCAGGAAAATGCTTAAAATATTCACAAAATTTTAAGTTTTGTATTTCCTTCTAAAATAAATAATTAAAATAAAATATATTAAGAGGGCTACCATATGGTACGGAACCCATCGTGCGCGAGTACGACTCGCACTTGGCCGATTATTTAAACGTTATCAGCAAATTTTCCAAATGACTTTGAGACAGCCTCTATCCGCCACAGTATTAATACAATATTCAAAATAGTTGAGAGAGTCGTTAGGCGAGTTTGTATGCAAATGTTTGAATTAAGCTTTAAGTGGACATTTCATTAGCAAAGTGCCATTATCGTTATCACGTCATTAACTGATCTTCGCGGACTTTCCTTAATAAGATGGCTTTGAGCTTAAAACCCTTTTTAAGAAACAGTAGCAGTCTTGGATTACAACCGTATCATTATTGAGAGTTTAATTACAACTACTATAGTAGTTACGAGTAATACCCTAAACGCTTTAGAGCATTAAGATGTCTAATTTGCGACTGCACAACTTTTCAACTTCACTACATAGCATAAAACAAAGTCGCTTTCTCTGTCCCTATATCCCTAATCACTATGTATGCTTTAATCTTTAAAACTACGCAACGGATTTTGATGTGGTTTTTTCAATAGATAGAGTGATCCAAGAGGAAGGTTTATATGTATAATACACCTGCCTGTGCGAAGCCGAGGCGGGTCGCTAGTACCATATAATCATTGGGCAGAGGGCAGCCTCCCAGCGGGCAGCCTCCCAGCGGGCAGCGATCTCCCGTGGCTCACATGGAAGTCTCTTAACCGACTGCGGACACAAGTGGGCCGGTGCAGGAGCAACATGGCCAAGTGGGGATACTCGGACACTGCAACGGTGCAGTGCGACTGCGGAGCGCCTGCGCAGACTATGCAGCGCCTTCTGTCATGCTCTCAGTGTCCGAATGCGTGCACAATGCGGGACCTCTACCAGGCCACCCCCGGCGGGACGAGTGTAGCTGAGTACTGGGAGAGAATAGTATAATGTTGAGGATCATCGACACGACGAAGAAGAAGTACCATATAATTTGAACTTTTTAGATCAAGTGTCTTGAGTAGTAAATAAATAAATAGAAAGCAAAAAAACACTAGAAAAGTATTACTTATGTACATATTTATAATTTTTTTCGCAAAAAATTGCAAAACCGGCGTCCACCGTGTACAAAATTCGAATATTCCGCTCGAATGTTTGCATTATTGTTAATTTTTCAAAAACGGCTTAGTAGATTTCTGTAAAATTTTAATGAGACCACCTCGCAAGTATACTCTTTCGAACTAAAAAAAGATTTCTTCGATTCGGTTCACAATTGGCGGAATTATCGATGAACATCCACAAAAAAAAACATACAGACGAACATAGAACCTCCTCCTTTTTGAAAGTCGGTTATAAAAGCCAATAGATCATTGTAGGTTTAGAGATAACGCAAAAATGTTGTAGGTAAATGTTACGGTACGGTAAATAGATAGCGTAAGTCAACCGAAAAATATCTCAAAATTACAAAACTGCTGTAATTTAAATATGCTGTCCCATATTAATCTGTGTTAGAGGAGCCAATTAACCAACGACCTTATACCTAAGAGAAAAATCATAACAATCCGATAAAAAAAATTAAAAATTACTCAATGCAATGAATTGTTGAAAATTTGTAGTTGTACTTCTAATACCAATAGCAATTTCCAGTTTATAAAGCCATCTGCGCCAAACAACTACAGGAGCAAAAAACAATGCCTGCCTACTCCGTTCTCGAAGCTCGACGCACAGCGGCGTATAATAAGGGATGTTCATTGTAGGCCGACACTTGTTTATGTTTTCCTAGTTAATTAATTCAGGTTTAATTAGGCCGTCTTGCCAAATTATTCCCCTCTAAATTATCTCGTAAGACAAACGGATTGTAACGCAGCTGCGCCCTACCGGCCTGTAATCGCGGCCCGCGCCGAAATGTTCCAGATGCTATGTGAGTTGCACTCGTTTGCTCTACTTAAACCATTTTGCATTTTTTGGTTTAAATTTACTAAGCTAAAAAGAAATTTTACTTTACGTAATATTTAACGAGACCAGTAAGCACGCGACTATTAAATAAAAACGGTCAAATGCGAGTCGGACTCACGCACGAAGGGTTCCGTACCGTGTTGGAGCCCCCTTAGCCCTAATCCTCTTGCCGTTATTAACAGCGAGCAAAAATCCCCTGAAAAATTAAGTTTGTTGTTTACCCCTTATATATTTATTTTATTCTGTTTTTTATATTTGTTGTTATAGCGGCTTTCAAAAATACATCATCTGTGAAAATTTCAACGTTCTAGCTGTCACAGTTCATGAGATACAGCCTGGTGACAGACAGACGGACAACGGAGTCTTAGTAATAGGGTCCCGTTTTTATCCTTTGGGTACGGAACCCTAAAAATAATTTAGGTAGTAATTTCTGTTCTGTGTGACTGTGATTCAATTAACTTTTGAAAGTATCTCAGGCACATCACTTCAATAAAACAGTAAACAATAAGTATATGTTATCTGCGTTAGAATTTAATGTACAGACCGCAAGTTGAGCATAGCTGCTGTAAGGTCTTAAGCGAGCAATTTGTGAGGCGTCGGCAGGTCAAAATAAAATATGTAGGGTCTAATGAAAATAGTCTACGTTATTAACCTAGGGGGTTATTCAGCAACCCTTTCACCAGCCAGAGCTTTTTAAATCACCGTATGTCTGTGCAAGGAATGAGGACGTGTAATTTGCCCTTTATGACTCCATTTGTGGCCTGATAAGGCCTTATGTCCCGGTTAAGGTCAGGCGCCCCAAAATCAGGCTCTCTTTGACAACCAATACAGTCGGTACACGCATTAAAAGGGTAAATGGCGCTATATCTTTTTATGTCATGATTAAACAGGAATCACTGGATTAGGCACTTGTTTTTCATACCCATTCAGGTATAAAGTTAATGCGTTCACTGAGTGTTATTCATTTACAAAACTCGATATTTATCGCTGTAAATATTTTATGTGAAGAGAAACATCCGGACCCTCAAAATTGTTTCTCTCGAAACTTTTGGATTTCCTGGGCTGAATCATCTCAATAAATTATTTTCAATTTTAGATCCCGAAACTCATGGGGTATAATTATTGTTAACTATAGACGCGTCGACGATGAGGTAGTGGACTGTAAACACTATGTTGGATGGGTGTCCTAGTTAACAGTTATAAGCAGTTCGTTTCGTACTTAATCACTTTATTCACACTTTACGCACAAAAGTTCACAATGTTTCCGACTTAGGGTTAAAGCACTGTTTAAACTCTGGCTTTAGATCACTATTGAACCACTTGTTCAACACTGTTCAGACTTACGGTTCAAGCACTACTTAAATTCTGGCTTGAGATCACTTCGGAGAACTTGTTCCGATTGCGCGTACAATATTAGACTTAGTAAGATCGTAAGACTATACAAGACTATAAGACTAACAAGACTGACTGACTACTGCGCGCTTGCGCAGCCCTTTTATACTAAATCAACTACTTGGCGGTTCGTTCCCCTGACCAATCAGAGCTCTCCGAATGTTCGAGAACCTTCCCTTCTTTCTTCGGGGCCTGAGTAGGTAACGATGTAACGCGAAGGTTCTAGAACACAATTCTGGAAAGTTCTAAGAAACGAACATGATAAAACTCGAATGTTCGAGAACCTTCCCTTCTTTCCAAGTAGGTTACAATGTTTCGAGAAGGTTCTAGAACACCTTTCTGGAATGTTCTATGAATCGAAGTCGAATGTTCGAGAACCTTCCTTTCTTTCTAAGTAGGTCACGATGTATCGGGAAGGTTCTAGAACACCTTTCTGGAATGTTCTATGACTCGAATTTAATCGAACGAAAAGAAATAGCTGGAAAACTAAATCGATTCTACATACAAATTAATGTTGATTGCTTAGGTTTTTCTTGTATATCCGGCGCAACAATCCGTCGACTCGCCTGTCCCTAACAATTATCTTCATGAGCCAATTTATGGACCCTCAACATGCTGTGTATTTGTTTAGGAACTTTGCGAGTAAATACTTACTCAATGAATTTATTTCCAAACATTACAATACGTCAACATACTAAAATATGCTTATTTCATGCATTAAAAACGAAAGCTAATTTTCTACATTGCTGCTCTAGAATATAAATCAAAATAACTGTACAATAAAAATACTCACTTAATAGAATAATTTATGCGCACTTCGTTGCATGAATTACGTAGGTAGAATGTTTTTTAGGGTTCCGTACCCAAAGGGTGAAAACGGGACCCTATTACTAAGACTCCGATGTCCGTCTGTCCGTCTGTCTGTCTGTCTGTCACCGGGCTGTATCTCATGAACCGTGATAGGTATAGATAGCTGAAATTTTCACAGATGATGTATTTCTGTTGCCGCTATAACAACAAATACTAAAAACAGAATAAAATACATATTTAAGGGGGGCTCCCATACAACAAACGAGATTTTTCAGGAATTTTTTGCTCCTTATTAACAACGGCGGGAGAAATGGGGTTAAGGGGGCTCCGACACGGTACGGAACCCTTCGTACGCGAGTCTGACTCGCACTTGGCCGATTCTTTATACTCGTATAGTGGCATGCTTAGTGCTTACCAGGGGTTGACGCGAAATTGAAGCAATTCCAACTTTACTACTTCTTTGAATTCAATTTCGCACTCTAGAAAGTATTAATGTTGCTTCTTGGTTTGGATAGACAATAAAGTTTCAAAACTATTTTAATGTTTTATTTAATTACGTTAATTATTAAAAAAAATTATAATAATTATATAATTTATAAACGTTAACGTAAATACGTTAACGAGGAATGTGTTAATTCGATTTAAATCATCACACACTTATTATAATAGATAAATATACGAGTACGTACGTCGTTTATACCTACAGTGTATTAGTTACGAAAATCTTATTGCTTCCAATTTGTAGAACAAAGCCTGTTGTTTCCTTCCACGACAGATTAGAAGCGAAATAAATAATGCGACCTTTGATATTTAGATCCTAAATCGTAGAGGCTGTTTGTCTAACCTTCGCTCGGCGGAGATAAATGGAATAAACACTGGAGCGGGCGACATCCAACACATTCACCCCTCGACTTCGAACTGGCTTAAGGGGTTTCTACTATTTATTCTAGTCTTAACCTACGATAAAACGGGTTAAGCGAGAACCTCAATTCCAAATAATGGGTAGGAATAATGTTGTAAGGTGGCGAATCGATCAATGCCTAAAAACACGATCTTTGAGCTAACATATACTTTTGTATTTTATTTTTACTATTTTTTGGTTTTGCAGCCAGTAAAAATACTGTAATGTTAGAAGTACTTTTTGTAAAAAAAGCAATGTATCCAGTAATTCAGACAATAATGTATCCGTAAACCTCAGGCGACGTCATGTACTTATGGCGTCTCGTAATGTCTAAACAAAACCCTGAAATCAATACGCAGAAATTAAAATTATATATCCTGAAACTGCTAGTAAATATCACTGGCTTTATCTTACATTAAAATAGCGAAAAGTAGAGTTCCAGGGAAAATCAAAGTTTCTAGTACCTAATATTTCAAGACTATAAAGAAAAAGACCTCTATAAGTCAACCATTCAGAGTTTCCAGTGATAAAGGGTCAATTTCAGCGAATCCTCCGCAGGCTTAGTCTACAGGCTGTGAAATAAATGACGGTCCTAGCAGCGCTCGGCTCGGGTCGCTAAACAATAACCTAGACGCCTGGATACTTGAGCCTTGGAGACGAGAGGACAGATGGTGCGGTGATATGCACGAGGCACGGTGCAGAGATGCTTACCGGAGCTCACAGTCATCTGACTAAGGAAATTAGTCACCGCTGATAGTCAGCAGTTTATAGGTAAGTATTTAGGTTATTTGTGTGGGGAATAGTGAAAAGATTCGGTCGACGCAATATGATAATTATTATGCTTCAACTGATTTTATTCAATCTTATTCAAGCAAAAGATAGAGAAATTAACCATGTCATACAAACAGTGAAATAAATGAAGTTTTACAGTATGTTGTAAATAAAAATATTTTTATCTGGCTAGACGTTTAAAATCTGCCACTATCTGGTGTTAAAAAAAATTCAGTGAACTCAAAACTTTTTTTATCTGGCAAAAGTGCCGTTATTAACTACAAAAAAACTACTACTACTCAAAACTTATGATGCTAAGATGGATCGATAACTTGAATAATTCAGGAATCATAGTAAGTACATAACATAATTATAGGAGAAGAAAGTCACTTCTTAGAATCCATTTCAAAGGAAATATTAGCTTTAAAATAAAATAATTAACAAGCTACATTCCATTCTTGACTTAAAATACTTAACAAGACTTAAATTTAACTAAAAATAAAACAACATTACAAATTATGGGTCGTAACACCTTCGAAAGAATTTACGGTCTCTTAGTACAATGTAATGGGCGATAAACAATGGCGGAGTGTACCCATAAAATATATCTGCTTATTAACGAAATTAAGGCATTGAGGCCCTTTGAATACTTGACAGGGGTGTAAAGAGAGCATTTTGAGTTACGGCGCTTCAACCCCCGCTAGACTTCACAGACTAATTGGAATCATCATCATCACCTTCACCTTATCCCCCTAGTGTGTTAGGTGACGGCGGCAAAGGATCTTTTCTTTCGATACTATGCTGTAATACTTCATTAATCACTAATTCCTCTACAGCAATATTATATTTGGTATTTCTTTCGGCCGCTTACCTTATTTAAATGGAATACTTGGGAAATTGGAAATTGGCCGTGGGGTGCCGGCAGAGTAGAATAGCACCCCCCTCTAGTACCAGGTGTCGTAAGAGCCGACTGAGGTACAGCGGAACCGACTAATGGCGGTATAACCATTCGACTAAAACGTAGCTAAAATGGCACAGGGCAGGGATGGGGAGCAGCATCCCTGTCGCGAAGCTACGTTTCTGCGATCGCCACCACGCCTGCCCAGCGCGGCGATTATGGGCAAAAACCCCAATATGGAAAAATCAAATAGACCAGGCCCCCAGTCCCCAGCAGCTCCGCTAGCCCGGGGCTACGGTAGCGGCCCCGGTAACGGCGGAGAAGGGGGTGCTAAGAATCGCTGGCAGACGCCCGGCTACCACTCCTGTAAACGACGACTGGCCCTGGTAACACACAACGTGCGCACGTTGAGGACTGACGGGAAGATTGCTAAGTTGGAAGAAGAGTTGAGTAGGTTGCGTTGGGATATTGTGGGGTTGTCTGAAGTCCGTAGAGAGGGGGAGGACACGATAACCTTAAACTCCGGCAACCTGCTTTACTACCGGGAAGGTGACCAACGGTCCCAAGGTGGTGTTGGTTTTCTCGTTCACAAGTCCCTCACCAACAACATTATTACCATCGAAAGTGTGTCAAGCAGGGTGGTATACCTAATACTCAGAATATCCAAGAGGTATTCGCTGAAGGTCATTCAGGTATACGCACCGACATCGTCACACCCAGATGATGAAGTGGAGACTATGTATGAGGACGTAAGTCGGGCCATTCATATGTCTAAGACCCACTTCACTGTTGTTATGGGGGACTTCAACGCAAAGTTGGGCAGAAAAAACGACGATGAGCTGAGGGTGGGGCAATTTGGATATGGGCAACGGAACCCTAGGGGCCAGAGGCTGGCTGACTTTCTGGAGAGAGAGGAACTCTTTATGATGAACTCTTTCTTCCAGAAGCCGCCTCACAGGAAATGGACCTGGATGAGCCCTGATAGTTCCACGAGAAACGAGATAGACTTCATCATGACCACCGAGAGACGAATATTTAATGATGTCTCCGTGATCCACAGGGTGAAAACCGGCAGCGATCACAGAATTGTACGAGGCACATTAGATATTAATGTTAAGCTCGAAAGGTCCCGCCTGATGAAGTCCACGCTCCGACCTACTCGTGAACATATCCAAAACCCCGAGGACTTTCAGCTCGAGCTCTCGAATCGTTTTGCTTGCCTAGAGAACCTTGCGTCGGTGGACGAGATCAACAACGGGCTCGTAGAAACTGTCCAAACGGTGGGTGCTAAGTTCTTCAGACCCCGCCGTTCAAATAAACCGCAGAAATTCTCCGATCACACTGTAAATCTCATGGCCGAACGACGCTCGCTAAGATTGCAGTCTTCCGATGATGCAAAGTCATATAGGCGTCTCAATAGACAAATTTCGAAATCCTTGCGGCACGACATCCGTCTTTTTAATACTGAACACATTAAAAAGACAATAGAGCGAAACAAAGGCTCCAAAGTGTTCGCAAGAGATTTGTCTATTGGGCAAAGCCAATTGACAAAGCTGAAGAGAGAAGATGGAAGTATAGCGTCGACCAAGGCAGAGGTATTAGAGGAGATTGAAAGGTTCTATGGACAGCTATACGCTTCGGTCGCTAAGCCTGTTAGCAGCGCGGCCAAAGATCCAAGAGCCAAGCTGACCCGACACTTCACCGAAGATATCCCGGACATCAGCCTGTACGAGATTAGAATGGCCCTGAATCAGCTTAAGAACAACAAGGCGCCGGGTGATGACGGTATCACATCAGAGCTTCTGAGAGCGGGTGGAACACCGGTACTAAAAGTCCTCCAGAAGCTTTTCAACACCGTCATCCTCGAGGGCATCACGCCAGAAGCATGGAACAGAAGCGTGGTGGTGTTGTTTTTCAAGAAAGGTGACAACACCTTATTGAAGAACTACAGACCCATCTCGCTTCTGAGCCATGTTTATAAGCTGTTTTCAAGGGTCATTACGAACCGTCTCGAGCGCAGGCTTGATGACTTCCAGCCTTCCGAACAAGCGGGTTTCCGAAAGGGCTTTAGCACCATGGACCACATTCATACGCTGCGGCAGGTTATACAGAAGACCGAAGAGTATAACTTGCCACTTTGCTTAGCGTTTGTGGACTATGAGAAAGCCTTTGATTCGGTCGAGACTTGGGCTGTGCTCGAGTCTCTCCAACGATGCCGTATTGACTATCGGTACATCGAAGTGTTGAAGTGCTTGTATAATAACGCCACTATGTCGGTCCGAGTACAGGAAGAGAGTTCCAAGGCGATCCCTTTAAAAAGAGGCGTAAGACAGGGAGACGTAATTTCTCCGAAACTGTTTACGGCTACTTTGGAGAACGCCTTCAAGCTCCTGGAATGGAAAGGATTCGGCATCAATGTCAATGGCGAATACCTCACTCACCTTCGGTTTGCCGACGATATAGTAGTCATGGCAAAATCGATGGAAGAGCTCAGCACGATGCTCGAAGGCCTCAATCGGGTTTCTCAACAGGTGGGTCTTAAGATGAACATGGACAAGACGAAAGTTATGTGTAATTCCCATGTTGTACCCACCCCGATCTCTGTTGGGAACTCGGTTCTTGAAGTCGTTGACTCGTACGTCTACCTAGGACAAGTAGTCCAGTTAGGTAGGTCCGACTTCAAGAAAGAGGCCAATCGCCGAATCCAACTCGGCTGGGCAGCGTTCGGAAAATTGCGTAGCGTCTTCTCGTCCGACATACCTCAGTGCCTCAAGTCGAAAGTTTTCGACCAGTGTGTGTTGCCAGTGATGACTTATGGCACAGAAACGTGGTCTCTCACTATGGGCCTTATTGGTAAGCTCCAAGTAGCCCAACGAGCTATGGAGAGGGCTATGCTCGGAGTCTCTCTGCGAGATCGAATCAGAAATGAGGAGATCCGTAGAAGAACCAAAGTTACCGACATAGCCCAACGGATTGGCAAGTTGAAATGGCAATGGGCAGGGCACATAGCGCGGAGGACTGATGACCGATGGGGTCGGAAAGTTCTCGAGTGGAGACCACGTACCGGCAAGCGCAGCGTAGGACGTCCACCCACGAGGTGGACGGATGACCTCATTAAGACCGCAGGATCGCGCTGGATGCAGGCCGCTTCCAACCGGTCTTATTGGAGATCCATAGGGGAGGCCTATGTCCAGCAGTGGACTTCTTATGGCTGATGGATGGATGGACTTGGGAAATTATAAATTAAATAAAAGTTTCTTAGCGATTTTATGAGGTTACAACATAAGAAGATTAACTTTGGTTTCATATGTATTTTGTTGTTACTATTTTATATCAAGAAATAAAATTAGTAGCTACCTACTAACATGAAGTTTAACAATTACTTTGACAAGTTGGTATTTGAACGAATGACAGTTGGTTCTGTTTGCTAGCTCTTGTTGTCTGACATTCTAGTTTCAGCGTATCTAGTATCTTAAAATATGGAAGTAGAACGTACTACAATACTTGAAACATGAAAATGAACTCAAAAAGTGAAATCCTTATTGCTGGATTAGATTTTTTGTACAAACTTTTCATAGAATGCTTAATGAAGCCCTGTATAGACCTTTTTTTTTATTTCGTATGGGCTTGCGTTTGACCACACACTGCCTGATGTTCAGCAGATATGTGGTCTAGGATGTAACACGCTTACCTAGAAGATACCTATTTACTCGGGATTTGAAGTCACCTACATTGTACTTTAGCGGGACCTTAATAATTTTGACTAAAACTATGTTAATGTTATGAAAATTAAACACTTTCATTATTTAACTGACACTTCTCATAACGAAAAGTAAAAGAGATTAGCAGTCCAGCTCAATCCTCGAGTAAAACTGGGTGGCCCAAATATTTTGTAATGTAGCAGCGAAAGTAACAGACTGGATGTTTAATTAAAACTTAGATTTAATGAACAGAAGCCGGCACGTTCGCCATTCTTTGCAACTACGCTCACAACATACGGAATGAGCTAATTAGTTATAACAGGAAGGAATTTGGGCCAAAGCTACGTACGGTGCTGTTTATAAATATATTTATCTTTGAACTAGTCATTGATGTTGGAGCGAATTGAAAGCAATGTGTTATTTTTTGTGAGCTATACGCTTAATTTTAATTTAAAGTCTAAAATTATATGTACTCGTATGCGGAATTTACATTTATAAGCTCTGTAAACATTGATAGATTTTATGACAATAAATGCAAAAATTCGCACCAAAGTGAGGTTGGTTGACCGTATCAGAAGCTCAGAACTGCGCTCCTAGATGTTGGAGAGAAGGCTGGACGTCTGAAATGGAATTGGGCCGGACACATCTGCCGCATGCATGAAGATTTGTGGGCCAAAACCTGTACAATGTGGACATCTAACATCAACAGACCCCTCGGCAAGGCCAAAAAAAGATGGCGAGACGAGCTTGATTCTTACGGCAGTGGATGGATTTCCAAAGCTCTAGACCAAGAAAAATGGAAAGAGGGAAGGGAGGCCTTTGCCCTGCAGTGGGACGATAACGGCTAAAATAATAATACGTGTAATAATGTATATCCATTAGTTATTGTGACGTAACACTTTCTCTGTCCTAGTACAAAGTTTTGAACTGTATTCCTACGTCCACATACAATTTCGCTCTAGCTTGTCAAAACTGGCAATATTTTACGGTGGATCTTCTAAAATTTTTGGTAGCTTTGTTACTTAACCATAATTATGTCCATGAGAATCTTTTTACTCTTGTTCATACGTACAATCAAATGAAAATCATCAATTTTATTTTTAAATTATGACTCCAACTAGATTCGTGGACGTAGGTATGTTATGGTGTAGATGTGTCTCCTTTTGGAGGTATTAGACAGTAAGCGTGTTAAAATTACTCGTAAGTTTAATAATTATTCTTAGAAATAAATGAGAATCGTGTTAGATAGATCTTAAAGCCGATCAATCATTATGTGATGAAGTTCTGAAGCTGATAGGAAAAAAATACAAAGTCCTTAAAAACTTCAATTTACTACAAATCAAAGTAATCTTGAAATTCTTGAATATAAAAGTATAAACTAATCTTTCATGTATTTGATCATATCCAGCGACATATCAAATTTTCTTAAGTATTCAAAAACTAATATCTACTAAGCATCTATTTATAGTCAAAGATCCGTTTGCCTTAAAAAATTTGAATGTTAAAGGCGTATAAAGTGTTTTAATATTATCTGCAGAATTATATTCTTGTTGGCGTCATTTAAGTACACTTGCTTATACCTTTGAAGAGACAATAGTGAATAATGAGTGCTAAATGAAGTACAAATAAGCCGTTGACAAGCGCGCACCTGCACCAACAACCCGCATTCGCCGAAACAATTCATCTTCATTTAAAATTCCCTTCTCATTTGGCAAAGTAATCGGACGCTTTGGGCGCCGGTCGATGTACATTCGTCTGTGTCCTACCTCTGCATTCCACTCGCACTAATACCTTTATTCGAGTCTCTCTGGTACAACATAATAAAGTCCAATAATTATAGCTTTACTTTTGACCTATTTCATAGGTACTTTAATGATGATTCATGTTTTAAGATATTTATTGCTCTTAATTATAAAGCAAGTAAATATCTTATCGAACAAGTAATTAGTTGCTGTCGCCAAAATGAAACGTTTAAGACAGTTGTTTAAAGAGCCTAAAACTAGTAGTTAAAAAACCAAATTGTTCAGATCAGTGCAAAATTACTTAGTTTAAAAGGGTGACTTGGAATGACACATACCTACCTGTGATTGATTATTATTATTATTGCAGAAAATTCACATTTTCTGCAATCACACTTTCTAGTGCATGTATTTCGGTAAAGTTAATGCGATTTTTCAGGAGTGAAAACATAGCTATATGTACATATATATTTATCGACATATGATATAATTACGATATAATAATCCAACTAAATTATCAGTGGGATAACGGACAAAATATCGTGAAAAGTGGTGATACTGATTATTGTAAAAGTTTCGACAAAAATCGTGACCAAAAAGCGGTTTAGCGGACGAAAAGCCATTTTATTTTATGCCAATCTGATTCGTATCCTGCCCGCGTTTATCTTATTTTTATTACAGATATTTTACACTCACTGACTCTATAAAAAGTAATGAGACACATACATAAAATTACGTTGGTCGTGGGTATGAATATTATTTCGGACTTGCGTCACAACATCACACGAGTAATAAACATCAAAAGTAAATATTATAATTGTGTCCCTTCCAATGTCCCGATTAAAACAATCCGAAGCGCCATCGGCTGCGAACGCGAGAACATCATTATCGTGTTAATGATTATTTATACAATTTCGATATATTCAGTTCCATTAAACGAAACCAACGAGTATTGTTTGCGATATCCAATTTAATCTCTGTGGAAATGGGGTTAAGCGCGAACCTCGGACATTCAATATAATGTTAAAAACAAATTATGAAACGATTTCAACGAGCGAACCTAATTAACATTAACGTATTTCAAACATTAACATGATAACATTAATTGTGATCATTGGTACTAACATAATATAATGATTTTGAAATTATAATATTTTGACTTTTTACCTTAACCAGACTTATTTTAATCGCATTCTGCTTCATGCTGTATCAATTTTAATTTTATCAGAACTCAAAATTGAATGTGAAGTTGTTGATGTGTCTAGGTTTTGAGTGAATCATTGTCCTAAAATATTACGGACTGCTAACTGATTACTTTGATTTGTTATAAAAGTTGCAAAATCATACTTGGTTCTCAGTACTGGCCCCAAACAACATGTTTGAAAAGGACCGCCGCGTTTCACGGCAGAGTTGTCTTATTCTCCTAATTTTCCGGTTTAATAACTTTAAATTATTCCGGCGGAAGGAGAAAGCATAATATTGTTATAACCACATCAGGATAACCCTATTTAGTTGGAGAGTAATTTTGGTCGGACGATGTGCAGGCGGACTGCCTCGGTGGCTCAGTGGTTAGTGATCCTAGCTTCTGGGTCAGAGAGGCGTGGGTTCGATCCCCACCCAGGGCAAATATTTATGTGATGAACATAAGTGTTTGCTCTGTGTCTGGGTGTTATTTAGTTACTATTTATATAAGTATGTACTTAAAAATAAGTATATGTAGTATATCAGTCTCTGGCAGCTATATCACAAGCTATGCTTAGTTTGGGGTCAGAGGCCGTGTGTAAGATGTCCCTAAAATATTATTTATTTATTTATTTATTTATTTTATTTCCCCTATATTGAAGCGAAACTTCTCGACTTTTTATGAATTAGGACTGATATCTTCCGTGACCCAAATTAGGTTGCAGATAGTGATTGCGAATGACTGAACTCATTTTATAAGTAACTCGAATTGTATTTGTTTGTAGATATATAGTTTTATTCAATAAACTGTTTATTCGTCGTTGTAGTAACTATGTAGGTAATGATATGCTTTTTTTGATATCTGTTTGCTCATCACACAATTTCCTAAGAGTAGAATAAAATTTGAATCAGATATTTTGTAACCTAAATTAACAAAGGATAATTTTCATTCCGTTAAATTCCTGATAATACTGTCGCTAAGAAACTCACACAAATTAGTATCAGTATCACACAAATTAGTATCAGTATATAGTGTTATTTAGTAAGTCGATGCTATTTAGTCCCGGGAGAATGGTTGAGGCTTAACTGCTCGCATCAGAGGCACCAGCGCAGCATGCAGCCACTCTTCTTCAAACTATGGCGCCCATAGCGACATTATTATGACATGTTATCTAAATGCCCCCATTCACCATCAGTCCAAATAGATGATATCCAAATGAATGTGGCTAATGTTGCAAATTTAGTGTATTTAAATTTAGACTTTATTTTTTACAGAAATATTGTTTGAAGATATACTATGTACATAAAGATAAATCCACAGATGATTTAGTTTGAAGGTAATCAGACAAGTTGCTAAACTTTTTTTGACGCTAAAGCGCTCACTATACCAATGAAAAGTCGCCATTTCTAACGACGAAGTCGCAAACTCGTAACGTCGAATGGATGTCATCCATTTGGCCTGATGGTGAATGGGGCTTATAATAACCGCATGTAAACCGCCTCGCTCCGTCCTACGAATTTTGGATCAGCTTACGCGTCTGTCCTGACACTCCTGACACGAGTTTAACATTGTTTACCCATCCTAAACAGTGCACAGCGCCGCTAAAGAAGTATTCACTTCAAAAAAAATGATATTGAAAGTTAAATGCGCATTTAGATTATAAAACTAAAAGTATTATCAACAAGATAAATTTCCAAAGCGACGTAAATTGTTCTACTGTTCTCTGTGGATACTGTGTATATATTTTATGTGATTAGAATACCGCAGCACTCAGTTGTGCTTCTGACATGTCGAGAGGTTCTCTGTGGTCTGTCGATGTTCTGATCTTCAATCTTGGCTAATGTCTGTTTGCTCCTCTTGTTTCCAACTTGGATACGAAAACTTAGAAGACGCATGTGAGCTACGTTGTTTATGAGATGCCTGCGTTGTTTTATGATATCATGGAACACCTATTACTAACGGTGCGCACAGAAAATGGGATAGTCTGAAACAAGAAACAATGATAGATTTTCAAAATGAGTACCTACCAGTAACGAGTTTATATCTAGGTATAATTTGATCTAAGCTCTGTACTCGATAAAGATTGAATGTACATAATACTCGTCAATGTATAAATGTACAATATGTACAATTTTAAAAGTAAATAAATAAATATTAATAATGGCTAAATATGCATTTGAAATTCAGTTTCAAGTATTCGTTAGTAATAAATATCACAACAAATTGAAAATAATTAGTTAAGTACGAATAGGACTCGCGCACGAAGGGTTCCGTGAGTGGAAGCCCATTAAATAGTATTTTTTTAAATATTTATTTCATAATAATTATTATTTATTATTAAATTGAATATACAACTAAGTATTCTGTGAATATTACAAGCATCTACCTGTTACCATTATTAACATTGAGCAAAAACGGCTAAAAATTCAGGAATGGGAGCCTCCTTTAAATATTAATTTTATTTTGTTTTTATATTCTTATAGCGGCAAAAGAAATGCATCAACTGTGAAAATTTCAGCTTTCTAGCAGTAACGGTTCATGAGATACAGTCTGGTGACAGACAGACTGACGGACAGCGGAGTCTTAGTTATAGGGTCCCGTTATTGCCCTTTGGGTACGGAACCCTTAAAAAACAATGCCTGCAACTTCTCTTTTTCTACCAAACGAATACCCAATTAATGCGTCATCGCGTATTTCTGAAAATTTTAACTGACTTCCAAAAAGGAGGAGGTTCTATGTTCGTCTGTATGTATTTTTTTGTGTATGTTAATCGATAATTTCGCCTATTGTGAAACGAATCGAATTTTTTTTTTATTTCGAAAGGGTATACTCCCGTGGTGGTCCCATTTTTAAAGAAATCGGCTGAGCTGTTTTTAAAAATCTACAGTAATGTTAACAATTCGAGCGAAATATTCGAATTTTGTACACGTTGAAAGGCGGTTTTACCAATGTTTACGAAAAATAATTATCTTCTGCGCTTTCTTTGAAATTTCGCTTCAGATTTTTTTTTTTCTTTAGAGCAATTTTATTGCACTGCTTTATCGGCTAACTCTTTAAAAATACTGTTAAACTCATTGAAACAGCGAAGTTAAATGCATTCGGGTTTAATTGACCATTTGCTGTAAATAATAGCTGGCAGTAAACTCTAAAGCTGTATTTAGTTTTAATAGAATACGCAAACATGTTTGCGAAGTCGAACGTTATTTTACGGCAGCCGCTCGTGCTTCACGGGATTTATAGTAAACCAGAGGTGAAATTGTCGATATAGACGCGGAGCTAAAAGCTAACATTATTGTACTCTTGCTGTACTAGAAATGAGCACTAAAACATTGCTATAGACAGATGACTGGAGATTTTCTGTCGTGTGACTTATACACGAACGTGTCATCGCCTTTGCAGCTGGCAAAACGGCTCGTTTGTTGACAAGCTTTAAAGCCCTGATCTACGTACAAAATAAAACCGCGGTTTTAAAGTTATCTCTGTGAATAGGTGTGCTGTGACGGTGTGACGGTATAACGGTATCGCCACAGAGAAAACATTAAAACCAACGTAGAGCAAACATAAAGACTGCGTAGACGGAAACGCTGCCGCCTCTGCCACTGCTGTCAATGCCCAGTACCTAGAATGGAAACATGAGCAAGTAAGGCAGATAACAATAGAACTACATAAATATATAAGAACAACTGACAATAAAGACACTCAATGAACTGTCTATTAGGTTTAAAACCAGCTTTTACTGAACAAGTACTCGTCAAGACGAATCAAACGAGCCGAAACTCGATAGGGTTGCGTCGTTTCATTGCAGAGTTCCTATGACTACCTTTCAGCTCCATCTTCAGACCCTGGTTACTATCGAAAGACAAACTACTTGCCAAGACCATTCAAATGAAACCAAACTCGATGAGGTTGTGTCGTTTCATTGCTAAGTTCCTTTGGCCACCTTCCAGCTTCATCATCAGATAAGCACCATGTCATCATAATATTGCATTGTCACGCGATTTACACATGTGTACAAAATTTCAGCTCAATCGGGAACCGGGAAGTGGATTATATTTAACTTGCAAGACTTGATTACAGACCGACAGACAGACAACGGGACAGGTGAAATTAAATAAAAGCTTGTATAAATATATTGTAAGCTTATATTTTTAAAGATTTCCGTTTCGTTACTACAAACATTTAGCTGTAGTTGAGAAATATTGGTGTAACGAAGGTAACATCAAAAGATGTTTAGCTCTCCTACCACAAGTTTGTGCCAATTAGTAAATGGTCGAATAACTCTTAATGTTTTTGTTTGTAACATTCATGACTTTACGTTCGGTAAGTAGATGTAGAGCGAATTGTTTCAACGGTACTCAAATAGGTAAACAAATTAATTATTCATTGATGTTTCTAAGTTTGGGCGTTTCAAGTCAAAATAAGTTCAACCAAAAATAAGTTGAAATGATTCTTAATACGAGTACCTTGTGATCCCTTCTTGACAAAATGTTAGCATACGTGATAATTTGCAACATCATGCAGGAAAATAAATTGAATGTTTTAATTTTGTGATAAAATAGTATAATAATGTAATCATTAAAATCAATTAAAATAATATAATATGTTATTATCAAATATCATTTGGTAAAAGTTATCTTGTTTAAATTTCAAAACTTCCAACCACTTGTTGGATAAATCATTTTCATTATCAAATTGAATCGTACGACTTTTGCTAACATTCGCGTTTGACTTATCTCTTGTAATAACTTAACTTACGAGCGTCTAATTTATTCAAAATGAACCATAAACTTAACTTCGTAATGACAACAAGAAGTTAAGTCATTTAACTTTTTGATAGACTTCGAGCCCTCCTTCGAATCGGATAAAATACGATTAAAAAGTTTCCGATGACTCCGCATGGGTGGGCCGAACTACTATCAATCGGCTCACAGGATAGCAAACAAAACTATAACATTTTTAGCGAGTGATTTCGCGACTATACTACATAGTTTATATTTGACTAGATTTTGCGCGGCTGCGCCCGCATGATATTTCGAGGCCCTACCTTACCATCCTTAATAAAGGAGGTGGAAAATAAAAATAAAATCGATTTGACATTTGTTCGATTCGACATTTCTATTTTGCCATTTCTTGGAGCGCACGCTAGAATAGCTTTTTCCTATTTACTTAACACTTATCGTTATAATATGGAAAATTTACGCAATATCATTATAATTTATAGCCCATGTGTTATTCTGATATATCAGCTACATAAATGCAAAGTTTCATCTCGTAATTCCTCCACAACTTATCAAAAAATTTTGAATATTTCGTATTTTTGGTCTCCACAGCACGGGCCCTCGAGCCTAGTGTGGGACCGCTGGAAATAGTAATAAGGAATTGTTTTTCTTGCTTTCTTTTATTTTGTCTGCATGCGATACTTAAGATTCCTTTGTAATTTGTGTTTGTGGAAATAAATGATTATTATTATTATTATTGTTTTTATTTCGTTTTCACATCTCGAAGTATTTAAGATACTTCGGTAAAATTATGATGAGATCACGGGCCTAGGCCAAGTGAGTCTCATGTTCTGTAACAGGTTGGAAGTTTGAATCTTCCTGTAAGAATTTTCGGACAATGCGACATGTGTTCAGAATTGCGGCCTTTTGCATCGTCATGAATGTGTTTTCTGGTATATTTATGATTTTAAGGGATTGAAGCAGGTGTTTAGGAATCACTCCTGTACTGGATAGCACCAGTGGCACAATGTATACTTTATTCATCTTCCAAATTCTTATTACCTCTTCTTTAAGTTCAGTGTACTTGTTAATTTTTTCTGTTATAGTTTTATGTAGATTGTGGGTGTTCGGTACGGCAATGTCAATAAAATATACTGTTTGGTTTTGTTTGTCAATCAAGGTAATATCAGGTCTATTGTAGTGAATGGTTTTATCAGTTAATATTGCTCTGTCAAAGTACATTTTGTGGCTGGTGTTCTCCAGTACAGGTTTCGGTGAGTATTGATAGTACGGCGTAGGTTTTTTTGGTATGAGTTTATGGTTGATAGCTAATTTTTGATGTATTATGTGTGCTATTTGATTATGTCGGTGTGTATAGTCTGTCTGTGAGAGGTTGGGACAGGCGCTGGTAATGTGTTGTATTGTTTCAGAATGGCGGTTACATTTTCTACAATTATCGTTTAGTGTATTAGGGTCTCTTATTATGAATTTCCTATAGTTTCTGGTGTTGATGACCTGGTCTTGGATGGCTATCATAAATCCTTCAGTTTCCGGAAATAGTGATCCTAGTTTCAGCCATTTGTTAGAGGCTTGGAGGTCGATATGCGGTTGTTCTAAGTCGTGTATGTGTCTACCATGTAACTCTTTACTTCGCCATTTTGACATTTTAAGATTTTCTGCGTTATGAGTAGTTGTGAATTCGCTATTGTTATTGTTTAGATTTAAAGGTGTAAAGTTTGTATCTGTTTCTACTACGGCTGTATGGATTTCACTATTGTTGGCTTTTTCGTAAAAGAAATTTCTTAATTTCTGTATTTGTCCTTCCCATAGAAGTTTTAGGTCTATCAAACCTCGTCTACCTTTTTCTCTTTTTATTGTTGTTCTTTCAATTGCAGATTTAGGATGTAGATAGTTGTGCTTTGTTAATGTGGTTCTTGTTTTTATTTCTAGGTTGTTGATGTCTGTGTTTGACCATTTTACAATTCCGAAAGAGTAAGTCAAAATTGGTATTGCATATGTATTGATTGCTTTAGCTAGGTTTTTTGAGAAAAGAGGTTTCTTGCATATTTGATTTAGTCTACGTATATATTCTTGAGTTAATTGTTTTTTGATTTCTGTATGATTTATTGATTTGCCTTGATTAAGTCCAAGATACCTATATGTTTCATTTTCTTCCATTTCTGTAAATCTGATCTGTTCGGGGTTGCTTTCATCGTTATTATTACTATTGCTACTGCTTACTTTACCTTTGCGCAAGTGAAGAGTTTTACACTTATCTAGCCCAAATGTCATGTTGATGTCGGAGCTGAATTGAGTCGTAACTTCAATGAGTTTATCCATTTCCTTTTCAGATTTGGCAAATATTTTTATGTCATCCATGTACATGAGATGATTGATTGAGGTTTGCGGTGTTAATTTGTAACCAAGTTTTAACTCGTTTAATATTTTAGATAGTGGATTGAGAGCTAGGCAAAACCATATGGGACTCAAGGAATCTCCCTGAAAAATGCCATTATCTATGGAGATTTCGTCAGTTGTAACAGATGTTGTATTGACAGTCAGTGATAATGTCGTTCTCCAGTCAGCCATGGCACCCTTCAGGAAGTTTATTATAGCCGGGTCTATCTTGTAGATTTGTAAAATGCGTATTAACCAGGTATGTGGAACACTGTCGAATGCTTTTTTGTAATCGATGTAGGTTAGATGTAGGTTCCTATTGTGAGAGGTTGCATGTTTGAGAATAGTAGAATCAATAATAAGCTGTTCTTTACATCCCATATGCCTCTGTCTGCACCCTTTCTGTTCTTCTGCTAGTATGTTGTTTCGTTCTATATGGCTGTTAATTTTATGAGTTATGCAAGCTGTTATCAGTTTGTATATTGTTGGTAAACAAGTAATTGGTCGGAATTGAGATGGATCAGATGTATTGTTTCTTTTAGGAAGCATGTATGTGATGCCTTTAGTTGCAAATTTGGGTAATTCTTCTGTTCCTTTCAAAATGTTTGTTATGGTTTTAGCCAATATATCGTGTAGGGCAGTGAATTTTTTATACCAAAAGTTATGTACGTTGTCCGTACCTGCTGCTTTCCAATTTTTGGTCTTTTTTGTAATTTCTTCGATATCAGCCCTAGTTATGCCTTCGAATTCCATCGGTTTAATATTCTCTGCCCTTTTTTCTTCTTCTTTTATCCATGTGGCATCATCGTTGTGTGGGTTTTGTTCTCTCCATAAATCAGTCCAGTAGTTTTTAAGATCTGCCTCAGTTGGCACACCAGATGGATTGCTGTTAGCTTTGTGACTTAACGATCTGTAAAATGCTTTTTCATTTGTTGTAAACAGTTTGTTATCTGATTTACGCTGTAAGGATTTTTTGTATCGTGCTAATCTTTGTGATTTCAAGGCCAGTTTTTGTTTTAAGGTGTCTAAAAATTCTTCCGGTCTAATATTGTTGTTTTCATGTGTTGAATGAGTTTTGTATTTTTCAAATATTTCGTTGACTTTTTTAACTACTTTTCTACTCCTGTTATTATTAATGTATTGAGTGACCCTACCTATGTTAGCTCGTAAATTTTTAATATCATTTTCTAATCTTGTCTGCCACGGCGGGAAGTCTCTAGGCTTCTTCTTTCTTAGATTGGTGGTGTCAGTATTTGGTGTTATTTTATAGCCTAGCCGGGTGCATATTACTAATGCGCTACAGTATACTAAGGTATGTATGTGTGATAGGTCTGAATCAGTGTCGAAGAAGTTACCCAGAATTTGTTTATTAACGGCGTTGACAAATTCGTAAAGATTTTTGTTTTCTCGGAGGCGTGGTAATCGAGGTCTCGCTGATGGGTCTGTCCCCGTGTACATAGCGAGTGTTGTTTTAAGATGTTCTGTTAGATCTTGTACGAGACTATTCGTATCTGCTATTGTTAAAGTTTGTGTACTGATTTCATCTAGCAGTGAAGTGGGTGTCTGTAGTGACATAGTCTGGGTTGATGCATGACACAGTATGTGTGTGGTCTGTGAGGTGGTCGCCTGAGACGTGAGTGACTGAGATGGTAATTGTTGGTTAAACGGGTTATGTGACGGTTGTGGTGTTAAACTATTGACGTATGCTTCATTTTCTAAACATTCTATTGGTGTGTTTGATTCTACGCGGTTTTCTTCCATTCTCAGTTGATTGGCTACCTCTGCTTTTATCGTGTTGATTGTTTCGTCAGATAACAGTTTATTTCTTACTATAACCCTCCTCTGGTCCGCAATTCTTTGGGCTGTTACATTTAATTGTGGATATTGTTGTTTGAATCCATCAAATAGTTTAGTACAGTACATTGTCCTGTCTGTGTCCAATTTGGTTACGTAGAAATATGTGCGCATGATAAATGAATTAATCTGATCGTCCCATTTCATGCGCACTCTGGGTTTCCCCGCTTTGGTGGTCGCAGGCTGAGTGACACAGGTCTCCTGCGAAGCATCCTCAGCAGGGGTTGGTGCTCTGCTGCTACTTCTACTACTCCTACTCGCGGCTGTAGTCCTTGAGGACATTCCCCTACCCCCCGCGTCCCCGACTCCCGCCCAGCCGACCAGCTGGGAGTCACTGGCTAGCATGCTGTCACGCCCGACACCAGCAACAGACGTGCCCCGACGGTCCTCGGGCAGCGGCCCTATACGTGATTTACTTTTTCTTGTCTCCATATTGATGGGGTACCCTTTCCTTGTTAGCCGTGTAGGTGACTGTTTGTTGTACACGTTGCCCGCCCCCCACATGAGTCAGGTGTTCGACTCGGGCGTAAGGTGGGATTTTGGGGGGCTTATTATTATTATTATTTATGTTCTTCTTTAAAAGATCTCTCGCTAACGAGGATAAACTGATATTCGCGGGCTTTTGGCCAAACGAAAATTAGTGTGATTTACTATTCGTCCAGTGATAGGAACTTTCGAACAATTCTGCAGGTATTCAAGATTACAGCCTTCTGCAGAATAATGGAGGTTAGCTGGTGTATGTCAAGGCTTTGAAGGCTTGTGGTGAGCGTATGTGGGATAACGCCAGTGGAAGAAAGAATGATTGGAATTGTTTTAACTGTTTGTACTCTCCATTGTGTTTTTAATTCAATCGCAAGGTCTGTATATTTAGTCAGTTTGTCGGTGAATGTCGATGTGATGTTGTGGGTGTTTGGTATGGCTATATCGATGAGGTATACTGTTTTATTTCGTTTATCATGAACTGTTATATCAGGCCTGTTGTGGTGGATAGTTTTATCTGTAATTATTGTCCGGTCCCAATACATTTTATAATTTGCTGACTCTAAAACTATTTCTGGTGAGTATTTGTAGTATGCAGTTTTTTCAGTGATGAGTTTATGCTTGTATGCAAGGTATTGGTGTATTATTGCCGCAACTTGGTCATGCCGGTGTTTGTAGTCAGTACAGGTTTCGGTGAGTATTGATAGTACGGCGTAGGTTTTTTTGGTATGAGTTTATGGTTGATAGCTAATTTTTGATGTATTATGTGTGCTATTTGATTATGTCGGTGTGTATAGTCTGTCTGTGAGAGGTTGGGACAGGCGCTGGTAATGTGTTGTATTGTTTCAGAATGGCGGTTACATTTTCTACAATTATCGTTTAGTGTATTAGGGTCTCTTATTATGAATTTCCTATAGTTTCTGGTGTTGATGACCTGGTCTTGGATGGCTATCATAAATCCTTCAGTTTCCGGAAATAGTGATCCTAGTTTCAGCCATTTGTTAGAGGCTTGGAGGTCGATATGCGGTTGTTCTAAGTCGTGTATGTGTCTACCATGTAACTCTTTACTTCGCCATTTTGACATTTTAAGATTTTCTGCGTTATGAGTAGTTGTGAATTCGCTATTGTTATTGTTTAGATTTAAAGGTGTAAAGTTTGTATCTGTTTCTACTACGGCTGTATGGATTTCACTATTGTTGGCTTTTTCGTAAAAGAAATTTCTTAATTTCTGTATTTGTCCTTCCCATAGAAGTTTTAGGTCTATCAAACCTCGTCTACCTTTTTCTCTTTTTATTGTTGTTCTTTCAATTGCAGATTTAGGATGTAGATAGTTGTGCTTTGTTAATGTGGTTCTTGTTTTTATTTCTAGGTTGTTGATGTCTGTGTTTGACCATTTTACAATTCCGAAAGAGTAAGTCAAAATTGGTATTGCATATGTATTGATTGCTTTAGCTAGGTTTTTTGAGAAAAGAGGTTTCTTGCATATTTGATTTAGTCTACGTATATATTCTTGAGTTAATTGTTTTTTGATTTCTGTATGATTTATTGATTTGCCTTGATTAAGTCCAAGATACCTATATGTTTCATTTTCTTCCATTTCTGTAAATCTGATCTGTTCGGGGTTGCTTTCATCGTTATTATTACTATTGCTACTGCTTACTTTACCTTTGCGCAAGTGAAGAGTTTTACACTTATCTAGCCCAAATGTCATGTTGATGTCGGAGCTGAATTGAGTCGTAACTTCAATGAGTTTATCCATTTCCTTTTCAGATTTGGCAAATATTTTTATGTCATCCATGTACATGAGATGATTGATTGAGGTTTGCGGTGTTAATTTGTAACCAAGTTTTAACTCGTTTAATATTTTAGATAGTGGATTGAGAGCTAGGCAAAACCATATGGGACTCAAGGAATCTCCCTGAAAAATGCCATTATCTATGGAGATTTCGTCAGTTGTAACAGATGTTGTATTGACAGTCAGTGATAATGTCGTTCTCCAGTCAGCCATGGCACCCTTCAGGAAGTTTATTATAGCCGGGTCTATCTTGTAGATTTGTAAAATGCGTATTAACCAGGTATGTGGAACACTGTCGAATGCTTTTTTGTAATCGATGTAGGTTAGATGTAGGTTCCTATTGTGAGAGGTTGCATGTTTGAGAATAGTAGAATCAATAATAAGCTGTTCTTTACATCCCATATGCCTCTGTCTGCACCCTTTCTGTTCTTCTGCTAGTATGTTGTTTCGTTCTATATGGCTGTTAATTTTATGAGTTGAGACAAGGTCTGTATATTTAGTCAGTTTGTCGGTGAATGTCGATGTGATGTTGTGGGTGTTTGGTATGGCTATATCGATGAGGTATACTGTTTTATTTCGTTTATCATGAACTGTTATATCAGGCCTGTTGTGGTGGATAGTTTTATCTGTAATTATTGTCCGGTCCCAATACATTTTATAATTTGCTGACTCTAAAACTATTTCTGGTGAGTATTTGTAGTATGCAGTTTTTTCAGTGATGAGTTTATGCTTGTATGCAAGGTATTGGTGTATTATTGCCGCAACTTGGTCATGCCGGTGTTTGTAATCAGTCTGTGTGATCGATCTACATGCCCCTGTAATGTGTTGAATTGTCTCTGAGGCGCTATGGCAATGCCGACAGAGATCTACAGTGCTGTCTTTTATTATATATTTCCGATAATTACGTGTGTCTATTACTTGGTCCTGAATAGCGAGCATAAACCCTTCGGTTTCCGGAAAAAGTTCACCACGTTTTAACCACATATTTGACAAAGTTTTATTTACGTTGGGGTTTAGTAGATCTCGACGGTGTCTACCATGAAGCGATTTTTGCAACCAGTCCTGTTGTTTTTCTTCTTGAGTTATAAGGGTTTCGTTCTTTTGCTTTGAGTAATTATGTAGGTTTAGAGGGGTGCACTTACGGTCGGCATTTACAACTGCGTTGTGCAAAAGTGATTTATTTGCTTTTTCATGAAAAAATGTACGGAGTGTAGATATTTGTTTGTTATGTAGATTTTTAATATCAATTAATGACCTCCCTCCTTCTATATTGGGCAGAGTTAATCTTTGTACACAGGATCGCGGGTGATGTTTTCTGTACTTAGTCATCAATGTATTTATTATACGTTGGAGTTTGGCAAGTTCTGTTTGAGTCCAGTTGATAATCCCAAATGAATATGTGAGTATTGGTATCGCAAAAGAGTTTATAGCTTTAATTGTGTTCTTGGCATTCAGTTGAGTGTTTAAAATTTTATGGAGTCTGCTTCTGAATTTTTGTTCTATTGTATCTTTTGACTGTTTTTGATGGATTTGTTGGGTTTGAAAGTATCCTAAATATTTATAACCTGAAATTTCGTCTACGGGGTCAATATGTTGACCATCTATAAGTTCGTGTATATTCTGCTCTGTTTGTCCGTTGCATACCGATAATATTTTACATTTTTCAATTCCGAATTCCATTTGGATGTCTACTGAGAATGAGTGAGTGAGATCAGCCAGTTCGTGGATTTCTTGTAAGTTGCTACCAAACAGTTTTATGTCGTCCATATATAAGAGATGTGATAATGTGTAAGAGGTATTCTCGTATGCAATATTGTATCCATTATTACTATTATTTAGTATATTTGAAAGTGGATTGAGTGAGAGGCAAAACCAAAGTGGGCTAAACGCGTCTCCCTGAAAGATTCCACGGCGAATTGGAATCGGTTCAGTTTCTGTGGGTGTGTCACCAAGATTAAGCTTGAGAACGGTTTTCCAATGGGACATTATTGTTTTGAGAAAATGCACTAGGGTGGGGTGGACTTTGTAGTGTTCTAAAATATAAATTAACCAAGAATGTGGTACAGAGTCAAACGCTTTTTTATAATCTACGTACATAGTAAATATGTCCTTCTTTTTTGTTAATGCTTGTTTTGAGGCTATTGCGTCTATTGTTAACTCTTCTTTACACCCTTGACTGTATTTACGGCATCCTTTTTGTTGCTCTGCTAGTAATTTGTTTGACTGTGTATGTTTGTAAATTAGTTCACTTAGGCAGGAAGTAATGATTTTGTATATATTTTGTAAACATGTGATTGGTCTATACTTTGATGGGTTTTTCAGGTCTTTTTTATCTTTAGGTAACATGTAGGTAGTACCTAGGGTGAGGTACAGAGGCATGGTTTCAGGTGAGTGAATAAAAGAGTTTATATGTTTGATAAGATATGGATGTGCATATGTGAAGTATTTGTACCAGAAATTGTGGATTTTATCTGATCCAGTAGCTTTCCAGTTATGCGTTTTCTTTATTACTTGCTGAAATGTGTCAATTTGTATGTCGTCAAAAGTCATTGCGGGGATATTTGAAATATTTTGGGCATCTTCTTTGATCCAGGAACTATTTCTGTTATGTTCTTTTGGGATAGACCAAATCTCATACCAGAATTTGTGAAGAGTTTCTGGGTTTGGTAATTCGGTTGTTGAGTTGCTGTCAGTCTGTCCGTCAGTCAGTGTTCTGTAGAATACTTTTTCATTTGAGTCGAAAAGTTTGTTCTGGGTTTTTCTTTTTGTTGTGGCTGTGTATCTACGTAATCGGCTAGCGAGTGCGTTTAACTTTTGTTTAAGAGTATCCAAAAAGTGTGCTAATTCGGTGTTTTCAGCTTCGTGTTGGGAATGTATTTTATGATTTCTTTTAACTAAATCGATATGCTTTTTTAACCGCGGGCTAGTATTTCCATTTATAAATTCAGTTAGTCTTCCAATTTTAACTCTTAATTCTTGTATTCTGTGTTCAAGGCGTTTTTGCCACCTAGGTTTTTGGTTTGTGTTCTTTTGAACACTGGGTGAATCTTTGATTTTTCCTCCGTTTACTAAAATAACTGTGTATGCTGCGCAATATATAACTGTTTGAACTGTAGGAAAATCAGTATCAGCAGTTATATGTTTCTTTAGCAGGTGCGTATTTATGTAATTAGTTACCATTGATAATTTTTTGGACCGTTTTTGCTTGGGGATAGCGGGTCTTGTAGTTGGTTCAATATCTTTATATTTTGCTATTGTTTCGATCAGGACCTCGTTTACTTGTTTTTGTAATTCTATTGAAATTTGGGGATTATTTGAATCATGGTTGTTGTCTGGGTTTGTTTGCCTATTAACAGGTGTGCCTAAATCAGTTCCAGTAGTATTTTGTTCAGATTCAATAGGATGGAATTCAGTTTCAGTAGTTGTAGATTCAGCTTCATCATGAGGCTGATGAATTTGAGTAGTGGTTATCGTTTTCTTATTGCGTTTCTTGTTTGTAATACTATTATTCAGTTGTGTCAGGTTGCTTTCTATTGATTGGGCGCATGACAGTGTGCCTAATTCTGCTGAGACTTCGTCTTGAATCTGTCGTAGTTTTTCAGGATTGATCAATTTGTTGTTTACTATTACTCTGCGCTGGTCCGCTATCCGTTGTTCGGAGACGTGCGATATTTCTGGGTGTTGTTGAATGACTGCTAGATGAAGTGGTTGTCTGTAAGCTGACCTATTTGTTTCGAGTTGAGTGATTCTGTAGTAGTGCCGCATAATTGACTCATTGATTTCATTTTTCCATCTCATTCTTTGGGTTCCACCGGTGTTCTGTAGCGTATTTTGTGATGGTTCAGTTATTTGTACGGAAGGGTTCTTCAACTCTGTTTCTACATCAGATCTTATTTTTTTGATAACGTCGGGTGCCAGCAGATTGCTGCGTACAATTGCCCTACGTTGATCCCCTACTCGTTGCTTGCTAACCTCCATGTCGGGAAATTGTTCGGAAAATTTTGCGTGTAAATCTGTCAGATATGATTTTGTGTCTGCTTCTAAAGATGTTAAGGTAAGATACGGGCGCAAGATAAATATATTCATTTCTTGAGTCCATTTCTTGCGTGCACGTGTTACAACCTCAGCGGGTACAGGATTGTTGACCGGAGTCTCCTGTACAACGTCTTCGGTTGATGGTAAGTTATGTATAGTTTCAGCTTCAGTGCTGACGGTGTTAATTAGATCGGAGTCCGTTAATCGTGCCTGGTCGTCGTCATAATCTTCTTCGTTTCCATTATACAAAGCTTTATCGTTATTAGTCGTCGCGCAGTTTAAGACCCTCGCCCGGAGATTATCGCCCCTGGTTCTTAGAGGTCTCCGCCTACTGCCATCGGCTTCACCGCCAGAACCGCCGAGCACTTGGGGACAATTCTTTGGTTTACTATTCATTTTGTTTTTGTTTGGACGTTTTTAAGCCCATATCGTTCGTCCATAACGATTGAGCGCGTAGTAAGCTATCTAGCTAAGCCTATGGATGCCGCCGTTGATGTCCTAGCCACTCTTCCGCCGCCAATCCAGAACCAACATCCTACGCTGGTGTTGGTTGTTCTACTTAGACCTCGGTGCAGGCGATGCCTGGGAGCTCTAAGTAGCTTTATTTTGTATTCAGGTTCTTAATATTTTTTTTTTTTTTTTTTTTTTTTACTTACTTCCTTCACTATTATCTACTTACTTACTTATTATCTTAATGATTCTGTTGTTTACTATACTTCTGTCATATATACCTACTTACTTACTCTGTTACGTACCTACTTACTTACTCTGTTACTTACTTACTTACTCTGTTACAGAGCCACGTTAGCCGCACCAGTAATTTCTCATTGCGTTGCCCGCCCCCCACGTGATCAGATGGTCGGATCAGGGCGTGTGGTTGAGTCGGGGGGCTTATTATTATTATTATACACATATTCATTTATTTTCTTAAATTTAAGTTTTTTTACAATCCTTACTAATATTATAAATCCGAAAAGTTTGTTGGTTTGTTGGTTTGTTACTCTTTCACGCACCAACGGAGCAACGGATTGACTTGATTTTTGGCATGGACATAGTTTAAAAGGCAGAAGGAGCTTTAGGATACTTTTTATCCCGAAAAATTGCATAGTTCCTGTAGGACAGGATAAAAACCATCGAAAGCGAAACTGTCGCCACTATCACAAAGACGCTAAGTGATTAATTCCTCTATGACACTAATATGGACTAACGAAACGTCACAGCCAAACGTAATTAGATGACAGGTGACATTGTCTGCAGACTTTTATAAATCACAAGTAGCATGGCTAAGGGACAAATTGTTTTTCCACCATTATATCCCCTTGAAGAAGAAATAAAGTATGGATTGAAAATGACAA
The DNA here is from genome assembly GCA_964007245.1 of Hypomecis atomaria. Taxonomy (NCBI): domain Eukaryota; kingdom Metazoa; phylum Arthropoda; class Insecta; order Lepidoptera; family Geometridae; genus Hypomecis; species Hypomecis atomaria. Next base: position 24,024,549 of record OZ023287.1, on the reverse strand, counting down.
CTGACATTGAAATTGGATAAAATGTTTTTTTCCCTCTGCATGCTATATGTTACTATGACGTTTAATACCAGGCCGTCATTTTGTCTGACATTAAAAATATTTTTAAATCTTCTATCATTAGAGGTTTAACATGTTTCTTTATTCTACCTTTATGGTACAGAAACATCATACTTTAATATTATCATGCCGAAAAGTTTGTTGGTTTGTTCCTTTTTGACGCAGCAACGGAGCAAAAGATTGACCTGATTTTTGGTATGGATACCTATGGTTTAAAAGACAGAAAGTGATAATAGGATACTTTTTTATCTCGAGGAAATTCGTGATTCCTATGGGATAGGACAATAACTGTTTCTCAGCAATGGAGCAACGGATTGACCTGATATTTGGGGTGGGCATAGTTTAGAAGACGGAAAGTGACATGGGATACTTTCCATCTCGAAAAAAATGTGGTTCCCGTAGGACTTAACAATAATTTTTTCTCAGCAACGGAGCAACTTGCCTTGGCTTATTGCATGAATATAGTTTGAAAGACGAAAAGTGACATAGGCCACTTTTTATCGCAAAAACTTTAACAGTTCCCGTAGGATAGGATAAAAATGAAGTGAGCGGGCCGCGGTAGCAGCCGTCTAAGCGCCAGAAATAACCTGTCATGGCAAGTTTAGGACGTTCCTACATTTTTCGCACTCCTTCGCGCCACTCAACAGCGCTAGCCCAGACTCGGGCTCCATAACGGAGATTGCGCTCCCGCCATAACGACGGAGTGTTTCGGAGCATAAGACACATCGTCATCCACCGCTCGGGACTAATCAGTACTGAACGTCAGACAGCATTCCAACGCCCTGGTCCCAGTGCAGCGGGTCAGTCATAGTAGCCCAGCGCCTGCCTCTTCAACTGCAGAGGGCAGTGAGGACGGCCATCGCGATACCGACACCTCTCTTCCCCTGCAGCCCCACTGCGTCGGCCAACACGTTGACGGCCTAGCGGAAGGTAGGGTAGGTGGCGGCGCCCATACCACCTGGAGTTCATATGCCTGGCAGATGGAGCAGCACTAGAGCAAAATCTTAACCGAGAAATTAACATATTTACAGACGGCAGCAAAATTAAAGGGAAAGTTGGGGCGGCATTATCTATTTGGGATGATGCCGCTGAGATCAGTACCCGCAAGCTGAAATTGACCGATTGGTGCTCCGTGTACCAGGCCGAGTTATTGGCACTTCTTGAGACTACCGAAAAAGCAAAAATCTTTTGTGACTCCAGGTCTGCACCGGAAACGGTAGTTGGCGTATCTTCCCTCCATCCCTTAGCAGTAAATTCAAAGCTAACATAAAGTTACTACACGCACAAAATAAAATAGTTAAACTTTATTGGATTAAAGCGCACGCGGGGATGGAGGGAAATGAGAGAGCGGACCAGCTAGCAAAGGAAGCAGCGCTGCACTCGAAGTGCAGACCTATTTACGATAACAGCCCCGTTTTATTCGTCAAGCGAGAAATCCGAAAGGACTCTCTTGACGAGTGGAACCGGCGGTATCAGGATGGACACACAGCGGCGGTAACCAAAACATATTTTCCGGATGCAAGGGCGGCATACAAGATCGTAAGAGAAATAGCACCAGTGGGAATCATAACTCAAGTGCTGACGGGGCATGGTGGGTTTTCCCAATACTTACATCGATTTATGTTGAGGGAAAGCCCATTGTGCATCTGTGAACCCACAAAAGAGACTCCACTGCACATAATCTTGGAATGCCCAGTTTATGGAAAGCAGAGATTTGATTTAGAACAAAAAATTGGAATTAATCTAACACGTAAAAACCTTAGAAACAATTTTATCGAATTTTTGCACAAATAATTGTAAAAAAAGCAATAATTAGGAACAAGTACCTAGGTATAAACTTGGCTGTACCATTGTAATGTTTAGTATAACTGCAAACAGCCAAAAACATTGAAATATAGGTATAGTTTTTATTCATTTGTAATTAAGACCCCTGATCATGTCAGGGATATTTCGCGATATAATAAAAAAAAATCCTCGGATGCAGCGTCGCGAGAGCGGCACTGCAGCCCGCCTCAGTTGCGACACTCCTCATAAGCCACGCAACCTACCGGCCATCCTCTCAGCTGCTTTAGTTAAAAGCGGCAGAACCTCGAGTGCCAGCCTCTAAGCTTCCTTGGGGGAAAAGACCCAAAGAAGAGGGAGACTTCGAGCGCCGCCTTTTCAGCTGCCTCAGACCTCCCCCACGACAAGGCGGGAATACTTGGGGGGTTGTAAATACACTCCAACCGTAACTTAACCAACAAAAGCATTCCTCTAAGGTATTTTGATATTTGTCGGTTAGGTTAGGTTTCGCAGCCGACATAAACATAAGCCAAAATCAAAATATAACGCGGGCAAAGCCGCGGGTAAAAGCTAGTATTTATATAAAAGAACAAAATACTATAAAAAAACCTAAACCTAGAGTGCCGCCGGCAGCGGGGCAGGGCCCAAGCTACCGGTGGTTGGGGCTACAGTGAGAGGAACCTCCTTATTATTATTATTATTATTATTATCTCAATCCGTTCAGTAGTTTTTGCGTGAAAGAGTAACAAACATCCATCCATCCATCCTTACAAACTTTCACGTTTATAATATTAGTAGGATAGAAGGATTAGTTTGCTCGCTGAATGCGGCAACAAAGTCTCAATCGCGTTCGAAACACCTTCACTCGGCCGTGCTGGCTCACTGCGCACTAAATTGCTCTATCAATCATTTCTGGCGTTGAAAAATGTCATGAAAGTTGGCAATGAAGAGCTATTGCGCGGAAACCGGCTCGATACCTGGACGGAATAGCGGATGAGGTGAGCGGCTCGACGACTGGACCGGCCGGCGCAGAGGAGCAACTCATGATTCTTATACTACAGGACATAAATCGTAAAGAGTATTTGACGTGTATAAATTCCTACCTCGTAATAATCTAAGTTTCAGGCGAGTTACATTAACCTTGATCACGACATGTGCAAAGCTATGGATATGCGAAGTCATGGGTACAGCTGCGGGAACGTGCCAGCATTGGATTATACATACACGATGGCTTAGTTCTAATAAACAACACGTTTTTTAGACCAGACTACAACAGATACAATATACACAATTATATTGTTTTCATCTTTAGGATTATATTTCATTAGTAGATATCGAATTAACTATATAATTAAGTCGCACTTAAACTTATTCGGTACCTACATTGTATTTATACCCATGATCTGCACTATGCCTACTCTGTACCAGCTGTTTTAATAGTTCACTGCAGGACGTAGGCCTACCCACGAAGGGTGATTGGGCCATATCCACCACGCTGGCCCAGTGCGGGTTGGTGGATTCACATGCGCCATCGAATTTCTTCTACGGACGTATGCAGGTTGCCTCACGATGTTTTCTTCACCGCAAAGCCAGTGGTGTAGAATACCGTACATAAATTCTAAAGAACTCAGTTGTACGGGACCGGGATTTGAATCCACGACCTCACGATTGTAAGGCGGATGTCAGTACCACTAGACCACCACAGCTTCATCACCAAACTATGCCTACTCGGCATATTTTAATTATTATTATTTATATTATACTTCCACTGTAACAACAATTTATTAAAAATTTGATTATGATTATTACATGTAGGTAGGTACATGTGTTTGTTAGTCTGCTTCTCCACTATAAATGAAATAGATGCGGGGCCTAACTTCAACAATTTCGACAAAACTATGAAACTATGTCACTGACTCCACTATCCCCGAAGTATTCCAAGTTATGTATGAGTGTACGTGCGGATGGCCCAGCGCGTCAGTGTTCCAGGGCTGCGCCCGCCCAGTAGGTCTCCCGTAATTACTGCGCCTCTTGACTGATGATGATGGCTCTCAGCGCTCAAGGTAACAGCCCTACAGGATTCCTTACTCTGTTACACAAATGGAAAAGGAAAAGGAAACAGGTCTAGGAAATATGGCGCGCTTTCAGAACGTAATGTAGCAGCGCTTGTAATGGGATACCTAATTCAAGGAGCGAGTACTCGCTAATATGGATCCATCTTCTTAACTTTACCTGGAATTATTCTGAATGTCAAGTGTCAGTGTTTTTTCTTGCATACGAAGCTGTTCAGTGGCTTTATTTGGTTAAAATATTGATTTCATCACTTGAATATTTGATATAAGGCTACAAAAATGGAAGGAAAATGAAATAGTTTTGTGATTTCATGAGTTAATGACTGTTAAATACTAAAATTAAGCAGTAGAAAACTAGTAAATCCATTTATCTCACTAGATAAATGGATTTACTAGTTTTCCCCTACCACTGTAGGGGAATTACTTTAACTAACAATTTATACATATAACTGTTTACTGGTCATTTTCCATAGTTCCGTAGCAAACCATATCGATAAAATACTACAATAAATACATGTCGATGGACACATCCCTAAAATCATGAAATTCGGCTGTCATGCATTCATTTATAAATAAAATCCAATATTTCAGATATTTCATTGGAAGTCAATGAGAATTTTAATGAATAGATATGGTTTTTAATCCTCGACGTAGCGTAATGTGGAAAGTTTTACGATTTTTTCGAGCTTTTTTCCGACAAGTGGCTTTATTAAACTCATTAAAATACAACAGTTTAAAAACAATTAGACTATCCACAGAATAAAAATGTCTAGAAATAATCCTAATGATAACTTGTAATCGACAGTAGGCTTAAGCGTGTGTGTTATCTGTGGTAATTATTTGGATTACAAACAGCCGAAGACTTCAGCACGCTGGCAGCATTACCACGTCGATTGGCCATGGCCATCGCTTATGATTTATGTTAAGCCAAATAAACATTTTCGAACATGTAATTATTATTTTACGGAGTTATACTCGTAAATTAATCTAATTGCATAGATTCCAGTAAGCGTCCGTAGTTCACTTTTCCTTTTATGCTTCAATCTCATCAAAAACATTAATGTGAAATTGCAGCCAAAGTGTCGCCACCAAAAGAATTGAGATTTACACGGGGGTCAAGTGTTCTGTAGAAAATCCTAATATGTTAGCTACAAGAATATACCTACAAGATTCTAAAGAGATTTACTTATGTAATTCAAGCTCAAGATTTGATTTGGCTTTGAGCAAAATTAGAAATTTTGGACTTTTGATAAGAGTCTTTAATAAATGTGCCAAATAACATTTGTATCGGTTTATTTCATTAGTACGGCATTAAACCAATTACACTAATTACTATGACATTAGTTAACAATATGTAATAACAAGTAACATCATGTATGTAGTTTTCGAGCCGTGTAGCTAGAAGTAGCTCCAAATGGTTCGTGTAATAATAATAAAAAAAGTGAGGTATCTAATGGCGCCAAGTTCACTGTGACAATACACGTACGCGTGAATTTAATGTTTCGCAATATGTTTTTTTTATTATTTTTATTTTTATTAGTGAAGATAAAGTAGTGTATGCAACTGCATATAACACGGGTATTAAAACACTCGTTACTATTATGAAACTCGCTGCGCTCGTTTCATAAACTCACACTCGTGTTTTAATACCCTTCATTATATGACAGTTGCATAAACTACTATTTTGGTTGACTATACTCTGTTATATTGTGTTGTATAATTGCTATTAGCTATAATAACTGGATTGTGTAATACGGTACTTCTATTTTTTACATCTCTACGGCTTCGCGTTAATTTAAATAATTGAACGTAGCTGCTCTACACACGTAGAACCCTCTACGCCGAAATTAACCTTGAGCCTTAAAACACTAAACATCAAACACAAACTTTACAATATCGCTGTAGCCGACACGAACGCAACAACTTTGCTGTTTTTGCTTAAGAAGTGGAAGTAGGTAATAATTTGTTATCAAATCTCATCTGATGTTGAGGGGTGGGTTATTTAGCAATCCATCTCGGAGCGTCGCTGTCTCCCGGCGGCGGCGAGCCAGCCGGCGCGTTTTCCCGCGAACCATGATAAACTGCGCAACTTGGAGCGAGCCAGCAGCTAATAAACACTTATACTTTCCTCTATATTTTAGTTCCGCGATTGTTGATATATTTTTTGTGTGCGGAATGAATAAATAAAGCGCGTACGTGAAGGCAGGCGTGAAATGACTGCGTAATACGAGTAAGTGGGTTATGCCCGTGATTTGCAAATGCTATGGTTTCCTGAATGAAGAGAGATGGTTATTGTTGGGACGTTAGCGGCATTTGTTTACACGTTTTATTTGCTTATTAGAGGAGAACAAATGCATGAGGAGGGCTTAACGTTACTTTTGTAAACGTCTTGGATTTATAAAATGTATGGATACACCTGGATAGGTTTGATTGTTGAATTTTGTTTTGTTGATGGAGTAGCTAATTACGTTATTGCAATTGAATAATTAACAAATAAATGTCACTATGTTGACAGAATTTCCGCTGACAAAACAAATATGCTATCAATTGATGAGGCCGTTAAAATCCATTCTAATTGTTTTCTCTTACTGTGTTCGGAAAACTCAGTTCATGTATTCTTCCATCCATCAGTCATTCGACGTCCTCTGCTGGGCATAGGCCTCCCCTAAGGATATCAAATGAAAGTAAAGAAAAACAATAAAAAAATAACAAGTTATTAAGTTGCTAACATAAAAATAGTAGTACCAAGTAGTAGCGTAGAGATATATAGATAGGGTAGCAAAGTTTGGATTCTACAGTAGGTATACTATGTGTCTGGTATTCCGACACATCGTCATTCTAGCGGGAGAGCAAGCTCCGTGGTGGGGCACGAGTGGGGCCAGCGCTGTCTGGTGCTGTTGAGTGCAGAAGCGTGCCCGTAGCCCCGACACCAGGCGCAGTGGTGGAATACCTAGGGGTTTTGTTGGGTACGCCGTCCAGTCGGCGGAAACTCTAACATAACCACTCGCCTGCCCTCGAGGTGTGGTGGTAACTATAAAAGATTTTCCATGAAAAAAAAGTTACTGGATACACACGTAGCGTAAGGTTACATATTTTATTTGAGCTCCTATTTAGGTTCTGAGCAAGAATTCTAGGCCTTTAACATAAAAAAATAAATTTGTTGACTACATTTATTTACTTTAGGCCACTCTACTTTTCTGGCCTTTTTACGAGTAGTTCATATACATACATATTACTTACATGTCCGTAATCGAACGTCTTCGGCTAAATAATGAGGGTTCGTAGTTTGACTGCGGTACGTACGTAAAAAAGAAAGCTGCCAACATGACTAAGTACCTCTCTAGCCGTCGAATCATATTGGAGCGCCACTTTTACCCTCGCGAGCGGTTTTGACCGCGAAACGGTATTCATACAACCAGAATGGTTACATCTCTTTAAAATGTTCCAATAATTATAAAGTAAGAAAATCCAACTGTTATTATTTTCTTGTGACCTGTATGGTACCTAAAAAGTTAATTGGATACCTTGGATGGTGACAATAACCGTCGAGTGATGTTAGCAAGGCACAGACACTGTCAAAACGGAACACAGTAGACAGTAGAGCTAGACAGAGCGTTGCATTCCGTAAACTCATTGCAGAAATGCAATATTTGCATAGAGATCAACAAAATACACATTTACACTGCTTACTACTATATTTTCACGTTATGCAAATGGATAAATACATGGAATTTAGGTACCGATTTCACGAACTGCAACGTTATGCTCATGTTCTCTCAAATCCGTTTAGTTTGTCAAGTAAATTCGGCATAACGAAATTTGTTTATTTTTTTAAATATTTTTTTTATGTTATAATTATTACTATTCCACAGACTCATAAAAGTTAACATTTGTATGAATGCAACTTTACAATAGTTCAAAACGAAAGTTTGGAGGTTTTGTCTGTTCATTTGGCTAACTTCCGTTTGGCTTGAAGAGCCCTTACTACACCAGAGTACCGAACCTCCCATTTTTTCACAGCGCTAGAGGAAAAACGTTATTCAACGAGCATAAACCGAGTCGACATGATAAATTATGTAATTTGCAACAAACTCGGGGTCGAGAACGCGAGCTGCCACAAATGGAGTGCCGCGGACCAACAAACACGACGAGGAGGAAATCCGCACCTCCCGATATGATGAATGTACATTTGTTTGTTGGCTTGTTTTTCTTCCTTTCACATCAGGATAGAATAACCTGATCGATGTGTTTTTAACCGACTTCCAAAAAGGAAAAGGTTCTATGTTTGTCTGTATGTATTTTTATTGTGTATCATCGATAACAAATTGCGCCAATTGTGAATCGAACCGAAAAATTCTTTTTTTTCACTTCGAAAGGATAGTCCCGAGGTGGTCCCATTTAAATTTTACAGAAATCGGCTGAGTCGTTTTTGAAAAACCAACAATAATGTAAGCGATTCGAGCGAAATATTCGAATTTTGTACAAGATGAACATCGATAATTTCGCCAATAGTGAACCGAATCGAAAAATTCTTCTTTAGTTCGAAAGGGTATACTCCCGATATGGTCCTATTTAAATTTCATTTTAGCGATATTTTCAAATTTTGTACGCGATGGAAGGCGGTTTTGCCATTTTTAGCGAAAAAGAATTATTAGATAGAGCCAGTTGAAATAGTAAACTTTGCAAATAGTATGAAAACGAACAAAAATGCTATTTATAATGTACATACTTACTTGGTTCTACGGGAAATCTTCTCTTATAAACTCTTAAATGCTCCTGCCTGTAGTTACGTGATCAGCTACGATTTCACGTAAATACGATGTAGAGCCGGGTTAGTTAATTAATTTACCAGTACAGTTAACGTAGATTTGAGTAATACTCTATTCTTATTCGTATAGGGTCGGTAGGTGTGTGGCGTTAAGTCCTGTAATGTGGTCCGGCATAGGATACTTTGCGCATTGTCCATTTCTCCCTCCAGCGTCTACCGGATCCAGCCCAGTTCCATAAAATTGCCGCGGGTCTAACTGTCCCAGTGACTTGCAAGGTGTCAGAAATAGCGATGAGAATGGCGATGTTGATAATAGTCCCGAAGCGTCATTCATGAAATGCGTTAGTCGAGCAATTTTTATTGCTTCTCTGCGTAAGATTAGAAATTCTTTAGGTAAAACTATGAATACGGAATGGATTAAGTAATGTATCAATCAATTGATAAATTGGATAACCACGTTTACCCAAAACCGCTCATATAGTTAGCTACCACAATACAAAGTTATTTCTAATCAATTAGCATCCTTTTTGGGGCTTATTCCGTACATCAAAACTTTTGTTTTACGACTTTTATTAATTATCAAAAAAAGTGGTTGTTCCAGAGAAAAATATTGTTCAACTTCGACAAAATGTATAGAACAGCTGTTTTTTTAGTTTTGACAAGTCGTAGAACAAAAGTTGTTAGTTTTGATGTACAGAATAAGCCTCTAAAAGGATGCTAATTGATTATAAATAACCCTTTATAACTCTGTAAGTTAGAACTCTTGTGATGGTTTTCAATAACACCACGCGGTTCAAATAAAACAGATCATAAAAATGTCAAATAGATAACTTGTTTAGATAACTCCTACTCATACAATTTTGTTACAAAAATAAATAAATTAATTAGGTACTCAGCATATAACCCTGTATATTCTAACACATTCGTCTCGCACTACCAAAATTCTCTAGGTAGCACAAAATTGTATATTTTCCGGAAAGGATTAGAGGCAAGGAAGCGTGTCGTGACATTTTTCTGACGTCACGACCCTATGTCCCATCGATTACTTCGTCTTATCGATGGCGATTTCGGATACTATTGACAGGGCTACGTGTTGATGAAAATTGCTGCCATATAAAAGGCCCGAGTTAGGTAAGGGGTCACTTCGTCGATAAAGTTATATGGAATCACCTCAGCAATCATCATCATGGGCTTACAATGCTATGCCTGGAAGAGATTGCTATAAGCAATAAGGTCGCTCTTTGTTGCACTCGTTTTAAGTAGTTTTTTTTTCCTTTCTGTGTATTTTTCTGTATTGTATTTTAGTGTTAACAATAAAGTGTTAATTTATTCATTTATTCATTATGATATCTTGTTACGTTTCTAAGAAAACAGTTGTTCAGCAATTTTATTATTTTCTGCTAGCAATTTTGATGTTGATCTAACTATTGATCTTGGATTGTTCATCATCTTCATGTTGTGTCAATGGCTAAATTATAGATATAATTTATGATTTTATTGGCCGAGTTGTCGATTGCATGGTTATAAATCATCGCGTATTAAGCAAAGTATTGCTTTGCAAGTGCGGGAAATTTTGCAGAAGTGTAATTGTTTATACCTACTTATTTTTATCATCAATTTTTATCACGGGAGGAACCCGGAAAATGTGACAAAAACAGCTGTTCCATTCATTTTGTCCAAGGTTATTGAACCATTTACTAGATAAAAATAGTTTGAATCACCTTCTAGTAGCTCATTTCTTATGTCTCAAATTCCGTATTAGTTCCAAAAATGGTCATAATGATGGCCATAATGATTAAAATCATTGTACTTTGCGAAACAACAGGTACTTTGTACCTGGAGATCGATATCAGGATGAAAGAGGCGTTTATAATTATTTAATTATTCTTAGGAGCTTTTTAAATAGTTTTCCCTCAATTTACATTCACGAGGAACTTACGTCCTTATCTTACAACAGACGTAAGTAAAAATAAAAGCCAAGTTTGTTTAGGCAAATGTTAGTTGCGTAGTTACCGACGCAACAAACGCAGGAAATGGCGAAGGAATCTCAGACGAGAAAAACTAAGGATTACACGCGGCTTCTGCTGGATGAGTTGTTTGTTGGAACTCTTGCAGCGGCCTAGATAAAGTACTAGATAACGATCAACGATTTATTATATTTTTTTAACGACAATAAGTCCGAGCTTGACCACCAACTCGCCAGATGGTAAGCGACGCTGTGGTCGAAGACGAAGCTCGCAGACCTAAATACCTATTCACTCTGATCTTGATAAGCTTTAGATTATATCTCTTAGGAAACAGGAAAGCAGGAAGACTGTTCCATTCCCTGGTGGTACGAATCAGAAATGGTGGGTCAAACCGCTTCGTACGTATCGAAGGAAAGAAGTGTAGGGGTGGTAATGTGGCATCTTTCTACTTGTCCTGTAGTAAAAAGGGGATTGTAGAATAAGGATTTTTATAATTATTACGGCATTTTACCATTTAAGCTAACTTATATGTGAAACATTTTCCTTTGGTCCATTTTCATTCATGACTAGCTGACCCGGTGAACTTCGTTTCACGCAATATCTTTATAAGTTACAACTCAGAAACCTTCTTGGCTCATGCACAACAACTTTGCTAAAGATCATCATGTGATCAAATGCATAGTTTACAATTCTATAAAGGACATACAGCCAAACATTCATTTATTTAAAAAAAAAACGCGTTTGCGGTGTGGGAGTTCAGAGCCTCCCTTAAATATTTATATTATTCTGTTTTTAGTATTTACTGTTATAGCTTCAATCGAAATAGATCATCTGTGAAAATTTCAACCATCTAGCTGTTCATGAGATACAAGCTAGTGACAGACAGACAGACGGACAGCGGAGTTTAGAATATAGGGTCGTGTTTTTACCCTTTGGGTACGGAACCCTAAAAAGCAATATTGTATAAAAAATTCAAACACTTTGAAAGTGTATTTTTAAAGATTTCTTAGATAAATAATATATATAAGATATAAATTTAATAAGTTGTTATTTTTTAAGTTAGTTGATATCTAACATTTTTGTATGTACTCATACTTATTAATTTTTATATTGATACGGCATTTCATTGAAAATCTGAATAAATTTTTAAAGTTTCATTATTTTAGTCTGACTTATTTTTTTCAAAATAAGCTAAGCAATTAATATAAATATTTTAGTAACATCTCAACCATTAGAAAGTTTGCCGAAATTATCATTTTGATAAAAAGCATTTCACTGTCGGTAAATTTTATTGAATTGCTGATTTTATTCATAACTAACTGTATCTTTCATCTTTCAAAGTTTCTCGAGAATATAATTATTAGCATTTTAAAAGTGAGTCTAAACTTGTACAATTTTTAACATGTATTACTACAGATGCTGATCTTGTAAAATAGTTTGTAATAATGTCTGAAGGCGGTCTAAGTGAAGATTATCTTTGAAAGACATAAATTATTTAAGGCCTAGCGTCGGAGCAACGTGGGAGTGAAATCCCTTCTAAATTGTTTTTTCGTTCACGGACAATTAAGTTGACTTCTTTCAGTACTGGCTGGACGAAATGTTACAAGATTTGGAGAATTTAACTAAGATCTAGATCTTAGAATATTTTAATTATAATCCAACAAAAACCTTTTCATGTGAAATGTAGCCAAGACTAAACCACAAATCGCACTATCAAAAAGTTGGCAGATTTCACGTAAAGACAAGCGTCTAACTCTACAAGTCCTTACTCCACAAACTCTACAGCTTAGTCGATACATATAACTTGGCCTATTGGCCGATTTACTTAAAATCTTAAAATACGTGTTTTATTATTTCTAACCATGAGTCCCTTTTTAAATTTTCAGACATCTAGCATCAAAATTTGCGAAACTCTCATACAGGCTTTCATCCTCTAGTATATGTATAGGGTTGGGGGGTAAAAGTTCAAAGTTTTAGATTTTTTCCTTTTTGTTTGCCAGATAATCTACCTTGATACCAAATTTCAAGTTTATAGGTCTTATAGAAGTGAGTTAGGTTTTTGATCTATAAGTGAGTGAGTGAATCAGTCATTGAAACCCCGGTTTTTAAACGGTAATATATCATTGATTGTTTGAGTAATATTGAAATTTTTCATTAATATTTATGAAATATTGTATTTTATATTTTAGACAAGCTAAAGAACTTAAACAATAATATGCTAAATTTCATATATTTCGGCTAAATATTTTTCGATTTATGAAGGGGTCAAAAGTGGCTCGAAATGGTTCGTATAATATACACACGGCTGCTGCGTCGCCTTTTTCTTTGTCTTGGCTGGACACTCTGCCGCATATTTCAATTTTTCAACTACTACTACTATATTACTAAAAAAGCTGAATAGCTGGCAAACAAATCTTCTGAAATGTTTCAAATATTGATTACTACCGTAAGGCTTCAGTATACAAAAGAAGTAAGTTTTTGTGTGAACTGAAACAGCTTTAGCAGTACTCTCAACTTTTTGTTAATAACTAATAGTGTAAAAGATGGGTAAAAGCTGTACGTCCTACTTTGCTAAGTTACTTTTTTTGTAAAAAAATAACTAAAATAATAGAGAAATGGTAAGTAGTGCTTAGGTTTTTAGAAGCATTATTAAAATGTAGTAGGTATAGTATACCTACCGCCTGTTGAGATAAGCTAAACGTTCCGCTCAAAATCGCAACAATCTAGCTTATGGTTCAGAAAAACATGGCTCCGGAGCTTAGGTGTTTGTACGCCGCGCGCCGTCTGGACACTTACTACTTAAACTCTCCCACACCAAGCTGTGATATATTTATACTATTTATCAATTTTTTGCAGTCCGTTTTCTCGTATTCTTCGCTAAGCGTCAATGACACATTTTCATATAAAAGGCCCGAGTTGAATCGCGATATGTCCGCTCGATGCGAAAGTTGAAATAAATAAATGGAGCTCAAAAGATTACGTCCTTGCTCCGCTCCTCCTTTCAGGCTCAAAGGCTCGCTGTATGTAAATGGGACTTTATTTATGAAAGGACATTCAAAGTAGGTATTTTAATTTTCAATAGATTCATTCTGCATTCTAAGCGGGAAGTGGGTTGCGGAATAAGTAATGCCGGGCTGAGAGCGTTTGATTGTGCTGAACATCACTTGCTTCAGTTGATGATATTATTGTTTAACAACCAAAGTATTTATGTTCAGTTAATAAATAAAACAATTTTTTCTGGTATCGACATTAAAAATAAATTAACAAATGAAATGAATTCACAAAAAAAACATATGAGTAATTGCGATCATCATGACATTGTTTTGTTAAACGGGCACTAATACAATTTACACGTTGAAACGTGAACTTTAAATACAAACCAAGGCTTACCGAGGACAGTCGTCTATAAATCGATGGCAGCAAATCATGATTCAGGCAACCTGTCTAACTACTGACATCCTCTACACAGGCAGCCTCGCCACAGACAGATAAGGCAATCTGAGTGGAATATTAATGTTAACTTTGCGTGCAGAATAATAGGTACAATCTTAAACTGCACGAAATGGTTATAAATTCCAAATGGAAAACAATTATATTTTTCGCAAAATACTACACCACCGTGTACATACTCGTAATTTGGATAGTTTGTACGAATCGATGGCCTCGGTCCTCGGTATGACACCAATGAACATTCGCGTTGATTTATCAGACACGGTTTCGATTAAATTCTTTTACGATAAAATTGAAATGGGACCACCACGGGAGTGTACCCTTTCGAAATATAAAAAAAAATCAAATAGGTACACAATTAATGAAAATATGATAAATATACACAAAAAATATATTTAGACGAACACCCTCCTCCCACCTCCTCCTTTTTGGAAGTCGGTAAAAAAGGCATACACACAAATATGCAAGTCTACACTGTAACTTAAACTCCAAAAATTCAAAAAAGATAAAATTTACATCTATCAGAAAACATCCAACAAATACTACCTATCGTATTGACACAGAAAGCAAAGGTTCAAATAGAACGACTGCTATATCGTTATGAGAGACTTCTGTATCCGAACAAATAACATGCAAATGTATGAAATACTGTTTCTACGCGAAAATCGAATCCTCGGCGCGATGGCGTGGTTTGTTTGCTTTCAAAATAAAATGAAGCATATTTTAGGAAATACATTTCAAATTCTAGAACGTGGCGAGGCAGCAGTCGAACGCCAGTTCGCAGCGTTGAACTCTAGCAGTCATTGCCGCAGCACTTACGTACGCTCGAGGTTAACTAAACATTATCTCCTCCTCATAACTTAAACATGAACGCGGCACTCGCAGACCTACATCAAAATTATCAAGCGACACATCTGTACAATGAATCGGTAGTGTTTACGGCGGCAGTTCGACTCGGCCGACCTCATGCCCGCGTTTTGTGAATTTCTAAGGGTCGTAGTAACGTTTGCGATTTATTTATCGCAAGACGGTAACCGAGGCGGCCGCGCTGCCCGATGTTGGAGGGATTCAAGTAAAATTTAAGAGACCCAATTTACTTGATTGTGGGACGAGGGTTGTTTTGTTATTTTTGGCCGACTCTTTGAATAGTTTATTTCCGAATTTGTTCCGTGTTATGACCACTATTTGAGATTTTTTGTGTGGCATGACAAGCTAGTAAAGTTAATTTCAATGAATGACAGGATTCTATTTTTTGACTAATAGGTACTTTGTTTTGATTTTTTATTTATTTTACCTACAGCGATTTTTCAAAAGTACCTATGCTATGGTTATACGTGAGATTAGATAGATAGATATTCTTTATCGTTAACACAAAGAGCACAAGTAACACAGATAACAAAAACATTAAAACTATAGCGTGTAACAAGAGGCGGCCTTATCGCTAAAAGCGATCTCTGCCAGGCAACCTTTAGTTGAGATTAGTTTATATTCTAACCATTGTGCATATTTTATTCTTGCATTTAATTTTGTTATGTATATATTATGTTCCTATTATTTAAACATTGGTTCATTTAAATTCAAATAGCTACTTATCATACGAAAACGTTTTAGAAAATACATTATGTCTACATGAAATAGTAAAATATTCACTATCATTATTACGAAACAATTTAACGTAATTTATTCGCAATAAAAATGTTATATTACATTTTTAATGGGACATTCAAATACGCAGGGAACCTCACGAGTTCGTTAATAAAATGGCTCCAAGGACAAAAGGCGACGTCATTTATCAAGTGGCCACTTCCCTGGCTTCCTTATTAAGTTGTTGCTTAACCTATACTGATTTATAAGACTCGGGTTGCCCTCAAAATGTTGCAAGATTATTTAACTGACCTACATCCCGGTATTAGACACGCTCATTTTGAGTACGAAACTATTTGCGTCAAGCAACTTTTAACATTCTGAGTGCTGCACTTAAACGAATTAAACATATAATTCTGGGTACGTAAATTAGTTAAAAAATTGGCCAAGTACAAGTCGGACTCGCGCACGGAGGGTACTGTATGGGAGCCCCCCTTAAATATTTATTTTAATTTAATTTTATTATTTATTATTGAAGGGAATATAAAACTTAATATTCTGTGAAAATTTCAAGCATCTACATGGTACCATTATTAACATAGAGCGTAAAACGTCTAAAAATTCAGGTTTGTTGTATGGGAGCCCCCCTTAAATATTTATTTTATTTTGTTTTTAGTTGTTATTTGCTGTTATAGCGGCAACCAAAATACATCATCTGTGAAAATTTCAGCTTCCTAGCTGTCATGGTTCATGAGATACAGCCCGGTGACAGACGGACAGACAGACAGACAGACGAACAGACGGACATCGCAGTCTTAGTAATAGGGTCCCGTTTTTCCCTTTGGGTACGGAACCCTAAAAATTGGCCAAGTACGAGTCGGACTCGCGAACGAAGGTTTTCGCACTGTATGGGATATAAACGATCCCTTAACATACTTTATTTTAATTTAATTATTTATTTTTGAAGTGAATATACCATTTAATATTTCTGTGAACATTTCAAGCGTCTATCTGTTACCATTATTAAAATCGGGTGAAAAAACGGCTAAAATTCAGGTTTGTTGTATGGGTGCCCCCCTTAAATTAAATATATTAAATTTAAATACTTTTATTAATAGTGTTATAGTGGCAACAGAAATACATGGCATCTGTGAAAATTTCAACTTTTTAGCTATCACAGCCTGGTGACAGACAAACATACAGACGGACATCCGGAGAGTGTAATCTTAGTAATAGGGACCCGTTGGCGTTGTTACCCTTTGGGTAGGGAACACTAAAACGATACGTTACATTACAGTCACACTTCTATCACAAATTAATTCAAAAAGTACAGTAGGCTTACAGAAATTGAAAATAAGCTTTTTGTTAAAATGTTTTGAAAAAAAAGGCTTCTGATACCGCGCGCGACCATAAAGTGTAGTTAGTTTTTAAATTGCTGCAACTATTTGCAAAAGCATTGTTATACATTTATTTTATTTGACCTTGAGTATCTCTGAAAGGCAGTAGTTTGACTAGGTGATTGTCAGCGATCACCGAAATTAAGCAACGTTCCGCACGGTCAGTACTTGGATGGGTGACCGCGGGTGGCATTTTCCAACTGAGCGCTAACGGTAGCGCTCAGTTGGAAAATCCGAGCCACGGGGCTCGGATGACACGCTAAATTGTAGGCCCCGGTTGTTTCAACCGTTTAGCCATGTCAGAGGCCTTCAGGTGGCCTAAAAACTCTGACACCAGGGCTAGCCACCCGGCCTATACGAACTTACTTACTTTAGTGACGCTGACGGTGTGTTAGGACATTTGGATGGAAATTGAAGGAAATAAGAATTGGGACTCTATAAATTTTTACTGACTTCCAAAAAGGAAGAGATTCTATGTTCCTCTGTACGTATTACTTTGTCTATTGCTCATTGATAGTTTCTCTAATTGTGAACCAATTTAAAAAAATCTGTTAATTCAAAGGGTTCACTTCCGAGATGGTCCCATTTTATTTTGTTTTTTGTTTTGACATTAGTGTATTGACTTTAAATTTTGTAATAATTAATTTTATTGTTTACTGATTGTATATTGACATATTTTCTGAGGAATTGAATAATGGATAAGAATGTTATTGCAAAGTGAAAATGAAAATTAGAAAAGCGTTTCAAAACTTATACGTATAATTGAAAAATAAACTACCAAATAAAACGATGCGAGACTAGGTACATCTGTAATCGCAGGCATAACATTATAAGCAATACTATGAAACTTCTAGAGCATGTTAAATTTGTTAGCAATACTTTGAAACTTCTAGAGCATGTTAGTCCACACTCGTGCGGCAACTGAAATAGAACCACTTGCGAATGCATCGATTCACAAGTGCCTGCAATTTCAGATCAGTTCGAGTACTTATTGGTTCTAGAAAGCTTACAGCTCTTCTGGCGATTTGTATCTGGGAACACGAAACAGCGTTCACAAATCAAGTGAGAGTGATCGATAATCTACCATTTAGTGGTCTAAGACGAATGAGGAGTACTCCTGGACGCTTGGTGCTCTCGGTTGATAAGTGGGCGGTTTTACATTACTGCCTCAAGTCATTAGCATTTTGGGATAAAGCGCTGAAAACGAACATTAAATACCGGAGATTAAGTAGCACGAAACTTGAAAGAAAATCGGTTTTTTGATTAAATTGTGTTTATTTCCAAAACTATACCTAAACCTATGTTTAGGTATAGTTTTATATTATTATAAACATAAAGTTTAAGCACTCATCAAGATTATAAAATACATTTCCTATGAGCCATATCTTTAGATATATCTTAAATCCATTACCACGTAGTTACTTTATGTTTTGCGGCAGGTTTGTAATTTTTTATTTTAGTTATGTATGTACTTTTATAAAACATATAATTATAATTTGAGGAATGCAAATGTTCAGCTGGTGTTTTCGGCGTGAGTAAATCTAACCAATTTTTTGTCAAGGAAGTAATCTTGATAATTTTTAACAAATATGCTGATTTCTAAAATGGAGAGACCAGTTAAGATCAGAAACTTAAATACGCCATGAAATTTAAATTCATACCCCATTTTCTTATGCTGAAGATATACAAAAGACAAGTTCTACAAGTTCTGTATTCCCAAGTTTAATCAACCAACCGTTTCAAACAATAGGGCAGATCGATAAAGGCCTGAAACTCACTAATAGACAATCATAGCACAAAACAGATTAAACTTAGGCGAGAAGATGGTTTTATTAAGAGCTCTCGGATGGCTCCGGAGCGTAACGTGCATGTTCGGGATGTCTTCGGCATTCGCTTGAGAGATGAGAAAACTTTGTTATCAGTTCTGTGAATAACATTACGTGATTATTTACTCACAATTTATTTGCTGTATTCGTCATAGAATAAGAACAAAGTACTAGAAACAATACTAAAATAGCAAGAGATTATCACTTTGTCCCATTTTAAATATGAAGTTTAAAAGGTGTTGGATAAAGATGCACATACGAGTACACCCGAACTTACGTAATTTCGAAGGGTTTCACAAACTAGCATTGAGCTATCGCAGGTACCCAAATTCAAAAAAGGTAAAAAGTAGGAAGGTAAAATGATCAGAGATTTGAACCTTCTTACTGGAACTAGAGGGCTCAAATTTCCGAAAAAGACAAATGACCTAATCTAACCATTTTGACATTCCAACTGGAGATTTTGACGTATGCGAAAGACATTGCGTTTTTTGTTCCACTCACTCTCGCGTATGCTGTATAACCAGGTATGAATAAGACAGCTGTAACGTAGTTTTTATTTGACTAAAATTTAGCCATACTTCTATTACTTGTAATTCTTCTGAGGTATTTGTGGCTGATGTATGAGTGACGAGACAAGCAAATTGCTTATAGTACGTAATGAACGTCAAGAATGGAAAATACTTTTTTTACAGTGTGATGAGCATTTATGAAAAAATAAAATAAATCTTTCAGACTCAAATACATTTCATCTAATTTTTTTTTGTTATAAGTGCACGAGTAAAGTCGTTGATTTAAACATTGAATAAAAATATTTTGTATTTAAATTTCGAAGTGATTCTTTACCTGTACAATTTGTGGCACTTAAGGACAATCCATTATCGTCGAAATTGATAAATTTGACGTTTTTTCGATACCCACATAATTATAATTATGCAGCAAACAAAATATTTTTTGACCGACGAACCAAACCGGAGGAGGTACTCATTCGACGCGTATATATATTTTTATGTAAAACCACGCATAACATAGTAGTCCGATTTCAATAATTCTTTTTTATTGGAAAGAATATACTTCGAAATTGGTACCATTAAAATTTTATTTAAATTTTTTAATTTCATGAGACATTTTTGATAAATCAAAAATAATGTGAAAAATGTAACATCGATCCGTGTGAAATATTCGCGAATTCTGTACACGGGTGAAGTCGGTCATGCAATTTTTTGTGAATAATAATTATAAAGTTTTTAAACAATTTTGTTGGCGAAAAATCATCAGATAGAACAACCTCAGCCAGGGCCGCATTTGACTCGAATTTCCATTAATTTAGTGAAAACATCTCGAACAATTTGTCCGTCACCTGTTGACAGATTATTGTGCCGAGCAATGAGCGCGCCGAATTCGAATTAGTGTCAAAACAGTGACGTTGAAAAGGATGCGGGTTCACGACCTAGCCACATCAATCATGCTCGTTAAAACATCATTTTAAAATGTTACAGCTATTAAAAATATATTTTTTTTTTAGATTCTTACTTGAATTTTTGTACCTGAAATATAAATTATGCTTTTACTATGTTACCTTCGTTTAAAAATTTATCCATGCACAATCGTTAATGTTCACATATAGCTTTTTGTATAGTAATTTGTGAGCTCGAATTGCTCTTTTAAGTCGATTCAATTCAAGTAAAATGCAACACTAACTACAACATATAAATATTGTTTCGTTGGAGCTTTTCAGCTTGGTGTTCCCAGTTGACTTTAGCTCTCGACTTCTCTAGCTGAATCACACCTGACATTTCAATCAGTAGCCGAACACAAGGTCCCGGAAATTCCTATCTTTTCTACGAGCTTTAGTAAGCAGCTCGCGTCGTGCCGGCTCCGACGCTCCGAGACAGTGAATATCGGGCGGACATCCTACGCGCTTTATCTCCGACAAATAGCTCCGGTATCTGGAGCACGCGACAGGATCTAAAATACCCGTCGGGTATCCAAAGATACCCGATGGCATTTCCCGTTTGCAATGGCTCTATCAGTATCGGGAAGTGCGGCGCGTTTGGCGGCAGATGTCCCGACATGCCTCTGAAACTAGGCCACGGATATTATTAAACAGTGTGAGCTCGCACGTAGCTGTTAATTACTTCACATTATAGCTTTGTATGTGCAAAACGATAACACCGAAATTCTTAGCATTTAACAGCTACACTTCCGTTTGTGAAATACGAGACTCATGGTTAAACCTAGACTTGTTACTTTAAGAAAAATCCTTATAATCAATTCAAGCATAGATACTTGTACTTGTAGCAGCATTTTAGTAGTCCACTGCAGGACGTAGCCCTACCCACGAAAGGTGATTGGGCTATATCCACCACGGTGGCTCGGTGCGGGTTGGTAGATTCACACACGCCATCAAATTTCTTCTACGGACGAATGCAGGTTGCCTCGCGATGTTTTCCTTCACCGAAAAGCCAGTGGTGAGAAATTCCGTACATAAGTTCCAAATAAACTCATTGGTACGGGACCGGGATTGAACCCACGACCTCAAGAATGACAGGCCAGCGTTACCACCACTAGACCACCACAGCTCACTTGCTAGATAAATGAAACAAAATATATCTTTTCAATAGACTGAATAGTGTAACTAAACACTTAACAAATAAAAAGGGAAGTACTTGAACTTTTGTCATAATCTTATCATAATTGAATAATTAATAAATAAAATCTACCGAGAAGATAAAATATAATACGTATTTATACGTTCCTACGCTAATTGATACTTAAAACATTAACTTTCATTCTGAGTGGTCAGGTAAAAACTGGTATGAAAATATCTAAAATTTATTATTTACGTTGTGTTGTTGTAACCTCTCCGTAAACGTTTATACTCGCAGTGCAAAAAACAGCCGCAAAAGTTTAAAAAGCATCAAATGAAATTTTAAAATGGGTAACTTTTTGAAATGAACGTAGCGCAAGGCGGCTGGCTAACGCTCTAAACATTTTATAATAAAAGTCATCTAACCATAAGAACATTATTTTTCTTCCAAAACTTTAACGCTGAAGAAATTTTTGTAGCTGAAAAACGCTTTAAGTGATTTATGTATCGTGAGTCAGAGCAGTTGATTTTAGTTATATTCACTACAATGAACACAAAGCTTTAAAGTTCTTACTATTTTGAGAGAAAAACTTTTATTGTGAGATTGTATTAGAAAAAGTTGGATTAAATGAAAAGAAACTTGCAAAGAAAAGTTGTTTCTTCGTGATTTACGATTTCTACAAACATAATTAAGTGTTTCAATTGTGTTATATGTCATTTATATCATTTTCGCCTGGAGTGTTTTATTAAAAAACATATTGGTATGATAATAATTAATACTGCCAACATGCTGGGCACGCTGCCGACTGGCAGTGGGTTTAAGCACTTGGATTATCTCTAGACCTTCAGTGGATTGTATAATATAATTTAATTTTTTTTACGTAGTAGTAGCTATATTTACATTCTATTGTGTTATGCAGTAATACCCGAAAAAATGATACATTGATAAACATCTTTGCATCTCGCCATCGAAGGAATAAGGAAGCATTTGATCAGTGTACGGTAACATTGCGCATCATGGAAGCTAAAATGCGGAATTTCTTTCCGTTTTTATTAGAGAGCTGAAGTAATAAATCTGATGGCAAAAGTATCAAACTGTGACAGCATCGTCAGCATTTTAACATACCATCAAAAAATTACAGATACATAACTCGAGTTTTTAGAGAAATGTGTATGTGAAGCGTCCAGGTACGAGTATGTTTTTAAGAGTTCAGGCGCCTAAGTGTAGCAAAGACTTTAGACGCAATTTCATGTTAATTCCATGATTTTTAGCTATGCAAATGCCTAAGTCATGGTCCGTCATGATGATAATAAAATATTTTATTATAGCATACGTTCTGTGGTGTCTGACGGATGTATATGATATTTAAATTTTATGTATTACTAGCGACCCGCCCTGGCTTCACACAGTTGTATACATGTAAACCTTCCTCTTGAATTACTCTATCTATTTAACAAAATCGTATTAAAATCCATTGCGTAGTTTTAAAGATATAAGCATACATGGGGACATGGGGACAGCGGAAGCGACTTTGTTTTATACTATGTAGTGATTTCAGCTATGAACAATTTTTTTATGGAGTGATGAGAATTAGCAATCTTGGCCTTTTTATTCTGTGATTTCAGCTTTTTGTTTTATTATGACGACGCTGCGAACGTTGATAAGGCTTTAATTAAATGAGGAAATATTGAAGCTTAGGATTTACGACTGAGGACTCGCCATTTTTATTGAGAAAGCCAAGCTTTTAGTGTTTCGCAATAAATTGTAAAAACGAAGTGTTGACGAGAGATTCTTAGAAATGTCGTTGTGTAGCATGCGTTTGGAAAATATTTTTCTTCTGACATAGTTTTGTAAGTACCTAGTTCGTAAATGTTCGTTCGGTCGCTTATCTGCTTAACATCAGGCAGTATGTGGTTAAAAGTTAACCTGTTCAGAATTTAAAAAAAAGTGAGTGTTGATAAAAGTATACAGGGTTATTAGTACTGAATTAGCATCATTTTACGGGCATATTCTATACATCAAGACAAATAACTTTGTTCTACTACTTTACTCATTTCTCAAATCAAAAAACCAAAAAAGCCTTTTTTTAAGTTTTTGTGGTCTTTCTAACACTTCGCATCCGGCGCATTCATCTAGGTATGCATGTAGTTAACAGCGTGTCGCCGCGCAGTAGCGTAGCACAAGCTACCGCGATACAGAATATGCCCTTAAAAGGATTTTAATTGATTACCAGTAACACTGTATGTTATATTATACAATGATTATTTCTAAAAATCTCAATTACTAAGTTAAGAACAACAAATAAAAATGTACTGTTACAATTAAGAGCAATAGAGTCAGTAAAACGAAAATAATGTCTATTACAAAAGTTTACTTGAACAAACCACATTGTGAAATGACTTTGATTAAATTTTTCACTTTCTCAAAACAGTTGCCGTCTTCCTTAGTTGTTCAAATTGAGTTGTTTTTGAAATAGCTGGCAGTCGTCGGCGCGGGTAGCATCATGCTTGGAAGCGACTGACGGATCGGTTAACTTCCCTTGTGAAGTTTTAACGAGAATTATCCGAGGGCACGCGGTCGCGGGGCTGCGGCAGGTTGGTAGGCAGGCGGGCAGGTAGGTATGCTAGGGTAGCTAGGCAGGTAGGTATGCTAGGTAATTCAGGATCACCACGTAATTTGGTGTTTGCGGATATCGTAATAAAATCTACTGTGGTTTTTAAACTTCGCGATTTGAACACATTATTATTTTATAGTACGGGACTAATCGCGCTCTAAAATTACGAGACCCGTGACCACGACCGGTGCAACTCGGTCGAAACGTCGGGATGAGGTAGTTATTTATCTCGTAATTTTAGTGCACGATTAGTCCCGTAGTACTCGTATATAATAAAAATTATTATATAACTTATTATATAAGTATTCCGTTATTTTGTACAAAGAAATATTTATGTGATACATACTAAGCCCGATTACAGAGGCGCCAGCGTAAATTTAATAGCAACGTAAAAAGCGCTCTCTCTATCAAATGCCTAAAGTGAAAAGGAAACAGAACTATGCTATTTAGCTAATATAATTACGATGGCGCCTCTGTAATCGGGCTTACTGTCCTGTCTAAGTTTTGATCAAAAATTTGATTGCTAAGAGATTTTTGGAGTTTTATAACTATTATTCTCGGCGTCCCCTAAGCATCTGAATTAATTTGGTACCTATACGCTCACAATATACTTAGATGTTATTTAATAACAAAACAAGCAAATCAGTAGATTCGTCAGCAATGCCGTCATGTTTGCCGTTGGTAGAACAGTATCATCATCACTATCACTACATAGTATAAAACAAAGTCGCTTTCTCTGTCCCTATATCCCTATGTATGCTTAAATCTTTAAAACTACGCAACAGATTTTGATGCGGTTTTTGACGTGACAACGTCTTATAAATTAGTTTGCCGGGTGACACTTCAAGAAACTGCGTTACGCTCCGCTCACACTTTTCTCGAACTACCCCCTACTTAAGATTTAATCAGTTTTGTCAATAATAATTACTAACACCTAAGTAGCCTAAGTAAGTTATGGAACAAATAAAATTATTATTGACGTGACAACGTCTTATAAATTGGTTTGCCGGGTGACACTTCAAGAAACTGCGTTACGCTCCGCTCACACTTCACACAATGAGAGCGAGTGAGAGGCACGTAAGTGCCTCTCATTTGCTCTCATTCGTCTCATTCGTCTCAAAGTCGTTGTCACGTAAAACTTTCGCCCGTATACCGACTTTACAGGCAACCAGTTTTTTTTTTAAATAATAGAGTGATTCAAGACGAAGGTTTATATGTATAATAAACCTGCCTGTGCGAAGCCGGGGCGGGTCGCTAGTAGAATTATAAATTCCAAAAGTGCAAATTTCCAATGAAAATAACTGAAATAAAACAGTCAATATGATATTCGAAATCCCGTCCGGCCTTAACTCGCAAGTATGATGACAGCGACGCGGCGCCTGAAATTGACTCAGACAAACTTCCGACCTGCCCGCGCCCAGGCTATTAAGCATGCGACCACGAAAAGCGACGAAAAGAACTCATTTCGACGTGTGAAAAAGTGACAGTTATATACTTTGCCATAACGCTGTCTCGTTCTGACACTACGAACGAAATAATTCGTGGCGCGCATACTAGCCCGGCAGGTTAATCTTCTTGAAGCCTACAATTTTCTCCAGGGACGATGTTTCCAGTACAAATATGAATATTTTAACTTAGTTTCATTGTCTTTTCATTTCGAAGTGGCCTCGTGCTTATTTGAATTCAAACTTGAGACAATTTTTCTCTTCAAATGCTTTATCCTGAACTTCGTTACGAAGTTTTTTGGAGAATTTAATTGAGAAGCTTATTACTGGAAAATGGGTATTGTCGGTTTGCCTTGTAGGTTATTCGATTAGAAAATTGGACAGATTCCAGGATTAATCGAATCATTGGAACAGTTTAATATTGGATTCGTTATGTCTAAACTTTCAACGCCCAGGAGTTGTCTCTTGTACTGTGGCAATACTCAATTAAAGAAATTCCGATACGCGGAGTAACTCCGCATATAAGTATTCCAAAATAGCCCAGTTGTACCGTCGGAGGGCCGCACGAACCAATTGGTGCCGGATTCAATTAAGTCGTACCAATTAACCGGTGCCGTTCTATGATATTGCTTTTTCCGACGAAGAAAATGGAAAGTAAGTTTCGAAGTCGCCCATAGACTCACAAATTCAAATATCCGGAGGTATAATTAAATTGTAAAAGGTTCCTGGACTAATTGCAGCATTCAGTGCTCATTGCTGAAAGTATTAATTTCTAGTCAAGGTTTTCAAGGGAATTAATGTGAGGTCGGGGGCCTTAAAACGGTTTTATTGGCTGGTTTCAATAAATTGCCTGTTAGAAACGCACTTCCCTTTGATTAATTCACCGAGCCGTGATTAGGGCGATTTGTTTTAATTAGTCCTCCGTGGATAGATTTACGGTTTGTGTAACAAGTTTAACTGCAATTTGATTGTAGCTCAAAGTATTTGACGATGATTGGTAAAAAAATGTCTACAGTTCTAAATTCAAAATTACTTTATTTCAGGCTATTACTCATTTATAACAATAATAATAATTAAAGATGTCAACAATGGTTGTTAAAAGTAACAAAACATTTGTGCAGTCAAAAATTAAATTAAAAAGGAGTGAAATTGTAAAAATAAAAAGAAACATTTAAATTATAATACAGTCAAATTAAAATAATAATAACGTTATTTTCTTAATCTGACATGTCGTAATAAACGCATAAGGTACTTAAGCTACTTGATTTGACTAAAAAGCTTTTAGTTCTTAAAGTAAACTGAAAAATATCTCCCAAAATAAGGCTCGAGTAGATTAGGAATCGTGTTCGGCAAAATTAAAATTATAATACAAAATAAACGTAAGCTTGTTTGTTATTGTTCCGGCGAGAGCTGCGTCGTCGATCAGCAATGCTCAGTAAAACGGTTCGATCCAACATGGCGCCGCCGGCTTCAGCGAATAAAGGAAACGAAGAAGAAAGATAAATTGTTCTCGAGTTTTAAATAAAAATAAAACGAGATTTACAGAGCGTTTTTTACTAGCTTTGGGATACGGATTGAATTTCGTCGTTTACGCCCTGGCCTCCCAAACGGTTTTGTTTAATTGCTTGATGCTTGGCTTTACGTTTTCCTAACAATCTACTCGTATATTTATAAAAGTGAATCGTGGTAGTTGTTCTCGCCAAAACTCGAGAACGGCTAGACTGATTTGGCTAATTTTGGTCTTGAAATATCCGTGCAAGCTAAGGGAAAGTTTAAACGGTGAGAAAGTATAAAAATGTAGCGAGTAAAATATATAATAAAAACATGTATTTCATTATCCCATACAAAAGGTTCCTGCATGTAAATGTTGTCATTGACAGTTGACAGATGGTGAGATGAAGTTCACCGGATCAGCTAGTGATTGATGAAAATGATGGCGTAACTGTGTTATTTTTTTTACTGTGTTATCTTAATACCATATTTACTTTATTTATAAGTTCTGATTTAGTAAAACCATAAAACATTCTTAAATTCACCGGTTGTGCCACGGTGGTAGTACTGTTAATAATATCATGGATTAACCAACATTCTTTAGGACACAAATCTAATCAAAATAATAAAGTTTTATCGGTGTTCTGTGTCAAAATACATATTCCTAGCTAAATTTATCAGCACTATCTAGAAACTATATATATTTTAGAGCTTTTTGCGATGACGATTTTTAGAATTGGAATTGCTGGTCTATTTGCGTAAGTTAATTTATTGTATGATCAATAAAATTCTGTGGTACAATAATACAACGACTTATTTGTCTGTAATATTAGCTCAAAATAAAGGTGTTAAATTTGGTAGTGCTAATAGTATCTTTTTCTGTATAAGTGAGGTATCTTTTGTAGTTAAATGTCCTTATGTTTTAAATAGTTATATTTACCGATGGACCCTTTGGTTATAGATGTTGTCGCTTGCTTTATTATGTGCAATATATCTGTAAAAAAAAAATATGTACGTATAAATATCATACACGAAAAACATTCCGCTTCGTTAGGAACAATCCCTGTCAATAAAACAACCGTAAATACAGATCTGTACGTGCTCACGACTTACTCTTGTATATTTGCATAGATAAAGCTTTTAAATTTCACAACAACGAAACTCATTGGAGCGGGATACTTCGTTTTTAATACATTTGTAATGTAAATGAAGCCCAGTTTACTACGGGACCAGTTCGTTTTACAACCGTGTCGCTGTAAGTTTTATACGCCAACTAGTTTCTCCACGCTAAGGAATAAAGTTAATTTACCCTGACACAGTAGAAAGTGAATTAATATTGTATGAGCTTTAGTAGTTAAAGACTGTAGTTTAACCGCGTACAATATTATATTTAGATTTTTTCGACGGACAAATTTAGTCTTGGCTGCTTATAACTCACTCCAATAAATATATTATACATGAACGAGAGGTGTGTAAGGTTGTGAACTCACCATACAAACATTCTACATGTACTACTTATACTTAGCAAGCGCGTAGCAAGTACTCGTATGCTACGCGTGGAACGTAGCTTAACTGCTACGCGTGTAACGTAGCATAGCTGCTACGATACACTATCTACACTGAACGACGCTGCTCGGTGCTACATTGAAGCTACGTGGTACTGACGTTCAGAATATATTTTTGAGTGTTTTATGCATACTTTGTTATATGAACGCTATTTTTTTCGCTTTAAGTCTGAACTGCCACTGACACGTGTCCGATTACGCAGGCGATCGTCGATCCAGCTTCTAAAAGCTTCTCAATTTCCGTTCATATAAATTTGCGCAGCACTCTAGAGAGATATAAATGTCTAAAACATACACCCCGTCGCACAAATTATAAAAATTACACACTACTCAACTTGAAAATATTTTTCGACTCTTAATGAACATTAACCCCCATAAAACAATTTTAATGAATATGTAATGAGTCTAACATGATATACATTTCCCTGGTTCAGCGGCTTTCAAAACGAAATTATTTTTTTCTTTCAGAGCACGAGTTAATGGTACGTCTGTTTGTAGAAAACAGTGAATGAACTGCATTAATAATCATATTTCGCAAAAATGGCACTTACTTCTGCAAAAATAGCACTGACTTCCACCGAGTACAGAATTCGAACAGTTATTGCACGAATCGCTGTGACAACTATGTATATTATTGTTGATTAATTAAAAACGGCTTAGCTTATTTCGATAAAATTTTACTGGAACCACCTCAAAATTATACCTTTTCGAAATAAAAATGAAATTTTTAAATCGGTTCACAATTGACGAAAATATCGACAAACATATACAAAAAAACATGCAGTTGAACATAGTACCTCCTCCTCCTTTTTGGAAATCGGTAAAAATAGTACCAAAATGTAGCCGTGGTGGCCTCGTAGAAGTATGTTTGCCTTCCAAGTTTGAGACGTGGATTCAAGTCTCTTACCAATGAGTTTTTGAAAACTTTGTTTATGCCATTGGTTTTAAGTTCCTTTTTTTGGTAAATGATTAAAATAACTGTATAGGTAACTTACCTATTTACTTAATTCAAAGTCTACTCTTGAGGATGATATTTTTGAGATATGTACTTAAGATTATCTTGTACTTAAAGAGCAGGCACAATTTTCGTGGATGTAATTTCAGTACTGACTGAGTAGTATAATCTATCTGGGTATCGTTTTAAGTTAAAGCAAACATGCTTAATATTTTAAAGCTGTAATAGCCTGTTACTATGTGGCCCTGTTAAATTCGTATTTGCGTTTTATGAGACGATAAGTTACTGGACTGTAAAATTGATAAAAATTGAAAAATAATTCTAGCAGCAAAAAAATTTTTGAGCCTGTCACTGATGGGATTTTAATTCCCTTGCGGCAGTTGTTCGTTTATTTGTTTGATATTTATAGCTTAATTGCACACAAACAATACAATCTCTATAAAATTTACAAGAAAGTTTTTATTCCAAGTTTATTTTATTACAATGAGTTAAGTTTTTGAAATTTTGTGTACTTAAAAAGTCGTACTTTTATAGTTGGAGCAAGCCGGGGAAAGCTAGCGTAGAACTTTCTTATTGATGTCTTAGAATGGAATTTTATATACATACATACAGAACTATACTGTTGATCGATCTTGTTCACCATGTCTGTATACAAAATTTACATATTTAATTAGACAATATTGTGGTTGAAAAGTTCTCGAGTGGAGATCACGTACCGGCAAGCGCAGCGTAGAACGTCCACCCGCAAGGTGGACGGATGACCTCATCAAGACCGCATGTTCAAGTTGGATGCGAGCCGCTTCTTATTGGAGACTAGATTTTGCCTGCGGCTTCGCCAGCATGATATTTCGGGGTCCTGCCTTACCACCTTTATGAAGGTGGAAAATAAAAAGACAAAAAAAAATCGATTTGACATTTGTTAGATTCGACAGTTCTTTTTGACATTTCTTGGAGCGCACGCTAGTATAGCTCGCAGATGGCAGAATTTTTCCTACTTACTTAACACTTATTGTTATAATTTGGAAAAATCATGCAATCCTTACTAATATTATAAATCCGAAAAGTTTGTTGGTTTGTTGGTTTGTTACTCTTTCACGCACCAACGGAGCAACGGATTGACTTGATTTTTGGCATGGACATAGTTTAAAAGGCGGAAGGAGCTTTAGGATACTTTTTATCCCGAAAAATTGCATAGTTCCTGTAGGACAGGACAAAAACCATCGAAAGCGAAACTGTCGCCACTATCACAAAGACGCTAAGTGATTAATTCCTCTATGACGCTAATATGGACAACGAAACGTCACAGCCAAACGTACATAATTAGATGACAGGTGACATTGTCTGCAGACTTTTATAAATCACAAGTAGCATGGCAAGGGGACAAATTGTTTTTCCACCATTATATCTCCTTGAAGAGGAAATAAAGTATGGATTGAAAATGACAACTGACATTAAAATTGGATAAAATGCTTTATTCCCTATGCATGCTACATGTTACTATGACGTTTAATACCAGGCCGTCATTTTGTCTGACATTAAAAATATTTTTAAATCTTCTATCATTAGAGGTCTAACATGTTTCTTTATTCTACTTTATGGTACAGAGTCATCATACTTTAATATTATCAATGCGAAAAGTTTGTTGGTTTGTTCCTCTTTGACGCAGCAACGGAGCAAAAGATTGACCTGATTTTTGGTATGGATACATATGGTTTAAAAGACAGAAAGTGATAATAGGATACTTTTTTTACGAGAAAATTCGTGATTCCCATGGGATAGGACAATAACTGTTTCTCAGCAATGGAGCAACGGATTGACTTGATATTTGGGGTAGGCATAGTTTGGAAGACGGAAAGTGACATAGGATACTTTCCATCTCGAAAAAATTGTGGTTCCCGTAGGACTTAACAATTTTTTTTTTCAGCAACGGAGCAACTTGCCTTGGCTTATTGCATGAATATAGTTTGAAAGACGAAAAGTGACATAGGCCACTTTTTATCGCAAAAACTTTAACAGTTCCCGTAGGATAGGATAAAAACTAAGTGAGCGGGCTGCAGTAGCAGCCGCCTAAGCGCCAGAAATAACCTGTCATGGCAAGTTTAGGACGTTCCTACATTTTTCGCACTCCTTCGCGCCACTCAACAGCGCTAGCCCAGACTCGGGCTCCGTAACGGGGCTTGCGCTCTCGCCATATTGACGGAGTGTTTCGGAGCATAAGACACATCCACCACTCCACCACTCGGGACTAACCAGTAACGTCAGACAGCATTCCAACGCCCTGGTCCCAGTGCAGCGGGTCAGTCATAGTAGCCCAGCGCCTGCCTCTTCAACTGCAGAGGGCAGTGAGAACGGCCATCGCGATACCGACACCTCTCTTCCCCTGCAGCCCCACTGCGTCTGCCAACACGTTGAAGGCCTAGCGGAAGGTAGGGTAGGTGGCGGCACCCACACCACCAGTTCCATATATCCCACCGCGGCCCCTAATCCTCGGCTGTCATATCAGAGTCCAGGAAGCAGCCTTGCTTTATAAAACTAAGAAAGGTTATTCCCAGTAAGTAACTGGAGATAGAGAGACAGAAAAGTAGCGCCGCAGCAGGAGGAGCTGGAGTTCATATGCCTGGCAGACAGAGCAGCACTAGAGCAAAATCTTAACCGAGAAATTAACATATTTACAGACGGCAGCAAAATGAAAGGGAAGGTTGGGGCGGCATTATATCCATTTGGGATGATGCGGCTGAGATCAGTACCCGCAAGCTGAAATTGGCCGATTGGTGCTCCGTGTACCAGGCCGAGTTATTGGCACTTCTTGAGGCTACCGAAAAAGCAAAAATCTTTGGTGACTCCAGGTCTGCACTGGAAACGGTAGTTGGCGTATCTTCCCTCCATCCCTTAGCAGTAAATTGAAAGCTAACATAAAGTTACTACACGCACAAAATAAAATAGTGAAACTATTGGATTAAAGCGCACGCGGGGATGGAGGGAAACGAGAGAGCGGACCAGCTAGCAAAGGAAGCAGCGCTGCACTCGAAGTGCAGACCTATTTACGATAACTGCCCCGTTTCATTCGTCAAGCGAGAAATCCGAAAAGACTCTCTTGACGAGTGGAACCGGCGGTATCAGGATGGACACACAGCGGTGGTAACCAAAACATATTTTCCGGATGCAAGGGCGGCATACAAGATCGTAAGAGAAATAGCACCAGTGGGAATCATAACTCAAGTGCTGACGGGGCATGGTGAGTATTCCCAATACTTACATCGATTTAAGTTGAGGGAAAGCCCATCGTGCATCTGTGAACCCACAAAAGCGGAGACTCCACTGCACATAATCTTGGAATGCCCAGCTTATGGAAAGCAGAGATTTGATTAAGAACAAAAATTGGAATTAGTCTAACACGTAAAAACGGGGGGGGGGGGGGGGGGGGGGGGGGGGGGGGTTGGTGTGTATATACACTCCAACCGTAACTTAACCAACAAGAGCATTCCTCTAAGGTATTTTGATATTTGTCGGTTAGGTTAGTTTTCGCAGCCGACATAAACATAAGCCGAAATCAAAATGTAACGCGGGCGAAGCCGCGGGTAAAAGCTAGTATCATTATAATTTATAACCTATGTCTTGTTCTGATATATAAGCTATAAAATCGCAAAGTTTCATCTCAATCCGTTCGGTGGTTTTTGCGTGAAAGAGTAACAAACATCCATCCATCCTCACAAACTTTCACGTTTATAATATTAGTAGGATTGACTGCCTCGGTGGCTTAGTGGTTAGTGACCCTGACTTCTGGGTCAAAGAGCCGTGGGTTCGATCCCCACCCCGGACAAACATTTATGTGATGAACAAAGGTGTTTGCTCTGTGTCTGGATGTTATTTAGGTACTATCTATATAAGTTTGTATTTAAAATATGTATGTAGTATTGTTCGGTATTCACCGAACAATAATAACACAATTTTATGCTGTGTGTAGATCATCTATATTTCTTTGTATAATTATCTTGATGATTTGTTGATTAATATAATGTAATGGAATGAGTGAGTGAATGGAAAGGTGCAAGATGAATGAATAGTTGAATGATAGTAGGACGCGAAGACGGCGTGGACAAGTATATCAGTCTTTAGCAGCCATATCACAAGCTTTGCTTAGTTTGGGGTCAGAAACCGTGTGTAAGATGTCCCGTAATATTTATTATGATTTATTATCAATAGAAGAGGCCCATGTCCAGCAGTGAAGTTCAACGGCTGAAACGACATTTTTTGTCAAAATTCTGATAGATACATATTTTCAACAGTGCATAAGTATTAACCATGTCCATATGCACGTTATTATTACGTTTTTGAAACTGAGTAGTTACCTTGTTACCTTTTGTATCGAAAAACAAACCTAAAAAGTATAGCGTCGACTCAGCGTATGTTTTCGTTGCATTCTTGTTGATGCAGCAGCAGCTCACTTAAAATTAATGAGGTATGTTGTTGGCGTATTAAACACCTCACTGTTGCTCCTAGTTTGCAGAGCTTTCAATCACGTCTGCATCGATGGCTTGTCGAGCAAGCTTTCCATAGTTATGAAGAGTTTTATGAAGTACCTAATAGTATAAGCCAAACTCACTGACTTTATTGTGAAAATTTTAATTGTTTTTAACATATTATGTAAATTGAATTTAATGAGTTTTGTTATAATCATATCGGAATTGTTATTTTTGGTTACTACATTGTTATTACAATATTGTTTGTACCTATTATTAAGCTGGACAAGTAAATTGAATTTATGAATAAATTACTATGACTACTATGACTATTATTTTTAAGTTTTTTTAATTCTCCTTCTTTTCACGTTCACTGTTGGGCATAGGCCTTCCCTTTGACTTAAACCTAAGTCCTGTTGGAAGCAGTTGTAGTTATTTCTAGGTAAATCTATAAGAATGTACTAAAAAACACTACCCTTCCTTGGCAGTGGGGTAAAAATAATTTCATATTATTTTACCTTTGGCTTAAATAGGTTATTATGCAAAACATATAATAATTGCTTGCATGCATTGCATATCTCAGAAGTACCTAAATGAGATATTCATATCACGTGCACTCTTCATTTACATACGTTCTCTCTCATTCAAAGAAACGTTTCTGAAGGCTAATTGGGTGCTTGTTATTTAGACTCAAAGGGAATTGCAACTAGAACAAGGAGTGCAATATTTTTACTACGTTTATTTTACTGATTACGAGTACATCCATAGAAGAAATCCTTTGACGTATGTAAACCTGATTGTGTATTATTAGGTATTACTAGCGCTGCCTAAGTAATTCGTAAAATATATTCATAAGAAGCCGAAGTCTACGTTAAATTTTTGAATGGAAACCACGTACCAGAGAGCACTGGACTTCATAGGGGAGGCCTATGTCCAACAGAAGACGTCTTACGGCTGAGATGAAGATTACGATTTTATACGTAAACAGTTTAAACAATTTTAGTGGTGGATTTAACTAAGAAGTATGTTGGAATAATAGATTATGCACCTAGAAAACGAAGTCGTATCTTGTGTTACGACTGACTTATTGAACCCTGAGCGTAGCGAATGTCACTTCAGTTAACTCTCGAGCGCAGCGAGGGCGTGTAAGTTAACTCCGGAGTGAAGCAAGGGAGTTATTTTGAGTCCTGAGTGAAGCGAAGCGGTTCAAGTCACCCAAGACGAAGACAGGCTTCGTCCTAGTGGTCCATACTCTACTTTTCACACTTCTCGCTATCATTTTTTCCCTTAATTTTTCTGTTCAACAGTTCAGTCTTACGACTTGAATGAATGGATGATGATTTATATAAAGTGTAGTACTTATATATTAAAAATTATCAGAAATAAAACAAACATGTATTTTTTATAACAAAGTTTACTTCGTTGACGACAATATTTACAAAACCGTTGTACGATAAACAATTTATTTGGCAGTTATTTAACAAACTTTATTTTAACGCTTCTCCGATTCAATTTTCGTACAATTTAATCCCGATGACTGACATATTAATTATTACGAGGGAAAAATGTGAAGACTACCGATATTCGATTACCGACGGGCCTCAAGTAAATCACTACATAGTATTAAACAAAGTCGCTTCCCGCTCTGTCTGTTTTATGCATGCTTATATCTTTTAAACTACGCAACGGATTATGATGCAGTTTTTTAATAGATTATAGATAGAGTGATTCAAGAAGAAGGTTTATATTGTGTGTAATACACCTGTGCAAAGCTGAGGCGGGTCGCTAGTAATGTGTAAACATGACACATCATTTGAATTTAACACAAATAAAACATCAGTTGAGGCGTATACCCTCGGCCAGTTTGTAGTTCGACCAACCACAGTAGCCAAAATATTCTAATCAAAATCGGTGATTGGTTGATAATTTATGTCACAGCTGTAGACCGCAGCTGTCTGAGGGACATCTAAACTGTTTTTTTTTTATCACAATAATGTTCTGGAAGTGAAAAAGCTGAAAATAAGATATAATCTGCCATATACGAGTCGGACTCGCGCACGAAGGGTTCTGTACTGTATGGGAGCCCCCCTTAAATATTATTTTTATTCTATTTTTAGTATTTTTTGCTATAGCGGCAACAGAAATACATCATCTGTGAAAATTTCAGCTTTCTAGCTATAACGGTCCATGAGATACAGCCTGCGGGCTTAGCATAAGGACCATAAAATAATACTATCGACGTGTCAGAACGTGACAGAGTTATGATGAAGCATATATCTATCATCTTTGCACACGTCGATAAACTCTTGTCGTGGTCTTGTATGCTATGCTAGCTCCTGCTGGCTTAGACACAGACAGACGGACAGCGGAGTCTTAGTAATAGGGTCCCGTTTTTACCCTTTGGGTACGGAACCCTAAAAACTAAAACATGTTTCAAACATTGTTTCTTAGGCCATCTCTCATTACGATACGCACACATGATTTTAGTCCCGGAGACTACACATCCCGGAGTATCTTAAATCCATTTAAATGG
The DNA here is from genome assembly GCA_964007245.1 of Hypomecis atomaria. Lineage (NCBI taxonomy): Eukaryota > Metazoa > Arthropoda > Insecta > Lepidoptera > Geometridae > Hypomecis > Hypomecis atomaria. The sequence continues at coordinate 23,987,995 of OZ023287.1, read as the reverse complement.
AGACACGTAGGTGGCAAATAATCTCCGAAAATCGTGTTGTACGCATCGTAACGGGCCTCTTAGTTGTTTCATTGAATTGGTGCCATCACATCGTACTGCTAAAACAATCGTTTAAACGTGTTTCATTGTACATTTTATTGATAACTCATGTTTCATCGGGTCACATTATTTATATATTTTATTATTTATATTTACAAAAGTAATCTATACATTTACCGTTTGTGCAGTAATGATTAAAGTTTGAAATATATTATTATTTACAGTGATAAATTTAGTTACGCACTAAATACAATATTATTAATTTGCTATGTTTTATTATAATATTCTGACGACTGAATTATTTTATTTCTTTAATAATAAATCTGCTCTAGCGATTCTCTGGTTATTTTATTCAGATACTAAAAACACATTCGTTCTCGTTCCAGTAATTTTTGTAATTTTCAAATAATGTTTTGTTAGCTGTAGGTATAACTGCGAATGCAATTGCTAAACAGTTTTTAAAATAAACACTCTCATAGACGTTACGATTTGGTTATAACTTACCAAATTAGGGCCGACTTACGTCATTTCTACGAGTACCGATGTATGGTTCGCTGGTTAGAGCCAACCGCTGCCAACCAATAATAATAATAGGTAAATAGTTGGACCAAGCACTTTACGCACAATATTATTCGGTCGTAGACAAGGGGCTGGGTCCAACCAAATCGGAACGACAATGAAGGTTTTAACAAATTGGAAATCAGAGGTACTAAAACGATAAAATTAATGATCCCTTAATTTTCAATTCGTTGAGGAGACTTCAGGTACCGAACTGCAAGTTGAAGGAAGGGTTCCGTAGAACTAGGAAGAACAAGAGACAGCTGAGGATGAAGGCTGTCTTGTCCAGAGACGACTTGGCACAGCCCTGCTGCATCGCCGCCGGGTGCTCCCCTGGAACCAACAACTTATCGTAAAAAATACAATACAAATGTTTTTTTTTCGCGAATAAGTCCGCGCTTGACTACCAACTTGTCTGATGATGAGCGACGTAAAACTAGTCAATTCAAAACGGTTGCAAAACGATATCTTTATTTTATTTTTATTAAATTCCATTGCTTGCCGCACTAACAACGTGAGCCAAGGCATGCGACAATCTACGTAACATTTAAAATTATAATTTAAACACATTCAGTTAAACAAGCAAAGAATACAACATTCAAAATAAAAACAACTAGAACAAGTCAATAATATAAAATTGTCAAAGTAAAAAAAAAATTTCAAAATAAAATGTCGGATATAAAAAGTATAAATAAATGTCTTTAGGTAGGGTCGTGTTGGTATACATAAGCTGTTAATCAGTTTTAAGGCTTCTGACATGGCAGAATGGTTTTTAATCCAAAATTAATTTGAATACATAAAAACATCCTGAATATCTGTCATGGAAATCCAGTAAAAAGCTTGAAGATAATAATGAAAGACAATAACATAAAAGAAGAGGCGGAATATTATCCAATAAATAAAAATAGGTCCATAAAATAGCTCAATAAAATGATATGAGTCTAAAAGATGAACAAATTCTGACCGGCATCTGTGTAAAATTCAATTTTACGATCAAAATGAAATTCCGGAATACACAAATCAATAAGTCATACAATTTTCGCGAGAATGTGCTGCCGCATAGCTATAAATTTTAATAGGTATGCCTTCGCTCTACAAAACTTGCTGTTTGTGGCAAATATGTTAACTTTAAAATTGCTTTCAATGTTATTCTATTTCATTTTAAGTGGACCAAAAGTCCATTGGTAACATATTGGCGAGTTTTTAACCGACTTCCAAAAAGGAGGAGGTTCTATGTTCGTCTGTATGTATTTTTTTTTGTGTATGTTCATCGATAATTGCGCCAATTGTGAACCGAATCAAAAATTATTTTTTAGTTCAAAAGGGTATACTCTCGAGATGGTCTCATTTAAATTTCATAGAAATCGGCTGAGCCGTTTTTGAAAAAAACAACAATAACGTAAGCAATTCGAGCGAAATATCCGAATTTTATACACCATGAAGATCGATAATTTCGTCAATTATGAACCGAATCGAAACATTCTTCTTTAGTTCAAAAACCCTATACTCTTGAGATGGTCCCGTTTGAATTTAACAGAAATCAGCTAAGCCGTTTTTGAGAAATCAACAATAATGTAAACGATTCAAGCGAAACATTTAATTTTGTACACGATGGAAGGCGGTTTTGCCATTTTTTGCGAAAAATAATTATGTACATTATTGTTGAACTCACTAAGCTTAAAGTATAAAGGTACCTCAAGAGGTACCTTTATACAATTTGAAATCCATTTCAAAGCTGCACAGAAGATTTAGATGGATACAACTATTGGAAAACAAGAACAACATCGATTGCATTTGCATTGCCTGAAGCAAGTCCCTCTCAACTTGTCTTATTGAAAATCTACTAAAGAAGCATAATTTGTTCAGCAATAGTTTTGGTAGCTGCAGCCAACCAGTCATTCTAATATTACCAATTATTTTTATCGTTAAGCTGTCGAAAAGTTTATGTAATTTTTTGAACGACGAAACGGAGGAGGTGCTCAATTCGACGCGTATTTTTTTATGTAAAACCACGCATAACTTTTTACGTAGTAGTCCGATTTCGATAATTATTTTTTTATTGAAAAAAGTAAACTTCGAAATTGGTCCCTTTTAAATTGTATCGAAATCGGCTGAGCCATTTGCGATAAATCAACAATTATGAAAAAAATGTTACAACGACCCGAGTGAACTATTCGCGAATTCTGTACACGGTTGAAGTCGGTCATGCTATTTTGTTGCAAAAAATAATTACTTATTTGTTCGAATGTTTAAGTGACAATGTCTGCGCAGCGTGGTGTGGGACAATAGTCCTCAAGTGTCGGTGTTGTGTTGAGCTCATGGTACCTGACAGCACGTGGACCCTGGTGGCAGCCACGGGCGCGTTGTTGGGTCCGCAGGTGTAGACGCCCGCGTCGGCGCCACGCGCGCGCTGCACCAGCAGCCGGCTCGTGCTCTTCATCCCTTTCTCCGTCACCAGCGAGATGCCTCCTCGGGCAGAGTCGAAGTTTATCACCTGAACAACAGAAATCTCTTTCAAATGATCTGTCGTAGTAATATTAGAGGGCAAAAATAATTGCAAATTAGCAGAAACTCAATTAAGCTAGCATAACTTGATAAGTTGATTAGATTGATAGTATAAATCATAGATTTAGTCCTTATTAGAACTTAATAAATGCACAGTCAATCAAAATTAGTCATTCAGTTTCAAGATGATTCATTTAAGTATTTTTTCTACTTAATGGTAACTTTGATAGTACGAGAAAATGCTATATGCAGGGTTATTTCTAATCGATTAGCATCATTTTAGGGGCTTATTCTGTACATCAAAACTATCATTTTTTGTTCTACGACTTTTATTAATTCTCAAATAAAGTTGTTGTTCCATATAAAAATATCGTTCACCCTACGTAGCAGTCAAAAGCTGTTAATTGTGATGTACAGAATAAGCCCCTTAAAGGATGCCAATTGATTGGAAATAACCCTGTATATTTCAAATTAAAAATGCTGAGTGGCGACGTTTGTTTCCATAATGGAGTGGGGAAAAGAGATTAAATAGCGCAGAACGGCACGCCATCAGCGAGCAAATGAAACTTCCCTATTGACACAATTAAATCGGGATTGTTTAACAGGCTGCTTGTTACGTAATCAGGTTGAACCGTAAAATCGATTGACTCACAATTGAGTCCTCAATCTCACCCCCGGCGTAATCCCCTAAATACTGCCACCCGCGGATTTGTCACCAAATTTTGTGATTACACGGAACTGTCGCTCCTTGCTGTGACGATTTTCTTTATGAAAAATTCCTCACTAACTTCGCAACTTTCTAAATTAAATTCTCACTTTGACTGTAAAATAAACAAAGGAAAATCTTGAAATGCTACTGTAATATTAAGTTGATGCGAAGGCTTCAGCTGTTGAAGTTATTGTTCAAAGTTTTAGCCATGTCTTCGTCTGGCTTCTCGAAATAGGAGGTTTTCACGAACATAACGCTATTTCATCTCGTACGTACACGGTTTGCGTGACTTTGGTCTGGGTCGTGTGACCGTGACCCTTTGGAAACGAGATGAAGGCTTGTTTGAATTTAAAACCAAAAAAAATTGAGCGTTATTGAATTCTAAAACACTTGAAATATCTACTTCAATAAATTGAAAAGTCGGTAAATATTTTGAAACGGTGAAATTATTAGATTTCTGAATAGAAATAGAAATGCAAGGGTTTTATTTGCTTGGTCGATTAAATTTCAATAAACAATATTTTCTTTTTGTACATAAAATGTGTTTATTGCATGCAAAACGTAAAAACTCTTAGTGATATCAGACTCATAGATTTACATAGACTATACATTATAATCTTTAGCATTAGAATGATAGAGTGCAGACTGTAACGCGCCGTACATCTATCTTCGTGAGTTCAGAAGACGAGCAACGTGAGAGCTTTCAATGTCGCTGCTTCTGTCATATAACAGTTGACTTGTCCTCCATGGATCCAAGTGATGAAAAAGCTCAAGCTGCTCGAAATTATTCGTAATTTCATCACCATCATAGCTGATCTATTTTTTGTGGGTCCAGGTGATGGAGGATCCGTAGGCGGTCCGGGTGTGTGGCGCACGGTGGACGTTAGTTCTAAAAGGTATAGGTAAAATGACAGTTGACCTGTTCTCCGTGGGTCCAGATGTTTTCTATGTGATGCTCCGGCGTGGCGGTGCGTCAGTTTTAACAGTGTATGAAAGCTGACCTGTTCTCTGAGGGTCCAGGTGATGGCGTTGGGGGGTAGGTACAGGCGTGTGGCGGTGGGGGATAGGTACAGGCGTGTGGCGCACGGTGCATGTCAGTTGTAACAGTTATATGACAGCTGACCTGTTCTCTGTGTGTCCAGGTGATGACGGTGGGGAGGTAGGTACAGGCGTGTGGCGCACGGTGCATGTCAGTTGTAGCAGTTGCATGACAGCTGACCAGGTCTCCGTGGGTCCAGGTGATGGCAGTGGGCGGCTTAAGCGTGTGGCGTACGGTGCACGACAGGTTGTAACAGTTATATGACAGCTGACCTGTTCTTCATGGGTTCAGGTGATGGCGGTGGGGGGCTCGGACGTTTGACGCACGGTGCACGTCAGTTGTAACAGTTATATGACAGCTGACCTGTTCGCCGTGTGTCCAGGTGATGGCAGTGGGCGGCTCGGGAGTGTGGCGCACGGTGCACGTCAGGTTGATGGTAGAACCCGCCTGGATGAACAGCTCTGGCCCACTCGATATCACTGTCTCAGGCTCTGGTGACAATGTTAATCGATTATAAGATTTATTTACTGGTGATTGTGATGTTAGGACATTTTAAAATTACATTTTAAACAACGATACGAACGCAAGAATATTTTTATCGTTGGTTTTTGTAACATGAAATGTTTTTCGGCTTACATCAGAAAATTTATCCAGGTACGATAACAGTCAAAATAAGCAGATTAAGCAAGTGTGAGTTTTGTTGAGAGAGGTAGAGTAAATGTTGAGAAATGATTAAACCATTTTATTGAATACAGCCTTTGCCTGTGGCTTCGCCCGCGCTTACTTTATAGCCTATGTCACTCGCAAATAATGTGGCTTTCTATTGGTAGAAGAATTTTCAAAATCGGTTCAGTAAATGCAGATATTACCCCCTACCGCCTCAAAAACTTTACCTCATTATTATATTAGTATAGATAATAACGGGTCCCAAACCCAAAGTCACTATGTTAGCATTAAGGGAAGCGCCACGTATTTAATACTGAAGATTTACCTCACCACAAGTTGACCAAAACGAAGGATGACAGGTACTAGTCCCGGGAGACCGGGAATCGTGTCAAGGCTCCTGCCGAGCCAAAATTGAATCGTACCTAAATTGACAGGTACGGTTTCATGTAAACGAAATAGGTTAGTTTTATGTTCTTGACATGAAAGTCTGAAACCGTTTTTTGTGGCTTCGGCAAATTGGTTTGCGCACATTGGGATTTGGACGTGAGCTGGAACGTGAGTTTACGTCGGTGGGGGAATTGTTACATGATGTTTGTCGACATAACATAGAGGTGAAATATTAAGTAAACCTGGCGATATACTCAAAATTGATTAAACTTTACTCGTATAATTAGAAATGGCGGCCGCTGCGAAAAACAAACCGCAGCCCAAAACTGCGCTGTAATTAAATAACTTTGATTTCCTTTCAACTGCGAGTAGTTCATACAGAATGGGAATACGAGTATATCCGTGCGTTGTTTTTATTGGTAATGATTTTATTGAACAGGTATGTAAGCTACTTCTGAAGTAACCAGATCTGTTTGTTTTAAAAAGAGTTTTTTTTTGAAGTGAAACTTCTAATGTGACTTCCAACAAGGTTACGTTTAACGCTGCCATATGAAAGTCCTGTTCCGTCGAAGTTTCACTTCTTCCGCGTGGAGGGACTCCACTTGCACTTTTAATGATAGAACGTTTTTGCTGGGCCCAAGAAGTACCTACTTTTGCTACACTCTTGCCAGGTAAATGGTAAAACTGAATGGTCTACAAATATTTGAAGTAAAAATCACGTACTGGCAAGTTGCGTGAGACCCCACTCAAAAGGGCATTTTAAATAGGTACATCTATTTAACCGGTCTAATTAGAAATCTCTAGGAGACGCAGTGTCTCCTTCTACTCCACATCAACTCATTTCACGAATGTGGTAGAGATTGCACAGTTCGCGTTACCTGTACTGGCCTCGCCAGTCAAGAATCACGTTGTGGATATGCGACGTGTTGCTAGTTTGTGTTTACCGACGTTGTGTGGGACGGGTGCTCTCACCGACGCTGTTGAGCTGGACAGGGTGGCCGATGGGCGGCGTGGTGGAGATCTGGCACTCGTACTGGCCGGAGTCGCGGCGCTGCCTAGTCTGACGTGTGTTTACCGACGTTGTGTGGGACGGGTGCACTCACCGACGATGTTGAGCTGGACAGGGTGGCCGATGGGCGGCGTGGTGGAGATCTGGCACTCGTACTGGCCGGAGTCGCGGCGCTGCTAGTCTGACGTGTGTTTACCGACGTTGTGTGGGACGGGTGCACTCACCGACGATGTTGAGCTGGACAGGGTGGCCGATGGGCGGCGTGGTGGAGATCTGGCACTCGTACTGGCCGGAGTCGCGGCGCTGCTAGTCTGACGTGTGTTTACCGACGTTGTGTGGGACGGGTGCACTCACCGACGATGTTGAGCTGGACAGGGTGGCCGATGGGCGGCGTGGTGGAGATCTGGCACTCGTACTGGCCGGAGTCGCGGCGCTGCTAGTCTGACGTGTGTTTACCGACGTTGTGTGGGACGGGTGCACTCACCGACGATGTTGAGCTGGACAGGGTGGCCGATGGGCGGCGTGGTGGAGATCTGGCACTCGTACTGGCCGGAGTCGCGGCGCTGCTAGTCTGACGTGTGTTTACCGACGTTGTGTGGGACGGGTGCTCTCACCGACGCTGTTGAGCTGGACAGGGTGGCCGATGGGCGGCGTGGTGGAGATCTGGCACTCGTACTGGCCGGAGTCGCGGCGCTGCTAGTCTGACGTGTGTTTACCGACGTTGTGTGGGACGGGTGCACTCACCGACGATGTTGAGCTGGACAGGGTGGCCGATGGGCGGCGTGGTGGAGATCTGGCACTCGTACTGGCCGGAGTCGCGGCGCTGCTAGTCTGACGTGTGTTTACCGACGTTGTGTGGGACGGGTGCACTCACCGACGATGTTGAGCTGGACAGGGTGGCCGATGGGCGGCGTGGTGGAGATCTGGCACTCGTACTGGCCGGAGTCGCGGCGCTGCTAGTCTGACGTGTGTTTACCGACGTTGTGTGGGACGGGTGCACTCACCGACGATGTTGAGCTGGACAGGGTGGCCGATGGGCGGCGTGGTGGAGATCTGGCACTCGTACTGGCCGGAGTCGCGGCGCTGCTAGTCTGACGTGTGTTTACCGACGTTGTGTGGGACGGGTGCACTCACCGACGATGTTGAGCTGGACAGGGTGGCCGATGGGCGGCGTGGTGGAGATCTGGCACTCGTACTGGCCGGAGTCGCGGCGCTGCTAGTCTGACGTGTGTTTACCGACGTTGTGTGGGACGGGTGCACTCACCGACGATGTTGAGCTGGACAGGGTGGCCGATGGGCGGCGTGGTGGAGATCTGGCACTCGTACTGGCCGGAGTCGCGGCGCTGCTAGTCTGACGTGTGTTTACCGACGTTGTGTGGGACGGGTGCACTCACCGACGATGTTGAGCTGGACAGGGTGGCCGATGGGCGGCGTGGTGGAGATCTGGCACTCGTACTGGCCGGAGTCGCGGCGCTGCGGGCTGCGGATGCGCAGCGCCCACTCCTCGGAGCGCGGCTTGTGCTGCGCCTCGAAGCGCTGGTCCGACGTGTACGTGTAGCGGCCCACCGTCAGCAGGTGGATGTCGCGGTGACGCACCCATGACACCTGCACCACAAACACACGCATATATACCTGCGCATAATACGTTGCTTATGGAAAATAACTCGTGGAATTACGAATTCGAGGCTCGAATGACACGTTAAATAGTAGACCGCGGTTGTTCCAACCGTTTAGCTATGTCAGAAGCCTTCAGGTGGCTTAAACACTATGACACCCGGCTTATTCGAATTTACTTACTGTATAAAAAATACTTTGTGAGTATTTAGAAACATTCAGTACACAAGAACAAATATACATTTATTTTTTTCTACTCAGTAAATGTGCTGCCCTATCTTTCTTGAGATATAGCATACCTACACTCTAGCGTTTCAAGATGCACAATTTTGTCTGATAGCTAGGTGGATAGATTTGTAAGTTCACTAAACTGAATGAATAATCTTTTTTAAAAGCGCTAGATCTTTATAGATCACAGAGATACGCCATGGTTCTTTCGAGTGTTAACACAAGAACATACTTCAAATAACGATAAGCAGATAAAGTTCGCATAAACCGAGCACCTCGTGTTTATTTAAAGAACTTTGTCGTGACTTAGCAAATGTTGAAAGAGAAATGTAAATAAACATACATCTATTATATTTCGCCCAAAAGCTGAGTATTGCTATTCAGCAAGGCAATGCTGCCAGCATTCTGGCCACGTTACCTTCTGCCGAGGGGCTTTTAGACTAGGTTTTATTTTATTGTGTTTTTTTAGTTTAAGTTTTAGTATTATTTTTCTTTTGTTTTTTGTTTAAGTAGGTTAGTCATAGTAGAAAGTGTTATTTAAGTTTTTTTTTGTTTTTCTGTGTAAATAAATATCACCCTTTATTCCGTTTTACCAAATATCGGAAACACCACTATTTATATGTTTAAACGTAAGTAAATAGTTTAAAATTATTAAATGTTGAAACCTTTAGAGGAGCCTATGTCCAGCAATGGACGTGGTTGATAGATGAATACCTAAATTACGTTTTACTTATTAAATAATACTTAAAGCTACCTAGTATGCGAGTCTAAAACATTAGTAGCAGTGACTTTGTGATCTTATGAAGCAAACCCTAACAAAGGCACGGGCAAGTTTAATAATTGCAAAATATAATTGAAGTGCTCCTCCGGTCTGCATCGAGTTACCAGCGCTGCTTCATTTCTTCGTTGTACAGTAAAAGAAACATTTCCAGTAAGAAACCGTGCTGGTACTTCAAAGATTCCGCTTTATTCATAAAACCGAATTGAATCTCTCAATCATCGCTGAGTTTAGCGCTCCAATCCCCGCTTCCCTAAGCTCATTAGCATCTCCATCTAGCATTTGCATTCTTACAACTTCTATTTTATGTTTATGTAGGGCGAGGGTGCACGCAATGGTGCTTCGTACACAAAACAACTCAGTTTTGTTGTGATTACATAACATTACTGAATCAAAATATATGGGTGGGTAAGTGCTAAAAGCGGTTCAAAAAGAAATGCGAGAATAACATTGACAATTATTTTCAGTTGATGTATTAGTAGTCGACAGAGTCATTCACAGAATACATAACCGAGGCCCTCGCGAATCGCCCGAGACTCTTTTTAACCGACTTCCAACAAAGAGGAGGTTCTATGTTCATGTGTATGTATTTTTTTTGTATGTGTTCATCGATAATTTCGCCAATTGTGAACTGAATCAAAAATTCAGCTTTAGTTCGAAAGGGTATACTCCCGAAGTGGTCCAATTTAAATTTTACAGAAATCGCCTGAGCTGTTTTTGAAAAAACCAACAATAATATATAAGCAATTCGAGCGAAATATCTGAATTTTGTACACGATGAACATCGATAATTTCGCCGATTGTGAACCGAATCAAAAAAATATTTTTTATTTCGAAAGAGTGTACTCTACATCCCAGGTGGTCCCATTTAAATTTTACAGAAATCGGCCAAGACGTTTTTGATAAATCAACAATAATATAAACAATTCGAGCGAAATATTAGTATTTTGTACACGATGGAAGGCGGTTTTGCCATTTTTAGCGGAAAATAATTAATGAATGGCACTTTTCGCCCCGCTCCAAACAACGCGTTTAAAAAAAAAAGTTGTAAAAGCTGTTTTTTTTTGTCATTATGTATGGGTATTTTAATATTTTGTCATAGTTGCTTTTAAGTTTCGTACTAAATTGTTTTTTAGTTAAATGTGCCTTCCAAAGTGTCTAGCGTCTATGAAAATTTGTGTCAAATAAAGAACAAAATGTTAGTTAGGAAACCGGACTCACGCTACGCCTGGTGGAGAGTTGTTATTTATTTTCTGTTTAGCTAAAAAAGTTGCTACGATTGTGATTTGAAAAGTTGCACAGTTTGCGTTAATGTAGTTTTAATACCGATATTATTGCGGCAGATATGACAATCGGAACCACCGGCGGCGCTAGGGCACGAACGTTACCTAATGAGATGAAATTAAACGCTCATTTCGCATTAAGCCAATTTAGACTCAACTGTGCTATTTTCACTTCATTGTGCTTTGTATTCATTGCTATTATTTGCTATTAGTAGTGTATGTCTGTGCTATTACTAGTGTATAAATGAGCGCAGTGTGATGGGCATCAAAAGAACGGACAGAGTTCGAAACAACACTGCGTTCCATCACATGTGTAGTTGACGTAGGCCAAAAAGCTGCTAAACTAAAATGGGATTGGGCGGGTCATGTGGTTCGTATGTACCCCGAGAGATGGGCCAGGATCGTCACACAGTGGGTACCGGAGGGCAGACGAAAGCAAGGAAGGCCTAAAAGACGCTGGCGTGACGATCTTGACACTTTCCGGGAAGGTTGGCGGGATTTGGCTACAGAACGCGATAAATGGAAGAAAGTGGGGGAGACTTTTGCCCAGAAGTGGGACAGCATAGGTTGAGATATATATAGTGTATGTCTGTAAATATACGCATACATTTAGTAAATTTGCGTTTTATTTTATCAAAGATGCCCCGCCCCGTCTATAGCAGATGGGGTATTTATCTTTACTATTTTAATAAACGACTACAGAAAATTGGCCTACCTATGAATATCTGATCTTTTGTCTTTTTAGGATTCCGTACCCAAAGGGTAAAAACGGGACCTTATTACTAATACTCCGATATCCGTCTGTATGTCTGTTACCACGCTGTATCTCATCAATCGTGATAGCTAGACAGCTGACATGATGTCTTCTGTTGCCGCTATAACAACAAGTACTAAAAACAGCATAAAATAAATACTAAGGGTGACACAACAAACGTAATTTTCAGGAGTTTTTTGCTCCTTATTAATAATGGCAAGAGGGATGGGGCTAAGAGAGCTTCAATACGGTAGAAACCCTTCGTGCGGGAATCTGACTCGCACTTGGCCGATTTTTTAATTTCATTTTCAGCCATGGAACATCGACGGTTGGATATTGGCCTTCATTATCGATCTTCAGTAAGACCAGTCGGAATCAGCTTGCATTCGCGACTCTCGTTGAGGTTATTCCTGTCCACCTTGTTAATGGATGTTCTACACTGCGCTTGCCGGTACGAAATCTCCACTCGAGCTCTATTATCGTTGTATAGCGTAAGAATATGCTTGTTGGTTTCTTTGTTACCCGACTGCGACGCAAAGGAGTGGTGATGTCACGGTAATGATATCTAATGTGTTTATTTCCCTTTTCTCTCCGAAACTGTTACCGGATTCTAAATTGATAGGGGCAGTTCAATAACCAGAACCTTGTAAGAATTGGCTAATTTCTTTAAGGAAGACAGTTTAAAAATGATTATTATCACGAGTTGACCTGCCAAAGGCAGATAGGTTGTATTTATTATTCAGTAGAACGTAAAGCTATCAAAAACAACGTCAACTTTCAATGCCTCGTTCCCGAACTCTTTTATCTGTAGCGAAGTTCCAAGTGGCACTTGGATCTTTTATTACTACATTGCTACTTTGAAAATATTTAGTGGTGTTTACTAACGGCAGTCCGGTGCCATCACTTTAATGCTGCTTAAAGAAAGGTTTAAGAGATTGCCGTGTAGCGTCGAAAAGAGTATAAGAGTAACCGAACCGAATAATTTTATTGCGAAGTTTTTAAGCTACCCTACTCCTTTTTAACCGACTTCCAAAAAGGAGGAGGTTCTATGTTCGTCTGTATGTATTTTTTGTGTATGTTTATCAATTATTGCGCCAATTGTGAACAGAATCGAAAATTTCTTTTTTAGTTCCAAAGGGTATACTTTGGAACTAAAAAAGAAATTTTCGATTCGGTTCACAATTGGCGCAATTATTGATAAACATACACAAAAAATACATACAGACGAACATAGAACCTCCTCCTTTTTGGAAGTCGGTCCCGAGGTAGTCCCATTTAAATTAAACTGAAATGATCTGACCCGTTTTTGAAAAAACCAATAATAATGTAAGCAACTCGAGCGAAATATCCGAATTTTGTACACGATGAACGAACACCGATAATTTCGCCAATTGTGAACCGAATCGAAAAATTAGTTATTAGTTCGAAAGGGTATATCCCGAGACGGGCTCATTTAAATTTTCCAGAAATTAGCAGAGCCGTTTTTGAAAAATCAACAATATTGTATACAATTTTAGCGATCTATTCGAATTTTGTACATCATGGAAGGCGGTTTTGCCATTTTTTGCGAAAAATAATTATTAATTTACTATTACTTAAATTCTACTTACTTTTATGTGAGCTCGCTACAGTATGTATACATACACTTTTTCTATTTATCCCTACCAGCTTAGGTATCCAAGTCGACAATTTTAACAGTAAATCTATTGATTTTTCGGTAACTTCACATTTATCTGTTTCAAGAGATTTAAAAAAAGTTATTTCGCTGGACGTATTCAATTCCCCAATTCCCCGCGTAACCCGTACAACTTAGCAAAGCACAAACACAAGCTCCTTTGTGGATACCACTCTTAGATTTACGATTTTTGTACAATGATTAGGGCTATTATATAATGCAAAATAAAAAAACCTGTTTTCTAGTAGGATATTATAGTTGAATTTTGAAGTTTACAGCTTCATGAAAGCTTCGTACACAAGTTCTATAGTTTTAGTCTAGGTTGGGGTTGGCAAAGCTAATTTCTATCTTAATATAATGCTACTCTTTCTCCTACAGTAAAAAACCGAAAAAGATTAAATCACTAATCACAACAAGGTGTTTCGTTATTTGGATCTATAGATATTAAATTTTATTTCATTTATTCATGCTTCCATAGAGTGGAAGATGTCAATAACAAAGTTTAAGTACAAAGTTCAGTATGGACCCTGTCGGGCACAGCATATTGGAGTGAGAGTGGTCACAAAAGTCAATAATATAGGTACAGCTATCTACCTTCAAAACATTGAATTAAACATGTTATTAATAGTATTCATGTAAGTTTAGTACAGGATAGATTTAAGTTATGTATTAAGAAATAAGTAATGGGGCATGGGCAGGTATGAAACAAATAAATAACATTACATACCTAAACATTAAACGATAATAACAAGGAGTAATTACATTATTGTAATTACTCCTTGTTATTATCGTCATGTCCACAGAAAATAATCAATATCAAAATAGTTAAATAGATAGAAAAATAATGTAAATGTCAATAAAAATAAATATGTCAACACAAAAATGTCAATGATGTTAGAATAATTTTACTAACAGTTATAAATTTTCAGTCGAAAATTCGGATTAGGAATTGTTTCAATAATGTTTCACAAATAAACCGTTTTTATTGTAATCTTTTTACCGATGCCATATTCGACAATATTCAAATTTGATATTTGATACATCTAAGTAAGTGCTTTCTTTTGTCTACAAGATAAAAATAAATTCAATTGTCAAAAAGAAACAATATAACAACACAGTATTCTTGTGACTTTCGCTTTTGTATTCTGTAACTTTTCCATTCGTGAATAATTTTACGGGTCACGTGGGACGTTAACGAAATTAAATATTGGGCCATGGCGTACAATGGAATAATTGGACTATAAATATTAGTGATAATTGCCTCATAATAAGGTTGTTAACGGACAAAACGTCATGAAACGTGCCTACCACTGGGACCTACAAGATCCAAAGGTATAAATCATGCCGAAAAATGACGTCAACAGAATTCGAATAGTTCGTGAGAATCGATGTAAATGATGTATCATAATCAATTTATCACAAATGTAATAATTTTCATATTACTGTTGATTTTTCAAAAACGATTGAGCTGATTTCGATGAAATTTAAATGGTGTAGTACCAAAGAAATTAGAAAACATAAAAAAAAATGACAACTAAATTAAAATCCTCTTTTTTAAAGTCGGTTAATAATGGCACTGAATTTGAATTCAAATATTTAATTGGTGAATACAAATTTCATAAAAAAACTAAAATTCTCAAGGCCAAAAAAAATATCTGTAATGTATTAAAAACATGATTCTACAAAAAGCATTATTATCAATAGAAAGTAAAGCGCGCACTTTGAGGTGAAACGATCTCGACGTAGCTAATCATAAAATCTTTACTACTTACCTATAACACTTACAATTTTACCTCAATTTTTATATAAAACATGAACGATTTATGGCGTAAGAATGAAAAGTAAAGTTTTTTTAATAAAGGAAAGAAGGCTTCGTAAACTTCAGTCGATTGCTAGCGGGAAAAATAAAAATATTTAAAAGAATGTCTGCGAATTCTTTATGGCGCAAATAATGTATTCAAGTTGTTTTTAGATGGTTAAGAATTTATTGTCCAAAGTTGTTGATTAAAACGCTGCAAGTTGGTTAAGTTAGGGCGGAATTACAGTAATTCATGGGTTTGTAATTTATCACCGATTCCGGACTCGTTATGGCGTGAAAAGGGCGAAGTAAACTCTTTTATGTTGAATTAGTTTTTATGATTATTGTCGTTCATGAGATGATAATAGATTTATAATTATCGGTGTACGAATAAAATATAAAGAGTATGGATTTAGTTTTAAGTAAGTATGGTAAAAGTTAGGTAAGATAGACAAAGTCGCTTCCCGCTGTATGTCTGTCCCTATGTCTGCTTATATCTTTAAAATTGTTGTTTAATAGATAGAGTGATTCAAGAGGTTTATATGTTTAATAGTAATACACCTGTGCAAAGCCGGGGCGGGTCGCTAGTATATTTTATAAGTCATTAGTACGACAACTACTATCTACACTTCTTGTCTATAACAGACAGTTCGTATTGTTTTTTTACTTATTTATCCGTTTAATTTGTTTGATGATTATCAAAAATCGAAAGTCTCGGAGCGAAATGGAAAATAGACCACGAATAAACCCAATTCTAACATAAAAGTTACTCGTGTTTTGCATGTACCACTGATACATAAATATTAGGTCAAAGCATTAAGTAGAAACCATTAAAAACAACTCAAAGTACGAGTAGCATTTTCATGATAAACACAGGCTCCTGCAACTTATAATGATGGGGATAATTGCTGGGAGAAGGAAAACCGACCACAGACGAAAGCCCTGGTTGCGAAATATCCGAAAATGGACGGGTGAGTGATAACGAAAGAGTGCCGTCGAATTCTTTTGTCTTGCCAAGGACTAGACTAAATCACTACACAGTACAAAACAAAGTCGCTTCCCGCTGTCTGTCCCCATTATGCTTAAATCTTTAAAACTACACAACGGATTTTGATGCGGTTTTGTCTTAGAAAAGATCATCAAATGCGAACGAAACTCGAGTAGATATTACTCAAAATGCGTGAGTAATTCCTGTACTGTATTAAATACAGTTTTACAGAGTTCGAGCTAACATGGATTTTGTACATTATAACTAAAAATTTTAGTTATACTCGTAATGTGCAAAAGCCATGTTAGCTTTCATAATCATAAAAGACCAAAATGCTAAGCTGACTACGTACTTTCCCTAGTTGCAAAGGACCCAAAAAATAAGATAATAAGATGATATAATATAGAATGGTAAATGGCTAATAGCTATAGTATGGAATCCAAAAGAAAAAGTTTTGAATTACAAATAAGTTTAAAAAATAAAAGTACCTTAATAACTAAATAACAAAATTATTTTAAAAATGTGATGCAAAGTCCCAGTAGGTACACAAATCTCATAATAGATCTAGCTTATAGACTCTAAATCATTCGTAATGTTCTATTTCTATTCAAATTCCAGTCACATCTAGAAAACAGTATTCCAATACGTTAGTTTGAGTTCAACGACATATATTTCATTGCAAATCTATCGCTTAGGAGTACTAGGGACGAGACGATTGAATGCCTATAGATATCGATAATTTTGTGATATTAGGTACTATAAAAGCTTCGAATATTTTTGTTTATGCTTTACTAAGTTTTCTATTAGGTGACTAAAGGCCGCTGCATACGTGACGGGTTTTTTTACGGACGGGACGGAACGGGAAATTTTAGAAAGATCATTTCATACAAAATGTATATGGAAGCGCAAATGTCACGGAGACACGGACGGGACGTACGGAACGTGGCACTGACGGGGCGGGAAAAATATCGTCGCCAACGATGTTTAGCACGTCCCGTCCGGCACGTGCCCCGTCCCGTCCCTGTTTCCGCTACGTATGCACAGTCACTCCGTTCGAGAGAAAAGTAGTGTTGGATGTTTGTAACTACTTCATCATCTAGAGCAATAGCAATTAAAGCCAATTTTTGAAATGAAAAATACATCTTTCCTTCTTCACAACAGTTAGATCCGAATCACTGTTACGGTACGTATGCATTAAAAACACGTTCCCGTCTCGAACGAGGCAGTCACGTCCCGTTCCCGTTCACGCCCCGTCCGAGGTATTATCTCGTTACGTATGCAGCGGCCTTTAGACTATTTTTCTTTGTAGGTATTATCAGGGAATATTCTTTTTATGTACGGTTATTTTTATTTAGTTAGAAAATTATAGTGAAGATGATGTACTTAAAAAGTCAACGTACTCGTAAGCGCCACTAATGAGCGATTTCTTCTTAGAAACAGTCGTTATCGTGAAAAAAATTTAGAACTTATATTACTTACATTTTTTCTTATTATTCTCGCAATAGCTCTCTAGTCAATTCAAGCACCTTGTTTATATACGTTTGTGTAATCTGGGTAAGTCTGGTATCAGATTTTTTTAGACACCAAATATTTACCTTGTTTATTGACTGCCTCGGTGGCGCAGTGGTTAGTGACCCTGACTTCTGGATCAAAGAGGCGTGGGTTCGATCCCCACCCAGGACAATCATTTATGTGATGAACATAGATGTTTGCTCTGTGTCTGGATGTTATTTGGGTACTATCTATATAAGTATGTATTTAAAATATGGATATGTGGTATATCAGTCTCTGGCAGCCATATCACAAGCTTTGTTTAATTTGGGGTTAGAGACCGTGTGTAAGATGTCCCCTAATATTTATTTATATATTTGTTAGTCTTTAACTACACTAAGTAGCTACAATGAGGTACAGGTACGATTAGATTGATTTTATTTGTAAGAGAGTTTAACTACACTAGGTAAAGCTGTTTTTGTTGATTAAGATATTTCAGAAAATATGTCGATATACTATGGTAGAGAGGACAATCGTCTATCGAGGTTTATAACGCAAAGCGACTAGTAGAATAAATGGGGCAATTCCGATGCAGCATGCCAGTTTTATGGTTTTGTCGTAACACATTATCCCTTTAGGTTTAGCTTTCGGAAGATTTTAGTGTCTGAGTGGAATATGGAATGGTGACAAAAATGTTCACCATCATCATTATAATCTCTGTTGTGGGTGGTTACTAATGAGCTAAGGCCTCGTTTAGATTTTTTGATGATGATGATGTCTTCCACACCGATTTCGGCTACGGTGACCATTTTCCGTATGTGGGATAGATTTTTTACTAAATTGGTTGGAAGCGGCTTTCATTTAGAGTGTTTTAACCAACTTCAAAACAGGACGTTACTAATTTGACAACACATATGTTTTTTATGTAGGTTTTAGGCTGAATCATACAAGTCGGCGGATGTGAAGTTATAGCTACAAGCGCAGGAACCCAATCAACATGGTCGAATACCAGTATTACGATACTTTATTGAATTCAGTACACAACACATACAGGAATTAATATATGGTAAATTAATAAGATACTATTGTATACATACAAGAAAAATACTTAAATTAAATGTGAGTTAGTAGCCAGACAAGAAAATCTGAATCCTGGGCACTAACTTCTTCCAACGCGTCAAAAATTACGTGTACAAAATGCCAATGTATAAAAGTTAACATTTAATATAATAATACAACATTTTAAAACAGTCATATTATTATCTGGATTGTCCTCGAATTCAAACTAGGTTTCTCAATGAATTGTTCTTCGATGTTGTATTGATGGGTTTACGTGTATTTTTGGACGACACTAATAAACTAACATTATATAAACTTTGAACGGTGCGCTGGCACCGTTGTGATTTCAATTTTAAAGCTTTTAGAGTTTCATGTACTTTGTATTCTGTGTAATACTCGTATGTGTCGTTTGTCTTTTTTAGGTACTTGATATCAATATTGAACTAACTTAGAACTTTGAAATAAACTTATTGCTTTGCTATATTTACAAAAAAGCGAAAAATACAAAATTGAAAATCAATACTGCTCTTCTCCAGCGTACAACTATAATTTTTCTACAAAACGAGTCTAACACTAGCTCATGATATTAAACTGTCTACTATCAATATTAATAAATTATTTATGCTGAAGAAGATTGATTTGAACTTTTCAAAGCATTCTTTTCATGAAAAGACTTAACTCCTATGCTGCATTATAGTGACTAAGCATTTCCAAACGTCTTATTCTGATGGTAGCCAAGGAGTAGCACAAAAAACCGACATAATTAACTCATTTGATAAACCCAAACGATAACAACGACATTTTGAATTCTCCCTCGTTTCCGCAGGTTTAAACTTTCAAAGTATAATGGAGTCCTTCCGAAAAGAAGCGGGAAGTTAAAATTTCGCTTCTCTGTTTGCATAATACGTGGACGATTCCTACGCTTGTGGGGAATATCAAGTGCTTATCTGATATTAAAAATCCGATTTTATAGGTACTTACTTAGGTATTGAATGTTTTAGTACTAAGTGCTAAAAGCTCCCGGGAACGAGACGTTTGCACATAAATATGCCAACTATCTTTTTCGGAAGGTTAGATCTGTATTTTTGGTGAAACTTACATTGATTGGAATTTTTGATAAAGCTTTATAGAAAAATCGGCCTAGTGCTAGTCGGACTCACACACGAAGTGTTCCGTATCGTGTTGGAGTCCCCTTAGCCCCATTCCTCTTGCCGCTATTAATAGCGAGCAAAAGACCCCATAAAATACGTTTGTTGTATGAGAGCCTCCCTTAAATATTTATTTTATTGTGTTTTTTTGTATTTGTTTTTATAGCGGCAACAGAAATACATCATCTGTGAAAATTTCAGCTGTCTAGCTATCACGGTTCATGAGATACAGCCCAGTGACAGACAGACAGACGGACATCGGAGTCTTAGTAATAGGGTCCCGTTTTTACTCTTTGGGTACGGAATCCTAAAAAATGACGTATTTTTGGCCATTTTGCAGGCAGTTAAATAGTGTTCTTTGTAGTTCTTGTTAGGAGGATACGAATGTGTGACCTAGTTACGAGTACTAAGGTTGAATCACATCTTGGTTTTCTTAGAAAAGTCTTGTAATGAACTTTGACGACGATTAGTTTTCAAGGTATGATGATTAAATGTGTTTTTGTAGTGTTTTGAGGGTTCCGTACCCAAAGGGTAAAAACGGGACCCTATTACTAAGACTTAGATGTCCGTCTGTCCTTCTGTCTGTCTGTCACCGGGCTGTATCTCAAGAACCATGATAGCTAGGCAGCTGAAATTTTCACAGATGATGTATTTCTGTTGCGGCTATAACAACAAATACTAAAAACAGAATAAAATAAATATTTAAGGAGGGCTCCCATACAACAAACGTGATTTTTAGGAGTTTTTTTGATCGCTATTAATAACGGCAAGAGGAATGGGGCTCCCATACGGTACGGAACCCTTCGTGCGTGAGGCTGACTCGCACTTGTCCGATTATTTATACTATTCACCTGCCGGTCTCGACGGAAGACCAGCGCCGGTTGTATAAAACCGGCATCATGCTGAGATGGGACCGGCTGGTGACGAAAATAAAACACTAGGTATTTTAGTCTTTAGTGTATTTCTAATCCTTGTTGCTGTATTTCCTGTGTTTTGTTTTCGTAAATTAAATATTGTCTACTAGCTGACCCGGTGAACTTCATCTCACCATCTGTCATCAACAGTCCATGACAACTTTTACTTGCAGGAACATTTTGTATGGGAAAATTAAATCCATGTTTTTACTATTTTTCTCGCAAGTTTTATAAATTTTCTCAACGTTTAAACCTTCCCTTAACTTCCACAAATATATCAAGATCAAAATTAGCCAAATCGGTTCAGCCGTTCTTGAGTTTTAGCGAGACTAACAACCACGATTCATTATAAATATTTATAAGACATGAGACAAGATTGTCTATTAATTTGATATTATCATCATACCTATCAGCCGCAAGACATATAGAACAGTCTTACCGTTCTGTTCTGCAGGTTCTTGACCCGGCAGAGCAGGCGCACGGGGTGGCCCACGAGGCCGGTGACGTTGCGCGGTGTGCTGGGGTCGAAGTAGGGTGCGTCGGGGGACCCGTGCCACTCCTGCAGGAACTCGGCGCGGAACCGCCGCGACGACATGTCCGCCGTCGACTCGTCACCGGGTGTCTCCGTGCCCGAGTCAGCTGTAACAACAAACATATAACATTACTTCTTCTTCTTCGTGTCGATGATCCAAACAATATTTATATGAGAATTTAAAAGGTCTTTTCCCAGTGCCTTGCCAGTGCCACTCCGCGAGGGGAGGCATCTTAAAGATCCTGAAGTGTGCAGGTATTTGGGCAGTTAGGGCATGAGAGAAGATGTTGCATATTTTGTATCGGAGCACCACACTGGCACTGTGCGCTTCCTGCATATCCCCATTTCACCAGATTGTCCCTACAGCGGCCCACTTGGGTCCGGAGTCGATTTAGCGACTTCCACGTGGGCCACGGGAGGTTACCGCCAGCTGGAAGTTCTTCGGAAGGCACCACGTAATCGGCTGGTGAAGTGAGCGTGTTTTTCCTTAATTTAAGACGGGCTTCGCGGGGGTGTTGATCCAGTGAAGTAGTTCCTGTAAGAGGAAACTATTTCGGCTCTTGAGGCGGATGTGTGGTGGGTTCGATCCGAACATTGGGTGCCTAGCATCAGACTCCTTACATTCCTCCAGACTCCTTCCATTACATTACTGCCTGCAGGACTGCCTCGTTGGCTAAGTGGTTAGTGATTCTTACTACTGGGTCAAAGAGGCGTGGGTTCGATCCCCAGCCAGGGCAAGTATTTATGTGATGACCATAGATGTTTGCTCTGTGTCTGGGTGTTATTTAGTTACTATCTAAATAAGTATGTATTTTAAAATATGTAAAAGTAGTTTATCAGTTTCTGGCAGCCATATCGCAAGCTTTGCTTAGATTGGGGTCAGAGGCCGAGTGTAAGATGTCCCCAAATATTTTTATTTTATTTATTTTATCAATTAGATGATCAAACCACTTAACTGTAGTCCGATCCTTATTTATGTTGAGTGCGTGTGCGCGAACGAAATGAGCTTACAGATGACAGGTGATATTAACTGCAGTTTACCATTTCTAAATTAAATGTAAACTGAGTGTTCTAAATGTCTATTTGTATGGGAATTCCCCGTACGTGACTCCGTGCAATAAAAGCAGCTAATACTAGTTCTGTTTACCTAGAATACAGGTAGTTAGTGACTGAATACTTAATTATGTTGAATTAAAATAGTTTTGAACTATATAGAAATCAAATTACATTGTTAAACAAAAGAAGCCACGGTAGTCTAGTGGTGGCAACACTGGTCTCACAAGTGTTAGGTCGGATCAGATTCCAATCCTGATCATTCATTGGTACGAATCAATGAGTCCTTTGGAACATATGTACGGATTTTTACATCATTGGCTTTTCGGTGGAGGAAAACATTGTGAGGCAATCTGCATATGTCGTTACTGCAAACAGATAATAGAATATAACATTATTGAAACAGTCAGTGCATTGCAAGACGGCTCCGCGTACTAGCACTCGCCAACTTGAGAAAGGTCGCCGAACGCGACCGAAACTATAGTCGTGTTATGACTCTACGTACACGTGAGTGAGTCCCGTTATATATCGTTTAAAATTATTGAAGCAAATAGCCTGTTGAACTTGCTCAAATTATTTTCGAGTTTTCCGAGACTAACCTAAAAGCTTATTGATTTTGTACAGTATTCAGGTAGATTGAAGTTCAAGATACAATACCAAGAAATCCTCTTTTATTTTAGACAATGTATACTTTACGTACAATATCGAGGTAAAAAAGGATACTCAGACAGATTTAAGACCAATGTTAAGAGAACAAAGCTTCGTATCTATTTATAGGCAGTGCTTATTTGAAAGGGTTTGTATTGCCATCACAAAACGTTAGCTAATCTTCAAGATTTTCAGGCTTTCAGTAAACACGGGACTACCTTATTCATACCTTGTTTAAGACAGATCAGGCTTTGAATAAAAGGAGAGAAAGACATATCCTGCCGGCAGATTGTTTTCGCAGCTGTCGGGACCCGCCTAAAGTATTCTCGCAAGTAGGCAAAGTAGGCGAGAGTTGGGTTTGCTCTGTCTCATAAATTACTTATGTTCTCTTCCGCCCTTTTGGTTTTTTATCCGAATGACGTGAGTGGAAATGTTTCGTTTCCTTAAATACTCGCTGTGAGTTCCCGTGTGAGGGCGAATTTTGCTGAAATTTTAACACATTCTGCAACACGATGTAAAAATGTTCTGTTCACGGTTGGTAATAAATAATGTACAGAACAAGTAAATTGTAGATAAATAATAATTAAGTAATCATTATTATTTTTCGCAAAAAATGGCACACCTGGCACTTGCACGGCCTTCAAACTTGTACAAAATTCGAATTATTCGCTAGAACATTTTACATTATTGTTGATTTATCAAAAACGGCTCAACCGATATCTGTAAAATTTAAAAGGAACCATTTCGGAAGTATACCCTTTCCAACTGAAAAATAATTTTTCGATTCGGTTCACAATTGGCGAAATTATCGATGTTCATCGTGTACAAAATTCGGAAATTTCGCTCGAATTGCTTATGTTATTGTTGATTTTTTCAAAAACGGCTCAGCCGATTTCTGTGAAATTTACGTTTTTCGATTTGGTTCACAATTGGCTAAATTATCGATGAACGTACGCAAACAAAAGATACATACAGACGAACATGGAATCTCCTCCTTTCTGGAAGTCGTTTAAAAATAAACTTCTAATGTGAAGTTTCCGAACTTCACATTACAAATGGCTGCACAAATGGCCTACTCGCATGAAACAACCAACGAAAGGATGTCGCACATGCCGCTCCCGCGTGAACTTTAGATTGCATTCCGAAACGGAAAGTCATTCTGACCGACACCACCGACATATTTATAAATGGATAACGCTCGGAACTTTAAATGAGTTGAGCATAGTCACAAAATGGCAACTTTCGGTACCCTCATTAACGACAACCTATTTATAACATAACGTAGTTTAGGGGACATTTGGGAATCTGGTGGTTCCGCTCTGTGGGACGTTATTCAATTTCCTTTACATAAAATATGCGGGTCTAATGATGTTAGGTGTAGCAAGCCCGGCTTTGTGCAAGTTACTGATTCAGGATTGTGTCTATTCAATCCTGTTCATTATAATGATTCTATCAAACATTTATTAGGACTCGTGATCCTCAATTGATCGATGGGTGGATTATGATGGAGCCCCGCTGTCTTTTGTCTCGCGCAGATAAGTTATTAGCTATAGGTGCCTACTGTTTTACGTGCCCGGAATGTGTAATGTGGTATAACTTTCCCTATTCCTTTATGCGTGTGTAATGGTTTTTCCTGTCATGTTATTTCTCAAACATTGGGGATATAACCTATTCATGATATAATCAAATTCAGTGACAAATTGTTTTCGTGTTTCAAATTACACGGTAAATTAATAGTAATAATAATATTTATTTCCAATTTCCAAAAATATTTATTTTCAATAAATTAAATTACATGTACATGTTCTGCAGCACCTACACTAATTAATACTTGTGTCGTAGGCGACTGCATTCCTTTCAAAGTATCGTTTCATCGACATAGAAAAGTCGGTCCTTTGGATTTGATCGCATTGCAATGTCAGATATTTTTATGCGGCTCAAAAAATCTGACTAAAATGTTAGCCACGTAATTTACACAAAAGTACTTATGTACTTAAAACAATTCTTATTACAGACAAAATTTCAAATGAAAATTTAACTAAACTAACCCATCTCGATTGTACAATCGCATTCTTTCAATTGTAACTTAGTTAACAAAGGGCACAGACCCTGGAGTCTGTGGATCATTAATTTAAATTTAAAAAAAAAAGTTGAAAATAATCTAAAAACCTTAAAGCAACAGGTATTTCAAAAGCCATACGACCATGAAGCGGTCTTGGTCGAACAATAAAACCGCCCCGAGCCCTCGAAGTCCTCGAAGGAGGGAGTGAAGCGAGCGTGAGCACATTTCCTTAGTCCATAACTTCCAGTTTGTATTCGAAGCCAGCCGGCTGTGTTGACGTACACACGATTCTATAACGTCGAGACGTGCACTGAAAAATGTTTTCTCGGATGGCATAGTAAGTTTGCAAAGTGCAAATTTCTATTTGAACTGTGAATCTTGAATACTCGCTACCAAAGAAAATATTTATTCTACTACTTAGAAATCACGGAGTTTGCTTCGAGCAATTTTATTTCGACATTAGGTATTTTTTTATTTTATTACCGCTTTTGTGACTATTTAAACTGGAAATGTAAGCAAAATATGTTGGAAAATTACTAAGTAGAGTCACATAATTATATAGACACTTGGCTTGATAGCTTTGGGAGTTTAATCAAAAGTCTGGAGAAGTTGTAAACGTCGAACGCTACAAGCTACCTAGTCGTAGGCGATGCTTGTAGCGTAGCAAAGAATAGCGTAGCGATGCATGGCGTAGCGTAGTATCGCGTAGCGCATTTTAGCGTAGTGTTTCATCGCGTAGCATATTATGACTTAGCGTAGCATGATGTAGAGGTCCCAGAAGTAGAGCAAAATTATAAAAATAGATTATAGATATTAAATAAATATTAGGGGACGTCTTACACACGGTCTCTGAACCCAAACTAGGAAAAGCTTGTGATATGGCTGCCAGATACTGTTATACTACAAATACTTATTATTAAACACATACGTATATATGTGTAGATAATAGGTACCTAAATAACACCTGGGTGGGAGTCGAACCCCCGTCTCTATGATCCAGGAGTCAGGGTCTCTGCAGAATATTCCTATAGACTGTTCATGGCTGTTATGTCCCAGACCATAAGTTTTCGAAGTTTAAAAATCTAGGTCCGTGTGTTAAAACTCACGTACAGGTCGCGGCATACAAGTATAAGTCTAACGTTGAGCGAAGTGTGGAGGGGATGGCTGTGGATGAGTTTTGTATGGCGGTCAACATGCGCAGCCATCCCCTCCACAGTACCCTCAGCGCTAGACTTACGTGCCGCTACTAGTAATCTCTTTTATTTTTTTCTCAATTAACAGAAAATAATTTTAATACATTTTTTGGTAGTCTGAATCATAAAATAAACTTTTGCATAATAAAAGTAGTTACCGGATTGAAGTGTCTGAAATACGAGTGTTGAACTTAAAACTTAAAATAATAATGTTGAATATACTTATTATTAAAAGCTTTTATTTACTTTCACCTGTCCCGTTGTCTGTAATCAAATCTTGCAAGTTAAATTTGATCTATTTTCCTGTTACCGATTGAGATGAATATTTTGCATACATGTGTAAATCTTATGATTACATGGTGCTGATTTAATGATGGAGCTGGAAGGTGGCCAAAGGAACTTAACAATGAAACGACACAACCTCATCAAGTTTTGGTTCATTTGAATGGTCTTGGCGAATAGTTTGTCTTTCAATGGTAACCAGGGTCTGACGATGGAGCTGAAAGGTGGTCATATGAACTCTGCAATGAAACGACGCTACCCTAACGAGTTTCGGCGCGTTTTATTCGTCTTAGAGAGTGCTTGTTCAGTAAAAGTTTGTTTTAAAAAAAGTTTTTTTTGAAATAATACTTGTTTACCGTTCATTGTTGTATCCTTACTGTTACACCACGCTTGTGTAACGCGAGTTACAATTTGATAGCGTCGTATTGTGATTAACGAGCAGCGTCGGTCACTGTATCCGCTGTTGCAAGGCCACCGGCCAGTTACTGCCGGGACTTTGGGGGCCCGGACACGGAGTATATTGGGAGAGGAGGGCCTTTGCTATAAAGATTTTGAAGAAACTACGTTGAATTTAACGCACTACACTTAATACATAAGAAATACCTATATTTCAGTTTTACCTAAGAAGTAAAATGATTTTGTCTTTAGATTACATAAACATGTTCCAATTGAAATTCTTGAACGATTTATTTTTTTATATATTTATCGATGTTCTATAGAAAACGCGAAAACACTTAATTATAAGTTCAAGCCAAATGTCTATTTCAATAGCTTTCTAAAAGAAACACGACACAAAAATGTACCCAATGTGTACTCGTACCGGTAGTCCTACCGTAGAACTATCGGTACAATTTTGTTTCCGTAGTATTTTTATAGTAGAACAGGAACGACCCAAACTTTAAACATTGTAGTGGATATTCGTAAACACCTAAGTGAAATGACTAGCACTTGTCATGTATTGAATCCACCTTTTATAGACGTGTAAAACATTTTACGGCGCTCCAAGAAAATGTAGAGAAACCTTTTAAAGGTAAAGAGTTGAAACTATTCCCCGGAGAGGAATGTTGACACGTCGTACGCGCCTGCACTTCACTTTTATTACCTGAACTCAGCCTTACATACGTAAACAGCTGGAGGTGATTATGCCCAAAATAGATACACCAATATTTATATTTTATCAAATGTTTTCATCGTAGCGCTCGTAGCGTAGTTTGACTAGGTGATTGTCAGCGATCACCGAAATTAAGCAACGTTCCGCACGGTCAGTACTTGGATGGGTGACCGCGGGTGGCATTTTCCAACTGAGCGCTACCGTGGCTCGGATGACACGTTAAATTGTAGGCCCCGGTTGTTTCAACCGTTTAGCCATGTCAGAGGCCTTCAGGCGGCCTAAAAACTCTGTCACCAGGGCTAGCCACCTGGCCTATACGAACTTACTTACTTACTTTATTGATAAAAGAAAATCACGGTTTTCTGTCAGTAGTACTATTGATGGTACTACTCACGTATGTATACTTCGCTAGTACCATTATGGAACTAGCGACGTAGGATTTATATCCTTACGACGGTGACAAACTTGTACTTGTGTAGGTTATAGTTGAATTGACATTTGTGTTATGTACTCGTAATTAGGTATTTTAATGTAATTTTAAGCTAAACTTTTTTTTTTTAATTTAATTATTAGGCCCAATTTCAAGGGCGCCATCGTAAATTTAAAAGCAACGTAAAATAGTGTTCTCTCTATCAAATGCATATATTGAATAAACAGGGCTACTGTAAATTGCTATTTTAATTTTGATGTTGCAGCTCGATGGAATGTTTTAGATAAGTATAGCGTGATTATCTAGTTCGTGATTTGGATGTTTTACGTGACATAGATAGATCACTATGTGTAGATATAATTTAGTATATAAGCTGTTGTTATTCGTATTAAATTAATAGAATATAGTGAGATAGAGAGACAGACACAGTCATACTCTAGTGTCTTATTTTAATCCTATGGCGCCCTGGCAAATTGGTGACCCCGAGTGCAGTATCAGTTTGGGGTCCCACTGCCATACCGGCACAGTGGTGACCCCCGAGTGTCGCAGAATGTAGTGAACACGCAAGAAGATTTGGGGGTCGACGATAAATCCGCTGGATGACGTCATACCTGCACCCCTACATCACAACATCAACCATCGACACCTGGCCAACGACAAGGGAAGCTTTGATTGATTTCAAAAATTTGAAGAAATTTTATGAACAACTCACTTCGCAAGACTGAGACGGCAAATACGCATAATTCAGCAAGAAAGATGTACAGACAACAGCACAAATCATATGGTTGACGAGAAGCAGTTTGTCACGCAATTTTTGAAGTTATGAGTAAACGCCAAATCCAGGGTTCTGTAGCTGCAATGAAACGCGAATAACCCTTGGTATTTTGTTTACGTGTGAATTGATGAAATCGAATCAGCAGTCGCCAGCAGCCGAGTATAGGACCACAGGAACTTGAGATGCCAATGCTGCCGCCGAAAATTCAGGTTGGATCTGCAAGTATATTTTTCGAAGTTGGCACCACCGTACGAGGACAAATCGAAGGTGGCGGAAAATTGCGTAGTACTGGAGGCTTTGCCCAGGCTCGTTTCCATTGCCAAACGACTGGTCAGTGATATTATAGAGAATATGTGAAATGGAAATATGGCTGAAGCTGCGAACGCGTGAAGGTATTTGAAATGTTGAGATATTACGGAAAGTGTGTTGTGACAACATTGTTTTAGTCTTTTGTGCAAATTCAGGATAAAATCAGTGAAATCGGTTTATAGGAACGTGAAATTACTTAAACGAAACGAAATTGTGTATTGCCCAAAAATGTCGAAGTCCAAGTTCATTAATTAAGTGATAAGATAGTATTTTTGTGCGAATTTTGCTAAATATTTTTGTTTTCAACTATAGGCATATCTGTATAATTTGTATTGTTACATTCAGTTTAATTGTTTTGCAAACTGTATTTTACTAGGGAATTAGTTCAATAGTGGTAAGTATTTGCTTAGTTAGAACTTTGTCATCACATTTCAAGTAGCGTCATACTGCGAATCAAAGGAATGCAAACGATTTAGCCAATAATGCGTAGTTATGCGGAATTTTTAGAATATTTTATTTGAAAGTTACAATTGATAAATGTAGGCTAATGTTCGTTATCGATAGTGAATCAGTGATCGTGCCGCCTGCGCAAAGAAGTAAAGACAGTAGAAGCATGTATTCGTACCTACGGAGCTATGACTAGGCCAGTAGTACTACGATTCAAATTTACTGACGCAAGCACGTTTCACACTGCAATGATAAGCAAACTATAAACTGCAACTGTAAGCAAACAGACGTAAGCAAGATCGCTGCAACATGAATGATAGGATTTTTGTTAATTTTGGTTTGACTTGTTTAAGGTAATAATTGTTTGTGAATATGTATAATATTACTTTTTTTTTCCAAGGGGGAAGTACTGTTGCAGCTCGATGGAATGTTTTAGATAAGTATAGCGTGATTATCTAGTTCGTGATTTGGATGTTTTACGTGACATAGATAGATCACTATGTGTAGATATAATTTAGTATATAAGCTGTTGTTATTCGTATTAAATTAATAGAATATAGTGAGATATAGAAACAGACCAGTCAGACTCTAGTATCTTATTTTAATCCCTTGGCGCCCCGGCAAAGTGCCCCTAAAATTGGGCCTATTATGTAACTTAGGTGAATCATCACACGCTTTGGCGTACCTGTTAGCTTGGCAAACAAATAATTTATCTATCAATGAAATAAATAGGTCGCTGCTGTAAACTCACGGTTTTCTACAGTCCACATTACTTTCTACAAATGTGAATATACTTGCTGTTGACCTGTGGGGGCCGGAAGCTCATCTTGTTTTCAAGAGTCTTTCTAAGCGTCTGGTAGACGCGACGCGTGACCAAAATGCTAGTGTTAATTTGATCAACGTATAAGCATTGCCATTCATCGTGGCAATGCTGCCAGCATGCTGGGCACGCTGCCAACTGGCAGTGGGCTTGAGCATTTGGATTATCTTTAGACCTTCAAGAGTCTGTGGGTGATCTAATTACTTTTTTAATATTTAGTTATTGAAAATGTAGTTTTAGCTTATGTTACGTAATGTTATATTTTATGTAGTTAACAAAGGCACTTGTCATTAAAAAAGTACCCACTTAGAAGTATGTGCCGTGTTGATGTCGTTTATATTAAATTTACATATCTAGCTCAATTATTGCGTGACAAAATGATAAAGTAAATATTAATTATTAAACTCGAGTTCAGCAACAGATGTTTAATTTATTACCCGTTGGTTAAATCTTAAACGTTTTAATAAATTTTGCTGTTCACCAAGCACTAAACGTTTCAATAGAGTAATCACATGTTTAACTTAAACAAGCGTTGGTGAACTCGGGTCTAAGTACATAGAAATTATTACTAACATTTACAAATGAACAACATAATTAGCATAAGTGTGGTTGTATAAGTAAGTAGTAGGTGTATAGTACTGTTATCTTGCATAGTTTCGGAGTGGAAAAGTGAAAATAATCTTCCATGCTGAGTTCACTGTGCTGTCACAGCTTGTGTTGCTCAAAGTCCTTCAACAATATCGTGCTTGTCATGTGTCACCCGCAATTTCGCGGGTACAGTGGAATAAACTATTATATTGCCTTGAAGCTTGGCGGACTTATATTAGTTACGTCTAAAAAATAGGACTCTTGGCGTTCCAGTAGTCTATAAAATATAATAATGATAAAGAAATAGGCAAAATGAATGGCACATGAGAGAGGAGGCCTACACCCAGCAGTGGGTTCACACAGGCTGATGATGTTGAAAGGAATAGGAGTCTCTCCGCGAGATCAAATCAGAAATCAAGAGATCCGTAGAAGAACAAAGTTACCGACGTTGCTAGGTGATTGGCGAATTGAAATGGCAGTGGGCAGGGCACGGATGGCTAATGATCGATGGGGTCGAAACCATGTACCGGCAAGCGCAGTGTAGGACGTTCACCTACAAGTTGGACATGTGATCTCATTAGGATCGAAGGATCGCGCTGGATGCACGCCGCTTCCAATCGGTCTTATTAGAGATCCATAGGGGAGGCCTATGTCCAGCAGTGGACGTCATATGGCTGATAGATGGATGAATGGATATAACACAATACAAAATAATTTATTCTCATAAAATATTTACTTTTACTCGTATTGAACTATGTAACTTTATTTCAACAAATGCATAATATGCTCTAAGCAATGCTTGTATAACGTAAAAATAAAAATAAACTTGAACCAACATGAATTAATAGGGTCTATCTTCATAAGACAACAATTGTTTTTTGTTCCAAAAAAAGCGCTTAAAAATACTCGTCTCTACAGCGTAAATCTTCACACTCGAATGGAACAAAGGTTGCATTGATTTTTTTGTGCGTGTGGGGTCAGCAAACAAGTAGGTCATTATTGGAGTGTGAGCCGGTCAATATGGGATGAGCATCAGAGATGAGGGCACTCGAGAGTTCGCCGTTTTATGCCAATGAGGAGTCCGCGAGCTTTTTACAAGGACTCTCGACGCTCAGTTGGCGGGCTCGAGCCGCTCGAGTGCTGTCGTATCTATCATAATGCCTGTTTATGCGGATAAAGTATTATTATTAAGGAAAATGCTCAGTTTATCTTGATGCGTAATAGCTTCGTTACTGTCGACGCGACGAAATTGTGTGATGGACTACGTGGGGATAATTGGGCCGTTATGCAACAGAGAAACACGAATGATGCCATATTTACCTATCTATTTTATTACTTACATACAAAGCTTACTTAAATCTGGTCCCACCTGCCCTATTGGATAAGATTAGTGTTAATGGCCGCAATGGCAGATGTAAAAACAATATTGTACTGCCGCGACGACGACTAACAAAGACATCAAATAGTTTTCATTGGTATGTATTGATTTTTATAACAAAATCCCAGAATGGATCAAGCTAAGTCCAAAGAATGATATTCTAAGTTATGTAAAAAAGCACCTTCTACAGAAGAGTTACTATAAATTAGCAGACGCTATAACTGACAAAACCCTGTTAAAGAATATTTACTAATTGTACTATAATTTACTACTTAAGTTAGATATTATTACTGTTGACGTTGCTATTGCTGATACCTTTTGATTGTTTTATTGTTATTTTGATTATTGCTCCTGTGTGTTCAGTTAATCTGTAATTTTATAATTTTATTTTATTGTATTGACGATTCGAAGCACATGTAATATGTCAATTGAATAAAAACATTTTGAATTTAAATTTCTTCCGACCAAAGCGCCACCCTTTTATGGTGGACATTCCGCGCGTTAGAACCAAGCGTTTCGAGTCCTCATTCCTCATACGAACAGCCAGAATGTGGAACGCTTTGCCTGAGTCTGTCTTCCCGCTAAAGTATAACGTGGGCGTCTTCAAATCCCGAGTAAATAGGTATCTTCTAGGTAAGCGTGCTACAACCTAGACCGCTTATCTGCTCAACATCAAGCAGTAAGTGGTCAAACGCAAATGTATTCAGAATTTAAAAAAAAAATGTTTTTCGAGTATGAAACACCATAATTGATTGTTTTACTTATTTCAACCTACAAGCTATAATGTCCGAGGTTACTGTGGTCTGCATTGCAATGAAAAGAGTGAAGTAATATTATCTATGCAATTTTGAGGCAAACATGGGAAATTGATATGGTCATAACATTGTTCATTTTTAGGGTTCCGTACCCAAAGGGCAATAGCGGGACCTTATTACTAAGACTCCACTGTCCGTCTCCAGGCTGTATCTCATGAACCGTTATAGCTAGAAAGCTGACATTTTCAGATGATGTATTTCTGTTGCCGTTATAACAACAAATACTAAAAACAGAATTAAATTAATAACTAAGGGGTGCTCCCATACAACAAACCTGATTTTTAAGAAGTTTTTTGCTCTATATTAATAACTAGCTTTTACCCGCGGCTTCGCCCGCGTTATATTTAGATTTTGGCTTATGTTTATGTCGGCTGCGAAACCTAATAACCTAACCGACAAATATCAAAATACCTTAAAGGAATGCAAGGTTGGAGTGTATATGCAAGGGTCAGGGGTCTTAATTACAAATGAATAAAAACTATACCTATATTTCAATGTTTTTTGGCTATTTGCAGTTATAATAAACATTACAATGGTACAGCAAAGTTTATACCTACTTGTTCCTAATTATTGCTTTTTTACAAATATTTGTGCAAAAATCGATAAATTTGTTTCTAAGGTTTTTACGTGTTAGATTAATTCCAATTTTTTGTTCTAAATAAAATCTCTGCTTTCCATAAACTGGGCATTCCAAGATTATGTGCCACTGCACATGAGTCTCCTCTTTTGTGGGTTCACAGATGCACGATGGGCTTTCCCTCAACTTAAATCGATGTAAGTATTGGGAAAACCCACCATGCCCCGTCAGCACTTGAGTTATGATTCCCACTGGTGCTATTTCTCTTACGATCTTGTATGCCACCCTTGCATCCGGAAAATATGTTTTGGTTGCCGCCGCTGTGTGGCCATCCTGATAACGCCGGTTCCACTCGTCAAGAAAGTCCTTTCGGATTTCTCGCTTGACGAATGAAACGGGGCAGTTATCGTAAATAGGTCTGCACTTCGAGTGCAGTGCTGCTTCCTTTGCTAGCTGGTCCGCTCTCTCATTTCCCTCCATCCCCGCGTGTGCTTTAATCCAATAAAGTTTCACTATTTTATTTTGTGCGTGTAGCAACTTCATGTTAGCTTTGAATTTACTGCTAAGGGATGGAGGGAAGATACGCCAACTACCGTTTCCAGTGCAGACCTGGAGTCACAAAAGATTTTTGCTTTTTCGGTAGCCTCAAGAAGTGTCAATAACTCGGCCTGGTACACGGAGCACCAATCGGCCAATTTCAGCTTGCGGGTACTGATCTCAGCGGCATCATCCCAAATGGATAATGCCGCCCCAACTTTCCCTTTAACTTTGCTGCCGTCTGTAAATATGTTAATTTCTCGGTTAAGATTTTGCTCTAGTGCTGCTCCGTCTGCCAGGCATATGAACTCCAGCTCCTCCTGCTGCGCTGGGTGTGGCTTCTTTTCTGTCTCTCTATCTCCAGTTACTTGCTGGGAATAACCCTTCTCAGTTTCATAAAGCAAGGCTGCTTCCTGGACTCTGATATGACAGCCGCGGATTAGGGGCCGCGGAGGGATATATGGAACTGGTGGTGTGGGTGCCGCCACCTACCCTACCTTCCGCTAGGCCGTCAACGTGTTGGCAGACGCAGTGGGGCTGCAGGGGAAGAGAGGTGTCGGTATCGCGATGGCCGTTCTCACTGCCCTCTGCAGTTGAAGAGGCAGGCGCTGGGCTACTATGACTGATCCGCTGCACTGGGACCAGGGCGTTGGAATGCTGTCTGACGTTCAGCACTGGTTAGTCCAGAGTGGTGGATGACGATGTGTCTTGTGCTCCGAAACACTCCGTCATTATGGCGAGAGCGCAAGCTCCGTTATGGAGCCCGAGTCTGGGATAGCTCTGTTGAGTGCCGCGAAGGAGTGCGAAAAATGTAGGAACGTCCTAAACTTGCCATGACAGGTTATTTCTGGCGCTTAGACGGCTGCTACCGCAGCCCGCTCACTTAGTTTTTATCCTATCCTACGGGAACTGTTAAAGTTTTTGCGATAAAAAGTGGCCTATTATGTCACTTTTCGTCTTTCAAACTATATTCATGCAATAAGCCAAGGCAAGTTGCTCCGTTGCTGAGAAAAAAATATTGTTAAGTTCTACGGGAACCACAAGTTTTTCGCGATGGAAAGTATCGTATGTCACTTTCCGTCTTCCAAACTATACCCACCCCAAATATCAAGTCAATCCGTTGCTCCATTGCTGAGAAACAGTTATTTTCCTATCCCATGGGAATCACGAATTTTCTCGAGATAAAAAAACCGGCCAAGTGCGAGTCGGACTCGCGCACCGAGGGTTCCGTACAAACCTGCAAGGTTTACAAAGTTCGTTCATTACGACAAAAAAGTAATAAGTTTATATTTATTAAAAAATATATATTTTGTAATGTAACTAAAAATTTAAGGTTTTCGGAATTTTTCCTTTATGTGTGCTATAAAACGTTGCTTCATGCCAAATTTCAAGATTCTAGGTCGACTGGAAGTACCCTTTAGGTTTTGATACCCTTGCGAGTACTTGCGAGTTTCAAAATTTGCGGCATAAACGGCTGTATCTTTTGATTGCGTTGGCTTAGAAGTTTCATTTTTTCACAGCTTCAAGGGACAGTAGACTTGAGTAATTGATATAAATTTCAGCTTCATACCTCCACGCGTTCCTGAGAAAAAGGGTCTTGACAGACGGACGGACGGACAGACGGACAACAAAGTGATCCTATAAGGGTTCCGTTTTTTCCTTTTGAGGTACGGAACCCTAAAAGTATCCTATTATCACATTGTCTTTTAAACCAAAGGTATCCATACCAAAAATCAGGTCAATCTTTTGCTCCGTTGCTGCGTCAAAGAGGAACAAACCAACAAACTTTTCGGATTGATAATATTAAAGTATGATGTATACCATAAAGGTAGAATAAAGAAACATGTTAAACCTCTAATGATAGAAGATTTAAAAATATTTTAAATGTCAGACAAAATGACGGCCTGGTATTAAACGTCATAGTAACATGTAGCATGCAGAGGTAAATTAACATTTTATCCAATTTTAATGTCAGTTGTCATTTTCAATCCATACTTTATTTCCTCTTCAAGGGGATATAATGGTGGAAAAACAATTTGTCCCCTTGCCATGCTACTTGTGATTTATAAAAGTCTGCAGACAATGTCACCTGTCATCCAATTACGTTTGGCTGTGACGTTTCGTTAGTCCATATTAGCGTCATAGAGGAATTAATCACTTAGCGTCTTTGTGATAGTGGCGACAGTTTCGCTTTCGATGGTTTTTGTCCTATCCTACAGGAACTATGCAATTTTTCGGGATAAAAAGTATCCTAAAGCTCCTTCCGCCTTTTAAACTATGTCCATGCCAAAAATCAAGTCAATCCGTTGCTCCGTTGGTGCGTGATGGAGTAACAAACCAACAAACCAACAAACTTTTCGGATTTATAATATTAGTAAGGATGGTAACAGGTAGATGCTTGAAATATTTACAGAATATTTAGTTGTATATTATTATTTACTTCAATAATAAATAAGTAAAAAAACCTCAACTAGTAGAAAATGTGAGCAAAATTAGGGGATGATGTTGACTCACCAACAACGAAGAGGAAGCCATGCAGCAGACTGAGCCATAAGGCGGGCTGCGCGGCCATCACGCCCTCGGAACCAGGCGGCTCACTGCAACAATAGGAATAAGCACCTTCTAAAAATAGCCTTTTAATTGTCCATTAAACATAGGCCTACCAAATAGGGTGGTTGGACCATATCCATCACGCTAGCCTAGTGCGAGCTGGTAGATTCAAGTACACCACTGAATTGCTTCTACGAACATAATTATACAGGTTGTATCGGGTATTGCGGCTTTTCGCACTGCGGGGCGAATCGCGCATGTTTCTTTTTGAAGGCCCCCATTCGCCCCGAGGGGCGAAACGCCGAGGACGATGTAGCATAAGGTCGTTTCGGACCACTTTGACAAAGAACAAGTCTCTGCATCAGTATTATCCAGTCCACTTGAACGTCGCATGGGAAGTTTTGTCCAAAAAAAAATAGCCTCAAACGTCGATGGGAACTTTTGTCCCTAAGGTGCGATTTTGCAAAAATCAGCTTTATAAACCGTAAAGTTAGAGTTCTTTTTCGTAATAACGCTAGTATTTAATATTCGGAATGAACCATAGAGGACCTTCAAGTCAATAAACAGTTCCTTCCCACTGTTTTGGAGATGTCCGACGCCATTTTGGTTATGGTACCTCCACACATAAAATGAATTCTTTCACCGATTCCGTACATAGATTTCATAAAACTCATTGGTATAGCACCTGGATTTGAGACTAGGATTTTTTTCCCTATCTTATATACTTTAAGTAACATCACGATAAATTCCTCAATAGTATTTATTTTGTTTAAAATATAATAACACATTTTTTAGAGTTCCGTACCCAAAGGGAAAAATGGGACCCTATTACTAAGACTTTGATGTCCGTCTGTCTGTCTGTCTGTCACCAGGCTGTATCTCATGAACCATGATAACTAGGCAGCTGACATCTTATTAAGGAAATAGCTACCTTTGGCTCAACCATTATTAAAAAACATATAGTTAATACTTTGACTATCATAGTCATCATATTAACTATACGTTTTTTTTGCCTGACTACTACGCACGGCCTAGCAGGCGCACGTGATAGTCAGACAACATTTCGCGCCAAAAAATACGGTTGAATTTTTGATGAGATGCATAAGTAAATCAACATATTTATGAACTATTATCTATTTTCTATCACTTCTATCAGTATTTTGCAGGTTTTTACTATTATCTAGAGTCTAAATATGACGAAAACAAAACAACGTATAATAATATAGTATGTATGGCACATCTTTTTTCTCACACCCTATGCGCTAGTAACTTCTCCAGTCATTTTCCCTCCACGGACTGAACAAAAATGTTGGTGCACAGTTTAGTTAATATGTACAAGGTCTTTGCATTACAAAACCAAATTTTTTTCCGAGCGCTTAGATTACGCTACGGTCTTTTGACCCGTTGAATTTGCGCTGAGGGCGTATTTTCGTTTGTGTTCCTTTTATGTTAGTATTTCGTTTGAAAATTATTACATTTTTAATACATTTTATTACCATTTATTTAACTAGGTCCAAAATTGCAATTGTATCTGTCTTTCTGTTTTATATTTTTCTAAGTTGATTGCCATAACTTTATAGAACCTTTTTTTTTCTGTTTTTTCTGAGCGCTTGAGCTACGCTATGGTCTTTTGGGCCTTTTAATTGGCGTTAGATGTGTATGTTTTGGTCTGCGTATCCGGCCAACTTTTAATGTTAGTACTTCATCTGAAAATACTTAGAAAGTAAAACTTTTAGCTCATTTATCCTGTATGCACAAAAACCGGCAGGTATTGAATATTGTTTTGATAAATAAGTTTATTTTTAATTTAGTATTTTTTTGTACTTAATTAGTTAGGATATATATATCTAAATATATTTTAGTATGATTTTATAAAAATATTGTATACGTATGTTTTATGTTTCCGGTGATAGTGATGAATGAGAATATACTCGTATCTCTGCTTCTGACATAAGCAATTCCGATGACAGCTTTTCCAGCATCCCAACCCTCTCCGAGTTACTAGAATCTCAATTCTCTAATGTGCCCAAAAACTTAAATCTCATTCATATAAATGCCCAGAGCAACCCTAGCCATATTATCTCTGATATGCAGGCATCATAGGCTTAGATAGGAATCATGTACACGGTATAAATAAGCATAGCGGTAGCATAAGTTTTTCTTGTATTACTGTTCTTATTTCTTTTTTTTGTATACAATAAAGTATTATCTATCTATCTAGGACTTCAGAATTTTAATGCGGGTGTTACAACCACTATATAGACTACATCGTGTCTTCGTTCTTCCCCCATTATATCTAAAGCATAAACTCAAATATGATCAAAGATATCAAAGACAGCAAAGATTGTAGTTTTTGGCAGTTATTCAACTTATCATTTCCTTTTAAAGGTCAAGGCTACTTCTTCAATCTACATACATATTTAGCTGTCCCACATAAAGCTGGCGTCTATCTGGTCATTAAGTAACTTTCCACGTAACGGCAGGATCCCGAAAATGGACGATACGCGTCAATAAACCCGATAATAGACGTTTAAAGTATTCCGGGATCATTTTAATGACAAAAGTTGTGGTTATAGCCCGTTACGGAGGTTATGGCTATCAAACGTGAATGTAATAACTCGCTGCGGTAATACTGTACTCGAAATATTCTAGGCGAGTTGGCTGGGTTTCAGGTGATTCGATGTTGAATAATTATTTTTCGCAAAAAAAATGGCAAAACCGTCATCCATCGTGTACAAAATTCGAATATTTCGCTAGAATTGTTTACATTATTTTTGATATTTCAAAAACAAATCAGCCGATTTCTGTAAAATGTAAATGGAACTTTAACTATCTCGGGTGTATCCCTTTTGAACTAATAAAGAATTTTTTGATTCGGTTCACAATTGGCGAAATTATCGATCTTCATCGTGTACTAAATTCGGATATTTCGCTGGAATTGTTTACATTTTGTTGCTCAGCCGATTTACTGTATTATTTAAATGAGACTACCTAGGGGTAGGTATATCCTTTCGAACTAAAAATATTTTTTTTGTATCGGTTTACAATTGATGAACATACACAAAAAGTACCTACAGACGAACATAGAATCTCCTCCTTTTTGGAAGACGGTTAAAAAGGAAATTAAATTAGTTATTAGAATTATCATGTGAGATGTTTTATCAAACTAGTATATTTCTGTACCAATGCTATGCAATCTGACTGACTATTCGTAAAAACTGGCCAAGTCGTAGTAGCTTACGAAAGTATCTGTAGTTATAGCGCATGCAAGAAACTGATGAATAATAGGAACTAAAAATGATGTGACTCATATTAAACGCATTATTTTTTTATCAATATTATAAATTCGAAAAAGTAAATTGTGTATTTTGGTTCGTTTGTTTCTTTTTCACGCAGCAGCGGAGCGACGAATCCACTTGATTTTTTGTATGAAAATAGTAAAGAGTTAAAATATGTTAATAATACTTGCAGGGCAGTATTAAGAGGTGTGGAAGCAAATCGGAGCACCATAAGAGTGGAGGCCCCTAGGTAACAAACAGAGAGATAAGCACTCCTTCAAGATTAAGCAACGTTCTGCACGGTCAGTATTTGGATGGGTGACCGCGGGTGGAATTTTCCAACTGAGCACTACTGCGGCTAAATAGTATAAATTGTAGGTCCCGGTTATTTCAACCGTTTAGCTATGTCAGAGGCTTTCAGGCGGCCCAAAAATTCTGACACCAGGGTAGCCACCCGAACTATACGAATTTACTTACTAGGTAGGAAATTCCACGTAAGTACTAGGTACTCATCAGGACGATTTGGTTTTTTATTTGTATTTTACTGATTGCCTGATTAGAGTTAACAAATATAGATTAATCGTTTTTGTCAATATTTAAGAATGATAATGAATTATTTTTTCTAAATATTACTGAAAATAAAACAGCAAAAACATATGAAAAGAAAAGTGGTTTTCTAGTGTCGTAGAAATTTAAAAGATTTATTTCAAAATATTTGTGGTGCCCTTCTATTATGAAGGCTCCGGGGTATTTGCCCCCGTTTCTCTCCCCTAAATTCGACCCTGAATTCTTACGTAAAGATAGTACTAAACAAAATTATAGTGCTTACATAAGTTACGAATATTACGTTACGAACAATAACCGCGTAGGTTGTCACTGAGCTATTTTTAAACGAGTTCACAGTTTCTCCTAATATCATTTTCATTACGTATACGTACCGAGTTCACAGTTTCTCCTAATATCATTTTCATTACGTATAGGTACCTACGTACGCACACATTGTACCAAGTTTTACGAGGGCGGTACATCTGCTCGTAAATACTTACACGCGCTTGTGTGTACGTGCGTGTGATAAAAACGCATGCTTTTATGGTGGCTGTAAACAAAATTGCCATGTAATGTCCAAGGATGTTATTGGGGAAGTTAAAACAACACGTAAAGTTTCCTAAACTCTTTTATTAAAAGTTTATGTCATTAGATTAGACCTCAGAGGTCGCTTTTTTCTATTTGGAAAAACGTTATGGAAAATCAGCCTAGATTTTTATATGTTTGAATATCATCTAGTTCGCGCAATGGCGCACTTTATTAAAGAGACTAAATTGAAAACGAGAATTTAAAAAAAGGTATATTAACTATTTGATTACCATGTGCCTAATTATTTATAGCCAAAGATAGACAACCTTCAATCATTGCAAAATACCTACGTTAAAAATTGAATAAGCCGTTCGAACGGAGAATCAATGAAAATAATTTCTGGACTATTGTTGATATTTCAACAACCGCTCTACTAATTTCGGACAAATTTAAATGGGACCAAAAACATACACTTAGTCAAATCGAGAACCTCTTTATCGAAGTCGGTTGAAAATTACACATGTATTGTAGTATTTTTGCTTTAAATCTTTAATTGACAAAATAGGTCCATAAAACGAAAATGCCCTTTTCTCTATCGCTTTTGGTAAATCAAGACCTACTATATTGTTTTAAATTTTTTAGAATATTTTAAGTTAGGGTGTTTGAATTTGTATTAAATTATTTTATGTAATTAATTGAATTGTTAGGTATTCATAATTTGGTGAATATGTAAATTTGCACCTATTATAATTATATTATGTTTGTAAAAAGACGATTCTAAGCGCATTTCTAATTAATGTCTAAAGAATAAAGCATATTTTGATTTTTGATTTGATTTTGATCAAAACCAACTTTTCTTTACTACGTACTCATAGTATGAGACTAAGTAAGTAAGTACGTATAGGCCGGATGGCTAGCCCTGGTGTACTTATAATCGCGCACTGAAAATACGAGATAAGATACTCGTACCTATTTGTGTTGCTAAAATGTTTCTCTCGTTCTCTCTACTGTGTATAGATTGAGCAAAAGAATAGCGACTTTAGAGTCCCAGTCACAATTTCCCAGAATTGGCTCGAGCCCTTGATACGCGCTTGTCACCAATCAATGCCGAAAACATCCAACGACATAACTCAGCGGAACAGATAGATGAACCAAAGCTTTTCCTCATAAAAGGACAAAAAGAAACGATATTGTATCGCGTTTGGAACGAGCCTACTCTCTCAAGGCTTTGATTTCACGATTTTTAAACATTGTGTTTAAACAGGGACTTTTGTAATGGATTTTCTTATTTTTTATAGAGTGGTATAAAGGTTTCTGTAATCTAAACTGAATTGTCATTCAAAACTATGGGTTGATAATCTGAAATAAATGAATTTTAATTTTCTTATCGCACTCTCTTTCATGTTGGAAACTATCTATCTATTAGCCGTAGGACGTCCACTGCTGGACATAGGCCTCCCTCATGGATTTCCAATAAGGCCGGTTGGAAGCGGCCTACATCCAGCGCGTTCCTGCTATCTTTTTCATATCGTCAGTCCACCTGATCGGTGGACGTCCTACGCTTGAAACGTGTTGGAAACTAATATTAAATACGAAAAAATATGTATTTTTATAATTATGAAGGTCTATTACTTTCAACGGACGGGACAGAGTACGACCCCGGAGAAGATGGTGTGACGACATCGTAGAGGTCGCGGGAGCGACCTGGACGCGAGCAGCACAAGACCGCGAAAAATGGCACAGCATGAAGGAGGCCTTTATCCAGACAAGGGTGCCCTAAAAATTATTATTAATCTCAATCTTACATGTGACTTTTTAATTTTTTAGAGGGAAATAAAGGCCATTTTAGTTTATTTATTTATTTATTTTATTACTTTCAACGACCATCAATTTTCGATTATGATACGTACAAAGAAACCAAGTTAATTTCTTAAAATTGCTGGCAAATTTAAGGTTCAAAAAATAGGAATCTTACAAGCGCTAAAGTGTAAACAAAGAGAAAATTGTTTAATCAAATTGATAAGATATACGTATAAATAGCAATATGTGTATTTACAGAAACCTTTAAAACTCAACGAGTGAAACCGAACTTTGTGCAGTTAGGTATTTTGTTATTTCAACTAACCTCAAACGAATTTCCACATTCGACGAAGTTTAGACTACTTTTACTTAGGTTTATCATACAACTACGCAAGTTAATAAAGATCCCAATCTATATACTAATCAATAAGCCGCACAAAAAAACAGTTTCATCGTCGATGTCGTCATAAAAGAGGAATAGCGCGACTCTAGACGCCGAGAT
This sequence comes from Hypomecis atomaria, assembly GCA_964007245.1. NCBI lineage: Eukaryota > Metazoa > Arthropoda > Insecta > Lepidoptera > Geometridae > Hypomecis > Hypomecis atomaria. The sequence goes on along the minus strand of OZ023287.1, from coordinate 23,944,592 downwards.
AAAATCCACTTGATTTATGACGCGCCGCCATTGTTCAGTGTTTGTTGTGCCAAATATCATCTGTTAGGCCTAGATTTGATCTGTTATTGCTGGGAGGAAGAAAGACTTTCAGGGAGTGGTCTCTGATCATATACTATTACTATTATCCGCCGTCACAATACGATTCACCTAAGTTAAGTGATTTCTACTTATTTTGTCATACTGGAGTATTATATTAAGGTATCTAATGATTTTTTTTATATTAGATAGATAGCTAGACTAGACTATTTACTGTTCACATTTATAATATAAAATAATATAAAGCGAAATACAACTACGTACCTACTAGTAGGTACGACACCTGGCGGCCTTATCGCAGTTATCTCATTAGTATCCATTTTTATATAGGATTCATTTCGGAAAGTGTGCATCACAGCTATACGATCTTATCCTACCATCCCCTTTTTACTACAGGACAAGTAGAAAAACGCCACATTACCACCCCTACACTGTCGATTTTCCTTCGATACGGACGTAGCAGTTTGACTCAACATTTCTGATTCGTACCGCCAGGGAATAGAACAGTCCTTCCTGTTTCCTAAGAGATATAATCTAAAGCTTTCCAAGATCAGATGGTATAGGTAGTTTCCAGGACTGCGACCTTCATCTTCGACCACAACGCCGCTTACCATCGGGCAAGTAGGTGGTCAAAGGCGGACTTATTCGCGATAAAAAAAAAATGCAAGTGTATTCATTACATAAATATACATAGGGCACAGTGTTCAAAAGTTTGATTAAATGGTTACTAGGTCTAAGTAGATCGTTTAAATTATTACTAAGACTATGTGTGTGTGTTTGACCACATCTTTAGGGTGAAAGGCGTCTATGATAGAACGCTACTTAAAAGTTACCTGCTTCATTAATTCGAAGCACCTAAATTGAACTAGAAATAAAACAAAAACTCAAGCAGAGAGGTAACTTTCTGCTTGTTACCTCTACTTACCACGAAATAACTCCAAAACAACTTACTAAATACATAAAACAGTTTCGTGTTTTATTTAACGATACAATTACACGGTAAATTGAAACGGCACAATAAAACTACAATCCAAACGTACAAAACAAAAACTAAAACAACATCGTCGCACATTCCAGCGTTCCGCGAGCGTTTACCCATTTATTGAATAAAGTTCTTTTTCCAGCAAAAGGGATGAAAGGGAAAGCTTCCTGGTACTCATCTCTATTCAAAACCGTTCACATGGCGCGTTTACAGCGGAACTTTGAACGCCGTGTTTGCGATAATTACCTGGGGAAGTTTTTTATTATTTTTTTAGTTCAAAGTACGGAAGAGTGATGAACATTGTGAACAATTTTAATTTTAACTTTCTGGGTAGAGTGCTTGTGAAAACGTTTATTGTTTCATTTATGAGTATGGATTTTACATTCTGTTATCGTGCCGAGAGATTATTTCTGAATGTCTCGTGCTTAAACCTTGAGAAGGCATTTTAAATTGTAATTCATTTTGTTTGATTGAGATTGTAATAGCTCAGTTAAATTGTTATGAACGCGAAAAATAAGTATTGTTTGAATTGACGTGTAATATTGTACTATTATCAATAAAATTATCATTATTAATAAATGTTGTATTATATGACTAAAAAGGCAAGGTAAGAAGTGAAGTTATGGTCTAAATTAGAGCACGTACTTATCTACAACTCATCTGTTCATTACTATTATTTGTTGTGTTCAGTTTCATTTAGTCTCAGACCAAATAAAGAAATCAAGACAGAATGTTGTGAACAAACAAGTGATGCCGGCAAAACTATGCCTTGCCGTGAACAGACACAACACACACATACAACACACGTACAAAGAAACTATGCCTTGGCTCGCCAGTCGAACTATGGCGGCGCAATACCAACGCACTCACACATGTATAAAAAAACCGGCCTCACTTGTCTGTTCACGACGTTCTGTCTTATTTTTTTTATTTGGTCTGAGAATTTAGTAAGTAAATTTAAAAATATCTACTTTGTACTTTGAATCATCGAAAAACGAATACAATAGATTTTTAGACCCTTACGAGTATTATTATTTATTATACCTTTCACAGCATAATAAAGTAAGTAAGTTCGTATAGGCCGGGTGGCTAGCCCTGGTGTCAGAGTTTTTAGGCCGCCTGAAGGCCTCTGACATGGCTAAACGGTTAAAACAACCGGGGCCTACAATTTAACGTGTCATCCGAGCCACGGTAGTACTCAGTTGGAAAATGCCACCCGCGGTCACCCATCCAAGTACTGACCGTGCGGAACGTTGCTTAATTTCGGTGATCGCTGACAATCACCTAGTCAAACTACTACACAGCATAATGCATAAAATAAATAAAACTTCAGTGGGAAAGAGAAGCTGAAATCCGTTAGTAATAACAATAAAATACGTCATCATAACAACACACAAATGACAATAACATTTGATTTATGATATGGTTATGATTATGTTTTCCCTTTGAGTAGATCTCGAGAGGAGTAAGGTGATCGCCATGGAGGTTTGCAGAGGGGCCTTCTCTTTTGGTGTGGGAGACACTTATATGTAGCTTTTAATAGCCTAATACACGTACATGTAGCTAATAAACATATATTGCAGAATGCAGTGTTGTGTGAGCACAAATAAATAGGTGCAATGATTTAATTTTATAGTACTTCACGCACTAGGATTTTTCTCAACAATGTTCTTTTGGTTAAAAACATTTAAAAAAATCTGGGCCGGAATCCAATGCAGACGCAGGTACAAATCCTGCAATCGCAGAAATTTTTTGAAATGTTTATAAAAAACAGAACATTTCTTTGAATATAAAATAAATAATAAATATAAATAAATGATTTGTTGAGTATAGTAACTAATAAATAATGTAACTTTATTGGTATAGCACGGAGGACTGATGACCGATGGAATCAAGATTATGGACTGGCAAGCGCAGCGCTCTGACGTTTTGGCTTCGCTTTTTCACCTGCTCGCGCCAGTTACTCACGCCACGAGAGCGAGCGGGAGGGAAAGCGAAACCGAACGTCAGAGCGCTTACACAGTAAGGCCCCCAGGTCCCAGCAACAAGCTAAATCAAGACGACATGACCTATCTCGCGAGATCTGTGATGTTCGCGTTATCCTTCCATCCGGCACTCACGACGTCAGCAATCAAAGGTACTTGTTTGTTCGCTCAACTTATTATTAACTTTCAAATATTGATATTAGGTCTGGGGGGATAAGTTAGAGCGGCTAAATATTGGATTGCTTGTTTCCAGCAATTTCAATGTGTCTTCATATCTAGAGTAAACGTTCTAGGTGAGTTTGCTACATCCTGGACCAGATCTTTGTTTAACATAAGGCAGGTATGATCAAACGAGTACGTATCTCGGATTCCGCGTAAAATTAATATTACACTGTTTTATGTGATTTATGTGATTTGCTAATCATCATTTATTTCACAAAAATTAAATTACATCAAATGTTGGTACCTACATAAACATTTTTATGTAAATTCTATATGAGAGTTATTATAAAAGCGGTAGGTTACAGCGTCTCGTAACCAGCTGTACTAGGGAACCATGTGTTGCAGCTGCTTAAATTCCTGTCTCCGGTGATATTATAATTTACATTTATTTCATTTATACAACATTAAAGATTAATAGGTAGGTATAATACATTAAAGTTTGTAAATATATGCCACACTGAAACTGTAAAATAATTCCCATAAAAATACAATGTATTATCTTCTATTGAGTAGCTGATTATGATATCTACTCTCTAGGTTTCATCGATTTGCGCATGTTTATGATATCTATGATAAACACCAGGACTGTTTCATTAAACGTTTTTTTTAACAACATGAAAAATTAATCTTTGTCTATACTAATACAAATTTGTGTAAAATACTGGTCAAAAAGTTACTAAAACAATGAGCATTTTCACAAAATAAAGGTCTATTACAATAAAGTAAATACCTAACAATTACAATTTAAATGTTATTCTGACCTTAGCTGCTAAACCAAAACAAATGTTTTTGAAATCTAACGCCATTCCAAAATTAATTAACTCCTAGTACTAACCAGACAAACAAATCACGGTTAACTAAGAAGCCAGGAATTTAATAATTAAAGCATTAAAACCTAAATCCAAATCCAATTTGGGAAATTTAAGACGATTATTAGAATGTTGAAGATTATTTCGTTTCTAATTAAAATTACCTGAAGTGAGATTTATGAGAGCGCGGCGATGTTTACAGAAACTGTGGAGATGAATTATGACGGGTGTTTTGGATATTGTTAACGACTTCCAAAAAAAGGAGGTATTATTTTCGAATAGAGGAATAAGTGTGAAAACAAAGATGAGACTGGTCCGAACTCTGATCTTCTCTATTTTTCTTTATGGCACAGAGACCTGGACCCTGAAAGCAGTGGATCGTGGACTCAATGATGCTTTGAAGACGTGGTGCTGGAGGAAGATGCTTAGAATACCATGGACAGCTCATCGGACCAACGTATCAATTCTTAAACAGCTCAGGGTCACGGATAGACTCTCGACTATCTGCTTTAGACGTGTCCTTGAGTATTTTGGCCACATAGCTAGAAAAGAAGAAGAAAACTTGGAAAAGCTCAAGGTTACAGGGAAAGTCGACGGCAGGCCGTCACGAGGTCGGAGCCCGATGCGTTGGTCCAATCAGATCCGCACCACGCTGGACACGTCAGTTTACGAGGCGCTCCACGCCGCCGAGAATAGAGGACGATGGCGCAGGATTGTTAAAGAGAAGCTTTTGGGAGGTGGTGGTCACGACCCTCAGACATGAGGAATTCGACTCAAGGAGAAGGATTATTTTCGTCTGTGCGATTTTTTTGTGAAAATTTAACTATATTTTTGTCAATTGTTAACCGATTTCAAAAAAATATTTTATATCTAAAGGGTACATAATTATACTGCCGCGGGGATCCGATTTTAATTTTATCATTAGTAAATAATAAGAACCCATTGATATAATAATAAAACCATTTGTTTTCTCTAAATAAAAACCTACACGTTCCTGTAGGAAAACTTATCACATCATGCCTTTGATTAGAAAGCTAATAAGTGGCATTACGATTGCACTAAGCAGCTACCATTAGCCACATCGCTCTCGTAGCAATTACTTAGGAATTACTAAGCTTATGTCGAGGATAAGATACGAAACAATTCTTAGTTTTTCTGATACAAATGAGTAAACAGAGCCCACGTCTCGTCCCAACCGACGTGACCTACAACCGAGATTGGAGAACGAATCCATCTGAATTGGGTCCAAGGAAAAAAAATGGTTGGCTGTAAAGTCATTGTGAGGGCGATAACTTTACATGATATTTTAATAAGAAAACATTGTTAAATCAATAACTTAAACAAGCCAAACGCTTAGGCCGATCGTGCCCCTCTATCGCTAGTTCCGCGCTCTCAATTTTCACACGTTCGACTAAGACGGAACGTGATACTTTTTCGTGCGTGCAGCTGGCGTTCATCGATTTTTAATGTTCTAAAGTTGTACTTAAAATTTAGGCGTGATTACCGCAAAATATCGTCAAAACGAATTGAAACTGCGCTGTACGAGAATAAACGACATGACTTAAGTAACGTTTAACCTACAAATGTCACATTGAAGTTTCCGCAAAATGGCGTACGAATGTCAAATGACTTCAAGGTGGAGCGCATTTTTGTATGATGAACTACTAAACACCGGATAAAATCTATAGTCCTGGAAGAGTTGACCTAGAACCGAAATTGGAGAACGAATAAATCTGACCCGGCCCCGAGGAGCGGCGGCTTGATCGCACCATCTGTATTCTAGATTTGTGTCCCGCGCCTGGATGGATGATTCCTAGAGAACATTTGAACGTGATATGCCAAGGAATTACGGGGATGTAGCTTTATTATTTGACATTTTTTTAAATGACGTGAAATTTGTAATGAATTGTTAGCTGATGGGCATAGTGCTACAGCATCACTCAGATTCTAGTAGGACACTCAGATGATACACCATTGGACAATAATACGGACCTCCAATATCTCTGCAGTCATTATAAAACTCAAAGTACTTACAAAGCTTGCTCCTACGACTGATCACTATCACAGACTGGCACTCCAGCCCGTCGCCCAAACCATCTCTCTGTCTACCCTCATTCCATATACTCGTACCTCACCGTCGCAATACCGAAGTGTGCGTTATAGATTAATGCTACCCAATTCACGACTTCACATACACTCATCTGGAACGCTATTAATGTCGATAAATATATTTAACAAATTTGCATAATGAATTAAACACAATATTTTTAAATAATTTAAAACAATTTCTAATAACTAAAGCTTATACAGTGGACGAATTTTTAAATGAAAAACATTGACATTATTTATAGCATTTTTGTCATTTATTTTTTGACATTATAATATACCTAGTTATTATGTTTTCGTTGACATTTTAATTTGTAACTTTTAGTGGACATTTATTTACTTAACATATTGTGTTTGTTTCATGAAATATTAATTAATATGACCTATTTATGGTGCCTTCCTCTGTTCTGTTTTTGCTGCGCCCGACGGGGCCCATATTATGCTACTTTGTACTCTTTATATTTTTACCATCATGTACTATATGGAAGCAGAATAAATGAATTATGAATTATGACTATGTGTAGGTACCCTCTTTAATAAGCGCAGCTAACACTTGCCAATAACTGAGTATGAATATGAGTATTAAGTATTGTCAATTTACATTATCAACTTATTTTCGTCTTGTAATAAATACTCACGATAATTTCATGATATTTTTTTACGTCTTTTACCAGGCAGAAACAAAAAGCCAGTGGTGTACAATTCTAAGGACTCTTTGACACGGGATAGGGTTTGAACCCAAGCCTTGAGCTTGTAAGGAGGGCGTTCTACTCGGCCACCACAGCTAAAATAATTTGATGTATTAAACATGTCTTATTTACAGCAAAGCTCACAAATAAAAAACACTTTGTACTCCTATGAAATTTGTAGTGCCCCGCAACAAAACTTACAACAAACAGAACAATAAATAAACATCAGTCACAAAAAACACTTCTCAAGTTGACTTTCGAGTGGATCTGACAAAGATTACAAATGTGCAGATGATAAGACAGAGGAAAATGTATTGTAAAAATTTAGGGAATTTATTGTTTGCATAGGTATATTCGTGGCGATATAATCACTATCACCACATAGTTTAACAACAAAGTCGCTTCCCTGTCTGTCTGTCCCTATGTATGCTTATATCTTTTTTTATTTTTTATATTATGGACATCTTACACACGGTCTCTGACCCCAAACTAAGCAAAGCTTGTGATATGGCTGCCAGAGACTGATAAACTACTTAAACATATTTTAAAAACATACTTATATAGATAGTACCTAAATAACACACAGACACAGAGCAAACACCTGTGTTCATCACACAAATGTTTGTGTGATTGCCCTGAGTGGGGATCGAACCCACGCCTCTTTGACCCAGAAGTCAGGGTCACTAACCACTGAGCCACCGAGGCAGTTTTTAAAACTACGCAACCGATTTTGATGCAGTTTTTTTTAATAGATGGAGTGTAAATCACTCTTTCTATTTAGATTTTACTAACTAAATAATTACTTGAAATTGTATACTTACAATATTAATTACAAAACAATGCCATGAGCTACTTCAACCGTGTACAGAATTCCGAATAGTTCGCACGAATCGATGTAGCATTTTTCACATTATTGTTGATTTATCAAAAATGGCCAAGCCGATTTCAAAAAAATTTAAATGCGACCGATTTCGAAGTACACTCTTTCCAATAAAAAAATAGTTGTCGAAATCGGACTACTTTGTAAAAATTACGTGGTTATACATAAAAAAAAATATAGAATTGAATACCTCCTCCGTTTCGTCGGTAAAAAACATTCACGTCCACGTTTTGACTTCTGCATGTCTATTTTGTCAGCCACAGTATCTCACCTCAGTCACAAATCACGTCGTTTCCCCGCAAACGAGTCTATTGTCAGTCATTTGCGCAGAGCTTGGGTTAACAACAACGTCCGCTGCCGACTGTACCTTTTATTCAATTTGCCGGCTGTAATGATCAGATGGGAGCCGCGCAGTGATGTATAGCGACCATTAGCGCGGTGCTATCTCGTTCATACTCCGCGAGATAGCGTGCGAGCATGGTACGTCTCAATTTGCTTGCTAAAGCGGTTTAGATAGCTTTTAGGGTTCCGTACCCAAAAGGTAAAAACTAAATTATTATTACTAAAACTCCGCTGTCCGTCTGTCTGTCTCCAGGCTGTATCTCATGAAGCGTTATAGCTAGAAAGCTGGAATTTTCACAGATGATGTATTTCTGTTGCCGCTATAGCTACAAATACAAAAATTTGACTAAAAGTAATATTAAAAGGGAGCTCCCATACAACAAACCTTAATTTTTAGACGTTTTTCGCACGATATTGATAATGGTAACAGCTAGATGCTTGAAATATTCACATAATGTTTAGTTGGATGTACAATTAAATAATAATTAATGAAATTAAAATAAAATATACATTAAAGGGGGCTCCCATACAGTACAAAACCCTGCGTGCACGAGTACTACTCGTACTTGGCCGATTATTCTTGTTTTGTGTATTATTTCTTTGCTGTTCGTAATTATCTATTAGTATTTAGACGTTTGCACTAATTCATAGTAGAGGTAAATATGCAATCGAAAACATTCTAAAATGACTTTTAAATCCATAGGAATAGACTTCATAGACCTCGATTAAAAGCTCGTCCCACTTTATACGTATCTAGAGGTATTAAAATAAAAAAATAAAATAAACATGTCAGCTGCTTCAAAGTGTAAAATGAAGCATACGTAGCCCTCACTGTACAGACACACCCATGCAAACATACATTCACTCACTCACCAACATGCGCCCTACACACACATTACGCAATGGAAAAATGGAAACTACCTGTGCTTGTATTTAAGCAAATTACTAATTAGGCGAATAGTACGAATAGTAAGGATAGTACGAAGCGGAAGAGACTAAATCTCACAACACAGGACCACCCTAGTGTGAGATTTAGGGTTCCACTCTGGAAGTTTGTAAATTTAATCTAAGTACCTACTAACACTACCTTAAGAATTATCAACATTTACTAACTCCAAATCGTGTATTTTATATGAGCAAATAAACGTTATTATTTATTATTATAGTGTGCATAAATTTAAAAGCGATAATAATTACACTGAACACTAGGTTTAAAATTGATTTTATAAATGAGTTAGAGCAACGCAATATCTAGGTCCGTATTGATACTTTGAGCGTTGCTACAGGACCCTAATAAAATACTATTGGCAGATGAAATATTCTGTTCATACTATCATGCAAACTTACTTTGAATAAAATCCTGAGATTTATGATGGCAACACTATAACAAAGAAAATATTTTATCAAACAGTGGCGCAGAAAGTCGTAAAAATATACACAATGTAGGTAGGCAAAGTATCAAAAATAAAATCCCACTGTAGGTACTTTGAAAACTGATCTCGTACTGTATTTCGAGGTGGAATAAAAGTGCTCTTCGTCGATATCCTTTGTAAAATGTCCAGCAAAACTCTCTGATGTGCTGCCAAATAGAGAAATAGCCATAATTGCGACGGCACCGGTCAGGAAAACGTCACTTTTCTGTAGTATACGAGCTATTATTTGATGTATTGACAACTTCACATCGGACTCAATTTTACGTCTCGTTGATCATGTTGAGAAAGATTAACTGACTTCAAAAAAAGGAGATTTTCTATTCGAATGCATGTTTTTTATGTTCGTTACGCGGATACTCCGCGAATCAAGAACGAATTTTGTTCATTCTTTATTTTTGAAGTGAAACTTCTAATGCAACTTCCGACAAGGTTACGTTAAACGTTTACCGCTACTATGGAGGGGGTATGAAAGCACTGTTGCCTCGAAGTTTCACTTCTTCCGCGCGGAGGGACTTCACTTGCATTTGATGGGTGTTGTTTTATTTTTTTGGTAGTATGATCTACCAAACAAATAATCATCAAAACCAATCAGAGGTAGTCCCATTAAAATTTGTTTGAAATCGGCTGAGTCGTTATTGAAACTTTTTTTTAAATTTATTTATTTGATAAATATATCGTTAATATATTGTCTAAAAACATAAATTAGGTTTGTCTTGATAATCTAGTTTTCTTATATTAACAGTATTAAATATTCTACGCTACAAGATAAAATACATTTCAATGCACAAACATCAACAATAATGTAAAAAATTCTAAATCGATAGGTGTAAACTATTCGAATTCTGAACACGGTTCAAATCGGTTGTCCCATTTTCGGCGAAATATAATTTAACGAGGCAACATGCTATCTTTAATCTTGAGTTCAGAATCTACTTTAATAAAAAAACATTTTTTGCTTGCAAAATAAGTATAGACAAATGTACCAAAATATAAAACTAGTCTACTTAATTGAATAAACCGCCGGCAGCAGGCATCGTGCCCAAACGCTGCCCGACGGCCGCCTTGAATGCGAATGAATTTGGTGGAGCTGAGATTTTTTATCTAGAACAAATGTATTATTTATAATCTTTCTACCATACTATGTTCTAGAAAATCTAGAATAACTTGGGTATGTTGCCTAAAGATTTTTTCCAGGCGTCTTGGCCTGTAGCGTAGTTATTTTTGCGCATAACGAAAACACAATACTTGAATATTTCTCCCGGCTTGGTTTTTTTCCATAATTGTAAATTAAGGCATAAGAGTCCCATGTAGAAAAGTAAATTGATTCTTGGATTTGTGTTGTATGTTTTATAAGTAGACCAATTTGTTTTAAACCAACACAAAATGTATTAAATACAAATTGTTGTAAAAAATGTAATGATTTAAAAAAAAGCATTATAACATTAAAAAAAGTATATATAGCTTTAGGTTATTTTTATTTAATATACTTTTAGGTTTCCTATTTACAAAAAACATCACCCAATACTTCGTCTTGGCATAATGATTATTTCTTGGACAAAACAAGGCTAACTAACTAACATTGACACTATGTGTGATATCTGATTGTCTCCTTGTTATTGATAGCTTTTACTATCACTGTATTAGTTCAGATGCCAATATCAATTCAATTTAAGTGCGTGGGATACACAATATCTGTACCCAATCGAGTAGCCTAACTTTATTGTGTCCCATAAACGACGGGGAGCGTTATCTCAGCCAATACAATCTAATTGCGTCAAGATTGAGCCGATGAAATTAAACAATAACCAAAATAACAATCAACAGGAACGACGTCCCAAGAACGGTTTACCTCAGTTTGTTTGGTTTAGAAATTGGGGGTAAAAAGGGATTTTGTTTGTCCCAAAAATTTCAAGGGAGAGTCATTATTATAAGGTCAGCCAATAGGGTAGTTGACTGGTATTGAATTAATTAAATGTATTAGGAGTAGTCAATTCTGCAATTATTTATGATTCATAAACTGAAAAAATAATTCAAATTGGCTAATCAATTTCAGAGAAATAAGCTTGTAAAGATTTTGGTAGGGATAATGAGGGGCAAGGCATCACCTCCTTTTCTCACAAAGTATAACATAGTATAGCGAACGTATGACACTTACGGGGAGTGACGTCATAGCCTGCCATAGTGTGCTCTTTGTCTAGCCAAAAAATAAATATGCTTGTATCGTCATCATTTCTAAGTTGATTTTGTTTTTGTTTTCGTTAATAGGCTCTGTTTATGGTTAACTGTTACAAGAGGACATCAAAAAAATATTATCAAGTAGCCTATTTAGCTACATACATAGTGTCTTTGAAATAACGATGTTGTCTACCATTAGCGTGTTTTCTGGCGTAATAAGACGGCTCTGATAAACTAGACATGTCTATTTTAACATTTCATTGATTTCATTGTTTTAACTATATATTTAATTTTACAAATCAATGTGTCTTTAAGCAAGTTCGTAACATTTTTACAGGTACACGGTGTCTTATTGCAAGGTGTGTAGACTTTAAAAGAAGTATAGTAATATACTCATCATTAAGAACAATTTTTTATAGGACGAACCCCGAATTAGCAAATCTAAAAAGTCAGCTGTTCCATCCATTTAGTTGCGAGTCGATTTAGATGATCCATAGTAAAGTTTTATACAACATCTTGTATTTTCCCTGATAAGCAGGGCTTTTTACTGCAGTTTAAGTAAACTTTAGAGCCTCTGTGATGAGAAATGATAAACCAACCTAAACTTTAATAACAATTGTATCTCCACAGGGACAAAGAGGAGTTTGCTAGTTACCACCACAAGTGTAGGTTTGAAGTGGTTACCAGCTAGCCGAGTACTCCAAGTGCTCACCCGCCATACAAACTTTAATTAAGTCTATGGTTGGTTTGCGGGCGGCATCTACCTGAAGCTTTTGACGTTAACTTCGTTTGTACATGGCCGTGAAAGTCGTCTATAATACCTGATAAGTAAATTACAAGCACCCTAAACAAACATCGTAAAGAAAACGTTGGCTTCAATGGAATGTGGGACATATTTGCATACCGGAAGGCTCTTACTCATACTATCATATTTTTTGTATATTTATTTTACTTAGTTCACGGAGAAAGGCTTATTTCTCAGACATACGAGTATATCGCAAATGGAATCACTTACTACACTACATTATTTATTTATTAACATGAGTAGCAGCAATAGTCGCAGCAAGTATCAGTATACTAAGCGCCACACAAACTGACGGATGAGAAGTTAGTCGCAGATGACACTTCGCCGTGATTCGTTACTTATTGCGCATGTGTGCATAATTCCGGACGCTGCGTGTCGTAGTGGTGGTACGGGCGTAGGGAGCGCGCGGGAGGTATGAGGTTGGTGGGCGGGTGTGCCCTGAAGTCTCGTCTCTCTGGCTCCCGCGCATGCCTATATTTTGGTTTTTGCGCAGCGTTCTGCGCATAACTTCCTTTCCACCGATTTGTGTGGCGCTCAGTATAGTCGTCTGACGGTAAAGTTCTGAACATTTGTGGTGAGTCCAATTTTAGAGATGTAACTAGTGCATGCTTCGAGCATTCATGCTCGTCCATCGAAGGCTCCTTCTTGCGGCGGTGTCGTGTGTCGGGTCGTTCTCCCTCAAATATGATCGAGGAGAGCGATGGCTGGCACATGCGTCACACTCGTGATCGGGTGCTGCATGCGGGTAGCCGGTTTGCTCGCGGCATTCACGCAATGCACCGAAACTATTAGAACAGTCCTAACTTAGGCTAGTTAAAAAACTAACACTAACACTCTTCTTCTGTAGTCTTGAATTAACAAATGTAAAATTGTACATAACAAAGGGCACAGACACTGAAGTCTGTGGAGTAATAATGTAAATATAAAAAAAAAACTTTAAAGTACATATTTTGGTGGATATTTAACTTCATAATTAAGTATACAACATAATAAGATACGCCCCAAAATACGGCATACACTGCCTCGGTGGCTTAGTGGTTAGTGACCCTGACTCCTGGGTCAAAGAGGCGTGGGTTTGATTCCCACCCAGGGCAAATATTTATGTGATGAACATAGGTGTTTGCTCTGTGTCTGGGTGTTGTTTAGGTATTATCTATATAAGAATGTATTTAAAAACATGGATTATGTAGTATATCAGTCTCTGGTAGCCATATCACAAGCCTTGCTTAGTTTGGTGTCAGAGACCGTGTGTAAGATGTTCCCTAATATTAATTTATTTATACACTGGCATTAACATCAAACCACTAAAAGGTCGATAAAAGTAAGATCATTGAACTTTCAGTCTTATTATTTTAATAATGTAAAGGTTTAAAATTGAATATACTGAAACACTAAGTACCCACCTATTATTTCGCATGAAACTACTAAAATAACTTTGGACTATACTCAAACACTGTGTATTATTTCGAATAAATCTACTGAAATAACTTGTAGAGAAAATAGTCTTCGAAACGCTGAATTCACGATTAAGTAAGTATTATTTTATTTTCCATTTCGTAGATTTTATTGAAATACTAGCTTTTACCCGCGGCTTCGCCCGCGTTATATTTAGATTTTGGCTTATGTTTATGTCGGCTGCGAAACCTAATAACCTAACCGACAAATATCAAAATACCTTAAAGGAATGCAAGGTTGGAGTGTATATGCAAGGGTCAGGGGTCTTAATTACAAATGAATAAAAACTATACCTATATTTCAATGTTTTTTGGCTATTTGCAGTTATAATAAACATTACAATGGTACAGCAAAGTTTATACCTACTTGTTCCTAATTATTGCTTTTTTACAAATATTTGTGCAAAAATCGATAAATTTGTTTCTAAGGTTTTTACGTGTTAGATTAATTCCAATTTTTTGTTCTAAATAAAATCTCTGCTTTCCATAAACTGGGCATTCCAAGATTATGTGCCACTGCACATGAGTCTCCTCTTTTGTGGGTTCACAGATGCACGATGGGCTTTCCCTCAACTTAAATCGATGTAAGTATTGGGAAAACCCACCATGCCCCGTCAGCACTTGAGTTATGATTCCCACTGGTGCTATTTCTCTTACGATCTTGTATGCCACCCTTGCATCCGGAAAATATGTTTTGGTTGCCGCCGCTGTGTGGCCATCCTGATAACGCCGGTTCCACTCGTCAAGAAAGTCCTTTCGGATTTCTCGCTTGACGAATGAAACGGGGCAGTTATCGTAAATAGGTCTGCACTTCGAGTGCAGTGCTGCTTCCTTTGCTAGCTGGTCCGCTCTCTCATTTCCCTCCATCCCCGCGTGTGCTTTAATCCAATAAAGTTTCACTATTTTATTTTGTGCGTGTAGCAACTTCATGTTAGCTTTGAATTTACTGCTAAGGGATGGAGGGAAGATACGCCAACTACCGTTTCCAGTGCAGACCTGGAGTCACAAAAGATTTTTGCTTTTTCGGTAGCCTCAAGAAGTGTCAATAACTCGGCCTGGTACACGGAGCACCAATCGGCCAATTTCAGCTTGCGGGTACTGATCTCAGCGGCATCATCCCAAATGGATAATGCCGCCCCAACTTTCCCTTTAACTTTGCTGCCGTCTGTAAATATGTTAATTTCTCGGTTAAGATTTTGCTCTAGTGCTGCTCCGTCTGCCAGGCATATGAACTCCAGCTCCTCCTGCTGCGCTGGGTGTGGCTTCTTTTCTGTCTCTCTATCTCCAGTTACTTGCTGGGAATAACCCTTCTCAGTTTCATAAAGCAAGGCTGCTTCCTGGACTCTGATATGACAGCCGCGGATTAGGGGCCGCGGAGGGATATATGGAACTGGTGGTGTGGGTGCCGCCACCTACCCTACCTTCCGCTAGGCCGTCAACGTGTTGGCAGACGCAGTGGGGCTGCAGGGGAAGAGAGGTGTCGGTATCGCGATGGCCGTTCTCACTGCCCTCTGCAGTTGAAGAGGCAGGCGCTGGGCTACTATGACTGATCCGCTGCACTGGGACCAGGGCGTTGGAATGCTGTCTGACGTTCAGCACTGGTTAGTCCAGAGTGGTGGATGACGATGTGTCTTGTGCTCCGAAACACTCCGTCATTATGGCGAGAGCGCAAGCTCCGTTATGGAGCCCGAGTCTGGGATAGCTCTGTTGAGTGCCGCGAAGGAGTGCGAAAAATGTAGGAACGTCCTAAACTTGCCATGACAGGTTATTTCTGGCGCTTAGACGGCTGCTACCGCAGCCCGCTCACTTAGTTTTTATCCTATCCTACGGGAACTGTTAAAGTTTTTGCGATAAAAAGTGGCCTATTATGTCACTTTTCGTCTTTCAAACTATATTCATGCAATAAGCCAAGGCAAGTTGCTCCGTTGCTGAGAAAAAAATATTGTTAAGTTCTACGGGAACCACAAGTTTTTCGCGATGGAAAGTATCGTATGTCACTTTCCGTCTTCCAAACTATACCCACCCCAAATATCAAGTCAATCCGTTGCTCCATTGCTGAGAAACAGTTATTTTCCTATCCCATGGGAATCACGAATTTTCTCGAGATAAAAAAACCGGCCAAGTGCGAGTCGGACTCGCG
Organism: Hypomecis atomaria; assembly: GCA_964007245.1. Classification (NCBI taxonomy): domain Eukaryota; kingdom Metazoa; phylum Arthropoda; class Insecta; order Lepidoptera; family Geometridae; genus Hypomecis; species Hypomecis atomaria. The sequence goes on along the minus strand of OZ023287.1, from coordinate 23,928,513 downwards.
CACCGAGGGTTCCGTACAAACCTGCAAGGTTTACAAAGTTCGTTCATTACGACAAAAAAGTAATAAGTTTATATTTATTAAAAAATATATATTTTGTAATGTAACTAAAAATTTAAGGTTTTCGGAATTTTTCCTTTATGTGTGCTATAAAACGTTGCTTCATGCCAAATTTCAAGATTCTAGGTCGACTGGAAGTACCCTTTAGGTTTTGATACCCTTGCGAGTACTTGCGAGTTTCAAAATTTGCGGCATAAACGGCTGTATCTTTTGATTGCGTTGGCTTAGAAGTTTCATTTTTTCACAGCTTCAAGGGACAGTAGACTTGAGTAATTGATATAAATTTCAGCTTCATACCTCCACGCGTTCCTGAGAAAAAGGGTCTTGACAGACGGACGGACGGACAGACGGACAACAAAGTGATCCTATAAGGGTTCCGTTTTTTCCTTTTGAGGTACGGAACCCTAAAAGTATCCTATTATCACATTGTCTTTTAAACCAAAGGTATCCATACCAAAAATCAGGTCAATCTTTTGCTCCGTTGCTGCGTCAAAGAGGAACAAACCAACAAACTTTTCGGATTGATAATATTAAAGTATGATGTATACCATAAAGGTAGAATAAAGAAACATGTTAAACCTCTAATGATAGAAGATTTAAAAATATTTTAAATGTCAGACAAAATGACGGCCTGGTATTAAACGTCATAGTAACATGTAGCATGCAGAGGTAAATTAACATTTTATCCAATTTTAATGTCAGTTGTCATTTTCAATCCATACTTTATTTCCTCTTCAAGGGGATATAATGGTGGAAAAACAATTTGTCCCCTTGCCATGCTACTTGTGATTTATAAAAGTCTGCAGACAATGTCACCTGTCATCCAATTACGTTTGGCTGTGACGTTTCGTTAGTCCATATTAGCGTCATAGAGGAATTAATCACTTAGCGTCTTTGTGATAGTGGCGACAGTTTCGCTTTCGATGGTTTTTGTCCTATCCTACAGGAACTATGCAATTTTTCGGGATAAAAAGTATCCTAAAGCTCCTTCCGCCTTTTAAACTATGTCCATGCCAAAAATCAAGTCAATCCGTTGCTCCGTTGGTGCGTGATGGAGTAACAAACCAACAAACCAACAAACTTTTCGGATTTATAATATTAGTAAGGATTAAATATCCAGTGTTTTATTCATGCGTTGTTAGGAATTCAACCCGATAGTCTGTTTTACTGTTATTTTATGTCCGAGTATAGAATCGTAGGGCTCCGCCAGAATATGTTTATCTCTTCAATGCAAAGTAGATAAACAATGTTTGCAAACAAACATGCTAATATTTTATCTTTAAATAATTTTTTTGCAAAGTTGACGCGTTAGCTGAATCTCTTGCACAGTATTTTCTAAATTTATAGTAGGTTGTTTACGAAAAACGAGAATATAGCGAAGTTTTTGTAGAACAAGTCCTTACATTACAATAGCTTATACTCAATTAATGAAATTATCTACATGTTTTTTTACTATTTATGTACATTTAAGTTAAGTGCTTTGCGAGACAAATTCGAGCGCCGACATTCGAAACTTCCAAAAAGGAGGAGGTTCTATGTTCGTGTGCATGTATTTTTCTTGTGTATGTTCATCGATACTTTCGCCAATTGTGAACCGAATCGAATAAATCTTTTTTGGTTTGAACGGGTATACTCCCAAGGTAGTCCCATTTAAATTTTACAGAAATCGGCTAAGCCGTTTTTGATAAATCAACAGTAATGTAAACAATTCGAGCGAAATATTCGAATTTCATACACGATGGAAGGCGGTTTTGCTATTTTTTTCGAAAATAATTATTACGCATCAACTTATAATACTACGTAAATTATGAAGAAGACGTAAATGATTTTCCGTACCACATACCTACCTACATGTCTACATGATGTTTTCGTTAGCTATTTTTGACTCGAAAATAAAGGCAGCAAAGCCGCAGGCAACAGCTATGAGATAACAAACAATAGGCATGATATAGGTGCAGACAGGTCCGTCAATCCACGCGTAGTTGCGGCGTGTGAGCCAGGAATCTCGCTCGTCAGCTCACGTTGATTGGCCCCTCACTCCTTATGTATTCACTTGTCGAATTTCCCAGAGGAGTGTCTGACATTCAAACCGCGTGGGTGTACTCAGAAAGGATGGACGTGAGGCTGGTGGAGCTGTCTTTAGCCTCGACATTTTAGTGGGAATCTTTGCTACTAAATATCAAAGCTTCTTCTTTTTGACTGCCTCGGTGGCTCAATGGTTAGTGACCCTAAATACGGGATCAAAGAGACGTGGGTTTGATTCCCACCCAAGGCAAGTATTTATGTGATGAACATAGATGTTTGCTCTGTGTCTGAGTGTTATTTATTTAGTACTTACGACCCGGATTCGCACAGGTGTACTTATTATACATATAAACCTTTCTATTGAATTACTCTATCTATTAAAAAAAAAATCATCAAAATCCATTGCGTAGTTTTAAAGATATAAGCATACATGGGGACATGGGGACACGGGAAGCGACTTTGTTTTATACTATGTAGTGATAGTGATAAGTATGTCTTTAAAAATATGTATATGTAGTATATCAGTATCTGGCAGCCATATTACACCAGTTTTGCTTAGTTTGGTGTCAGAGACCGTGAGTAAGTTGTCCTCGTATATTTATTTATTTATTTCTAAAAAGGGTTATCCTTACTATTTTAGTTAAATTAGCGAAGTGATTGACAGAATCAAACAAAAATATTTTAGATCAATAGAAGTGGTTTTTACCTTGATTAAAGCGTGAACATTAAATAATGCTTAATGTGTTGAAATAGTACATTTACAAATTATGTAAATAGTAAAATCAAGCCAAAAAAAAGTCAAAAATGTTGCCAAAACATGTGACAAAAATTACTCGACAAAACGCCCCATCACAATTTACTTATGGTGTTATAAAAATGCCGTAGAAATAATCCTACAACGATAACAAGTTGCTGACCAGAATACATTCATGCCAACCAATGTGAACAAGTTTCCATTGTTATAGACATCTCAAGGTACAGCAATCTTTGAAGACATTCCGGCAATATTGGAAACATGTGTTGGCTGTCACGTCGTAGTTGATGTCGCGATGTCGAAGTGTCCCAGATAGCGTTTCCTCCGGGACCCATTGTCTCAGATCAATGGCGGTATGTTGTCGGGAGGTACGACTGCTGCTCTTTACTGAAAACAATATTCGTGGAAATACACTAAAGGATCCTGTTTTCTTTTTTCTCATTTTTACGTTTTTAGACAACCTAAACTCACGTATGTTACAGTAATTATTGGTATTATGTGATCCTATTGAAAAATAAACATGGTAATGTTTATTGTTCATGCATTGATGCTCTTTACTGAAAACAATATTCGTGGAAATATACCAACGGATCCTGTTTTCTTTTTTCTCATTTTTACATGTTTTATGACAATTTAAACTCACATACTTATGTTACAAGTGTTATTGATATTAAGTGATCGTATTGAGAAATAAACATTGCCTACTTCGTAGAAAATATCTCGTAAGTTAGTGTGTCTGTGCCAAACGGCATAGGATTGAAAATTTCGTTTGTTGCCCGTGGTGACGTGGTCCGACCAGATGAATTACTACCAGTAAAAAAGCGAAATATATAAGCGAAATTAATCAACTAAAACTTATGCATACCTAATACTGTGCTCATTATTCTCTGCTTAAAATATGAGACTACCTATTATAAAAACAAAAATAACTTCGTAACCAAAAGACACTTTGCAACTCCTACGACTGTTCACGCAATTTTCCTCTTAAATATACATCAACTGTCACTACCTTATATCTTTGACATTAAAAAACATTAAAAGAATTGATTTAAAACAAGATCTAGTAAGTCAGTGTTTAAAAAAAAATTAAGTACCTAAGTATCTACTTCAGTGTCTGACGACGATAATTTTTTCCCTTGATATTGTGGTTAAAATTTTGTATTGCGGTAGTTAACCGACTTCCAAAAAGGAGGAGGTTCTATGTTTGTCTGCATGTATTTTTTTGTGTATTTTTATCGATAATTTCGCCAATTGTGAACCGAATCGAAAAATTATTTTTAGTTCAAAAGAGTATAAGTACTCCCAAAGTAGTCCCATTCAAATTTTACAGAAATCGGCTGAGCCGTTTGTGAAAAATCTATAATAATGTAAACAATTCGAGCAAAATATTCGAATTTTGTACACGACGGAAGGCGGTTTTACCATTTTTTGCGAAAAATAATTATTTTCCACCAGGAAAACATTACATCTACTCTCCGTTCACAAGTACGAGTATCTATCCACTCTTAACTGTCATATCTTTAAGCTACTTCTATATTGATGACATTCAATTTGATCTCCACATCCGCATGCCGAACTCAAAGCTGCCAGCAACCTACTCGTATATACCCACCAACCCATTTTATCAGCCGTATAAAATATTTTCTTGATTGATGTGTCTTTCAATTCTGGCTCCCCTCATATTAAACATGCGGAAACACAAATCGCTCCTCATTCAACCAGAGTTGTTATTGCTTATGTATATATTGGACTAGTTTTACTACCATTTGTTAAAGAAAATGGAATATAACGTTACGTCTTGAGCAATTGATCAGTGAACTAGAACTGTGCGAACACATTAGCATTTCAAATTAATAAATTTAGTTTATATTTACATTGATAGCAATTCACTAAACTGATTGTTTCCGAAATTAATCAAACTCCAAACTAAAACTATTAATATTGCCAGATTTACCACTAACTAAAACTAATATACATACAAGTCGCAGCATATAAGTCTAGCGCTGAGCGAAGTATGGAGGGGATGGCTGCGCATGAGTTTAGTATGGCGGTCAACATGCGCAGCCATCCCCTCCACAGTACCTTCAGCGCTAGACTTACGTGCCGCTACTTGTACTCGTAGTACTAATAAATACAACACTTTTAAAAATAAGAGTACACGTGATTATTACATGTATTTAAGCCGTGTTAGTATGCATTTGTGCACGACTGATCGCTTCACTATACGAGTACCAGGCTAACGCAATAGGCATGTAAACGAATAATATATTGTGAATTCGTGGTTTGCAATAACTAAACAGAGCTTAGGAAAGTAGTCAAAATTAAACCAGAGAAAATATTAAACCATCTGTTATTAAATCTATATAATAGTGTCAGTAAGCCCGATTACAGAGGCGCCAGAGTAAATTTAATAGCAACGTAAAAAGCGTTCTCTCTATCGAATGCTTAAAGTGAAAAAGAAACAGAACTATGCTATTTAGCTAATATAATTACGATGGCACCTCTGTAATCGGGCTTACTGTCTTGATTACTTCATATTGATTCTTGAATAAGTGGGCTTGAGCATTTGGATTATCTTTAGACCTTCAAGGGTCTGTGGATGATCCAATTGCTTGTTATGTAGTAGTAGTTTATGTTAGTTTTAGGTTATGTATATCTTGTATTTAGTGGTAGTTAATAAAGCACTTGCCCTCGTAAAAAAAATCTTGAATTGACATATTGTTAACTTTCACCTAACGAAAGAATAAGTTACGTACAGAGTCATATTCTGTCACAAGAGTCTATAAGCCGCCGCTAATTCTGTCACAAGAGTCTATATACCGCTGCCGCCCCACCCGTGTCCCTCGCTCGCCGGCCGGCGCGCGCGCATAGCCATTAACGCCTGCTAAAATCGCAATAACACGTTCGCACACTGAACCTACTGTAATTTTATTAAGGAGCATTAGCATTGGCATTTTTGTATGACACTTAGAACATACGATTTTGTTTCTTACAAGCAGATATGGATAAGCAACAGTGTGCCGGTTGCAGAGCCGCAATACAGGATAAAAAGTTTATGAACTGTCATGGCTGCAACCAAAAGTATGATTTGCAATGCGCTAATCTCTCTCCGAAGCGCTATAAGGCACTTAACGATGAGGGTAAAAGGAAATGGAGGTGTTTGGAGTGTAACAGTAAGCTACCGAAGTCCGACAACACCAATACGCCGGTTCGAGCATCTGCCCAGCCGAAGCAAGCATCCAAAACCCAATCGAGTCCGGAATACTTGTCAACGGCAGATAGCAATGTCACACTGCGTAGAGGACAGTCGCCGGTTGGTAATTATATTACAGAGGACAAGCTAAAAGACATCCTTAAAGCCGACAAAGGTGAAATACGCAGCATTGTGGAGTCGAGTGCTAAGGGACTGTCAGAACAATTAGGCGCAATAAATATACAATGTGCGAGCTACCAGGAGTCGTTGTCGTTTCTAAGCAAACAAAATGATGAACTGCGTAAGGAGATGGCGGCATTGAAGAAACTTTTTGGAAGTACGTCTACCGAGTTAAAAGCTATCAAAGAAGAAAATAAAAGCTTAAAAGATAGCATCCAAGCCCAATCGACCAGAATTAAGGCATTAGAGGAAGAGAACCTGAGGCAGCAACAGTGGTCGAGAATGCAGAACATCGAGATCACTGGAATCCCTGAGAGCAAGGATGAGATTACTGTAGATATCGTCACTAAGCTGGTAAACCACATAGGGGTCTCTCTTCAACCGGCTGACATTGAGTTTGCACACCGCGTCCAGCCGCGCAACTCTACTAGTGCTGCTCGAGCTCGGGCTATCGTTGTCCGACTGAAGCAACGTACTACTAAGGATCACATCGTGGCTGCCGCTCGGAAATATCGTAATCTTAATGCAAAGGATCTGGGAATGGGAGTGGGAGGGAATGTTGGTCGGGTTTTTCTAAACGAGCATCTCACAAGAGAGAATAAACTGCTTCTAAATGCGTGCAAGCTGAAAGCTAAAGAAGCTAGTTTCAAATATATTTGGACAAAAAACTGCCGCATTTACGTACGAAGAAACGAGACCTCGCCTCCTATACTCATTTCCTCGTCCTCCGATGTCTCCAAAATTGTTTAAAAGAGCTTTACCTGTGTCTCATGCGTAACGTCGTGGTACTCTACAGACCCAGTCGCACTATAATTCTTATCACATTTTCTTGCTCGCACTTTAATTTACACATCTCACATAAATACAATCATATTTATAACACAATCTATATCACATTCTCTTGCGCACACTCTAGTTTACACACCTCATATAAATACAACCATATATCCTATACATTAATATATTATATGCATTATATACTTATATTTTCAGTTATGAATTCATTTAAAATCAAACGAAATCATGTTTTTCAGAAGCTGCTTAATTGGGTAAAAGCCATGTCTTATATCTTCAGATGGTTTGGTAATTTGATTAGCTACAACTCTGTCTTTCAAAATGGATAACACATCAAAAGAATTAAAGTTATTTTATCAAAATGTGAGGGGATTATGGACAAAAACTAACATATTCTATAAAAATGTAATGCTCTCCGAGTCTGACATTATAATGGTCACCGAGACATGGCTCTATGATGGAGTTTATGACGCTGAATTATGTGAAAACAAATTTAAAGTTTTTCGCAACGATCGTGAAACCTTAGGTGGGGGAGTTATGTTATTATGTCGCTCTACATTAAACGCTCGTTTGCGTCCTGAATGGGTGCGTGAGGATCTCGAATGCATCTGGGTCACTATTCCAGCAGCAAGCTTAGGCTCGTCTAGAGACCTTCACGTAGCTGTGGCCTACTTACCACCTAACGCTCTATTACCATCACGTATTCAGCTCTTATCACACATAGTGTCATCTGTCAGAGATCAGTGTCCAGATGATGATTTTTTAGTTGCCGGTGATTTAAATTTGCCTTGTCTTGATTGGTCTTCAGGAGAGCCTATTGTAATGAAAAAGGGTTCTGTTGATTTACAAAATGCAGCTACGGATCTTTTGTCGTGTTTCTCATACACTGGACTCTCACAATATAATTACATTAGAAATTGTAGTAATAATACTCTTGACTTAATATTCTCTACATTTTCACTTAGAATTAAATTATCTGAATCGCCTTTAATTAAAGAAGATTTGTATCACCCTGCGCTATCAATAACTGCTACTGATATTCTAATTCCTAAGCTTAAGCCCTGTTTTAGACTAAAGTACCAATACAAACGAGCTGATTATTCTGCGATGAATGGAAAGTTTCAGCAACAGGACTGGTCTTTTGTAACTTCATACTGTAATTTGGAAGATATTGTGAGTAAATTTTACTCAATATTGAATAGCGTTATTGATGAATTTGTACCAAAAGTTCGCAGTGGTGGTAGTTACACATATCCTTGCTGGTATAGTAGATCACTTATTAAGTTAATAAAAGAAAAAACTAAATTGCATAGAACTTGGAAAAAGCACAAAAATCCAGTTGACTATCTAGCATTTTCGAAGCTTAGAAAGAGACAAAAAATTCTTCAAGATGAATGCTTTGCATCATTTGTTGCTTATTCACAAGAAAAAATAAAGTCAAACCCTAAAGCTTTTTGGAGTTACATAAAATCTAAAAGAAAAAATACCACTGATTATCCAAATCTAATGACATACGGTGATGTACAAGTTGATGGACCACTAGATATATGTTCTGCATTTAATGATTTCTTCCAGCGCAATTTTAATACTTTCTCGGTGGATGAAAATTACTTGGCTCATTGTTCATTTAAAGAAAAATTATTGTCCAATAATATCATTTCTAATATCGAGGTATCTGTGGATGAGGTTCAAAAAATTATTAGCAACTTAGATATAAACAAAGGTGCTGGTAATGATAACTTACCACCAATTTTGTTCGTTAAATGTGTTAAATCTTTGGTTTACCCAATTACTTTAATCTTTAACAGATGTTTTCGTGATGGTTTCTTTCCCAAAATTTGGAAAGAGGCTCGGGTCGTTCCGGTTCATAAAAAAGGTCTTAAAACGGCAGTTGAAAACTATCGCCCCATTTCAATATTGAATGTTCTTAGTAAAGTTATTGAACGAATAGTTCACACTCATATCTATCCAATTATATCTTCAGCTATACCTCCTCAACAGCATGGTTTTATGAAAGGTCGGTCCACTGCCACCAATTTGGGTACTTTTATTGATTATGTCGCTACTAATATGGATGGTGGGTCACAAGTGGATGTGATCTATACAGATTTTGAAAAGGCTTTTGATCGTGTAGACCATGTTATCCTTCTACGTAAACTTTATGAGCTAGGTATTCGCGGTAACTTGTTGAGGTGGTTAGAATCATATTTATGCAAGCGTTCCCAGGCTGTTGTTGTTGGTGGTTATTGCTCTAACTATATAGATATAACTTCAGGTGTCCCACAAGGCTCTATATTGGGCCCGTTACTCTATGCGTGCTATCTATATGATGTAGGTGAAAGTATTCAGCATGCCAAATATCTCATGTATGCAGACGACATGAAGATTTTTATGAAAATTAATAAAATTAGTGATTGTTCGTTACTTCAAGATGACCTTAATCGTCTTGCTGATTACTATGAAAGTAATCGGATAGGTATCAATGTGGGCAAGTGTCACTGTGTCTCATTTACGCGCAAGAAAGATTCCCTTAACTTCGATTATCAGCTAACTGGTGTTGACATTTCTAGATCAAACATAGTACGAGACTTAGGAATTCTACTGGACTCCAAATTAACCTTCTCCAATCATATTGAATATATTATAAATAAATCTTATAAAAGTCTTGGCTTTATTTTACGGGTCTGTAAACCTTTTTCTGACATTAATTGTATTAAATTACTTTATTACTCTTATGTACGTAGTATTCTTGAATACTGTAGTACTATTTGGAATCCGTCGTACATCACATACATTAGGGACATAGAAAACATTCAACACAAATTCATAAAACACCTTAATTATAGAGCTCTTAAATATTCTACTAACTATGAAGACTCTTGCAAGTGCCACCTCCTAACTAGCCTTGAAAATAGACGCACCGTTTTGGATATGACCTTTTTACATGGCCTGTGTAATGGATATATAGATAATCCGGACCTATCCAAGAACATCCTGAGCTTTTGTACCCCAATGACTCGCACTAGACATACTAAATTATTTGCTGTATCACATTCTCGCACAAACTATGCACAGAATTCAATTGTCAATCGCTTACATAGAACATATAACATGAAATTTAATAATTTAATTGACATTTTTCATACCAAAAAAGAGAGATTTAAAAAAGAGGTGTATCACGTATTATATGACACAGTTAATGCATAAATTTATAGTATATTTAAGTATATGTTTAAATAAATATATAATTATGTACATATCACACACACACACAGACACACACACACACACAAATAAACAGCGCAACTATGTAATAAATACTCGTATTAAGTATGCTGTGAAACTGCAAAAAAAAAAAAAAAATTGTTTGGTAACATAGTATAAATCAGTTATTGGCCTTAAGTTTAGTTTTTAAGTTAATTTATGTTTTTTAAGGGCTGTTGATTTTAATTAATAAATAAAATAAAAATAAAAATAAAATAAGCTTTAACACCATTTTAAGAACTTCTTTGATGCCAGATTTTTCTCTTTTAAAATAGTTTTAAGTCATTATAGACTCGCCCCAGACTTATTGACATGACTGAAGTGTTCTAGAGACCACTTACGTTAAGCAGACGAACTCATTAACTGAATTTTTCACAGAAAATAAGCCTTAGAACTGTGCTGCCATTTTCAGAGGAGCCTGGTTTTTTTAGGGTTCTGTAGTAAAGCAAGGAGCTCTTATAACGCCCGTCTGTCCGTCTGTCCGTCTCTCCGTCTGTCCGTCCGTCCGTCCTAATGCTACAAAGGCTTATGACTTTCACATTTATGAACCAAACTACATGAAATTCGACATTATCATAGTTTTAGTATAGATCTTAATTTTAAATCCTTCATAAATACCTTTTTTCAAAATTTTATATTTTGGTGTTGGCTCTAACATATGTAAAGTGGGGATAATTTTTTTTTGTCAACCCTACCCCCCATCTGGGGTATCGTTGATGTCTTACCTAGAATCACACCGTCTTACCACCAAAATTTTACGCCTTAGCAAATATTTTAACAGTAAAAATTGCACGGATAAACAGTGTTTAAAGCGAGTTTGAATCTTGTGGTAAGGCGGATAGTGTCTAAGATAGAGTGGATAGTTGATCATGATTCGCGTTGTATAGAAGCCGCTTCCAACCAAGTTATTAGAGATGTAGTGGGAAGGGAGGGGAGGTCCACCAGTAGGTAGATGTTCTATGGCTAAAACGACGTACGAGTAGCCATATTGACTTATTCTTTTGCAAGACTATACCGGTACCGGGACCGCCAGGGATTGGAATGTTCTGCCGTCATTGTTTCCTGACAATTACAATCTGGATATCTTCAAGTCAAGAGTGAATAGGTATCTTCTAGGTCTACTTACTCAATCTTCGGCTACAACTTCGCTTTCCATCAGGCGAGTTGGTGGCCAAATGTAGCCCTATTATGCATAAAGAAATATATCCAAATAGAGTACAATTATTCCAACAAGCAAACCCGTGAAGCTGGTACAAGTAGAGCAAAACTTGTGCATTGATATTCAGCTTGGCTTGTAGTTTTGTCGGCAGTCGATAGCAAACTCAGATTTATGGCGCTCGGCTCGGTGCGATTTGCGAATGGAGGTATTCATCATTCGGACGACCGGTGGAGATCTTCGACGGCTCTGGTTTACTTTACTATACGCTGCACGTGTGTGGCTTTCTTGCTAACCTGATATTCAATATTGAATCATCCTCAGCCTTACTAATATTATATATCCGAATGTGAATGTGTTCACTGGACTGTTTGTTACTCTTTCATGCAGCAACGGATGTTGTTTCTTTCTCGGAAAATATAAAATCTTTTTATGTACTAGTGTGGCTAAGTGCTAGTTAGAAATACGAGTAGGTCACTTTGCAAAATGTTAGCTGTACTTTGTTTTATCCTTTATATTTTTAATATTTATGAAACGAACATGGTCAAGTTATAGTAAATTACAATAAATTAACTCATCTATTCTTAAGTAGTATATTTAATACAACTGTATGGTAATTAGTAGATATAGTAATTTTATATGGTTGGTAGATGAGAGTATCTATCAACTTTTTTAGTAAGTTATTGGCTAGAACACTATGTTGTGCGTAGCACTCAGATACTACGCAATGTAGCGTAAAATTTTGGCAACGAGGTTGAGTATTATAGTGAAACCGCTAAACTCAGACTTCGCCTGCGCGGTACAGGGGCGCCGGGGGAGACGACACAGGGGACTGAGACAGGCGCGGGCAGCGGGTCCCCGGCGCCCGCACCTGTCTCAGTCCTCTTTGTCGTCTACCCCCGCGCCCCCGTACCCGCGCAGGCGAAGTCTGAGTTTAGCGGTTTCACTATAATATTTGGAAATTTTATCTATGCATATATTTATTCAGCCTGTTCTACCCATTTATATAGGTAGGTTGTACCCTGAGTATAGTTTTTCTCTCTTTTTCGCAATTATCTTCTTCTTTTCCTCATCCATTGCCTCCGAAAATGTTTGATGATATCATTTGACCATCGGGCTGGTAGTCTGCCTTTATGTCTTCGTCCTTCTCTTATGGGTAACATTCAGTGACTGCATTGGTCTACCTGTTGTCGTCCCGTCAAGGCAAGTATACCGGCCATCTCCACTATAGCTTGGCAATGCGTGTGCCTTCGTCTTCGACTTGAGTGCAACGTTGAATTTCGTAGATTTGAAGTGAAATTTCTAATGAGACTTCCAACAAGGTTGCGTTAAACGTTTAACGCTACCATGGAGGGGGTATGAAAGCACTGTTGCGTTGAAGTTTCACTTCTTTCGCGAGGAGGGACTCCACTTGCACTTTTTTGTCTCTATATTTCCAGACGAGAAATTAATTTTGGAGTGCTGCTTATTGACTAGGCGTGATAGATAGCTGAAGATTTTTTGTCATGGTTTTTGAACCGCGTTACTGTTTGAATGTTTCAGTGGACGTCCGCTGCTGGGCATAGGCCTGTTTGGTCAAATTTAGTGCCAACGCAAACTTCTTAAATCTAAACCATACAGGATTACACCAACATGTAGGTCTGTAATCAAAGCGGAATATTAATCGACAGCGCGATGTAATTTCTAATCTTAGCAGTCCGTTCTCTTATGCCTGCTCCAAACTTTTGGGTCTCTTGAATATCGCGTGATATGAACAATATACCTACAAGTTATTTAGAAAGGGCGTACTAAGCCTGAAGGCAGTGAATCAAATCATTATTACGAACTACTTTTACTATGAGGTCACCTGGAATCCGAGATATAATTTACAGCTTTCCCATTCAAAATAACAGGTCAGTAGGTATCGATATAACGTATGAAACAGCGATTCCTTTCTCGAATTCCGAATTAGCCTCATAGTAAAAGTTGTTCATAATGAAGTTCTAAATCGCTTCCTTTCAATTTGGCACACCCTTTCCGAATGATCCTTCTCAAAGTCAGAGCGAATAGGTATCTTCTTAGTCAGCGTGTTTCATCTTTTTTTTTTTAAATTAATTAAAATATTAACCACAGACTCCAGGGTCTGTGTTTCATCTTCGACCATAATGTCTCTTGGCGTTGATGGTCAAGTGCTGACTTATTGGCGATAAAAAAAACGTAAAGTCAAGAAGGCCACAGCCAATTAATTTCGCCCTGCCTCAGCACATCCCGCCTTAAGTGTAAATCCTGCATTAGAAGATTAGAACCAAACACGTGTCAGAGACTTCGGTATCAAATAATCTACGGCCTGCTCGAGCTATTGTTTCTGTATTAGTTACAACCACAGAGCTGTCAAGTTACCGGGTACTGGGTTTAGTACGTGGTTGTAATATTATTTGATAACAGGAAGGTAACAGGTATCAAAATATCGGATATCGATTTAGCTAGACGAAGAAATCTTTACTACGGCTTCGGTACCTTGTATGAAATCTTTACAAAGATATGTGAGTATGTTTGTGTTGTTAAGAGGTATTGTTTTTTTACGAGGGGGAAATCTTCGAAAGATGCCTGACTGCTTTGGGGTGCAGTCGGGTTATGTAGGATTGTTCCCACTAAAACCCCCTCGGTGGCCAGCATTTGTGCCTTCTTGGGAGCTCCGGGATCTCCAAAAGATACGCACCGGTGCTTCCAGCACTTTGTGTGACTACTCGCCTGGTAATAGAACCAGGCTTGTGCGGTCCTCTACGACAGCGTTGCTACACACGCTGTCGTCCTCTTTGGGCCCGTTTGAGTGGATGGCCAGAGCCTTTTAGTAGGCTCCTACTACAGGCAGGGGATACTGATGCCGTATTCTAGTGCCCCGGCATCGGGGCAAACTGCAAAAAATAATACTCTTCCGTGGAAGTCGGGTAACAAAAAAGTAAGTATGTTCATAAAATATATGCCTTGGGTCAGAGTTAAGCGCTTAAAGACCAGTGATATAGTTAAGCGGTTAATACGATTGGGGCATACAAGTAAACGTGTCATACGAGCCACGATAGCGCTCAGTTGAAAAAAGCCACCGGTGGTCACCCATCCGATGACTGACCGTACCGAACGTCGCTTAACTTCGGTGATCGCTGAGAAATATCTAGACAAATCACAGTACACTACAACGTGTAAATGAATTAGAGTAATATAAAAAAAATTGAGCACGGCACCAAAGATGCCATAAATCTACTCTGCTAAACGAAAATGTAACATGACGTCATAAATTTTGATTAAATTATTGTTTAATGAAATCAAAGGCGTGCCCAAATGTCCCATAATTTGTTTAGCAAGTATAATTTCATTTTGCTAATGGAAGAAACGACAGCTTCGTCCAAACCTATGTAATTAGAACAATACGAATGTAAAAATCCTAAAAGGTTTTGTTGCGGGACGCTCGAGGCGGATCTTTAAACTTTTTGCGGCAAAAACCCTGTTTCTAGTATTCATTGAAGGACAGACAGATTTTAGAAACTAGTACTAAATATTGTAGGTAAGCGTTTAATTTTGTTTCTTTAGGTTATATATCAGTACAAGAATTGCAAATGGCATTTATTTTATTAAGTTTGGAAAACTATCGACGTTACTACACTAGTTAGTTTGTGAAACTAAAAAGTATACAAAGGGTAACAATTATTACTCAATATCGTTTTGAGCAACACTATAGTAATTAAAAAAAAAAAAAAAACTTTTACAATTGCGCGTACACAGCCTGTAGCATTAAGTTGAAGTGAGATCATTTCATGATAAAAATAACAATATTGGATCATTTATTGTGGACTATTACTAATATTTATTCAATAAAATTCTTTCATTGAACAATAGATTAGTAAAATGTAGTAAAAATATATTGAATAAATGATAAATATATTGTATGTAAACGAGCGCTCGGACCTAAATTGGCAAGTTTAATATTGTTTACATTGCAACCGTCGGGGCTCGGGTAAACAAACAGCGATTATGAAATGGCTCTACATTAAGATTATATTTGCTGGTCCAGGATAATCCATTCAACTTATTTTCTTGATATATACAGATAATTAGTTAAAAAGAGAGTATTTTAAAAATAATTACCATTATTCATCCAACGTCCAGTTTACCACGGCATACTGCAGTCCGGAGCGAGCGTCGCCGTTCAAGAAGTTCCACCCAAGTTGGGCATCACAAGTGTTAACGACAAAAGTCACGGAAAAGTTTGGTTATGTAAATCAATTTAGTTGTTGTGGGAGTGAGGGGGTGGGGGTCGCGGGTCGCGGCGAGTGAGGCCAAACAAGCGCGCGAGAGGGCCCCGGAGCGGCGCGGCGTGGACTGCGGCCTCCTTGCCTCCCGCCGCCGCGCCGGCCGCGCGCCTGCGCTCGCTCCGCTCTCCGTACTCTCTACACTGTAACCGCTCACCCATCACACCAAATTTTTCTCATCGCCCGTTCCAAGTAAATTGCGAAACCGCCGACCGCCCGATGAAGGCAGCGAAGCGCCGAGGGGATTCGCCGGCGATGTAATCACCTAAGAACAACAAGGCGGGATAACGAGCCAACCTTTTTCTTATAACCAGAGCTAGTAATTCACACTCCACTTGATCTAATAATCGACGGCCAGATTAGCATTTGTTTGGGGAAATTTAATTATAGCGTCGGGCAATCTTTACTGCAGTTGTGTTGGAATGTTTGTAGAGGTGTCTCCGACTACACTAGAGGGAGGTTGAATGGTGCTCTGTAGTCGTAAATATATACAATAGAGCCTTATTGACTTTGTATTGTTAGAGACTCATATGACACAATAAAGAATTAAATTACCAACAAAATCTTAACAGCTTAGTGCAAAAGTGAAACATTAAGGCTGGAAATTAAATAAACAATAAATGAAAGCTTTCAGATATAATACTGTATTTGTTTCTGTGATGCTTTTTGAGACACAAGCAGTGGTACCGGTTACTATACGATACATGTATTTTTTTTTACAACTTTGACTTGGCTTTCGTGTGAGTGTTTCTATTTCTCAGCACTCACTCTATACAGGGTTACTTCCAATTAATTAGCACCCTTTTAGGGGCTTATTCTGTACATCATAACTAACAACTTTTGTTCTGCGACATTTCTCAAAACTAAAAAAAAAAATGTTGTTTCATAGAAAAATATCGTTCACCCGCGACAAAGGCTCTGTAAAATGTATGGAACAGTCTTTTTTTTTGAGTTCTGACAAAATTCGCAAAACAAAAGTTGTTAGTTTTGATGTACAGAATTAAGCCTCTATAAGGATACTAATTGATTAGAAATAGCCCTGTTTTATTTAAGTCTGGTCAGTTGTCATTGATATAAGTTTTGAAACCAAACAATTTCTATGGCTAAAGTGAGTAATTTCGTATAGTCTGGGTGGCTAGCCCTGGCGTCAAGAGTTTTTAAGCCGCCTGAAGGCCTCAGACATCAGGCTATGGCAGAAAAGAAGAGAAACTAATTCTTTTCGTCGGTAGTTTAGACACTAATAGACGATGTTTTTGTCTGTTTAAATCCTTCTAGACCCAAAACACTAAATTAGTTTTAATCTTTATTTCTCGGAGTTTCATTATCACAAAGTACCTACTCGTAAACATAATAAATTAAACATAAACACAGAAAGCTAACAACTACAGGCGGGGAGATTTTTCTAGCATAATTATACTAAATAGGCCTGGGATTTATCCGCTACGAAATAAAAAGGGAAATACACAAACAAGCCACGTTTTCAATTAATTTCCTTTTAGCGCAACTTTTATCGGTTGCCTTGGTATTTAGAACCCGCAGTCCCTTTTATCCAGATTAAAAATTCTACAACACATGTGGGGCCGCCGATGGGCCAAGCTTTTTATTAAAGTTAGACCGCTGACACGTAGAGAGGTAAGTAGATACGTCAGTAAGTAGATACGTCACCGTGCAAATACCTTTCCTTGTCAAATCTATTACTTTAAATTTTATTTTTGTATGTTTTATGGGAATAGGTTATTTGACAAAATTGAAAACATACTATTGATTTTGGTAATCCTTAAAGATAATAACCTGAAAAAGACATATTTCACTCTATTTAAACTAAAATGTGTCTAATTTTCGTAAATCGCACGAAATAAATTACGATATTTTTTTATATTTTATCTGTGACGTGAACGCTCCAAGAAGGATGGTAACTCACACGATAGTAAACAAGAATTTCTCGATTGACTATTGTTTGTGTATTTTGTGATTTCGGAGTAATATAATTGGACCTGTAAGTTACTTTTGAAGTATTTTTGGTCAGTTTTTAGATTTGAACTAGTGTATTTACTAACGTTATTTACTAGTGTGTGACTTCAAAGACCAGCGCCATTACAGAATGTCGTTTTTGGCGGGATCTTGAATATCTATTCTTTAACACAGATTTTCATCGTTAATACAGTAGATCTCTCGGAAATAAAAATGTAGTGTGCTTATTGTGTACTAACGAATAATTTAAAACGATATCCAATGCCTAATCAAATAGCCTATTACCACGCAATAAAATGTAAAAGACATAATATTAAACAATTTCTCACTATCCCGACCGTTTCACCGATATGGATCGATCGTGGTCTCTGGTTGACTTCATGTTATTGCTGTCAGGCATGAAAGTTTAAAAATAGTACGTGAGTAATATTTCCTATGAGTGACATCGCAGAAAAAGATCAGTTTGTGTGTTAACCATTCTTATGAGTTGGAAAGACCCTGGATAAAGCGCGGAAATGACCTGGATAATTATTATTTGTAAGGGCCGGGAGACCGGCTTAGTCGAGTTTGAGATCCACTATTGGTCCTACAGAATAAGTGCAGCATTATTTTAAAATAACACTAAAAAAGTTTATCATCGATGGCTTAACACTTTGACACTGATTCAAAAACACATATTTACTTGCAAAATAATGAAATTGACGTGGGAAACATTAAATACATAAAACATTGGTTGTTACGTGATAACGTCATAATTATGTATCACAAGCTAAACGTTTAGGCGTTTCGTGCGTGCAGCTGGCGTTCATCGATTTATCTGTAAAAAATGTTCCCGACCCGACTACTATGGCGGGAACTATGTTCAGTCGTCGTCCTTATTTCTTCAAAGTGGACTGTATCTGTGGCGTTCGGCGAGGACGACGACCTAGTAGTGAGATAGCTAGGCCGGGAACTTGATGTGGCTGGGGTTGGAGAATACTTGAAGAAATACCACGTGGCTCGGTACTAAGGCGCTCCTTGAGTTGGCTTGGGCAGGGATCTTCTGAGAGCGTGTGTTCTTGTCGACGGTCGGCGGATGAATGAATGGACCGCGCGGAACGTGCCGCGCCGGCGGGTGGCGGCGGCGTCGCGAGTACCTGGGACCGCGCGGCCCTAATCAGGCGCGGCGTTCGTGTGAGCGGGACGCAGCGTCGGATGTGCCTCTCGCTCGCACCTCTATTGCCTGATTGTTTCCCTAACTATATTCTCAAATTCCTATTGTCGTTAGCTCTCAGGAAAACCCTAACCCAATGAATACTCAAGGAGGTTATGCATTTATTCATAAGCTTAACCTATTTTACAAATTGGACTTTTAGACTAGCTTATGACAATTTATGCTATGGCTATCTAAACTATGACTATCTCCCAAGAATCATAAAACAATAAGGCACAGCTGCGCTGGCGGCACTATCTATGGGATTAACAAATTCACAAAAACATTAAACATTAGTTTTACAATTACGGCATCCTATTGCAATATAACGATATTGCTTTCTTTGAATTTAAGACAATGATTATGGTCAAACAGTACAAATAACTTTACGATATCCTTTTCGGAAATTATATCGAAGAACTATTCTTTGGCGGTATGGAATAACCTAGCACCTGGTTATCGCTATCGTTTTACGGCTTCTCAAAGATACCGACTGGCTTTTGTTTAGCCCCTGGGAAAGCATGCTCGATCCCTAACAGTACTATAACTATCTTAAATTCTACGTTTATTATTTCCATCAGTCCTATTTATATTCGTAACATATTCTAGCCCGTCGCGAATATCCTCCCGCCGTGTAGTGTCGTCATCTCGGTGCGGCACTGCATTAATCCTGATGAGCGGCGGGCAGGACGATCAACTTCTTCACGGGCCTTCGCAGAGTACCTCCGGCGGTGCGGGCGTCGACGACTCGGGTGACGCCGTCCGAGCCAGGGTAGACGGCGTCAACAACCCCCCGCGGCCATGTGTTGCGCGGGAGGGCGTTGTCCTCGATGACCACGATGTCGCCGATTCTTACTGGGGGCCTGCGGCTGTGGGGCTCCCGCCGGTACTGCAGGTCGGGTAGGTATTCGCGTAAATCCAGGCCCACGAACGTGAACGGGCGCTGATGATGGGCCAGGCGGCAGGCGGGGTGATCGCCTGTAGCGGGTCTCGGCGGTGTGTCGTGTCTCATGCGGCACGGCAGGCATCTGTGTACGACCATCTTGGTCGTCGGTCGGAGGCGCAGGATCCAGCATAGCTGTCTGCACTCGCTGATGGTGGCTTTGACACCGCTGTGATGCGGTCTTCTACGTACAAAGTTGATGAGTAGGCGGACTTCGTGTCGGTTGCCGTCGAGTACTGGCGGCGACTTGAGTTCGTCGTGAATGCCGCTGGCTGCTTGTATGCGGCTGTTGAGCTTTATAAGCCCGTCTTGGTAGATAAGTGATAGCGATCGGAGTCGACTATTAATGGCGACCGCTCGTCCTTCCCGTAGGTCACTTATCTCTTCGGCGAAAGCGTTCTCTTGGCTCGAACGCCATATTAATTTCTCGGCGCGTCGTAGCACGTCACCGTCTAGCTCGCGTAGGCGCGTAGCGGGTCCGTCGCGAGTCTCAACGCGTTGCTTTATTCTGTTCGGGCTCTTCGCGCCCCTCTTCCATGTCGGATTGCGAAGTGGGTTGGCTCGCGTGCGCCTGTAATAGGTGCGCTCGCGTCTAGGTCGGCACAATTCCACAAACTGGATGACTCGTACGGCGGCGCGTAGGTATCGTTCCCACTTAGAGAAATGTACCGGGTCCGGGAGCGTGTTGGTCACGCGGGCGTGTGACGTAGTGGTCACGTGACATCTTTGGTCGGGGTCGAGCGCTCTTTGTTCGGGGTCACTCTGCGGGTTTTTGAGTGCCACGGTGAGTCCTTCGATCGCGAAATATCTCCTCAGCTCCTCGTCTATGCGGTCATCCGGCGTGGCTTCGGCAAGGTGAGCTACGAAATGGACTCGATGACCGAGGGCGCGAGTGCTGGTCCCGTGGAGCACCCACCCGAGCGGTGTGAGCGATGCCGCTGGCTGGTCGCGCCGCCCCCGGCGTGTGTCTGAGGCGAGGAGGAGCGGCCAATTATCCTGACCAATCAATATTTTTGGTCTCGCCATTCCTGCAGGCAACAATGTTTTCAGCTCTTCTAAGTGGTGGCAATCTCGGAGGTCTTCTTGAAGGACTTGTTGCGGTGTGAGGCGCAGATTGTCTATTGTTCGCAACCGTATCCGTTGCGGCGCACTCGCTCGGCCGCTCAGAGTGAGTGAGACGCGGCGTGAGCGCGACGAGTCCACCTTATTGTTCCCGATGGCGTTTATATGGAGCGGGTCCGTTGGGCCCTCGGCCCCGATGCGGTCGGCAAGCTCCGAATCGATGAGAGATACGGTGGACCCATCGTCTAGTAGGGCCCAAGTCTCCGCTTCTCCCGCCGGTCCCACGACGGTTATCGGCGCCATCTTCAGATATGCGGACGGAGCGTGCGTCGTCCACGTCGACGTGACCGTCTCGGTCGAGTCTTCCCGCTTCTCTTCTCTTTTGTGGTGAAGCAGGCTGTGGTGGGTGTAAGCGCACTCGTCGATGCCGCACCTCCGTGTCTTACAGTGGTGTGTCTTGGTGCGGGGGCGCAGGCACTTAAAGCACAGGTGATTTTTCTTGGCGATGTCCCACCGCTCGTCGACCTCGGCCTTCTTAAAGTCGGGACATGTAGGCGTATTGTGTCCCGGAGTCTTGCACGTCGCGCAGGTGCCCTCTTTCGTCTGCATGGTGTATGCGCGTTCTGTTCGTCGCTGTCTGTTGTCCGGTTTCAGTGTCGGCCGGTCGTCGGGCTCGGGCTGCGCGTACGGGCTGCATAAGTCCGCCTCGCGTTTGAGGAAGCGAGACAGCTTGATAAGGCTGGGCTCCTCAGTCGACTGGGCAGCGGCGAACTCGAACCACCGATGGCGTAATATCGGCGGCAGCTTTTCCGAAACGACGGTGGTGACCTCTGGGTTGTGTAGATAGGTCACGCGGTTCAGGGCCTTAAGAGCAGCGACGACATTCGCGACTTGATTCGCAAAAATGCAAATCTCTCTAGGGCTGTCGCTGAGTTTCGACAGGGCGCGCAGGCGTGCAATCTCTGTCGTGGCTATAGCGTCCGGCCGTCCAAATCTCGTCTCTAGTGTGGCCATCACTTCAGCGGGATCCGTCAGGTGAAGTAGCAGGTATTCCACCGATTCACGAGCTCTCCCCTTTAGACAGCGTCGGAGTCTCGCAGTGTTTTCTGACGCTGTGTACTGCGCGGCGGACTCGTTGTAAGCTGCCTTGAATGAGAGCCATTCTTGATGCGCTCCTCCGTAGAAGGGTAGCTCGTGGAAAGATCTCGATGGCGCACTGGATCTGGCTTGCTGGCTGGACAATATGATGGCTTCAGCGAGTTGGGCGATGTCGGACTTCGGGGTCACTGGGACGACGGCTCCCTCTGTCGGACGTGCAGCGATCGGTATCGCGCTGGAGGGCTTGAGCTGCTCGGCGGTGGCAGCTGGGCTGTCGTACGACGCTGGCGGCGGCATGAGAGGAGGGGCCGTGAGCTCTTTGTGCTCCTCTTCGGGCAGCGCGACTTGGTTGAGCCAGGTACCGATACGCTGACTTTGTTGCGCTGCGACGACGTCTTCTTCTGTGATTGTCGTACGGGCGTCTTCGTCTTCATCGAACTGGCTTTCAGCTTCGATTGTGGCTATTCGGGCGGCGGCGAGCTCTACTTGTAGCTGAGCTTGCTTTTCTTTGGCGCGAATGTGTTCCTCCTTCGCCCTTGCTAGCTTGAGGAGGCGTACGGAGGCTCGGCTGGACCGTCTCGACGTGGACGGTGCGTAGTCGTCCATACGGGGCAATACCGAGACCGGATTGATCGATGAGGCGGTCACGGTGGTTGTGGGGTTAGTATGCCCACTTTTGAGGTGCGTTGTGAGTACTGGCGGCGGGCACAGGAGACTCGCAGCGCTGACAGTGGTCGCAGACGTCGACGTGACGGGTGCGATCAGTCGCGACGGATGAAGTAGGACCCCACGGTCGGGTCCCGTCGGCGAAATGTCGGCGTATGTCGTGGGCCGGGAGGAGGGTTCTGGCAGCGGACCCTGCGGCGCCCCCGGAGTCGAAGGTGATTCATCGATGCGCGGCGCGGTTTCTGTGTGGGAGGAGGGCGGCGGCGGTGCGCCCTGCGGCACTCCCGTATCGCGGTTGTCGATGCGCGGCACGGCTGGCAAGACGTGGGAGGAGGGCGTCGGCGGTACGCCCTGCGGCACTCCCGTAGCGTCTGTGTCGACGCGACGTACAGCTCTCGCCTTTTCTGAGCGTGTTAGCACCATCTTGATTTCTTCTTTCTTCTCAAAATCCGGCTCGAAGGACCAAATGTTCCCGACCCGACTACTATGGCGGGAACTATGTTCAGTCGTCGTCCTTATTTCTTCAAAGTGGACTGTATCTGTGGCGTTCGGCGAGGACGACGACCTAGTAGTGAGATAGCTAGGCCGGGAACTTGATGTGGCTGGGGTTGGAGAATACTTGAAGAAATACCACGTGGCTCGGTACTAAGGCGCTCCTTGAGTTGGCTTGGGCAGGGATCTTCTGAGAGCGTGTGTTCTTGTCGACGGTCGGCGGATGAATGAATGGACCGCGCGGAACGTGCCGCGCCGGCGGGTGGCGGCGGCGT
Source organism: Hypomecis atomaria (assembly GCA_964007245.1). Lineage (NCBI taxonomy): Eukaryota > Metazoa > Arthropoda > Insecta > Lepidoptera > Geometridae > Hypomecis > Hypomecis atomaria. The sequence continues at coordinate 23,905,107 of OZ023287.1, read as the reverse complement.
CGCGAGTACCTGGGACCGCGCGGCCCTAATCAGGCGCGGCGTTCGTGTGAGCGGGACGCAGCGTCGGATGTGCCTCTCGCTCGCACCTCTATTGCCTGATTGTTTCCCTAACTATATTCTCAAATTCCTATTGTCGTTAGCTCTCAGGAAAACCCTAACCCAATGAATACTCAAGGAGGTTATGCATTTATTCATAAGCTTAACCTATTTTACAAATTGGACTTTTAGACTAGCTTATGACAATTTATGCTATGGCTATCTAAACTATGACTATCTCCCAAGAATCATAAAACAATAAGGCACAGCTGCGCTGGCGGCACTATCTATGGGATTAACAAATTCACAAAAACATTAAACATTAGTTTTACAATTACGGCATCCTATTGCAATATAACGATATTGCTTTCTTTGAATTTAAGACAATGATTATGGTCAAACAGTACAAATAACTTTACGATATCCTTTTCGGAAATTATATCGAAGAACTATTCTTTGGCGGTATGGAATAACCTAGCACCTGGTTATCGCTATCGTTTTACGGCTTCTCAAAGATACCGACTGGCTTTTGTTTAGCCCCTGGGAAAGCATGCTCGATCCCTAACAGTACTATAACTATCTTAAATTCTACGTTTATTATTTCCATCAGTCCTATTTATATTCGTAACATATTCTAGCCCGTCGCGAATAAAAAATAACACAACAAAAACAGACTAAGCTTCAACAAACGTATCTAGCTAATCCGTACTCTACTCATGTTTAACCACACGTGAGAAAAGCAACATATCTCTAGTAAAAATCATATGGGCAGCGTTTATCTAACCGTCGCAGGCAAGCGCCGTTTTCAGGATTTAGGTTACAACTCACAAGCTTTAATTTGAATTCGCGTCTGCCTTCAAATCTTGTAGTTCTAACGATATATTCTACTACAGTTTTAGTTTTTTGCTTCTGCTGTATAGTTTGACTTTACTCTGTATTTATTAAAAAATTGCGGTAAAAATATTTGAAGGTTTTTCACCCCAAGTTTTAACAACGAAATGGTTCGTGTTTAATTGAAGTATATGTATAGGTATTTATAATCAAATGTATATTTGGTGAATTAAAGTTTCAGATTAAAGATTAAATTCATAAAATGATATGAAAATTCAAGGTGGATTGATGATCTAATTAAGATTGTAAGTTTGAGCTGGATTAATGCTCGGTTTTACTCAAATATAGGAAGAGTCTATTTCCAAAAAAGAAATGCTCAGTGCAATAATAATGATGATAATGATATTTCAACATAAGTTTTCAGGACTTTTAAAAAAAATTAGAGGGAGTAACTTCCTTTTTATGGCACCTGGCACCGCATGGAGTAGGCCTTGTACCTACCAAATTTGGGTGCCCAAATGAAATATTTAAGTTTTAATCTAGGTATTATTAATTTTTAAATATTTAATTTGGGAAATAAAGGCTGTTTCATTTTATTAATTTATTTTATTAACTTGCTTTTTATTTATTTTTAATATAGTCGCAACTGTTGCGTAAGATGCGTTACCAGACAAAAGGACAGCTGGACTTTATGAATTGATAAATATAATTTTATATGTCAATAGATTGGTACTTTTTAATTTCATCATATATATCATGTGATAAATGTCGTTTAAAATATGTTGGTACAAATATTTTAATAAAAAATGACTTGAATATGAAATATAATGTTTGTGAGTTAGCTACGTAAATTGCGTTAAAAAATTAAATCATGTCTTTACTTTAGCGCTGAATAAATGATCTTAAATATTAAATTCTTATGAATAATTAATAGCAACTGTTTTTAACTTCACCCTACTGAAGCACAAAGAAACTGAACTAAGTAAACTAACTTATTGGTTTAGCCAATCTAGTTGAATATTAATTTTCAAAAAGGTGCGAGTGACTTTCAAAGTTTCAGTTAATTTATAACTGTTTTTATACGAAGCTGAGTGCTTCGGAGTTCACAGACTTTCTTGCAAGCTGCTTCATCCATCCCACACAGTTGCTTCTTAGAGACGATAAATCAGTGAATTGAATTTTAATGCAATTTGAAGTAAGTAGGTAATGCAAGACAATCCGCGAAAAATTCTGAATTGTAGATGAAGATACGTTTATTTACATTAAATACATGCGTTTGATGTCGAGTTACAATATAGTCGTCACCTGCTCAACAATGTTAAATATCACAGTCAAATTACAATATATTATTATTGTCCATTTGTTCTGACCTGTGAAAGGTCTCGTTCTTCGAACATAGAAATAAAATTGGTTGTCTGTAAAGTCGGTGTACTGACGATAGTTGAACGTGACAACGTCTTAAGAAAATACTGATGGAATGGTAGCATTTTTCAAAAGAAAATTACATGGAACGCCTCAGAGCGAGGTAACGCCGCATGAGTCATGTTTTTTCGTGCGTGCAGCCGGTGTTCTATCGAATTATAAGACGTTGTCACGTCAAAAATATAGGGCCTTTCGTTCTCAAATATTGGGCAATAAAAATGACTGCAAAATGTAGCCGCCTTACCATAAAATATTTAAACACGCTTTAAACACTGTTTAACCGTGCAAATTGTACTGTTAAACATTGCCTAAAGCTTGCGTAAAACTTTTGTTGTTAGACGGTAGTTGTTTAAATTTTATTAGGTATGTGTTACCAAATAGTAAGCCTACCTGGCATGCGCAATATGAAAAAGCTGAGTAAAAAGCAAGTCATACAAATCACTTCAAGGCATGACGGTGTCAAGTTATAATATTATATTACTAGCTGACCCGGTGAACTTCATTTCTCCATCTGTCAACTGTCAATGACAACTTTAACGTGCAGGAACATTTTGTATGGGAAAATTAAATTCATGTTTTTACTATATTACTCACTGCATTTTACTATATATTTTCTCACCGTTTAAACCTTCCCTTAACATCCACAAATATTTCAAGATCAAAATTAGCCAAATCGGTTCAGTCATTCTCAATTTTTATCGAGACTAACAACCACGATTCATTTTTCTCTATATATATATACATATATAGAATATAGATAGATACATTACGGATATTTATTTTTATTTTAGATAGGATCGCGTTGGACCACATCTTGGACCTACATCCTGATGCAAAGATGCGGTTTAAGATGTAGCACGCTTAAGTATCAAATCAAGAGTATCTGTTTACATTTGATTTGAAGATCTATATGGACTGAAACAAATCCACTAGACAACAGTTCCACATTCTTGCAATGTACCTATAATTATTTAATTTTACTTATAGTTTTTTAAGCCATGGTGGTCAAGATAATTATATTGAAACTCGCCTTACAATCGTGAGGTCGTGTGTTCAAATCTCCGGCCCCGTACCAATGAGTTCTTTGGAATTTATGTGCGGAATCTAACACCACTGGCTTTTCGGTGAAGGAAAACATCGTGAGGAAACCTGCATACGTCCGTAGAAGAAATTCGATGGCGTATGTGAATCCACCAACCCGCACTGGGCCAGCGCGGTGGTTATGGCCCAATCACCCTTCCTGGGTAGGCCTACGTCCTGCAGTGGACTATTAAAAAGGCTGGTACAGTGTAATACCGTACTTATAATTTTTAGGGTTCCGTACCCAAAGGGAAAAACGGGACCCTATAACTAAGACTTCGATGTCCGCCTGTCCGTCTGTCTGTCTGTGTGTCTGTCACCGGGCTGTACAGTTCTCATGAACCGTGACAGCTAGGCAGCTGAAATTTTCACATATGATGTATTTCTGTTGCCGCTATAACAACAAATACTAAAAAGAGTTTAAAATAAATATTTCAGGGGGCTCCCATACAGTACAGAACACTCCGTGCGCGAGTCCGACTCATACTTGGCCGATTATTTAACTTGTTGTCACATAGCATTGCTTCAAACTTAAGAGTATAATTTCACTATCTCCAATGATCAATAGTTGGAAAGCATTTCATATCGCGCGCCCGCACGCGGCGACATTCCCCGGGCCTCCCGCGCCTACGTGAGCACCTCGCTCCTTAAATATCCCAATAATAGCTGTTTCACGCGGGTTTTTTCACGCTACTTTCACTTCTGTATGAACTAAATAGCTCTCTAAAAAATTTGGATTAATCCCTAGCTTTACTAACATTGTAAATTCGAAAATGTGTTTGTCGGTTTGTCGGTTTCCAGGCGGCAATAGAGCAACGAATAGACTTGATTTTCGGTATGGGTATAGTTCAAAGGTTGGGACATAAGCTACTTTTTATCAAAAAGCAAAAGCCAGTTAAATGACGCCAATTCATGAATTTGAATTATTTATCTCAACTTGTGTAGGTCACTTTTGTTTTCGTCTGTATTGTACTGTAAGCTTATTCCTATATATTAATTATTTATTTAATATTTGGCCAAAAATAAACGTGATCGTCTAGTAAATATCTCACTCAAATGGACCCTTCATCGTTGTGTAAGATTTACGTTGTGTTTTTAAAAATAAATTATGAAATAAATAGTGAACTTAAAGTAGTAAAGTAGTTCCAACACTAGCTTATGTAAATTTATAAATCAATAGAAAACAATAGGTGTTGCCAGTTCATTGTATAATCAGAAATAAATAAACGAAAAGTCAATAAACGCCAGCACAAACAAGAAAACATTCGCTTAGCACATAAACACATAATGAAATGAAATTAATGGGATTTAAATCTGGTAAGATGACATAAAAGTCAATTGGACCTTTATGTTATCCTACAATACGTCATGAACGATATAAACGAAAACATAAAATCAGTCGTGAAGTTAAATAAAAGCATGCAACTTAGCTTGTCTTCCGGCTATCTGCTACACCTTACAGTTACAGCGATCGGTAGTCCGCAGTCTGTCCTTCTTCTCTCTTCGTGGCCAACATTATGCTAAAAAAAATAGTGATTAATGACATTAGTATAATGAGAATAATATTATCTGCCCCTCTGAGCTGCGCCAGACTGCATCGCTGCTATCACCATCCTCTGAAAGGAAAACAGGTATAGGATTTGGAGTTTAGATCTATAAGATCTATAAAGGGGAAAACCTAAGCGAAATAGAATGCAAGGCTCCCTGCCAACTCTACACCTTGCTCCAAAGTTGACCAACAAATCCGTCAAGTTTAACCCTAACCACGCCACTAAAGACACTAATTCTTCAAACCTTCTTGTCTCTTACTGATCATCATTCATTCATCTCTTAATCCAGTCATACATCCAAACACTCCTTTATTAAAGTTAGAACCTAAGGTTCTCAAATTTTGTTATTATTTAAGATTCCCTAAGCTAAGTAGTTGACCAAGAGATTTCCTCATGACTCGAAGTGATCCCTACAGGAATATCATGGTCGTGTGGTGTGTGTACCTAGTGCATGTTCGGATATCCGGTTGCGAGATAGCAACCGCTAGCAGGTCACTATTTCGGCCGGATATCCTGTGTATCCCTCCCTGCTGCTGCTCCTGGCGGCCGGCTTTCCCTGCTGGAAGGGTGGGGTTCGAAGGGCCCGACTCTCACATCTGACCAGCTTTAAACCTTCGCCCGACTCTTATTCGAGTTATCTAGTGTGCACGTGTGTAAGAAAGTGATTCTTCATATTAATTTTTATTTGGGGAAAAGAGACCTAATTCCAATAAGATTAATTTCCGTTTTGTGTTAGTTTATGATGAAAACCTTCAATAACCGAATACTTTTGTCAATTACAATTATCCATCATGTTTGTTTGTTTCAAAATATGAAATCATGTAGGGATAAATATCCCAAATCTCGTACAGCATTCATAAAACACGAACTTGCAGCGAGAACGTATAAGTATTTTGAATCTCGTTCAATATACACGAACTCTGAACTCCTATGTCTGATCTCCATAGATGTTTGATCTTCTTATATAGATCTCTGATCTCCTTATCTCCGGAATAAGGTAAATACTGTTATATTTTTATAACAGCATAATAATATATGTACAGCTTAATGTGTTCATATATCCAAATATCATGAGAATAAATCAGCAGATGTGCAATATGAGGTTATCAAAAGTTTTCATTCAAATATGTTATTGTTTCGTTTGTACCGGAACTATAGAACAGCCTAGCTAAATGTAGTTAAATTTAAATATTTAGCAGCACTCATCCACTCGGTCTTTCCAAACACACATCCTATGAGTCCTAACGTAAGGAAAACTAATAAATAGTCTACCCTTAGATGGCCCAAAACAATGTAGTGGCGCGCTGCTTCTGAAAGAAAAGGACTTTACGCTACCACTATTGTAATTTGCCTATCAAGTAATCTGATAAGATGATGGGAGAGAAACGGAGTCTAAGGTAGAACCGTACTTATAGTACCGCCACCTGAAATGTTAAATACTTTGAGAATTAGGCCTGAAAATAAATACCTTGAAAAAATATGTATTAGTTAGAAATCTTTCTGAGACCTGAGGCAACACAAAACTTTATCCTTGATACTGGAGAACAGCAGGAAGTAGCTATAAATTGATTATATTACTTAGATGAAAGATAACATCATCAAATATCTGATTTGATCAAAGCTATCAGGTACTACAAAGACGAATCCTTGAAAGGCATCGCCAAAGGTCTCAAAGAGATTTATGATGTATCACTTTCACAACACAAACACTATAATGAGCCTTAATCGACGAAGGCTTTTGTTTCACTTTTACACTTGGGAAATGAGCAAAGCGAGCGAGCTCTAATTTCAAAATTTTCACACGCGTTATAATTTAACACCTGAACTATTTTCAAAAGCGAGTATTCTTTACCGCGACCAAACCCGAACTGTCTCTAAAAGCCCTAGTTAATTTTCAGTAAAATCATTCTAATCTCAACGAATCCCATTCCTGTCAAACACTTCAAAAAATAATTATAGAAATATTGATTTGTTTTGGCAAGATGAACGAAAAAATGGAACCTCTTGAAATCACTTTAGTTTTTGTCAAAATTTCTGAGGCTATTTATCATTCCCTTCACCAGTAAGTCAACTAGCCACAAATATAGAGTCTTCGACAGAAACAAACCTATATATGTGATTACTATCTAAACATAGTACTTTATTTGTATTTCAGTACCTATATTATTAAGTGATTTGATCTTATGTTGCTATAAGGTTTATATTTACATTACAGTCTGCCGTCATTCCTGTAATACTTCATTTATTTCGTAAAATTGTTTGAAACTACTTTCAATCAGCACGTAATTAACCATAACTTACCATTATTTACTTAATTTAAAGTTATTTTCGCCATGAAATTAAATGTCCTAATACCGTACCAAGTTGTCTTACTGTCTAAGTTTATACTGTATCTACACGACAGTTACCACTTGAAGCTATATTATCGAAGCAATGTAGACTGCATAAGGGACAACTAGGGTTAACACATTTATTTTTTTGACCAACTACCAAAAGTAGAGAGGTTCTCAAATTGTACATACTTTTGCTTTCTTGTAAATTTTCAAAATATTACTAGAAAATAGTATAATTTATATACTCGTATTCAGAATAACACGTAAAATTATAATAATAATATTTAATCTGACATAAAATCGAAGTAAGCAAGATATTGACATGGAATGCATGAAGACTTTTATAATTAATGTTATCATAAAAATTCAGAAATCAAAATGAATGTTCTAATTATTTTAATACAAAAATAGCATGGTAATAAGTAAAACGACTAAAAGTTGAATGTATGTAAAATAACAGAAAAACAATGATTTTCGAATTTTTACTTTCTCATATTCAAATATTTACTTCTTTACTTATTTAATATAATAATATCTCATTCAAACTACATATAATTAAATATCGCTGAAACAGTGACAACCCTGTCTTCAGTGTTCGATTTATTTCAATACTATATTTCTGTCAACGCAGTAAATAAAAAGGGAAAAATATGACTTCCTAACATGTTCTACAGAATTTTAGAGACCCCAGTACTTCAGACACTCGAAAGTTTAAAGCTTCTAATAATTTGCGGTTGACCTGTGTCAGAGAATAGCAATTTCGGACTTTATTCTTTAGTGCTTTAGACTCTCTAACAAACACTGACCAGCAAACTGTCGTGGTATTTTGTCTAGAACTTCTCACGACTCTAATCTTTTAAGCACAATAAATATTTAAAAATCAACATTAGCATGAAAAGGATAGCAAACACAACAACTTTACTAAGTCTGAGAGAGACAGAAAATTTTAGTTAATAATTTATAAAGTAAATAGTCGACATATAGCATAAGTACATGGAACAGACGTTATGTGTATATATAGATACATAACGGCGGTTACAGTACCTTGCTTGGTTGCCTGGAAGAGATCTCTACTGGCGGCATCGACCTGGCATTTTTTGTTGATGACTGGCGATGATGCCATCATTTTAGCATCATGATAATTTCATGAATGTAAATTAGCCTTATTAAGTCAACAGTGCTTTTATGTGTAGAGTATAATCTGTATTTATGTATCTATCTATTTTTATATCGTCAAAATCACGGGTTGAACTTTGCCATGATTGTCACAGCACTGAGCACAGAGGCTTGAATGAGGCTTATTTATACTTGCATAGAAGTGGGATCAAGGCTGCCGAAGATGATGATGAATTTACGTAAATAAATAAATAAATAAATAATAAATATTAGGGGACATCTTACACACGGTCTCTGACCCCAAACTAAGCATAGCTTGTGATATGGCTGCCAGAGACTGATAAACTACATATACATATTTTTAAATACATACTTATATAGATAGTACCTAAATAACACCCAGACACAGAGCAAACACCTATGTTCATCACACAAATGTTTGCCCTGGGTGGGGATCGAACCCACGCCTCTTTGACCCAGAAGTCAGGCTCACTAACCACTGAGCCACCGAGGCAGTCAAACTATGATTAGTGATCCTAGAGGAATAAGTGCTTATAATCCTGACAAGTGACAACATTGTCAAGCAATGCCATGATAGATGACGATTGTTATATTTTGCACGGGCAGTTCAGAAACCAAAGCCGAAAAAACGGATTACACTCCGGGAGTGCCGGCAGAAGTGAGAACTTGAACATAATTATGTAGTACTATTATTTAAGTGCTAAAATACAATATCACACACGCACGCGAGTCTGCGTGCAGCAAGCGCCCTGCGCCGTCTTACGAATTTTCGATCAGGTCATCTGACGCAAGTTTAAAATTTTTTACCCATCCCAAAAAGTGCACAAAGAAAAGTGCCACTAAAGAAGTTTTCACTTCAAAAACTCTAAGACTTACAGTATTGCATAATAGCAAAGGAAAGTAGGTAAGGTAATTATTACCTAAGAGCTTAATGAATAACATGTATCGACATAATATTATCTATACGTCGCAGAACAAGGTACCGTATACATTAACAACTAAGGAACCCGAGAATCATCTTCCTTCGTGCCTGACTCACGTAACAAACAAACAGACGATCAAATTACGTCTTGCGTTTGTACTATTCATCGTCGGGGGTATTAAAATGCTTGCTATGCGACCTCCTTTTTATCACACTTATTTTTTTACGGTCGCGATAACTTAGTAGAGGCGGTAGGCTGGGAATTGGTTATTTATGGCCGAAGTTGGTTTGCAATGCGCATATTCAAGTGTGTTTACTGTATTTCTGCTCTATTTTTACTTTTGCCTTCTGATTTTGCTACACAATATTTACTTAGAATAAACCTGCATTTGAGTAGTGTAAATTGTGGAAACTAGCGTTAGTTTTTCACATTTTAATTAGAATATAACACAAGTGCTATTCACGCGTTTATTTTGAGAAGCCTGCGCGATAGTACTAGATCTTGATAAAAATACTAAATGCAGTTAAAGCTACTGTAGCCATGCCGTCTGCCACAAAAATCACCCGTGTGTAAAGGTACCTGTGTTATATATTCTTATAAAATTTTGCAATTACCGAAAGCAAGCTACGATTACTAAGGAGAAGCTTTAGATGCGTGACCGTGACTGGCATTTATTACTTACTGAGCGCTATTATATCTGAAATGAAACATTAAAATATCGGTTCCCGTTATTGTGATTATAGACTTTCAGACTTAAATCTTTGACACCAAGACCACACGGCCTGTACGAGCTGTATTACTAGCATTTCGGTTGATGTGAAAAAAAAACAACGGGTTGCACTCCGGGAGTGCCGGCAGAAGTGAAAACTCTATAATTTATGTGGTAAAATACAATATCACACACGCATATTCGCGCCAGCGCCCTGCGCCGCTTAAACGAAACAGCAGGCAGACATTTTCGCCGCGCGGTAAAAAGAGAGGGAGATATTACTTCCTCTCCTTAACCGCGCCGGCGGTCTACTTTCCCTCCGTCTTACGAATTTTCGATCAAGTCACGTGACGTAACGCGAGTTTAAAAAATTTTCCCCGTCCCAAAAATGCACAAAGCCGTTAAAGCAGTTTTCACTTCAAAAATAGTAAGCGATTCCGTCTCACCCATATTAATTCAAGATATCATACTAATATTATAAATGCGAAAGTTTGTGAGTATTTATGTGTTAGGTTTTAAGTATTTTAATGGTATTTATTTTTTAAAATAAGTATTTAATTTGACTCTGATATTAATCAATTATTTGTTTTGATTTGAAGACTTTGATTTGACTGCCTAGTCGGTTGAAGGACTACCCACATAAAATTGGAAGGGGAAAAAGCATGGCCGTAGAGGAGCGAAAGAAAGTTGGCAGTCTGTTCGGTGAAGCGGTGCGATGTGCACCTCCAGAGTTTACTCTGCTCAAATTCATATAAGTTATATATAAGTGAGACATGGTTTATAAGTGACGGTAAAAGGAAATATTAGTACTGTACGAAGTGAAACAATAAACCAATGATTTCAAGGATATGGAGTTTTAGTAGATATGTATGTTTGTTACTCTTTAACGCACAAACAGCTAAACCGATTGGAATGAAATTCGGTATGAAGGTAGCTTAGACCTTGGATTAATACATATAAAATAAAAAAAATAAAAAAAATATTAGGGACATCTTACACACTGTCTCTGATCCCAAACTAAGCAAAGCTTGTGATATGGCTGCCAGAGACTGATATACTCCATATACATATTTTAAATACATACTTATATAGATAGTACCTAAATAACACCCAGACACAGAGCAAACACCTATGTTCATCACACAAATGTTTGCCCTGGGTGGGGATCGAACCAGTCATATGTAGGCTACTTTTTATCTCGGGCTATCGCGGGTAACACCGCGGGGCGCAGCTAGTCTAATAATATACATAAAAAAATATCTATGGTAATACATGACCCTTGATCAAAATCTCTAAACAAATTTGAGAATTTATTACACTACCTTCATCAGAATACAAATACGATCAATTTTTTACAGTCAGTTAAATTATGAGAGAGCTCATAACGTGACGAAAAATCTTGTAAAATTCCGAAGTATTGGTACAAGATGATGATTATATCGGCAGGATGGATAGGACCAACGAGGGTCTTATTTATGAAGGTCGGATCCAATAAAGAACCTAAATCTGTAAGAACATTGTCATACTAAATTTTAACAAGTTTATCTTAGGAGATCGGTGTTTTTATGAAAAACGCTTTCGGTGTTCACATCTGCTAGTTTCGTCAATATTCTTACCTGAAAGTTTTTGGCATCTGTTGATCGTAAGTTTGCTGAATATTGTTGTGAAACTCCGAAGCTGTAAATAAATGAGAGTTTTACCTACGTTGTAAGCTTTACGTTGATTTAGTTTAGTTGTTTGACAGCCTCGGTGACTCAGTGGTTAGTGACCCTGACTTCTGGGTCAAAGAGGCGTGGGTTCGATCCCCACCCAGGGCAAACATTTATATGACGAACATAATTGTTTGCTCTATGTCTGGGTGTTATTTAGGTACTATCTATATAAGTATGTATTTGTGTAATGTATATGTAGTATATCAGACCCTGGCAGCCATATCACAAGCTATGCTTAGTTTAGGGTCAGATGTGCGTAAGATGTCCCCTAATAAAAAAAATCTGTGAAAATTTCAACTCTCTAGCTGTTACAGTTCATGAGATACAGCCTGGTCACAGACAGACGGACATACAGACAGAAAGACGGACAGCGGAGTCCTAGTAATAGGGTCCCGTTTGTTCCCTTTGCTTACGGAATCTTAAAAACACGTCTCTTAGAGAATCCAGCAGCACAACATTATGGTTAATTCAAGACGATCCCTCGCGATCACCATGGGGTCTGAACAGAAAACTCACTACAATATTCAAAACTTCCTATAACTTCGGCTTATTACAATTTTAAGGAGCTCGTATTCCCTAATTAATGCAATCCCTAAGTTAAGGTGTGCCAACCGTAAATTAAAAAGTTCTGCGACCCAATTACGAGAAAAAAAAAATTATAAAGAATTTTTTGTTCGCCGAAAAGTTGGAGCCTTTCGGATCGCGCCCTTCTTTTCTTTGCTTATAAATATTATTTGGTTAACTAATTGTTTAAAATTTTCTTAAGGATCGCGAAGGAATTTGGGATCCTTTTATTAAGGCGATCGGTTTTGAATAGCATTACTTAGGAGTTTGTTTAATGATTTGTGTAATTTGAAATTTTTGATCGATATTAAGGTTTTATTTGGATGAATATGCAGATTGTTGTGATTAGTGATTCAAGAATATTTATGATTTAGATTATTTGGCTAAAAAGTTGCAATTGTATTCGCACAAATTAGTTTATTTCTTTTAAGTAAAATCACACATTCAACATTCACAACTAACTTAACAAAGTATACAAACTAATTGTAATTGTATTTAAAATCTGACTTGTAACAGTGGTGTTATCAATAAATTACTTTGACTATAGATGTTTTTAAGAAAAAAATATAGATTTACGTATATTTTTTATCAACTTGTGCCATTTTATAAAAGCTCTTTGAAAATATTTCCACATACCATCTTAATTTGACTTACCTAATTCTTACTTATCCGTGAAAACAATCCAGTCCGTAATTTTGTTCTGCTTCGTTAATTTATCGCATTAATCTACTTGTTTAGTTGGCACAATAAGCCCTCGAGCCATAGAATCCTTCCAGTTCCATTAAACCCATTCAGTTGTAGCATCTATTCGAGGTAGCTGTTTCGTGTCGAATTAGTTTCTCTTACGTTTTATTTCACTTTTATAGACAAGTATTCAGGCTGAAAGAACCTGATGGAATTCCTCAGGGTATCCAACTTTAAGGCCCGGGAACATTCTTTATCCTTTGTCAAAGAATTCCTAGGTAGCGAGCCAGAATGATCCAGAATTTTCTAGATCGTACTGGGATAACTAAGTTTTACTTTCAAATCAGGCTTTATCTTGTATATTACGTTTTTCGTTTTTATAAGGGTATTATTGGTATAAGGTGTACACTGTACAAAATTAGTGTAGCTTAGAACATTTTGTATTTTAATATTTAAGAAAATGTCTTAAAAGCAATTGACGAAAAAGCTCTGTACGACCATACTGCTATAGTAAAGATTCACAGTCTATATTAAATTATATTTTACTAAATCAAGCACATTTTCGTTCACAATTTGCGATTGCTAACCGCAGTAACATCAAATTGTATTCAGTTCAACTAATGACGGTCCATTTGCAAAAACTCAGGTCAATTTATCAGAGTTTTGATTGTTCAGTCTAATATCTCCATTATTCTCCATTCTAAAACATCTGATTCCCATCTCTGTGACCCGTCTGACAACAAAATTGTATTTTTAAAAGGAAAACGTAGGTAATTTAAACGCAGTTGACTGCCGCGACACTACAGTTATATCAGAATTTTTCCGCTGACAAAAGCGTCTCGCAGGAAAAGCAACGTCTTCCATTGTCAAATTAGGTAAGTAGCCGCTGAAATAACGACGAAGAAGCTCCGCGCTGAATATTAAACATGTTTCACTTATAATGCCCGCCGAGAAAATGAAATACGTAATGGAGAAGTTTCATTCCAAAGTTGGCGGCAACTTCTTTCTTGGTACATAATTATACCAGTAACTTGAATACACTTGAGTCGGTGCGTGAAGCAATTTTATGGGAAAGTGCTACGAAATGATATAACAGTGCTACGGTTGTTCGTAGCCGTGGGCCACGTTGCTACGAGCGGTGGGCTCGTAGCGGGGATTTATTCTGATGTCTAACAAGTTCTTTTGGTAGTTCAAAAGTGAGATACAACTGTAGTTATGTTGTATTTTCTTCGAGATATCAAACAGTAAAACAACTATTAAAATAACAAAATAAAACAACAAAGAATAGTGAAATATGTAGCTGCAGTCGGAGGATTTCAAAAAAAACCAAATGTCCTTATAAAGATTTAATTAAAATAAATGAAATTACAATTAAAACTATAGTTAATTTATACTAGTGAGCCTAACTGATGTGTAGTCGGAACTGCTTCACCTAACTAGGAGGCAGACGCAGGTCGCCTCGGTCGAACGTCACAAAGCGCTGATGCTGTAGCTCGTGCCTCGGTGCATCCTCGTGTTGAATCTAGAACGGGGTCAGCGACGCAGCAGTTTCCGTGGTTGGGCAATATGTAATTCCTCCACCCGCAGACCAGCAACTATTTTCCAACGTTTAGTGAAAATGTTGCTGGAAAAGTCTTTTGCTCAACCTCTTCATACTTGGGGGTGGCTTGCTTTTCCTCTTCTTGTTTTTTGGAGGGTTCGTAACGCTTGTGGGAGTAGCGTCGGTAGAAATGGACTACGATGAGTACGCAGGCGCCACACAGTAATATGTAGAGAGGGATGGTGGTGTGGTATACGGTGTACGTTGTATCCGTATTCAATTTCATCTCCGGCTGCATCATGACTTGATTATAGGCGTTGTGTAGTTTTTCCAGGTTAATAGATTTCAGGAGCATCCTCGATGTTGGAGTATTGTCCGTAAAGTTGTAGGTAATATCTGTGATCAATAGCGGTTTGCCGGATATTTCTTCATTTTGGTTAGTTATAATGAACGTGGGCGTTGATAGAGTGCAATTCGTCGGCAACGTTACAAGGTAGCTTCCCTGAAGTTGTTTAAATTCTTCTCGTCCGCATTGTAGATGGGCTCTGGTGTTGTGAGGGAAGGTTGCAATGTAGTCCCTGTTGCTCAGTTGCTCGATGGCTTCAGTTTCCAAGTCGACGGTGGTGAAGTTGCAGTGTTCTAGCGAATGATGAGAGATAAGGTCCCGTACACAGTCCTGTTGTTTGTGGATTTGGGCGACGTTTTCTTTCACGCAGAGGTACTGCTTGTCTACCTTCGGGCATTCAGCCTCCATGTACGCATATGCCTCCTTATTGGTTGCTAGGTATGGGGAGAGTGGGATCAGGACTTGGTTACGTTTGTTAGGGGCGACCGAGAGTTTGTATAAGTCATATGAACTAGAAGTGACTATAGGAATCTGAAAAACTATGACTACCTGTCTTCCGGCAAAGTATGAACCGGGCTTAATAATACTATAATAATCACGTAAATCTAAGGTTACTACCCTATTTTCCCCGTAAATTAATCTAACCTTATCTACCATTTTTCTTAAAGTATTTACGTCTACCATTGAATGGTCTGTACTCGATGTACGCACAAAAGCTAAAATATTTTCTAACCTAATTATTTCCTTAGCTAAATCGTCTACATTTTCTGTTATAATAGTCAATAGCTGGCCAAAACGAGCATATTTTAAGAGACTATTGTCTTTATACGCGTTACTATCGATTATCAGCTCTAAAGTAGAGTTGATGAGTTCTTGGTTTTGCACTAACTGCTCGATGACTAAGTTGTGCTGAGCCATCCACTCTTTATTCAAGCTAATGTGGGTATTTAACTCGGCAGCAATTTTATGTTCGTGGTCTCCTATATTTTTGATAGCATTATCAAATCGAATTGCGTCCTGATAATCCAAATTGCCAGTGAGGCTTTTGATTACCGAACCTAAACCGTCGATTAGACCTCTCTTTATCCGGTTAGGTTCAAAACTTCTCAGGTGTTCTAAAACTTTGTCGATTTTTTGTGACACATAATTAACTTGGAGTTCATATAGAGAGAATGTATCGTTGCTGAGTTTTTGTTCGAAGCTCATTAATTGGGACTTAATTTCGAGAGCTTTACTCTCTAGGTCATCTAGTTTGATATATTGCAGAAAGCTATGATAGTGCGTTATAAGCCGAGTTTGTCCTAGTTTGTAGGGGAGGATGCCAGGACCGTCGTTAAGACTCTCAAGTCTTATCTCCTGTGCGCGAGTTAGATGCGCCATCACCATCACCATCGCCGTCAGTATTCTGTAACAATTTAGCACTGTTAGGCACTCGCTTAAGGCGAGCTTTTGCTACAGGACCTTTTTTTCGTGACGTATAAATGTGGATAGGCAAGTTCGCGAGAACCGTGTCTTTGGTGTACCTAGGCGCTAACTTCTGTCGGCTAGCAAGCGGGTTCTTAACGAAAATCTGTTGCTGTGGTTCGTACTGAGTCTCGGGTTCTCTATCCTTATTCCTATTTTCGATTAATGCAGTTCGATTGTGCAAGGCCGAATCATTAATGACGTCATATACTAACTTCATTTGGTCTCTGTGGTTTTGGGTATATTGCTGTAGTAAGTGCTGTGTCATGTCTATTCCTACTGGATCTCTTGGATCGAAGTGTCCTGTTATAATGTCATAAGGACGACATTTGGTAAAGCTGTGTACTGAGCTATTATAGGCAATGAGGGCATACGGTATCAGGTTTACCACTGGCTCATCTTTGCGTTGCAATTTGAGGAGTCTTAGGTGTTCTAGTAGGGTTGAGTGAAAACGTTCTATGATTCCATTGTCGTTTGGTGAATGTGGAAGAACCTTGTGATGTTGGATGTTATGGGTTCTTAGGAATTCAGAGAACAGTTGGTTGGAAAACTCCGTTCCGTTGTCACTTACTATGGTAAATGGTAAGCCATGGTGTGTACAGTACTTAAGCAAGGCTTGTAAAATGCTTATAGCTGTGCCATCTCGAAGATGATAGGCTTGTCCGTACTTTGAAAACGCATCCATGAATGTGACGTATTTTTCACTATCTACGGTGAATAAGTCCATATGAACTATTTCCATGGGCTTTGTAGGTGGTGGTACTACATTAAAACGCTGTTTTATGGGATTACGATCGTATTTTCCCTGACCACAAACTGTGCATTCATTGATGAATTTGGATATCTGATCCTTCATTTTAGGCCAGAAATATTTTTTCGACAGTGAAAGGTAGCATTCATTGATTCCCCTATGGTTCGTTTTACCTTCGTGGTAATGCTTAATAATCTCTTGTTGTTTAAGATAATGTTTGACATTTTCAAGCTCGACTTTTGTCAATACGAGATTCATTGTTGAACTTTTAAAGCTTCTTTGAATTATGGGAATAATAGAATATAATCCTAATGGGGGGTTAATTAAAATTCCTGTTTTAATTTTCGGGGTAACGTATTCTTTAATAGCGTTTACAACATCCTGCTCGAGATTGTCTTCAGCGACCTGTAAGGAAACGCGAGTGTGCGTGTCAAAAGGTTTGGACACCACAGGTCGTTTTTTTATGTCATTGACTATGGTGAAGACTATTTGTCGATGGAATTTATTAAGAGGCTCGTCACTAATGGGGACCTCGAGTATAGGGTCTTCGGCGCTAGTGTGTACAGTCGCAGTACCTGATCCAATATCGGGTGCTGTTACGGTTTCGGAGTTAGGTTGGACAATCACGGAATCAGAAGGATTTCCCATAATAGAATTAAGTTCGTCGATCTCGTCAATCAGAGCTGCTTGCTCGTTTGTGTGAATCTCTACGCGCGATAGAGCATCAGCATTGGTGTTCGCTCTACCCTTTTTGTACTGAACGGTGTAGTCGTATTCGCTGAGCTTTAGCCGCCAGCGAGTGAGGCGTGAGTTAGGTTCTTTCAGACTCATTATCCACTCAAGTGGTTTATGGTCTGTGAGTATTTTAAATTTCCTTCCAAATAGGTAGGGTCTAAAATACTTAGTAGCCCACACTATGGCTAAGAGCTCTTTCTCGATAGTACTGTAGTTCAGTTCGCTATCGTTTAGAGTACGTGATGCGTAAGAAATCGGTTTATCAGATCCTATTGGACCCTGGGAGAGGATAGCTCCGATGGCGACATTTGAAGCGTCAGTTGTCAGGAGAAACTCCTTGTCAAAATCGGGATACCTCAGTATGGGGTCATTGGTTAAAAGAGTTTTGCACTTCTCAAAACTATTGACGTATTCAGGGGTAAAAGTAATTTTCTTACCCTTCTTTAAGCACTGCGTCAATGGCTTTGTGATGCGTGCGAAATCCGGGATGAATTTGCGATAATATCCCACAAGTCCAAGAAATTGTTTTATTTCTTTAGGCGTTTTGGGGATTGGATATTTTTTTATTGCAGTTATTTTATCCGGATTTGGTTTTACACCATCGCGGCTTATAATGTGTCCCAAGTAGGCTGTCTCTAACTTCAAAAATTCAGACTTATCCATTTGTATTTTGAAGTTGGATTCTCGTAGTCTTTGGAACACTTTCTCCAGGTTTGTTATGTGCTCCTGTAGGGAGGTACTGAAGACGATGATGTCATCTAAGTAGACCAGGCAGACCTGGTTCTGCAGTCCCCTGAGGATATTGTCCATCACTCTTTGAAAAGTGGAAGGTGAATTTTTCAGACCCATGGGCATCCTTAGAAATTCAAAGTGACCGTGTTCCACATTAAAGGCGGTCTTCTGGATGTCAGCTGGATCCATTTCAACCTGGTAAAAGCCACTCGCGAGGTCGAGGGTGGTGAAATATTGGCACTTTCCTAACTTATCCAGAACATCAGATATGTTGGGAATCGGATATTTGTCGTCTATGGTTTTTTGATTCACTTTACGGAAATCCACCACTAGACGCCACTTCTGTTTGCCTGACGCGTCCATCTTTTTGGGAACAATCCAGATGGGCGAGCTCCATGCAGACTCAGAAGGCTGTATGATACCTTGCGCCAACATTTTGTTAATTTGGTCGCTAACCTCTTGTCGGTGAACAAAAGGGTAACGATAGCTCTTCGTATACACCGGGATTTCATCGGTGGTGCGAATGCGATGTTTAATTTTGTTAGTGAAGGTCAGATTTTCACCTTCAATATAAAACACGTCCGCATACTTTGAGCAAAGAGCTGTCAAGTTAGCCTTTTCTTCTTCGTTAAGATGGTCGGTGCGAAGTCGCGATAGTACGTCTTTGGTACGCGCAGGGACTTGCTTAGGGCGTGTGCACTCGATATTAAACAATTCGGCGTGAGCTGGTCTGTCAATGGAAAATACTACGTCATTATTATGGGGATTTTCCACTTCCAGGATACCTCTGTTTTGTGCTACGCTGGTCACGCATTCATGAATGACGCAGTTACAGAGGATTTGCTCCGGGATGTAAACCTCACCATCAGGCGCGTCAATCGGTAACCGAATTAGCTTTGTACTCTGTGCCGGTATTATGTCCTCGTACAGGTTAACATTGCGCGAGTCATGAAGTAAAATCGGTGTTACTGCTGTCTTTGTTATAAGGCACAGTTGTTTAAGATCAATTTTTGCTTCCCACTTGGTAAGCAAATCAAGACCGATCAGTCCGTCAAAATGATTATGAAATTTGTATACGAAAAGTTTGATCGGGTCATTGTCGTTTATCTCCGGAAAACAGGGTACCGTGACAGAGAAATCGTTCTGGCTAACGGCATGAACATTCGTAACCTCAAAAGGGTCGTAATCTAGAGGTACGTGAGGATAAGATTTACTTACAGCTTCTGGGCTAAGGAATGACTGGTTCGCGCCGGTATCGATTAAAAGTTTTAATCGTGGATTTTCTATCTGGATGTATGGTAGCTGTCTTTGTGTCTGTAAGTTAACTTCTATTTTGGCCTGTCTAAGATGGGATTCTTGTGAAAATTTTCCTCATGGAATGAGGATTGTGACTCCTGAGCCACTTCGGAAGTGTCCTGGATTTCGGAAATTTGTGGACTATAATTTTCACAATCCGCGTAGCCGTATGGGTCCTGATCGTATAAAGGATACTCATGAAGCTCATATCCGTAATCACTAGGGTCATAATAGTATTCGTATTCGTGATTACCGCATTCGTTAAAATTCATTTCGCGGCTTTTAAAATAATTAGTCGGTGGAGGGTTGCCGTGCTTAGTCCAGTCGTGTCCATTTAGTCTAGGCGGAGTAGGGGGTAGAAATCTGGGCGAATAATGCTGTACTCCGCTCATTGGTTTAGGGGATGAAAATGCTTGGGGTTGAAAACCTCGTGGATGAAACCTTGGTTGCATTCTAAACATATTACTACGCGCGTTGTAATTTGGTGGCGGTGCGCCGAACATTTGTTGGGTGCGTGTCGGCATTCGAGTAGGGGGTTGGTTACCAGGGTTATTATTATTACTAAGTCTAAAATTAGACGGTTGCGGTGGTACCTGTATAGGCATGGGCATGGGCATAGGCCTCTGGCTAGAAGATGCTATTGCTGGTTGCTGGAAATGCATCCTAGGCTGAGGGGGTGTAAACGAGGGTTGAATTTTAAAACTATTCACCCTTGGTTGGACTTCGTTATTGCGCTGTTGTAGATATAATATATTCATTTCTTCCTGAACATACTGCAATGCCTTTTCGATAGTTGGCGGTCTCATACATCTAATTCTCGAACCTAAAGGTTCCTGTAGACCTCGCACAAAGGCTTGCATAGCCAGTTTTTTATACAGTGCGCGTTTGGATTCTATAGTCGTTTGTAAGGATTCATGTAAAGTTATATAGGTCATAATTGTGCTACATAGTGACTGACAATAGTCATAAAACTCCTGAGGCGAGCGCTGTCCTTGTGTGGCTAAGGAGAGGTCATTATAAAGGGCTGTTTCATCCCTTTGATCGGCAAAATTATTTATAAGGGACTCACGGATCCCTAACCAATTATCAGGAACGCCATTTGAGTTGATGATGGTGGCTGCTGGCCCCGTTATTTTATTTAAAATGCCATTAAGTAGGCACAAGTTGCCTAACTGACCATCGGGGGTAGCGCTCATATAAGTCTCTACTAGCTGGTCACATATCTTAATGAAACGTGTGAGAACGTTTGGGTTTCCGTCAAAATCGGGAACTGGCCGCAGGGCCTTAAAGATTAAGTCTGGCCTATCAGACATCTCTAAATTACTTGTATCTAAATCTACTTCTCTAATACTATCTAACGTACTAAAACGGTGAGACTGACGAGATTCAGCCCCCCGGTCACCCTGATTCCTAGGGTGGAAAATTTTGAAAATTTAAGGGTACTTAAAGGTAGGGTAGGACGAGGTGGAGTCCAGGAAGCAACACAAAAAGAAAGTTTTGCGCACTTACATATGCATTTGGTCTTCTCTGCGTATCGAAGGCTGGATACTTGTCCCCCGGGCTGCGGCTTGTAGGTTCTGGATCCCAGATGAGGGCTAGACAGCCTGTCAGCGAGTAGCGGAAATCGAGCCGGAAATATATGAAGTTTACCGCACTAAACCGCCGCGCACTGACTCTAGGATCCTACAACGACTGCGCCAAATATGTAGCTGCAGTCGGAGGATTTCAAAAAAAACCAAATGTCCTTATAAAGATTTAATTAAAATAAATGAAATTACAATTAAAACTATAGTTAATTTATACTAGTGAGCCTAACTGATGTGTAGTCGGAACTGCTTCACCTAACTAGGAGGCAGACGCAGGTCGCCTCGGTCGAACGTCACAAAGCGCTGATGCTGTAGCTCGTGCCTCGGTGCATCCTCGTGTTGAATCTAGAACGGGGTCAGCGACGCAGCAGTTTCCGTGGTTGGGCAATATGTAATTAGTGCAAATACTTTTTTTCCAACAAATCAAACAGGAAGTAATAAAGCTGAAGCATGAGAAAAATATCGGAGAGTGCAAACTTTCGAATTGCAATTTGCTAAACACTTTTAAGCTCATTGTACGTTAACTTGTCAAATAATCGCATAACAGAGGAAGATAGCAGCTTTCCTTTCAAATCGGGTCACAATAGGTTTTTCTGGAAAATTTGCGAGAATACATTTCATTTTCTAAATGCAACATTTGACTGGGGGCCAAGGAAGACAGGCGTTGGGCGACAGCGTGCCTCATTGTCTCTCTGACCTTAATCCGACGTTTTTTGCTGCTCGCTTGCAACACTGACGAGAACATACTGCGCGGAATCACGGGCGTGAGCGTGGTTATTGTAACAATACTTACAAAGTGTAGAATAGAGTAATTACCTATTGTGCTAAGGTTTAATGTAAACTTTTCGGTAAATAAATCTTTTTGTATTTATATGAGTAGTAGGTATGTAACGAGAAAAAGACATGAGTTTCATCCGATAATTACATTATTTAACTGTTTATTTGACCTTATTTCCGTCCTTTCATCCATCAACCAAAAGAAGTCTACTGCTGGACATAGGCCTCCCCTATGGATCTCCAATAAGATCGGTTAGAAGCGGCTTTCATCCAGTGCGATCCTGCGGTCTTAATGAGGTCATCCGTTTACCTTGTGGGTGGACGTTCTACGCTTCGCTTGCCGGTAAGTGGTCTCCACTCGAGAAATTCTCGACCTCATCGGTTATCAGTCCTCCGCAATATGTGCCCGATGCTATTTCAACTTGCCAATCCGTTGGGCTATTTAAATTCAATTCAATTTTTTTATTTATTAAAACATTTTAACAGGCAGTAACATATCTATCAAATTTTATTAGCTAGATAAAGTTGCACTATTTATGTATCTGTTGCCGAACTAGGCCAGTGGTCTGTGTTTCGGCTTACAGCGCTCTTCTTTATTGCATTTACGAGTACTTCTAACATATATGTCGGTAACTTTGGTTCTTCTGCGGATATCTTCATTAACTTGAACCTTATTTTGGACCTAATTATAGCGGTATAAGCAAACATTTTTATTAATAGAATAACTTAGTCCAGTCATACAACCCATGGATTGTCTGACTTGTTTAAGTGGACATGGACAAATCTGAAATGTATATGAATTAATTTGAATAACAAATTCTTCTTAGTCTAATGGAGATAAACAAAACTGTTATAGATAATTAACACATACCCACACAAGTAGAAGAAAATAAAAATTGTTACCTATTTTAATGCTTTATTGTTCATCATTGCAGAGAAAAAATTTGGATCAATTTTGTGATAAAGGCCAAAATAATAATAAAAACAGGCGTGTTTTTATCCCGTGTGTTTCCATTGTTCGCACGTGACAATAGAGCGGCGTGTCCCGCGTGACACCTGACGTGTCGCGTGACGACGGAGATTATTGCCGCGGTAAATCAACCCGATTGGACACTCTTTGCCGGTACGCCTCTATGGCACCTCATTTATACCTACTCCCCAGGTGCGTGGGCACTTTCAGGTACTGTACGCGCGCGAGTTGAATGCAGAGCTTTGGAATGCGAATGTCTCCCCCCGCTATCCGCACGCCCAACCCGCCCAGGCGCGTGAGGTGGGGCGTGCGGATAGCGGGGGGAGATGCTCCCGCTCTTTACCTCAGACCCCGACTGCATTCAACTCGCGCGCTATCAATAGGTAAAGGCAGAATTAAACTTCTCGGCAGCTATGAAGTTCTACAAGCCACGCGGAACCTAATCCTTGCGGGTGAGCATCAATGTGGAATTGATTTAGGGCAGATTGTAGCTATATAACATCACACCAGCTAAGAAGTTTGATGTTATCGAGCAGATTCTATATCTGCGAGTCTGACGATTTTCTATAAATTCATTTAGGAGAATGAGCACAAGAAATACACGACCTTATCCTACCATCTTTTTATTACAGGACAAGTGGAAAACGTTTCACTACCACCCTTACGCTACACTGTTAAATTTCGTACTATAATAGTTACTACATTTAAGCGGTTCGACTCAAGATTTCTGATCTGGACGGTCATCTGAATGGAACAGTTTTGGGCTTTCTTAATTTGTGAGAGATCTGAAGCATTTTAAAGTCTGAGTGAATAGGTACACATCTGTAATGTCTGTGTAATTAATTTTAAACCACAACGTCACTTATCAGCAGACAAATTCGTGGTGAAGCGCAGAATAGTCGCGATAATAAAAAAAGCAAAGATAATTTGGTTTATTCTAAAAATCAAGCTATAGGTAGATATAGTTTCTGAGGATAAGGTTAGTTCTGTTCACCAAATTCCATTTTTTGTATAATTTATAATGGTATGAATTAAAAACAATAAAACGAACAAGTTATTACATAGTTATTTTTCGCAAAAAATGGTAAATCCTCCTTTCATCGTGTAAAAAATTCGAAAATTTTGCTCAAATTGTTTACATAATTGTTGATTTTTCAAAAATGGTTCAGCCGATTTTTTAAAAATTTAATTGGGACCACCTCTTTAGTTCCTCTTTCGAACTGAAAAAAATATTTTTCGATTCGGTTCACAATTGGCGGAATTATCGACGAACATACAAAAAAAATACATACAGACGAACATAGAACCTCCTCCTTTTTGGAAGTCGGTTAAAAATATAAAAATGTTACGAGCTGTAGTTACATCATTATTATAAGGAAAATCAAAATTACATGATAAAATTATTTCTGAAAATAATAAGATAATTTTGAATAATTTACTTTCTCATTACGAAAAGGTCATGTCACCGTTGGAAAATGTAAATTAAAATGTACGAAACAAACAAAAAATGATGTAGAATCTAATAATAATATTTCACTTGTTTAATAAAAATATGAAAAGGTGTTTACAAGGTATTCTTCCCCTCCAGCTTTTATGAAATAATATTTTTCATGAATATTATTCGGAGTTTCGGTGATAGCCATTATTTGGACGTTTTGAAAGCGTTAGAGTTTTTTTCAAACAATTCGTGGCCACAATTGTTTATTTCTTAAAACTAAAGCTTTGTGTTTAGAAGAAATAACGATTAAGGGTTCTTACATCTTTGAACTTCGCTTGTTTCATTGTTTGTCTATTTTTTTATGGTTTTACTTCAGTCGCTATAATGACAAACTCTTGAGCATAGAGAGATCAAGCAATAAAAGATAAAATAATTTTAAGCCTTGTCAGGTATAGGCAAAGTAAAGTATAAAAAAAAAAAAATTGAATTTTGACATTCACACAAACAATATAGATGGTGTTAATTGGTGTTACGTTGTTTATAATCTATTCATGCAATAGGGGAGACCTATATCCACCAGTGGAGGTCTTATGACTGATGGATGGATGGATTAATGCAATAATTTGGACATTACATGGCCAAAACAGGGGTAGTGGCCTTAACCGGTGCATCTACTATACGATGATATACATAGTTTACATCTGTAGAGTAGCCCAGTTCCCTGCAGTTAATGAGAAGCAGCTTGCTGTCACTCGTCGCCCCCGCCCGCCCCCGCCGCCGCCCGCCCTGCCTCATGTGGCTCTGCGCTCGACAACGCACAAATCACAAACCACCACTCATTGCATGCACTTACTGTGAGTCCATGTGTATTGATTTAGCTATGTAACCTGCTTTTATGGTCAGGTACGCTCATAGCATAGTTTGACTAAGAGTTTGTTAGCGATCATCGAAGTTAAGCAACGTTCAGCACGGCCAATCTTCGAATGAATGAACGCGGGTGGCATTTACAACTGAGCGCTACCGTGGCTCGGATGACACGTTAAATTGTAGGTCCTGGTTGTATTCACCGTTTAGCCATGTCAGAGGCCTTCAGGCGGCTTTAAGACTCTGACTCTGAGGCTAGCCACCCGGCCTATACTTACGAATTTAGTTTTACTTTTGGTCCTTACGATAATGAACGTTCTTCTATGGTAGATACTGATAAAAATACAAGAACACGATTGAATATTTATTTATTAGGATGCTGTATTTTATATTACTGTTGGCATTGTATCTCAGATAACGACGATCAATAAAAAATGTTATGGTATTAGCTTACTTGTTAAAAAATACTAAACCAAGATTAAAAACATTGTCACTAGAAATTCTACATATTGCTTACTTTAAAATAATTAATGTCGGCAGGTCATCTCTCACGGTGGAAATATAACCACTGTGTATAATCCGCTTATAAATGATATTTTTGGTCTAAAGGGGAAATCTATGTCTAGCAATAGATATGCTATGGCTGAAATAATGATGATGAACATTGGTAATCCTGGAAATCTTAACATAAAAGTCTTTGTATTTCGATACAACGAGACACACGAAGTGGTATTCAACATATAAATACACGTATGTAAGCCCTACTTGACCGTTTCACTCATTTGAAGTTGGTTCGTTCCACTCTACCATTCAACCGCTTTTGTGCGACCCAGCTCTAACTGACCGAGCGGTCCTGTGTTGCGGCGGAGCAATGGATTACCTTCGCTTGATGAATGAACTTCACCCGATCACAGACTAAAAACCTATAAATAGCCAAGATTAACAGTTTATTATTATTATATACTACGGGACTAATCGCGCACTCAAATTACGAGCTAAATAAATACCTCATCATTCCGACGTTTCAACAGTGTTGCATCGGTCGTGGTCACGGGTAGACTGCAATGTGAATCAGCTGGTACCGCCAATCCAACTTGAACTTGCATAATTGTCACTCCGACACACAACACTGACGGTATCTAATAATGTCTTGCTACCTACACTGATTTACATTTGTTGACAACAGGATTCCACGACGCCGATAACTTAAATCTATCCTCCCGGTTGAAATTAACAGTTTAACAGTTTTTAAATACTTACCTTTTCTCCGAGTAGGAAATTTTCGAAAGATACCTGACCGCTTTGGGGTACAGTCGAGTTATGTGGGATTGTACACACTAAAACCCCCTCGGTGGCCAGCCTTTGTGCGCTCTTGGGAGCTCCGGGATCTCCAGAGGAACGCAACAGAGCACCCAGCACTTTATAAATGACTACTCGAGCCTAACTAGGTTTGTACGATCCTCTACGACAACAGTGCCACACACGTTGTCGTCCTCCCCGGGCCCGTTTGAGTGGATGGCCCCCATCTCTAACCATTCACGAGCCCAGTCGGGCTTGGATGCGCACCACGCAATATTTCTTTCGACATGTCAGAACGAGACAGCGTTATATTATGGCAAAGTATCTATTTGTCGCTTTTTCACACATCGAAAAAAGTTCTTTTCGTGGTCGTATGCTGAACTAGCTGAGGTCCCCTTTTACTAGACTCTTTCTACAGGCAGGGGATACCGTATACTACTGCCCCGGCATCAGGGCAATTTTTTCAAATACCTTGCTAGAATTCTACGTATTTTTATATGTGGGGTCGTATTATAGTCTGTTTTAATGTTACGCGGAATCAAATCATCGGGCAGATGGTAACAAAGTACATTATAGCTATCGATACCATTAAAGGTAAAATATAGAAAATGAGGGGCACTTTTATATTATAATATATGTGTGTACACACTCAATCATTCATCAAAGATATTATCGTCAAAATAGCGTGTCTTCTCGTCCAACTTACTTCAATGCCTTGAGTCGAAAAGTGTGGTTACCCTTATCAGTACGGCTATGAAACGTCGCGTCTCTCTACCAGCCTTAATGATAAAATTAATCGCGATTTCTTTGCAGTGCTTAGTTGTCTTTTGTCTTTTTTTTCTTAGATTGATTTTATTGACTTTTAAAAGACAAAAGATAGACCAACCACGCCAAAGTAACTGTTAGGCGACAAGGCTTTATTATTTAGCTAAAATGTTTATAACCAATATCCAGATATTTATAGGAAGTTGTGTTTCTGTGTGGGCTAGTCTGTGGTGTAGTAATATTAGTGATATTAATCCTGCACTAATGAAGCGAGCGTTCCGCCATGATTGATGGAGCAGGTACACATGTCAAGTGCGCGCCTTCTGTCAAAATATTAAGATAAATCGACCGCCGAGGCGGGGCTGGGAACGGTGATGCTGGCTTGGAATAGTTCTGCCTGCTTCTTTGGATTTGGTTAATTTCATTTTGCTTTGTGGTAGATTTTACCCGTATTTTCGGGATTTTTCCCAGATAAATGTAGTCAATGACGCAACCCACTCTTTAAAATATATTCTACTAGCGACCCGCCCCGGCTTCGCACAGGTGTATTATACATAAACACCTTCCTCTTGAATTACTCCATCTATTTAAAAAAAACCGCATCAAAATCCGTTGCGTAGTTTTAAAGATATAAGCATACATGGGGACATGGGGACAGCGGAAGCGACTTTGTTTTACCACAGTAAAGATTTATTACCATGGTTTTACTATAGGTATGTAGTGATAGTGATGCAAATAATCAAGATCATCCTTTGCTCCATTGTTGCGAAAATTGTATGAAAAATAAAACAAAATATGCTTTCGGATTTATAATACTTTAAATATACATTTAGATAAGTACGTAATGTATTTTAAAATTATTGCAATCATAATGGAAGAGACGTGCATCCGTTTATCGCACTTATATTTCTAACTAGCTGCGCCCCGCGGTGTTACCCGCGCTAGCCCGAGATAAAAAGACTTTTTCTAAAATAATCGTAACCGAAGTTACTCCTAATTACATCAGCTACCTGCCAATAAAAGTTCCGTCAAAATCGGTCCAGCCATTTCAGAGATTAGCCGGAACAAACAGACAGACAGACAAAATTAGTAAAAAATGTTATTTGGTTAGTGTACCGTATATATATTCATATACATGTAGTAAAAAATGGTTATTTCAATATTACAAACAGACAATCCAATTTTATTTAAATATGTATGCACAGATAGATGCATAGATGAGACATTCAAGTGATTTTAGAATCTATCTCTACGTTGGATTCACGTTGTGAAAATATGCAATTTTTTTTATCTCTATACTTTTGCTACAAATATATACACTAAATAAACCTGCAACTACTAATCTTAAAGACAGGTACAAAAATCTAGCTCCAAAAGGTCAGTTAAAGCATTTTAATCCTATTCAATTTCCTGAAAAAAAAATTCTCTTCAATTACACGAAATCACGGCTGACTGAAATTGCTGTAACCAGTGCAGTCTTTGAGGTTCAAAAGTTTAGTTAGGCAGCGGGCAAAGCCCCAGTGAGCACTCAGTAACGACTTTCAAACAAACACTGCAAATACACTGCTCGCTGCATGCTAAATAGTGCTAAGCCCCGTTACGTGGGGAGAGACCAAATAGGTATTTAATAAAATCAGCCAAGTGCGAGTCAGACTCGCACACGGAGGGTTCCGTACCGTATGGGAGCCTCATTCCTCTTGTCGTTATTAAAAGCGAGCAAAAAACTCCTAAAAATCACGTTTGTTGTATGGGAGCCCCCTTAAATATTTATTTTATTCTATTTTTAGTTATTTGTTGTTACAGCGGCAACGGAAATACATCATCTGTGAAAATTTCAGCTGCCTAGCTATCATGGTTTATGAGATAGAGCCCGGTGACAGACAGACGGACAGACGGACATCGAAGTCTTAGTAATAGCCCCTTTTTCCCTTTGGGTACGGAACCCTAAAACCAGTGACTATGTTTATAATGCTGGTCAATAGTCATCCTTGTATCTGATGTAGGGCATTCACAGTTGGAATATCTATAATAATATCATCTATATGTAAGTAGAGCTATATCTATCTTCAGAAAAAGTTGTAGGTAGCATCTTGTTACGCTGAGCTTATTTGTAGTAGTAAAATTAATTCTATATCTACTTAAAAATACCGATTCCAAAGTAACAATATTAGATGATAAAATAACGTATACCTCAGGGTGATGAGTACGATGCTGTACACGATGGGTTTTGAATTGTTACGAGATCTCGTAAGCTTTGCTTTTGTTGGGTGCATATGTTTCTATATCTTCTTCTGTGACAATGCCCAGCTATACGAGCAGAAACATCCGGCTTATCGAATTCCAAGCTCGTTATCTAATGACATCCCGTTCACCAACTGAAATCCAAATCGCATTTACCAACAACAACTCAACTGGAAGCCAGAAAATAATAGCCGTCCATTTCAGCGCGATTGACGTTCTTATTGTATTGTGGTTAATACTTAGTTTCGCCTGCGATTATTCTGACTTTCCATGCTGATATAAGGGCTATTATCGAGTGTCAAGTTGACGGCTTGTCGTGCGCTCGGCCGCGCGCAATGGTATGTATTTTATAGACATCGCATAAAATTTATGTTCAAGCTAGCAATGTACAATCTTGCTACAAAACGTAGAGATAGATAAATACTCATAAATTTTAAACAATGCAAGAAAGCTTCAAAAAAATTAAAAAAAGAGAAATGAATTTATTACAGGAGTCTTAGCAAAGACCATATTTCGATTTCATAAGTAAAAAATATGAAATAGTTAAGTAAATGTCCCGTCCGCCCTCTCAAGACAGAATTGGCAAGAGTATACTCCAATTCTGCCTTGCTGCCTTGATCCAAAGATTGACCGATGATTTGCTTTACATTGACTGAATACTTTATTTTCTGTGATTTCTGTAGAGTTAAGTTGAAGGATCTAATCGTTAAAGATGAGATATGTTTTGCTAATGCCTTGACTGAAAATCTATCTAATTCTATCTCAGACATCTTTGTAAGTCTTTAACAGGCGTTGAAATATAAATTAGGAACGTTTTGCTAATGTCTTGACCTTAGAAGAATGACAAGTAATAGAAGTATTGCTAAATTTTACTCAAATAAAAACTACGTTTCAGCTGTCTTAATATCTGGTTACACAGCATACGCGATAG
This sequence comes from Hypomecis atomaria, assembly GCA_964007245.1. Lineage (NCBI taxonomy): Eukaryota > Metazoa > Arthropoda > Insecta > Lepidoptera > Geometridae > Hypomecis > Hypomecis atomaria. The sequence goes on along the minus strand of OZ023287.1, from coordinate 23,874,391 downwards.
TGAGTGGAACAAAAAAACGGAATGTCTGTCGCATACGTCAAAATCACCAGTTAATAAAATTTGGTACCTAGTCTTTTGTCTTTTTCGAAAATTTGAACCCTCTAGGTCCAGTAAGAAGGTTCAAATCTCTGATCATTTACCTTCCTGCTTTTTACATTTTTGAATTTGGACACCCGAGATAGCTCAATGCTAGTATGTGAAACCGTTCGAAATTACGTAAACATAGTTCGGGTATATGCATCTTTTTCTAACACCTTTTAAACGCCATATTTAAAATGGGACAAAGTGATGTATATCTCTTGCTATTTTAGTACGGTATCTATTACTTTAGTTCTTATTCTATGGTCTTGACTGAAAATCTATTTAATTCTATATCAGATATTTATGTAGTTACCTAGAATTAAGTCGAGAGGTATAGGCGTTTAATATAAGAATGTTTTGCTTATGTCTTGACTGAAAGTCCATCTAATTCTGCGTCCGGTGTCTGTATATAAGTAAGTTGACGGTCGCGTGTGAGTCGCGTCATGGGCTGTCGTCCGCCACGATAGTGCTGGGCAATAATATATCGTAATCCTCTGTAGCCGCCGTCCGCTGCAGCCGCCATTTGTTACTGGCGACATTATCATCGTCCGGCACCGGCCTCATATTCGGCCGTCATTTGTCAGCCCCTATACTCGACCGTTGCTCACATGTACCCCGATACATACGGATTTCTAGGCTACGCTTTTGAACCTAAATGCCTGGCATTTACGTATTTCGTAGGAGTATGTATGTATGTTTTAAAACTTTTCATTTTACAATTCGCTATTTGACAGTTGTAGCAATAAAATATGAAATATTTTTTTTATGTTAGCTTATAAGTAAACAATCATCATGCAGTATGTTTTTTGCATTAAAAAAAATATTTAAATTTTACTTTTGAAAAATTAATCTGAGTTATTTATATCTGTGGTTGACATGGAGCGGCCATGATTGATCATCGTGTGACGTCATAATTCAATAAACAAAACGTCGTTAAGTACTCTCAAGTCACTTGTTCTATAGTTTGCTGAGAAAAAGTGGAGAAAAATCACTTAAATATTTCAATTTGTGCTGTCAAAAGAGTTTCACGAAATGGAGTTAGGCTTTATTAAAGCGGATAGTGCAAATCTGCACAAAATCGATTCGTTTATGATCGCAAATTTCTTTGCCTGTAATCCTGATTTTTGTTCTGCCGAGTTTCGGAATGCAAAAACTTCCGTGTAAGTACCTACCGAAATAAAGTACATTATTATATCTGTACAAGACGTTGTATATAATTTTTAAATCAATCAAATACCTACTTTAAAATTTAATAAAACGTTTCAAAATACTTATAGGTTATGTTTTTAATTTTAGATCTTCGCGACAGTCGTACGGCGATGACGCCATAGGATATGTCCAGCTGAAAAGGGAAGGAAATTTGTGTGTAGTAAAGGCAGTGTAGGTATACAATCGTAACCATTGCTTTCGACGTTTTGGGCATTTAGGAACGTGTATAAACAATTTGTTGGGACATTTAATTGTCGTACTTTGACACATAGGCACCGCACATGTTTTGTAGCTTGTTATTTTCACAATTCCATTTAAATCTGTATACTTATCACTCAAAACAGTTAGAGCGCCGTATTAGCCTTGTCTTGTTTATTGAAATATGACGTCATAGCTCGGAAATGTCACGTGACACAGTGTTTTAGCGCGAATTTCTAACCAAAAGATAAAAAAATCATGTTTTCTCCATCAATAAAGCTTTTTAAAAAAAAAAAAAGATTATTGTAGCGGGTTTAAAATTAGTCTACAAAAATTATAAAATAAATTTCAGAAAATTGGCAAGTAGCCAATTACTGTGTAAATTCTTTTCGTAGGTTGCTGTGTGTCTCTAGCTAGCTTAGCATACGGCCACGAAAAGAGTTTTGTCCACGTGTAAAAACTTGACACATATATATACCTACATGGTCATAGGTATTATAGCTAAGTATATATAGACGCCGCTAAGTGTATGTATTATACCAAAAGCTAAATAAATGAATGAAATGAAATGAAATGAAATACGCAAAACCTTTTAAGGACGGGCTTAAACAACTTTTGTACAACGACTTTTGAAAATTCGCAAAAAAAATCGCTTCTTCATACATTTTGCCGCGCGTTGACGAACTTTTTGTATAAAAAGCTTATTTTTTCTTCGTAATTTTCCAAAAGCCCTAGAACTAAAGTTGTTTGTCTAGATATACTTAATCCAGCCTTAAAAGGTTTTGCGTTTTTAATACCAATGACCCTGTATACTTCACCATAACTCTGTCTCGTTCTGACCCGTCAAAATTATTTCGTGGTGCGTATGTACATACTAGCCCGGCTAATATATTGGTGGTGGCATCGCAATTTCCAATGCCGAGAAATGGCGGTAATTCGTTATATCCATAACGTTATGTTAAGAATACACAAATCATTTGTTAAGATGATAATTTAGGATTTTAGGATGAAAGATAATTACGATTAAACTTCTGAAATTCGAATTATATTTTTATCTTTATTCTTCGTACATTGCTATTGGTATCGAATTCATAGCAAGAGTTTTTAGACAGGTTTTGTGCAAAGCAAAATATAATGTAGGTAATACTTATTACCTACACACTGTGTAGATAATAAGTATTACCTACAGAGTGAGTACGTGCCTACTTGTACGTGCGGTATCGTGAGCTTTCAACCAGGCAGACATCAGCATAGACTTCAGCCAAAGAGAAACCGTAGGTAATTAAACTAAGCCCAGCTAGTTTGTACTGCAACAGTTTCCTCAGGTCTGTGTGTACCAACATTTGATATGCTGCGCTGTCCGCCCATACTCGTATATCTCGGTCGAAACAGTAATGTGTGTGGGAATCTGATCCAATACAATTATTGCTGTTATCCTAGTGTCAATAGTCGAAAGCTGTTGCAGATAATACATTTACATAGTAATGCATGTGATTGTCTGTAATTTGTACCATGTTATGTACTCGTTATTTACACGCTTTGGGTACAAAACCCTAAAAGGTTTTGTACCCAAAGGGTAACAACGTGACCCTATTAGGTACTAAGACTCCGCTGTCCGTCTGTTTGTACCAGGCTGTATCTCAAGAAACAGTATAGCTAGAAAGCTGAAACTTTCACAGAGAATGTATTTCTGTTGCCGTTAACAAAAAATAACATAACAAATATATTTTCAATGGGCCCCTGTTTTCAAGTTTGTTGTATCCCATACAACAAACTTGAATTTTTAGCCGTTTTTTCGCTCGGTATTTATAATGGTAACAGGTAGATGCTTGAAAAATTCACCAAGAATATTTAGTTGTATATTCACTTCAATGATGAATAATTAAAAAAAAAAGTATTTAAGGGGGCTCCCATACAGTACGGAACCCTTCGTGCGCAAGTCCACTCACACTTGGCCGATTCTTGGTTATCGATGTTGCTTGCCGATAAAACTGTGTATTATTACATTAAATAAAACATTAAGTAAATTGAGTAGGTACGTCTCAGGCTAATCCAAAAGTAATGATAATCAATAACAAACACAATGAATGAAATAAAAAAATAAATTTATTTCTCAACATAGTCTCCTAGCAAGTCTATACATTTAGTCCATCTCTTTTCTAAACCTAAAATTCCCTTAGAAAAAAAAACTTTATCTTGACTCTCAAAAAAGTCCTCAACCGCGGCCATCACGTCGCTATCATCGTCAAATTTCTTGCCTCGGAGATGTTCCTTGAGTCGTGGAAAGATATAAAAGTCACTGGGGGCTAGATCTGGTGAACAGGGGGGGTGATCCACCAGCTCAAAGCCCGCTTCCTGAATGGCAGCCATGGCAATTGCAGCTTTGTGAACCGGTGCGTTGTCTTGATGGAACAGCACTCCAGCCCGCAGCTTGCCTCGCCTTTTCTCCTTAATAGCCTCCCGCAATCTTCTTATTTGTTCTGCATAGTAGGAGCCTGTAATAGTGGCCCCCTTTTCCAAGTAGTCCACCATGATTATTCCTTCAGCGTCCCAAAAAACAGACGCCATAACCTTCCCTGCTGAGCTTGACACTTTGAATTTCTTCGGCGTCGGTTCATCGGATCGTTTCCATGTCATCGATTGTTGTTTTGTTTCAGGATCAAAATGGTGGATCCAGGTCTCGTCCATGGTCACAAAACGTGACAAAAAATTATCCTTGTCTGCCTGGAAATTTTCGAGATTTGCTCTTGACATGTCGACTCGTTTCTTCTTTTGCTCGTCGTTTAACATTTTCGGTACCCAACGCGCGGATACCTTTCTCATATGCAATTCGATCGCTAGGATTCTTTGAATGCTGCCATATGAGATCCCTGTGACCTCAGCTACATGCCTGATAGTCACTCTTCGATCTTCCAATACAACTTCTTCAACTTTTTTCACATTTTCTTCAGTGAGGGACGTCGATGGGCGTCCTTCGCGGTGTTCGTCTTCCGTCGATGTTCTTCCCAGCTTAAACTCCTTAGCCCAGCGTGCAACTGTGGAATATGGAGGAGAAGAGTCCCCTAATGTTTCCACCAAGTCGCTATGTATGTCTTTGGTAGACATTTTTTTCAAGCAGAGGTATTTAATGACAGCTCTGATTTCGTGTTTTTCCATTTTGATGTTCACTCCTTGACAGCCCGTATTCAAATGAATGTAGCTCCCGGGAATCGTGGCCTATTTATATGATTTTTTTTTCCTGAACTAGTTGGTAATTGAGCAAGTGACTGATATTTTTTTTTGTATTTTTGTGTGCAGTAGAAATAACTGATTATCATTACTTTTGGATCACCCTCGTATGTCTACGTCTATATATAGCTACGTCGTAGGTACGTAGGCATGATGTGTATTAGTTAAGCTGTTGAACTTCCAATGTTGAACACAAACTTATAGTTCTAAATAAATTATATAAAAATATAACTTTTTAAATACTAGCTTTTGAGATCTTGGAAATCATGTAGCAGCAGAGTGCTAGCCAAGACAAGTAAAACGAGCCCAAACACGACAGGTCTATCTTGTTTAGTACAGGAGTTCCTATGGCCACCTTCCGACTCTATCATCAGATCAGCTCCATGGTAACATATTATTGCATTGTCAAGCAATATACATATGCGAGCAAAATTTCAGCTTAATCGGAAACCGGGCAGTTGGTCAAATTTAACTTGCAAGATCCACCCGAACTTACATAGGTACATACATCCATTGCAAGTTAAATAAAAGCTTGTAAAAAAGATAATCAGATGGAGATCAGGAGTTGGTATATGTCCTGCAGTAGATGTATTTTTTTAGCTTAATGATAATGATGACACATACATAATTAATAAGTAGTTGTAATAATTAACTAATTTAATTGCAATATTTGCAAATAAATTAGTTAATTACTACACTTTGCAGACGAGCTTTGCTTTTTGAGCTGTGTTTAGTTGTAGGTGGGTTCAAGTTTAAGGCAATATGCTAAGTGTAAATGTTTAATTCTTTTCAAGAACTATTGTACACTTGTACAGTATCTACCAAACATCAGCTTAGTTTCCAATTTTCGAAGAAACACGACTTCCTCGGAAAACAAAAGAATAAAATCCCTTACTTGTACCCAAGCCGCGTGCAACAGAGGTACTTACGAGTATCAGATAAGGAAAGCATAAAGTAGCAGCCAGTACTTCAGCGACACCTTTCTGTATCTGGTTGGTACTTGGTAGTTCCCCAGCTCTTGGCCCGCTGCCCGCTGTGACCACACAATTAAGCCGGGAATTACCTATTCTTCCTACGTCCATTCCGGAGTATGTAACTCTAGTCAGCTCCGCAAGTTTACAACTTTCCAACTTTGAGAAGCTCAACAATTTTGCCAAGTTTATTAGGGCATGATAGTATGAATTATACAAAAAAAATTAGTTACATTTTTATGGTTCTCTGTGCCCTCATTTACCGTATTACGATGAATAATTATATGATTTAATATTACAAGTGACGGTTTTTGCACAATAAAATTAGTTTTGAATTTTTATAAATTAATTTTTAGTTGTAATACTCCACACTAGCACAATTTCTTAAGTCGAGAATAATTAATGGATACGCAACGGCTTACCAAAGCATTCAGAAAATTTTGGGACAAACAAAGCCAGTTATATATATTTTTTTATAATGCGATCAATAACGAGTTCAAATAATAACATTCCAATTGCAAAAAATAGTTTATCTACACTAATGTTGTAATATTCTACTTATGTTTCCAATACTTGACTTATAATGACTACTGTTATAGCGCAGACAACAAAACACTCAATTTAAGCAATTTCACATGATGTTATAATATCCACATCGACATCGTAAAATCTCATTATAACATCGCGCGCTCGCTCCTGATTGGCCGCCCTGCGCGCGCAGCGGTGCCAAGTGCGCGCTCGCTCCTGATTGGCCGCCCTGCGCGCGCAGCGGCGCCAAGTGCGCGCTCGCTCCTGATTGGCCGCCCTGCGCGCGCAGCGGCGCCAAGTGCGCGCTCGCTCCTGATTGGCCGCCCTGCGCGCGCAGCGGCGCCAAGTGCGCGCTCGCTCCTGATTGGCCGGCCTGCGAGCGCAGCGGCGCCAAGTGCGCGCTCGCTCCTGATTGGCCGCCCTGCGAGCGCAGCGGCGCCAAGTGCGCGCTCGCTCCTGATTGGCCGCCCTGCGCGCGCAGCGGCGCCAAGTGCGCGCTCGCTCCTGATTGGCCGGCCTGCGAGCGCAGCGGCGCCAAGTGCGCGCTCGCTCCTGATTGGCCGCCCTGCGCGCGCAGCGGCGCCAAGTGCGCGCTCGCTCCTGATTGGCCGCCCTGCGCGCGCAGCGGCGCCAAGTGCGCGCTCGCTCCTGATTGGCCGCCCTGCGCGCGCAGCGGCGCCAAGTGCGCGCTCGCTCCTGATTGGCCGCCCTGCGCGCGCAGCGGCGCCAAGTGCGCGCTCGCTCCTGATTGGCCGGCCTGCGAGCGCAGCGGCGCCAAGTGCGCGCTCGCTCCTGATTGGCCGCCCTGCGCGCGCAGCGGCGCCAAGTGCGCGCTCGCTCCTGATTGGCCGCCCTGCGCGCGCAGCGGCGCCAAGTGCGCGCTCGCTCCTGATTGGCCGCCCTGCGCGCGCAGCGGCGCCAAGTGCGCGCTCGCTCCTGATTGGCCGGCCTGCGCGCGCAGCGGCGCCCTGTGCGCGCTCGCTCCTGATTGGCCGCCCTGCGCGCGCAGCGGCGCCAAGTGCGCGCTCGCTCCTGATTGGCCGCCCTGCGCGCCAAGTTCCCTGTGACAATACACGTTTATATTAGTGAAGATAAAGTAGTGTATGCAACTGCATATAACACGGGTATTAAAACACGAGTGTGTTTATGAAACGAGCGCAGCGAGTTTCATAATAGTAACGAGTGCTACTTCATTATATGACAGTTGCATAAACTACAATTTTTTTTTTATTAGTGAAGATAAAGTAGTGTATGCAACTGCATATAACACTCGTTACTATTATGAAACTCGCTGCGCTCGTTTCATAAACTCACACTCGTGTTTTAATACCCTTCATTATATGACAGTTGCATAAACTACTATTTTTTTTTTTTTTATTAGTGAAGTGATTAGTGATAAAGTAGTGTATGCAACTGCATATAACATTCGTTACTATTATGAAACTCGCTGCGCTCGTTTCATAAACTCACACTCGTATTTTAATACCCTTCATTATAAGACAGTTGCATAAACTACTATTATAATTTTTGACAGTTAATCTATACGAATATTATAAAGAGGAAAGATTTGATTTTCTGTTTGTTTGCATTGAATAGACTGCGCAACTACTGAACCGATTTGAAAAATTCTTTCACTGTTGGGAAGCTACACAATCACCGGGTGTCATAGGCTATTTTATAGTTTCAAAAAAATTAGGGAGGCTGCTAGTTTTATCGATAATTTAAATCGAGTCCCGTTGAGAAATGGAGCTATGTTACGAACGTAGTTATTCGCGCGATGATTTTTTTTATGACTTTAGGTCGCCTAAAACAGCCTAAAACCGGAAAAATAGTATGATAGACTTCAAATGGCATTTTACAATGAAACTTATTCAAAAGCTTCCGTATAAAGCTGGTATTTACCTATTTTAGTTCTAATTACATGGCTGGTATAATGAATTTATGTATACGTATAATAAGTACGTATTTGCGTATTACGTAAGCACCCACTGAAAAGTATACCTATCTTCACGCTTCAACAATTTGGTTTGTACTTAACATTTTAAATAAATCTATATTAACTTGTGTTCAAACTTTTATGATAGCAAACCTATTAACTGGTCAATTGCTAATAATACATTTGATTTGACGAGAGGTTATGTTAATGTTATAATATTGAAGAGTTTGTTTACTGTTTTTACGTTGAAACGTGACTGGTATTTTGTGTAGTGTCATCGTTACTGAAGACCGCTAAATGAAGCCCCGATAAATACTCAGACAATCCGTGATCGGAGAGCGAATGACTGAGATGCGATTAATCCGATCCTTTGAATGAAGTCTGACGAGAAAAACTTCTCTCTGATTCCATGTTCTTGAGACGAGTCTGTATTGCTTTGACACCATCTGTTGCATATACCTACGTATTGTTTATGAACAAAGAGTTAAACAATAAACACACGCCATTAGACACACATAACAACGAATTAGATACTGTGGCACACAATTAGGTAATTTTTACTCTATCATAATGTCTATAGTTTTGATTTGCAGTTAAATAGATGCACGAAATTTCCGGCTGGTACACTAATTGGGATAGCTTGGTAGGGATACACTTTTTGTAGATTTTGTTCTACCAGTAGCAATAGGTGCACTGACCATTTGTGTAGTGCACTTATCTCTACCAAGCTATCTCTGGTAGGGATATGCACTGCCCATTTCTACTATTTTCTACTACTCATGCTATTACTAATCAAATACTAAACTAGGAAACTTTGTTTTTATTAGTTTTATTGAAATAAATCTATACTACAAGATTAACAGTTGCTCTAGTTATGAGTCTTTTACTATCAGTCTTATTGATCGAGCGGACGTCCAGATGTTGGTTTTTGTCTACAGGTCGCATTTCGAGTCGAGATTTAGGCTTATGAATTTTCAGATAAAGATATAAGTCGCGAGATCTACTGAACGGAAAACTACTAGTTTTAAAATATGTATTGGAGAGACTTATGCTCAGCTAATAGACGTCTTGTGGTTGAGATTCATCCATCCATCCATCAGCCTTAGGACGTCGACTGCTGGACAAAGGCCTCCCTTATGGATCTCTAATAAGACCGGTTGGTAGCGGCCTGCATCGAGCGTGATCCTGCGGTCCTAATAAAGTCATCCGTCCAACTTGTGGGTGGACGTCCTACGCTGCGCTTGCCGGTACGTGGTCTCCACTCGAGAACTTTTCGACCCCATCGGTCATCAATCCTCCGCGCTATGTGCCGTGCCCATTGTCATTCAACTTGCCAATCCGCTGGGCTATGTCGGTAACTTTGGTTCTTCAGTGAATCTCCTCATTCCTGATTCGATCTCGCAGAGAGACTCCGAGCATATCCCTCTCCTTAGCTCGATTAAGATTCGTGTTTGAGATTAATTTCAATTAATTTTATCGGTTCGCTAACTAGTTCAGCGTTCCATACTACGTGTAACGGGTACACACTCGTAGATTTCGACGCATTGATGTTTTGTCCTCGGCTTTACAGACCCGAGGCGCGACATTCGGCCTACTTATTATGTAGGTTTCCTACATAACCTAGCCTAGCCTTTGACTTACACACAGAACACAGCAGGCACTATATATCAGTGTATGTGCGAGACATTTTACCAAGGGATACGTGATTATCACACTCACAAAGTCGACACGAAACTTTGCTCTTTACAATTAAGATACTCGTAAATTAACTAAATTACGATGCTCATTTTCGTAACTTTTTTCTCCAAATGTCATTGTCTGTATCATTTGTATCGTAGATGTAATTAAGTATCAAATAAGCCTCCAGCCTCGGTAAGTATCTTCGGAGAATGTTTGTAGGCGAAACAATTTAATTGCGAAAGTCGAGACGCTTGGATCGTGAAAATTAAACGACCATCTAGCTGGAATTGATTCTATTCCATTCGATACAATAGTTTTCTTAAAAGAAGATAAGTAAAACGATGTTCAATGACGCATTTTCTTAAATTATACAATTGGTATTTATCAGCTAGTAATTTTAATTTCAGATAAAAACATAAGACACATTGTAGGACGGCTTGAAGACAAAAGACTCACTGGTGTACTCAATGGACTTACTCGTACTATATTGTAAGCTGAAATATAGTCATTTTTCTCATCATTAGGTATAATAAAATCAATTATGTACCCAACGCTTAAATACTGATAGGTGTTTTAAGTAAGCTTGTACAATTAAATAAAATTCATTAAAGATCGGATGGTGCTTCTGTTGCAATTTTTTGCAAAAAATAATTATTTGTTTTACAATTTAGTTATTTTTACATTGGTAACTTACTCATAAAATATAATTTATACAAGTTAATGCTGGAACTATGTAAATATAGCTATAATTATAATTCATAGCTGTTATAGCGCTCAGAATAACAGGACACAGCATAGAGAGAAAACCATTTTACCCACTTATGTCAGTTGTCATTGTCAATCCATACTTTATTTCCTCTCCGAGGGGATATAATGGTGGAAAGACAATTTGTCCTTTTGCCATGCTACCCGTGCTGTTTTCCTTACCAATCAGGAGATTATTATAGATAATCAAAATTTGATCGTGGCTTACAAACAATACAAAAAAAATCGGCCAAGCACGAGTAGGACTTGCGCACGCAGGGTTCCGTACTGTATGAGAGCCCCCCTAAAATTTCTATTTTATTTTAATTTAATTACTTAATAATATTAATACAGATAATTATTATTACAGATAAATATTAATACAGATAAGAATAATATTAACAGAATGTTTATGTACAATACAATATTATTGTATTGTACATAAACATTCTGTGAATATTTCAAGCATCTCCCTGTTACCATTATTAGTATCGAGCGAAAAACGGTTCAAAATTCATTTTAGTTGTACGGGAGCCCCCCGAAAATATTAATTTTATTCTGTTTTTAGTATTTTGTTGTTATAGCGGCAATCGAAATATATTATCTGTGAAAATTTCAGCTATCTAGCTATAACGGTTTATGAGATACAGCCTGGTGACAGACAGACAGACAGACAGACGGACAGACGGACAGCGGAGTCTTACCCTTTGGGTACGGGACCATAAAAAAACAAGCATCAATTATATCGCAGAAAGACAAATAAATTTGTAATTCATTTATTTTGCTTCCATAAAAGTACATGATGGTGAATAAAGTTTGACGCACGTAGATTATTCATGAAAGCCCCAAAATACATCACAAACAAAATCTGATGATACAGCTATTTGTAAATACTTTCAGAGACATATTTTAAAGGCATCGTCGTTCTTTCATGTCGCGGAAATTACCATAAAGTCATTTAACGAACTATAAATCACAGCGGGGCATTTTATTAAGGCGTTTATAAGCGACCTCCTAAAAAATGACCTTCAAAATTAAAAATTGCGTCTCTGAGGAGCCACGGGTCGACATAAAAATCGACCAAATACGAATTCGACTCGCGCTTGAAGGGTTCCGTACCAAGCCCATCGGCAAAATAATATATACCTAATTAAAAAACCCCCGACACAAAAATATTTGACAACAAACTTTCAATTGACAACCATTTTGGGCACATTTGTAGAATTTTGGTTCTTCCATCCCCACTTTAACCCACCATAACTCTTAAACGGCTCAATCGATTTTTATAAAACATAGCTAAGAACACTCTCGATTAAGTCTCCTTTCATCCAAAAAAAAACTAAACTAAAATCGGTTCAGTGGTTCGGGCGCCATGATGCCACAGACAGACAGACAGACACACAGACAAACAGACACGTCAAACTTATAACACCCCTCTTTTTCGTCGGGGGTTAAAAAAACACGTTTGCTGCATGGGAGTCACATTAATATTGATATAATTCTGTTTTTAGTATTTGTTGTTATAGCCGCAATAGCAATACGTCATCTTTGAAAATTTCAACGTTCTAGGTACTATCGTTCATGAGATACAGCCTGGTGACTTACAAACGGACAGATGGACAGCGGAGTCATAGTAATAGGGTCCCGTTTTTACCCTTTGAGTACGGAACCCTAGAAAGAAAAAAATATTCCCAGCAAGTTAAACCATTCTGTTTTCAAAGAAAATAATTCAGTTTAAAAATGTTTATATTTTTCGCTCCTTAGTTTTTGCGACCGCTTCTGGGTCATTAACTTGGTAATGTTTTTGAGCTGAAGCTAAGCTGGAGCATATTTTCAGTGATATTTTAAAAGTTAAAAGTACAGCAAGCTCGACTTGCTGTAATTTTTAGGGTTCCGTACCCAAAGCGTAAAAACGGGACCCTATTACTAAGACTCCGCCGTCCGTCTGTCTGTCTGTCACCAAGCTGTATCTCATGAACCGTTATAGCTAGAAAGCTGAAATTTTCACAGATTATGTATTTCTCTTGCCGCTATACCAACAAATACTAAAAACATAATATTTTTTTATTTAAGGGAGCTCCCATACAACAAACATGATTTTTAGCCGTTTTTCGCTCGATATTAATATTGATAATAGGTAGATGCTTGAAAATTTCACAGAATATTTAGTTGTATATTAACTTCAATACTAAATATTTAAATTCGAATAAAATAACTATTTAAGGGTACACCCTACAGTACAGAACCCTTCGTGCGCGAGTCCGACTCGTACTTGGCTGATTATTGCATGTACTGATTGTAATTTCAGATAACTAGAAAAAACTTGTTATTAGATACCCATTTTACATTGAAAAAAGTATATCTTTACATTATAAAATAATTTTTATTATCAATCTATCAGGCGTATGATTTCCACTCACTACTGGACATAGGCCTCCAATATGGATTTCCAATGTAACCGGTTGGAAGCGACCTGCACCCAGAGCGTTCTTGATTATTACGTCGTCAGTGCACATAGTCAGTGAACATCCTACGCTGCGCTTGCTGGTACGTGGTCCCAGAATTCAAAGGCCTTATTGTATAGGTGCTCTGACGTTCGGCTTCGCTTTTCCTCCCGCTCGCTCCCGTGACGCGAGTAACTGGCGCTAGCAGGAGAACAAGCGAAGTCGAACGTCAGAGCGTATTGGCGACTCGGAAATGACGTTGAGTGATTACAAAACATGATTTTTTTAAAGTTTTGATAGGTAGCTACTTATTATCTTTTCTTAACCGTAGAATTTCAACTAGCATTTAAGTTGACCGTAGTGGTTAATTCAACTTGGTTGATGACTAGAACGCAGCTGCAGGCCGCTGCAGTGTGTGGGACACTTTATTCGTGTTGAAATATTCTGTAGCTTCTACCCGACCATTATACTTTCTATCCAAAGGAACACAGCCACAGTCGCTAGTGTCCCAATCACTATGGCTCTGAAAAAAAAGAGATTATTTAAAACTGTAAAATAACATTTTTAAATACCTATAATAAATGAACTCGTTTGCCTCTATTTTATTTTTCAACAGTATGTATTTTCAATAGAATAGAATAAAATAATGTATTTCAATAATCATTACATTTAACCTTACTGCTAAATATAAATCATACAAAAAAACAAGAATTTAATTGGAATACAAAATTCAATTTATTGACAAAAATTAACTTCATAAAAAGTGGTTCTAGTATAATTTTTTATTTTATTTATAGGTTCTAGTTATTTTAACAGCGTAGTCATGTTACAGGTTCTGACACTAAAACCACGTCAGAACATGAATCGTGGTTGTTAGTTTCGCTAATACTCGAAAACGGCTGAACCGATTGGGCTAATTTTGGTCTTGGAATATCCGTCCGTAAAATAAAACATTAATTTCATTTTACAAAATGTTCCTGCGTGTAAAAAGTTGTCATTGATAGTTGACAGATGGTGAGATGAAGTTCACCGGGGCAGCTAGTATTTTATAACACTCAGTAACCGACATACCTAGCCCAGTGTACCTATACATAGCACTGAGGACTGATGACCGATGGGATTGCAAAGTTTCTAAAAGTAGAGAGCACGTATCAAAAGATCTCGCTGAATGCAAGCCGCTTCTAGCCAGTGTTATTGGAGATCTATAACAGAGGCCTATGTCCAACATGACCGTCTTATGGCTGAATCGTAATATAAAAAAAATCTTAAAAGAATAAATTGTACTTACAATCCTGCAGCCATTTTGCCAAAACTCGGTACCAATTTGTTAACTTCTCAAAAACCAAAAGGTTTTAAATACCTAATGACTGTACTAACACTAATAAAACGGCCTGTGGCAGGCCAATCGCGCTAATTATAACAGCTGCGTTCCGTCCGTAATTCAGTTAAAGTTCGGTTGCAATTGTAGTTAAGTTTCGATTCAGCTTTACGGAATTCGGTATTGCGCTAAACTTCAGACACCAACCAAAGTTGGACCGAAGCTGGAACGTAACTCATTATCAATCGTTGTTAGAGATGTCACTTTTAAGATATAGTTACGCTAAATCGAGATCGATTTTATTAAAAATCAACATGGTGCAACACTAGTTTGACAGCTGCTGAGATGAGTTGAGATGACATCTAAGCGCAGTGATCCACTTTAAAGATTTTCTCCCGTATTTATGGTAAAATTAAGAATATAATACATGGCCCAAGTGGAAGCAAGTCCGGCTTGCTTTATAATGAATAACGGAATAATTACAAAAAATTGCACAATTTTGATATACTAAGCGCCACGCAAATCGGCGGATGGGAAGTTATGCACAGAACGCAGCGGAAAAGCCGAAATATAGGTATGAGCGAGACTCGCGCCGGGGCACACCTGCCCGCCAACCTCATGCCTCCCGCGCACTCCCTACGCATTGTGCACACATGCGCAGTAATTAGCGAATCACAGCGAAGTATGGTCTGCGGCTAACTTCTCATCCGCCGATATGTGTTGTTGTGGCGCTTAAAGTAGGGACAAGATAATAGGTCACTTTTGACATTTCATTTTATGCAAAGAAAAATATACCTTGTACTAAAGGAATAAAACTCCAAGCCGTATTCGAGAACACTTATCGGTCGTCGTCAATATTGTTTTCATGAGTTTTATTCCTTTAGTGTAAGGTATATTTTTCTTTGCATTCATGAACTGTCAAAAGTGACCTATTAAAATGACTCCACGTTAGTATATCCAGTCTCATGTTACGTGCAGCAAAAGCGTGTAAAAGTCATTCTTCGGCTTCGATCAGGTAATATGATTGTTATGTTGGTTGTACTATAGCTTAGATTATAAAATGTGTGAAATTATGAGGCAACCTACATACGTCCGGAAAAGATATTCGATGACTTATGTGAATCCACCAATCCGCACCGGGCCAACGTGGTGGATAGGGCACAAGGGTAGGGGTCCAAGGTAGTTGATTGCTACTAATTCCAATACTTTCTTGTTACCATGAGTTCTGGATGACTATTTTGGCGGACTAAATTTTAGTAATTTTTAGGTAGTTTTGGAATAATTAATCATTAATCTGGGCCCCAGATCGGTTTTTCCCCAGATTCTGGGGAAAAGCTAAAACTTAAGTGGGAACACTTCGCGTCGACGAAAGTAAAACCAAAACAAACACAGAAAGTTACAAAAAAACTTTTTGACCTTTCGAAGTGTTTTCACGTGATAAAATATTGAGTATTTGAAGTGTTTAAGTGGATTTTTTAATGGAATATAGGTTGGTGCTGCGATGAAGTACTTTTTTAAGCCAAGTCTCCGCGTCCGTAAGTATTTCACTTGCTTTGAAGGTGTAATTGTGAACGCATTAAATATCGAAATCTTAAGTTGTAAAATCTTTTAGGAAATGGAAGAGCGCCGCAGATGCACCACTTTACGACAGTTAGAGCTCATGACAGAGTTTCTCTAAGCCCACCGAGATCTTGCTCTAGGACGGGTGAGATCTAAGGAGGCTCGAGCAGTGGCAGCACGATTGTGGCAAGAATGCGCCGGTGTTCTGAATGCGGAAGGACCTGCCAGGACAGGGAAAGAATGGTCTAAGGTATTTACCTACTTCAATTTTTTGAATTTATTCAATTACTTTTGTCGCGAATAGTTTCATTCCAATCGTTTTCATCTCCATTTGGTATAACCTAATTATGTACCTATAAGTATAGTTATTTTGACAGATATCATTTTATTAACTTCTTAGGC
Organism: Hypomecis atomaria; assembly: GCA_964007245.1. Lineage (NCBI taxonomy): Eukaryota > Metazoa > Arthropoda > Insecta > Lepidoptera > Geometridae > Hypomecis > Hypomecis atomaria. Next base: position 23,858,092 of record OZ023287.1, on the reverse strand, counting down.
CTTCACCAATGATGTCCTCCAAGTCATCACTTAATTTTTTTTCAGGTATGGAATGACCATAAATGTAAGGTCAGAGCAAAATTGGTTAGCATTAATGCAAACCAACAAGCTACTGGTGGTGGACCTAGCAATGCCCCCACTCTGACATTATTAGAGGAACGAGTGGCAAATATTTTGGGCAGGGATATTGGACCACTGCCTAATCTGAGACAAGATCAATTTGCTTCAATTAATTATGTAAGTAGACATAGCCATATAATGCAATTTTTAGCTGAGTAAATGATATTGTGTGTGCATCAAATGTTTTGAACTTTTGTGAATCAATTTCTTAAAGTACTTAATTTTGTCCATGGTTGCTATTCACTATTTCAACTTTTAACTGTTTTAAACGACGTGTCCCAGTGTTCATATTATGTTTCTGTGGAAATAAATGACTATGACTAATAATAATGATATATGGTTTTAAGGATGGCATGGATGTGGTGGTAGAGCAAGTTGAAGGACATCATGACCAGCAAGACTTGGAAACAGTGTAAGTTTGTGAAAAAAATTGAAATAATGTCATGTTTCTTATAACCTCCTTTTGTTCACAAATTCTTTAAAAAAGCTCAATTGATTTAGTAAAAATATTTTTAATACACAACACAAATACTTAACAAACTAAAATATTTTTTTTTGTTACTCTTACAGATTCAATGAGACTGATCTTGAACAGACTCCAGCTTCTCCAATTATTGTATTACCACCACAGGCTATATCCCCTGTACCTAGTTTGACAGGCCAGGCACCCTCGCTGCAAAACTCTCCGAGGCACGCTACAGTACAGAGAGGTTTGTTATAATGACATTTTATAGGCACATAGTTATCCGAGGTTTATTATTTCAAACTAATGTTTTTTTTTTTTCAATCAACAGGAAGAGTCAGACTCGTGAGAGGAAGGCGAAGGACAGAGAACACCTCACGTGTACCTACGACACCTGCACCAACACAATGTAAGATATTATGGTCTTGGTAGATTAAAACTGCTAACAATTTCACAATCAATTCATTTTAAAATGTTTTTTTGATAAATCATTTCAGCTTGCAGAAGTGCTTTGGAAGAGTCGAGGTTGATGGTACTTCGAATAGAAGAAACACGAGCAGAAGCTGCTTTAGCCAATAGCCATGAGCAGTTTTGCTCAGTCATTCAGACTGATTGCTGAAAGCATTGACAGGCTCAGCCAAAAGGTAATTTATTTTTATAATACACTAGCTTGATGTGCTGAGAGGTTTCTACTTCTACAGCTATTCTGCAGGAATTGTTAAATTTCGAGGTAACTAGCCTGATGAAACCCTCCACAAAATTTTCATCCAAATTCATTTACATCATATAATGGTGAGAACAAACACACAAATATTATTGTGATGTGATAGTTTAACTGCATCTTATGATGATGATGATGACATGGTTGAGGATAGTCACATGTTCACATCAGAGAATACTCCTTGAGAACAGACTTATGATGTTTGGCTTTTTACTGCATTATAAGTGTACCTATGTAGATAAAACTGGCTATAAAATTCTAGTACTGATGGAACTCACTATTTGTTGTTTCAGTATTGTCAAACACCAAGCCCACAAGGGCACATAGCACCAAGGACTGATGACTGATGGGATTGTAAGATTTTCGAGTGGAGTCCACATAGCCGACGTCCACCCACGAGGTGGACAGGTGACTTCATTAAGACTGCAGGATCGGGCTGCATGCAAGCCGCTTCCAACCGCTCTTATTGGAGATCTATAGAGGAGTCCTATGTCCAACAGTGGAAGTCATATGGCTGAAATGATGATGATGATGATGATCATCAGTAAGGTATATTATTGTTATGTATGTTATGCATCAGTATGATAAATCTGAATAAAACAGAAGATATATTACATTATTTACTTAACAGTTTTAAATTTTGCTAATTTTTATAATAATTGTATCTACCTAATTGATAATGTATTACCTAAGTTTTGTTTTATTTTTATTATTATTTTTGAATACTATGCATTGTGATACAATTGTAAATTTGACTTGCATAGTGTAACATAATATGTAGTTATAAGGCCAATAAATATATCTTATCTTATCTATTTTTTATTCTTCAGTTTTAAATTTCTCAGTTCAATTCTACTAATCATTATCTAGTTTAAAAAGTAAAACAACCAATTTTGTTCATAATTGGGTCAATTGTAATTCTATATAAATTATTCTAAACTCTCGCAATGTCATTTTTTGGGTCAAATGACAATGAGCAATGTTTAGCAATGTCCCAAAAGTGTGACATCGGCTTTTTTGATAATTTTACTCGAGAAAATATGTTACCTTATGAGAAATATACTTATTGTTACTTAAACTAACCCCTAATAGCATGCACAGTTTCACAAAACAGTAGAAATTAAATAACTTTAAAAAAATATTCGATCCTCAAATGGCCCTTGAAATTGTCGTTTCTTAAATGGTGAAAACACAACATTTTTTTTAATATGACTACATGTGAGTGCAAGAGGGATAGATCCATATTCCGTTTTTTATTCTGATCATAATGACAATTTCATTTATGTGCGTTTAAGACATATTCTAGGGTGAAGTAGTTGTCTTAGACAAAATATGTCATGGAAGATGGATGGTGTGGAGTTGGCGTGTTAGCTCCCTAGACAGTCTGTAACGTTTTACGAACTGCTTCTCACTTAAATTAAAAGCTTCGCGCATATGTAAGTCTAGCCCTTTTATTTTTGTTCCTGGCTCGGGCCCGAGCTTCCGCTACATCCAATTCATGTGACCTTTCCAACAAATCTATGTAAGCATACATTTTGTATCACAGTCACAGATATCTACTATATACTAATCACAATCAAATTCAATCAATTTCACTTCAAAATTACCATAAAATTACAATCAATGTTCTAAATAATCGCACAACGATCCAACTAAAGTTGCTGTTTGTGGACCACTTGTCAACCGTTCGTTTGACAGCGGTTACGTTCCAACTCTGATCGAGTTGCGTTTCAACTTTTGTCAAAATCATTAGTGCGATACGAAAATAGACAAAAAGTCGAGGTTCGGTTAAAGTTCAATTGTGGTTCAGCTGTAATTTTATAGTGCGATTGGCCTGCCAATTAGTTGTCCGCAGCGACACCGCACGCATGTTTCAGTAAAGTAACCCAATTAATTTTCGTTTAGTCATGTTGTTGTATCGAATATTTTGTTTTGTTTTCATTTCTTACACAAAAATGTATAAACATTTTATGTTTGGTTTGCGTCGAGTATTCATCAAGTATCAAGTGTTGATTCGTGTATTATTGAATTTATCCCTTTAGTTTTAGTTTAAAAAATAAACAGAAAAAAAAATTAAACACTGCAAAGCAAATTTAAAAGGTTGTAATAATATTTGTTAGCTATTTTCTTTGTTATTGTAAGTACAAAAATGTTTATTTTATAGACTGAAAAGTAGAAAACAAAAGTTGTTACTAGTAATATCGACTACGCAGATAACCTTTTCTATGTCGGCAAAAGCGTTTCCATTACAATCTTTTTACATTCTCTGTCAAACGCACAAATAAAAAGAAACAATTTCAAGTTATACTATGTACGTGCAATTATATTATCGTAAAAAGTAGGAGGCAATAATCCCCTTTATCGTATGTGTCATTTATATAACCATCTAAGCACAGAGGTGTGCAGTGAACTCGATATTTTTTATCAAAACTTGTTCAATAATAAAAGTTCACTCTATAAAATAAATTTTAACTAGTTTGGCGTTTGATATATTTGATTTGAATTATTTTTTTTTCTGAAAATGCTGTGTACAATATTTTGATTGGCAAATTCATAATGTTTTTGTGTATTAGTTTATTTAAGTTTTTAAGTTTGCTCGTCACTTTTGTACCGAACTTGTAAAAAATAAAATAAAATATAAAAAGTTGGCCAAGTGCGAGTCGGGCTCGCGTATGAAGGGTTCCGCACCGTATGGAAGCCTCCCTTCCAGTAGCCGTTATTAATATCGAGCAAAAATTCATGTTACTTGTATGGGAGCTCCCCTTAAATATTTATTTTATTTAAATTTATTTAATTATTTTTCTAGTGCATTTTGAACCTAAACATTCTGTAAATATTTCAAGCATTCTATCTACCACCGTTATTAACATGGAGCGAAAAACGGCTAAAAATTCAGGTTTATTGTATGGGAGCCCCCTTGAAATTTTTTTTCTGATTTTAGTAGTTAAGTTGTTATAGCGGCAACAGCAATACGTCATCTGAACATTTCAACGTTCTAGCTGTTACCGTTCATGAGATACAGTCTGGTGATAGACAGACAGACAGACGGACTGACAGCGGAGTCTTAGTTATAGGGTCCCGTTTTTACCCTTTGGGTACGAAACTCTAAAAATGAAGGTATGGATTTTTTTTTCTCATTATTAACAGTTTTCAGTTCTCAGTAAGATGAGATAAATCGTATAAATTATACTTACAACTTTCTTACAAAAACATTGTCACTGTTTTTATAAGATAACATTTCTAACAAAACAGGAAACCTTTTTCACCTACTTTACTTACCTTCTATTTGCTCACTTTTCCTTGAAAAAGTGTAGAATAGGTATAGGTGGGTGTTAAAAACGGGCAATCGTCACGTGTCGCGCTCCGATGTCGTTTGTCAAGCTTACCTCTGAGGAGGGTATCAGCACTCATCGGCTCGACGAGTGACACGTCAAGGTGGATCTCTTTGGAAAGACTCTTTAATGATAAGTATTGCGAGACTGATTACACGACAAGGAATTCTCGAGTATTATGCCGGAATTTGGCTTCGGTAAAATACGTGTTGTACTCTGCTCACATAATTTAAATTGTCGTCAGACGTTTTAATGTAACTTAGTATTGTAAAAATCTGTGGTAATCCCTATCAACATTTTAATAATAGGTATTACATTGTTATTGGAGAAAGGGTGCGAATTATTAAGTCTAAATGACACACGTCAACTGTTGGGTAGGAAAAACTTACTTACATTTTATGTAAAAGTTCGTACCAATCTCGCAGAAACAATGCTTGTGCGTTTTAAGGCGATACTAACGCCATCTAGTTTGGTTCGTAGGAACTGCTCTGAACCAAACTAAACGCGTCTTATTTGTTTAATTTTTAGAAGATATTGAAATGCAATATGTAGAGACATATATGTATATATATGTATATTTTAATATCTTTACGTCCCATATATTTTTAACGAACACCAACATAATATATTTCGAATATGATTTTAATATAAAATATATACTAAAAAAAACTAAGAAGAACTACACAGCATTTGTCATTTTTACTTTCTTATACATCCGTATAAATAGAATTTTCTTTAACAAAAGTAAGCGAAATCATAATACCGTAAAGTAAATTCCGCAACAGGTATGCTTGAACACAGTCATTCATAAACGTTTTGAATACAGTGAATAATAATATTGCTAAGAATAAACTTAAAACCGCAAATATTGTCGTCGTTTCAGCTATTGGATGTCCACTGCTGGACATAGGCCTCCCCTATAGATCTCCAATAAGATTAGTTGCAAGCGGCTCGTATCTAGCGCAATCCTGCTGTTTTAATGAATCATATCCCTACCTTGTAGGTGGACGTCCTGCGCTGCGCTTGCCGGTACGTGGTCTCCACTCGAGCACTTTTCGACCCCATCGGTCGTCAGTCCTATCAAAACATCAATGAATACGCGTAAATACGTGTATAGTTGTTAGTAAGTTCATATAGAAAAGTAAAACCTACACATTGTAGTTTGATTTAGACTATATTTCATTTATTTTTCTGATTATTTAGCTGAAAAATGGCCTAGTTCAACGGTCGTGTCATGTTGTGTCGAAGATTTTATATAAAATACATGCTCTGAATTATTTTATACTAACGTCTGATTTTTTAGGTGGAAGATATACTTAGCCATAGATTGTGATAAAAGCAACCGATCATTTTAATAGATTATCGTAATACCTACTCAGATATCAGTTTACAATCGGCACGGAGAAATGTCCCTATTTACTGAGTTTGACGTATTACTAAATACATAGGTACCTACTTAATACTCTACAAATTCCGGCACATTTCTCTAACCATCCAATTAGGTAATAATGTTCAAATCAAATCAAAATTTATATATTTGTCAGAATTTTGTCTTACAATGAAGATGTTAAAGGAACAATAGTGTCTCAAACGTTCTACTTTTACAGATGTACAAATATTATTAAATTTATATAAGGATAACATTAACGTTGCCAGTCTATCGGAAACAATTAGCAGAAAAAAACCTATTTAGCTTCTTTTCAAATAAAAATCGTCTTGAGCGTTCCTGAACAAATAAAAACCTTAAAATGCTCGCTCGAGCGCGGATATTCTAGATCCGCCAAACTTTTTTCAAAATGTTCGAGATGCCTAAAATCGAAAAAAAAAACACTTCCTAAGTTTTAATTAAAGATTGTTACAAGTTTTATCCTCCAACCCTTTATGCTCACTCTACTGAAAATGTCTCGAGATCTGAATAAGCAAGTCTCTCGCTGCCAAAAGCAAAGAGATTAATTCCGGATTCTCTCTGTGCGTTCGTCTAACAAATTCTGTAATGTACGTAATACGTAATCTGATTAATTTATAAATTACTGTGAAAATTACACTAATGAATTTTTGATTAGCCGAAAAATAATAAAGAAATAATTCGCCTTTGACTTGATATAAGCTACTACGCTTTTATTTCATCACTTTGTGAGTTTCGTAATTAAATCTACTACTAAAGAGCAAACGTAGGAAAAAATAAGTTGTTAAGTGCGTGTCGAGATACGCGTTTGATAGGCTTCCGTAGATGGTGACGATGATTATGATGATGATAAAAAACGAGAGAGCACTTTTTTAAGTTTGCCGACCTATATCACACAAATGAAACACGTTACGAACTTAGGGTTTAAGAAATCTGACATTCATTTAAAAACCCTATTCAACGACAAACACTATGATGGGGTGTGGTTGAAAAACGGTTCATGAGATGCAGCCTGGAGACGGACAGACAGACAGACGGACAGCGGAGTCTTAGTAATAGGGTCCCGTTTTTACCCTTTGGGTACGAACCCTAAAAAATGTTTCATCCTTTCTTTACATGTATGGGAGCTACCTCCATACAAAGTTATGAAAATTTTCAGATTTTAAAATTGAGATCTATACCTAAACTAATATAATGTCTCATGCAATTTGGTTTATAAATGTGGAATTTATAAAGCTTTGTAACATGAAGACAGGCGAACGGACACAACGAAGTAATAAGGGTTCCTCGTTTTACTACGGAACCCTAAAAACTGAAGCAAAATATTGGATAAGAAAAAACATGCAACGACGGTCGTACTGTTATTATTTTTACTATGAAGTTTCGACCATTAAACTTTGTTTTAAAAGTGCTTTATAAGATTATTGAGTTCAGCTGAATGATAAAAGTAACAACAGCATACAGTCCGCTACCTAGTGTATTATTAACATTTAAAAAAGAAATTGCCGTGGGGTGCCGGCAGAGTAGAATAGCACCCCCCTCTAGTACCAGGTGTCGTAAGAGCCGACTGAGGTACAGCGGAACCGACTAATGGCGGTATAACCATTCGACTAAAACGTAGCTAAAATGGCACAGGGCAGGGATGGGGAGCAGCATCCCTGTCGCGAAGCTACGTTTCTGCGATCGCCACCACGCCTGCCCAGCGCGGCGATTATGGGCAAAAACCCCAATATGGAAACAACAAATAGACCAGGCCCCCAGTCCCCAGCAGCTCCGCTAGCCCGGGGCTACGGTAGCGGCCCCGGTAACGGCGGAGAAGGGGGTGCTAAGAATCGCTGGCAGACGCCCGGCTACCACTCCTGTAAACGACGACTGGCCCTGGTAACACACAACGTGCGCACGTTGAGGACTGACGAGAAGATTGCTGAGTTGGAAGAAGAGTTGAGTAGGTTGCGTTGGGATATTGTGGGGTTGTCTGAAGTCCGTAGAATGGGGGAGGACACGATAACCTTAAACTCCGGCAACCTGCTTTACTACCGGGAAGGTGACCAACGGTCCCAAGGTGGTGTTGGTTTTCTCGTTCACAAGTCCCTCACCAACAACATTATTACCATCGAAAGTGTGTCAAGCAGGGTGGTATACCTAATACTCAGAATATCCAAGAGGTATTCGCTGAAGGTCATTCAGGTATACGCACCGACATCGTCACACCCAGATGATGAAGTGGAGACTATGTATGAAGACGTAAGTCGGGCCATTCATATATCTAAGACCCACTTCACTGTTGTTATGGGGGACTTCAACGCAAAGTTGGGCAGAAAAAACGATGATGAGCTGAGGGTGGGGAAATTTGGATATGGGCAACGGAACCCTAGGGGCCAGAGGCTGGCTGACTTTCTGGAGAGAGAGGAACTCTTTATGATGAACTCTTTCTTCCAGAAGCCGCCTCACAGGAAATGGACCTGGATGAGCCCTGATGGTTCCACGAGAAACGAGATAGACTTCATCATGACGACCGAGAGACGAATATTTAATGATGTCTCCGTGATCCACAGGGTGAAAACCGGCAGCGATCACAGAATTGTACGAGGCACATTAGATATTAATGTTAAGCTCGAAAGGTCCCGCCTGATGAAGTCCACGCTCCGACCTACTCGTGAACATATCCAAAACCCCGAGGACTTTCAGCTCGAGCTCTCGAATCGTTTTGCTTGCCTAGAGAACCTTGCGTCGGTGGAGGAGATCAACAACGGGCTCGTAGAAACTGTCCAAACGGTGGGTGCTAAGTTCTTTAGACCCCGCCGTTCAAAAAAACCGCAGAAATTCTCCGATCACACTGTAAATCTCATGGCCGAACGACGCTCTCTAAGATTGCAGTCTTCCGATGATGCAAAGTCTTATAGGCGTCTCAATAGACAAATTTCGAAATCCTTGCGGCACGACATCCGTCTTTTTAATACTGAACACATTAAAAAGACAATAGAGCGAAACAAAGGCTCCAAAGTGTTCGCAAGAGATTTGTCTATTGGGCAAAGCCAATTGACAAAGCTGAAGAGAGAAGATGGAAGTATAGCGTCGACCAAGGCAGAGGTATTAGAGGAGATCGAAAGGTTCTATGGACAGTTATACGCTTCGGTCGCTAAGCCTGTTAGCAGCGCGGCCAAAGATCCAAGAGCCAAGCTGACCCGACACTTCACCGAAGATATCCCGGACATCAGCCTGTACGAGATTAGAATGGCCCTGAATCAGCTTAAGAACAACAAGGCGCCGGGTGATGACGGTATCACATCAGAGCTTCTGAGAGCGGGTGGAACACCGGTACTAAAAGTCCTCCAGAAGCTTTTCAACACCGTCGTCCTCGAGGGCATCACGCCAGAAGCATGGAACAGAAGCGTGCTGGTGTTGTTTTTCAAGAAAGGTGACAACACCTTATTGAAGAACTACAGACCCATCTCGCTTCTGAGCCATGTTTATAAGCTGTTTTCAAGGGTCATTACGAACCGTCTCGAGCGCAGGCTTGATGACTTCCAGCCTTCCGAACAAGCCGGTTTCCGAAAGGGCTTTAGCACCATGGACCATATTCATACGCTGCGGCAGGTTATACAGAAGACCGAAGAGTATAACTTGCCACTTTGCTTAGCGTTTGTGGACTATGAGAAAGCCTTTGATTCGGTCGAGACTTGGGCTGTGCTCGAGTCTCTCCAACGATGCCGTATTGACTATCGGTACATCGAAGTGTTGAAGTGCTTGTATAATAACGCCACTATGTCGGTCCGAGTACAGGAAGAGAGCTCCAAGGCGATCCCTTTAAAAAGAGGCGTAAGACAGGGAGACGTCATTTCTCCGAAACTGTTTACGGCTACTTTGGAGAACGCCTTCAAGCTCCTGGAATGGAAAGGATTCGGCATCAATGTCAATGGCGAATACCTCACTCACCTTCGGTTTGCCGACGATATAGTAGTCATGGCAAAATCGATGGAAGAGCTCAGCACGATGCTCGAAGGCCTCAATCGGGTTTCCCAACAGGTGGGTCTTAAGATGAACATGGACAAGACGAAAGTCATGTGTAATTCCCATGTTGTACCCACCCCGATCTCTGTTGGGAGCTCGGTTCTTGAAGTCGTTGACTCGTACGTCTACCTAGGACAAGTAGTACAGTTAGGTAGGTCCGACTTCAAGAAAGAGGCCAATCGCCGAATCCAACTCGGCTGGGCAGCGTTCGGAAAATTGCGTAGCGTCTTCTCGTCCGACATACCTCAGTGCCTCAAGTCGAAAGTTTTCGACCAGTGTGTGTTGCCAGTGATGACTTATGGCACAGAAACGTGGTCTCTCACTATGGGCCTTATTAGTAAGCTCCAAGTAGCCCAACGAGCTATGGAGAGGGCTATGCTCGGAGTCTCTCTGCGAGATCGAATCAGAAATGAGGAGATCCGTAGAAGAACCAAAGTTACCGACATAGCCCAACGGATTGGCAAGTTGAAATGGCAATGGGCAGGGCACATAGCGCGGAGGACTGATGACCGATGGGGTCGGAAAGTTCTCGAGTGGAGACCACGTACCGGCAAGCGCAGCGTAGGACGTCCACCCACAAGGTGGACGGATGACCTCATTAAGACCGCAGGATCGCGCTGGATGCAAGCCGCTTCCAACCGGTCTTATTGGAGATCCATAGGGGAGGCCTATGTCCAGCAGTGGACTTCTTATGGCTGATGGATGGATGGATGGAAAAAAGAAATGATTTATGTAATGCTTTTGTAATTATTTACACAAGTATTAAATCATTTTTCGAGAAGTACAATTACAGTAATTTACAGGTTTTTTTTTTCAATACTTTGTATTTCCCATGATTATTCCGTAGTATACGTTAAGTACTTAGTAGAATATTTGGGGAATATTCGGCGGAGCGGCAAGTGAAACGAAGAGGTCGGTGACCGAACTGATTTATTTTTTAATTTCTCCAACTACCTACATACAATGTATAGAACTAAGTCTACCTACATTTACTAGCATCTAGCATTTCTAGCAATGCCATATATACCACATACTTACCTATATATCTGACTTTTCACTTTTTAGGGTTCCGTACCTAAACGGTAAAAACGGGACCCTATTATAAATACTAAAAACAGGAAAAAAATAATATTTAAGGGGAGCTCCCATAAAACAAACCTGAAGTTATTGCTGTTTTTCGCTCGAAAATAATAACGGTGACAGGTAGATGCTTGAAATTTTTAACTGAAAGTATAGTTAAATATTTACTTCAAAAATAAATAACTAAATCAAAATAAAACAAATATTTAAGGGCTCCCATACAAGAAACGTAAATTTTTGAAGGATGACTCCCATACAAAATACATGATTTTTTGGTCGATATTAATAAAAACAACAGGAAGACGCTTGAAATTTTCACAGGATATTAAGTTTTGTATTCATTATATTCCCTTGAAAAAGAATAAAAAATTAAAACATATTTAAAGGGGCTTCCATACCGTTTTGAACTTTTTTTTTAATTTCGTATAGGTTTGCGTTGAGTTCGACTACACACTGCCTGATGTTAAGCAGATATGCGGTCTAGGATGTAACACGCTTACCTAGAAGATACCTATTTACTAGGGATTTGAAGACACCTACATTGTAGTTTAGCGGGAAGACAGACTCAGGCAAAGCGTTCCACATTCTGGCAGTTCGTATGAGAAATGTTGACTCGAAACGCTTAGTTCTAATTAAATGTCCACCATAAAAGGGTGGCGCGCGCGTGTCCGGCTCGCACTTGGCCGATTTTATCATTTCTGCTTTTTACGATACTTCCTCAGTGGCTTAAATATGCGTGATTTATACGAGCTAATCAAAACACGATCACCAAGCGCCATAAATATTCGCTACAAAAAATATGGCGCACCCAAAACTTTTATGTCATAACAGCGGGAGTAAAGTGTGTAAAACCACAGCGTAAAATATTTGGCCGACCTCCTGCGGTGGTACACGGCAGTAAAACCAGTCGCGACAATGTAACCCTGACCGTGGAACACGGAACAAGCATTAAAATTTTTGAATTAGGGTAGTTACATATACTTACTACCAAAACATTAAGTACTAACGCCTATGAAAAATTAATGTTGATAAATGTGTGCTGAAGAGCCGTGGTAGTCTAGTGATAATGACACCTGCCTTACAATCGTGAGGTCGTAGGTTCAAATCCCGGTCCCGTACTGATGAATTCCTTGGAATTTATGTACGTAATTTCACACCACTGGCTTTTCGGTAAAGGAAAACATCGTGAGGCAACCTGCATACGTCCGTAGAAGAAATTCGATGGTGTATGTGAATCCACCAACCCGCACTGGGCCAGCGTGGTGGATAAGCCTTAAAGGCTTCGTCAAACAGAACGCGTTCTTAGCGCTGCGTAATAACGTTAAAGCGTCGCGTTTTAACGTCGCACTCTTTTCATGTCACACATGACTAGAGCCCAACGCTACCTAACGCAACGTACCATTCGCCAAAGCACAGTGCATATCGATAGCAGGGTGTGAAAAGTTTGTTCGTTATTAAGATGTCGAGTGATTCAGATGTGGAAGAATTGTTACTTTTATATGCTCTATCGCGGTCACAGAAAAAAAGAGTATGGGTGCACGACATCAATAAAAAGAGAGAGGATTTAGGAGAATATCATCGGTTGTGTCGCGAGCTTGCATCATATGAAGATCGTTTTTTTACATACTTTCGTATGTCTCAAGATTTATTCGAAGAACCACACGAACTGCTTATCCCAAAAATAAGCAAATGTATCACAAACTGGAGGACGCCTATTTCTACAAGAGAAAGACTTGTAATCTGTCTAAGGTAAGAAATCTTTTATTTTTTAAAATACATGTTTATTGCGTTATCATTATGAAAATAAACTGAGGATGTCGACGCTCCAAAATTAGTCGCATGTAGGATATCGATTTCGCGTAGTGGTTTTGGTAGCTGCTCAGGTTGTTGCTGGTATGATGAAGAACCAATGTTAGATAAATCTATAACAGTTACTGAGGATAAATCTTCGGCTCCAGAATTGGTTACTTCATAGGCGACGGAGTCTTCAGTACTTATAACAGAATAATGTGGTGAATTGGTCAATATTTAGACGTCTTCTTGCAGTTCCTCTGCTTCTATGCTTGCAAATAACTTAGCTAGTTCTACTTTGGCTTTTATCTGTTGGGGTTTGGAAAAACTTTTAAATGTTTGGGCATAACTTTTGAATAGGTGATCTATGGCATCATACTCTTGTTTCTTTTTATTTTGAATAAAATGTATAACTTTATCCATCTCGCTGTCATTTTTTTAAATTTTTTTAGCTCGTGTACAATTTATGGAGTTAACATGAGCTGTCCCTGGCGGAGGTGTCTCTGGCGAAGGTCTCTGTGGTACAGGTGTCTCTGGCTCAGGCGTCTCTGGTAATTGTACTCTGGTCTGACGATGGAATTTCTATATCTGGCGATGGTTCTGGCGTAGTTTCTCGAACATTTGAAGATTTTTCTCAATCTGTCAGAGTTGAGTCAAGGAACTGTAACTGCGAAGCCCAAGGCCATTTTGTAAATTTTTTTGCAGCTTGTCCTGTAGTACCTGAAATCTCTTTTTTGTATCTCATATAATTGTCCCTCAAGCTCTTCCATTTTTTTCTGGCTACTTCACCTGTGAAATAAACATAAATTAGTTAGTATTATTTTGTTTCAGGTACTTAACTACGGGTGATTCACACCAGACCATAGCCTTCTCCTTCAGAGTAGGTCGTTCAACAGTTGGTGGTATTGTAAAAGAAGTCTGTAAAGAAATCTGGAATACATTACAACCAGAATATATGCCATCGCCAACTGAAGAGACATGGAAACAATCAGAGAAGGGTTATAGGGAAACATGGAACTTCCCGAATTGTGTCGGTAGCATCGATGGAAAACATGTCGCTATAAAGTGTCCCAAAAATAGTGGATCAGAATATTTTTGCTGCAAGAAGTTTTTTTCTGTAGTTCTTCTTGCTATTGTCGATCCATGTTACAAATTTACCGTCATCGATGTCGGCAGTTACGGGCGTAATAGTGATAGTAGCATATTCGAGAACTCAGCATTTTATCGTCAATATATCCACGGTAAATCTCTGCTGCCAGATAAACCTCTTCCAGGAACCGAGGAGCCCGTACCTCATGTACTTATTGGCGATGAAGTTTTTGCTTTAAAAACATATTTGATGCGTCCATTCCCAAGAGCCACACAAGACGAAAGAAAAACAAATTTTAATAAAAGACTTTGCAGGGCACGTCGGGTTGTTGAAAATGCGTTTGGGATATTAGCACAAAAATGGCGCATTTTTTTACGATTGTGATGTAGACACAGCATTTGATGTTATTAAAGCTGCATGTTGCATTCATAATTATTAACGAACAAAACAAGGGCCAACAATTTCAACCCCAGAATCGGAAGAGGAAAATGAACCTATGCGTTCTTTAATAAATCATCGACCAACAAATAGAAGATCAACGACTGTAGCATTCGAAACTCGTGAAAAATTTGTGTCTTATTTTAATCAATAAAATTCACATCACTTACCCGTTTCATATAACTCATTTCCGATTTGTTCCCACAATTTCAATTTAATTGCTATATTTTTATAACAATTATCTTTATTATGTTTTTTCTTACTAATTCAATCAATTTTTCAGACATTATGCACATTCACTCGGACGCTAAAATAAAATTTGTAAAAAAATACAACGGCCAACGTCAAAGCGTCCTATCGCCGCGACAGAGCGTCGCGTACTGCTAGCGCTGGCGCTCTGTTTGACGGTATATTACCATAGTAGTACAAAACAACTCGGCGTCATAGCGCGCCGTCAGGTTAGCGCTCTGACGCGCGCTAAGAACGCGTTCTCTTTGACAAAGCCTTAAATCACCCTTCTACGTTCTGCAGTGGGCTATTAAAAAGGCTGGTACAGTGTTCTGAAGTTTATGTTAATTTTTAAACGATTTCTACTGTAATTTCACAGTCATGTTCTTAGGTAGTCATCTATCCATCTTCCATCAGCCTTATGACGTCTACTGCTAGTTGTAAGCCTTCCCTATAGACCTCCAATAAGATTAGTTGCTGTTATCGATAAGGCCGCCAATTTGTGGCACCAGTAAGATGTATACTTTGTACCTACCTTCTCTTGCTAGTTATTAATATTAGAGCACACAATAAAGAGCTGTATGTCTTTCTGTATGTGTTATAGGTTGAAGGCGGCTTACATACAGCCCGAGTCTGCGGTCTTGATGAGGTCGTCTGCCCATCTCGGCGGTGGACGTTTTACGCTTCGCTTGACGGTACGTGGTCTTAATTCGAGAACTTTTCGGCCTCTTCAGTCATCAACCATCCGAGCTATGTGCCCCGCCCTCTGCCATTTTAAAATGTCAATACGTTGGGCTGTGTCGTGTGTGGGTGCTCTTGTGTGGTCATTTTTCTTTTAACTTTATCTTAGACAAAACAAACAAATAACTCTTTATTGTACACAAAATAAAACTTACAAAAAATACTCAAGTGAAATTCTTAAGGTAGTGCAACACTAGGCGGCCTTATCGCTGGAAGCGATCTCTTCCAGGCAACCCCTTAGACCTTAGAGGTTCACGACCACCTGCGATCATGACCTTATTTCTCATAAATGAAGTGTAAGGTAGGATTTGTCGAGTGAAAGCAATGCGCTATGTAATTGAAATAATCGGCCAAGTGCGAGTCGGGCTTGCGCACCAAGGGTTCCGTACCGTATGAAAGCCCCCTTTAATTATTTTATTTTAATTTACTTATTTATTTTTGAAGAAACATGCAACTTAATATTCTGTGAATATTTCAAGTACTCGTATCTACCTGTCGCTGTTATTAAAATCGAGCGAAAAAAGGCTAAAAATTCAGATTTGTTGTATAGGACCACCCTCATTTTTTTTGTTTTTAGTTTTTGTTATTATAGCAGCAACAGAAATACATCGTATGTGAATAATTCAACGTTCTAGCTATCACTGTTCATGAGATACAGCCTGGTGACAGACAGATGGACAGCGGAGTCATAGTAATAGGGTCCCGTTTTAACCCTTTTGGGCACGGAACCCTAAAAAGTAACTTTCTATTTTCCGTGCAGGATATTTCCACAAAAAAGTATGCTAAAACGTTTCACGTTCAACCCTGTCCTTTCAACTTGTTTGTCACAAACCACCAAAAAAGCCTCCATAAGCCCGTCCATCTCCATAATTCCTGGAGGTGGCGCCACCTGCGGCCGACATGTCTCGCATACATTTATTTAGCGCATTACCCCGCGAGGACATGTGTGAACACGGTGCACTTTGCATTTCAATGTACGGAATGAGCGAGAATTAATCTTGGGAGCTTCTGGAATTATTCTGGCTTTCATTGTGATTTCATGCCGCTGGTATAAGATTAATCCCACCAAAAACATTGTGTAAAAAACTAGCCAAGTCTCGATGGAGCTGCTTGTTTATCTCTAATAATCGGCCAAGTACGAGTCAGACTCGCGCACGGAGGGTTCCGTACTGTATGGGAGCCCCCCTTAAATATTTATTTTATTTTAATTTTATTCTTTATTATTGAAGTGAATATAAAACTAAATATTCTGTGAACATTTTAAGCATCTACCCAGTACCATTATTAATATAGAGCGAAAAACGTATAAAATTCAGGTTTGTTGTATGGGAGCTCCCTTAAATATTAATGATTATTCTATTTTTAGTATTTGTTGTTATAGCGGCAACAGAAATACATCATCTGTGAAAATTTCAGCTGCCTAGCTATCATGGTTCATGAGATACAGCCCGGTGACAGACAGACAGACAGACGGACAGACGGACATCGACGTCTTAGTAATAGAGTCCCGTTTTTCTCTTAGGGTACGGAACCCTAAAAATTAATGAAATGTAGACAAAGTCTTACCAAGTCTAAAGTTCCTTACTGCGATTTCTTTATTATTATACTAGTTTTTTACAGAATGTTTTTGGTGCGATTTCACTTCTTTTTGTAGAAACGTGGGCATATTGATTTATTTTTTAGATTTTCTTATATGGCGGTATGTCGACCTTTAATAGTTTGGTTGGGCTCTTGTGTTTTCAAATAAGGAGATATAGATATTCAGAATAGATATTCAAATAAAAGATAATAATCTACCATTCACCAGGTACTCCAGATCTTCGATTATCCTAGTTTTTCTAGTTTTCCCTTTATGTGGCATTCAAACCCTAACTCTGTACCAAAACTTCGGAACTAAATGACCTACAGACTTGAAATTTTTATTTTAAGTATTTGATTTTATAGCTTACTGGATGACGAAAATTTCTGCATTCTGGTCTTATCCAGAGGTTCTCAAATAGGGGCCTGAAAATGCGGCGAAATGGTTCCAGTTAAGGATGGTACGGCAGTGTTTGTTTCGCGCTCGACTTGGCGGGGGCACTGCCGTGCCCCCTAATAGGTAAGAGGAAATCGCTATTACTTAAACTTTTTTTAGAATTGTCACCTAAGTTCAGAATCAGTTCAAATACATTAGCAGATATTTTATTTAGCAAAATTCCGCACGGTATTTGGATGGGTGATCGCGGGTCGCATTTACCAACTGAGCGCTACCGCGGCTCGGATGATACGTTAAATTGTAGGTCTCGGTTGTTTTAACCGTTTAGCCATGTCAGAGGCCTTCAGCTGGCCTTAAAACTCTGACACCAGGCCTAGCCACCCGGCCTATAGGAATTTACTCAGTAGATATTTTTATAATACATACATCAAATTTCAGACACGTTGAAAATCCAGTTAAAAGCCTTGCAATTTTTGGTTATTTAGAATGAAATTGCATTGCTGTTAAGTATCAATCAGAATCTTCGATAGTTGCATAGCTGTCTAATACTGTCTATAGATACTGTTACAAATCCTCCATACAATGATTTTCGATTTAAAATACATTAACATTTCTTTGGTAAAAAGGTACCAAACATACAAAGCAAAAGCACCACCGTATTTAAAGTAATATTGACATAAATTGATTTTCAAAATAATTTGCGACTCTTCCCCTAATTAGTTGCTGTTTGAATAGACATTTAGGTTATAGCTCTTCACATAGATCCTTCTCAAATAATTCTATTATTGTCTGATGCGAAATCAAGTATAATAATTATGTAACATCGAATTTTATAAAGTTACCTACTACATTCAAAGATACGTAG
Organism: Hypomecis atomaria; assembly: GCA_964007245.1. Taxonomy (NCBI): domain Eukaryota; kingdom Metazoa; phylum Arthropoda; class Insecta; order Lepidoptera; family Geometridae; genus Hypomecis; species Hypomecis atomaria. The sequence continues at coordinate 23,839,832 of OZ023287.1, read as the reverse complement.
GTAATACCTAACAAGCCGTTTCAGCTTATATTAAGGAAGTTATTGATATTTTCCCTCTCAATGTCAGATTCGCTCACAATAGCTCTGCAGCTAATCCATTTCCATTAAACATCAAAGGAGTCAGCTGTCCCATTGGCTCAGGGGTCCACAGACAAATATCAACAGTAACGAGCTTCTGACAATATGTAGCTTCATCTGTAATGAGAATTCCCGAGGCTACGTAGGCTGTACAGGTTGTTTTAACTACCAATATATTTTACGATAACTTTAACAATAATTGAAAATAGAAGGATGTTTGACCACTATGATGATTTAATGAAAACCATAGCAGATACGGAAAGGTAGCAAGAAAGAGAGGTGGGGGAAGACTACGAAAGGCGTTATTAGATCAATTTAAAGAGTGAGTAGATATCAAGTCGTACAGGGAAGTAAAACCACTGGTGAACGAGTACGACTGCGAGACGTGGAAGTTGCTTCATCAATTAAAAAAAAAAACAACGGGTTGCGCTCCAGGAGTGCCAGCAGAAGTAAAAACTTGAACATTTAAAGTACTATCATTTATGTGGTAGTTACCTAAAATGCAATATCACACACGCACACTCGCGTAAGCGCCCTGCGCCGCTTAAACGAAACCAGTAGTGTTATTATACGAGTTTATTCCTTGACGAAACAGCTGGTACACATTTTCGCCACGCAGTAGAAAAAGAGGGGGATATTACTTCCTCTCTTTTATCGCGCCGGCGGTCAACTCTTCCTCCGTTTTACGAATTTTCGATCAGGTTACGTGTCCTGACGCGAGTTTAACATTTTTTACCAATTCCAAACACTGCACAACGCCGCCGCTTAAGACGTTTTAACATCAAAAACTTTGCTCTTGAACAATAAGCCTGATTACAGAGGCGCCATCGTTATTAAACTAGCTACATAGCATAGTTCTGTTTCTTTTTCTCTTTATGCATTCGATAGAGAGAACGCTTTTTACGTTGCTATTTGCGGCGCCTCTGTAATTGGGCTTATTGAATGATTAAAATGTTCTAAATTTGTCAAAAGGAAGTTCCAAAAATATCAGTTTTTATACGGAAAGTATACATAGAAGAAGAAGAAAATAAAAGAAGATATAAGAAAAGTTAAGATTGTTGACAACATGTACAGAACAGCTCTTTATTGATATTACCATGAGACTAACCCATCCAGGGTTAGTCTCATGGTAAAAATCAGCCAAACTGAGGAGTAAAATAATATGCTAGAATATATTCGCAAAAAACGTTTAAAGAAACACCCCTAAAGAGCAACAGAGTGTTTAAAATTACAATCCAAATCACAGCTTTTTCCAGCATTTTAAAAATTCACTATAAGTTGTAGCGACATAGTTTCAGCGAGATTCCAGCGCAAAAATGGCGAGCTATTTTCCTTAACACAAAGGTCCAAAACTCCCTAAGTACAATAATGAAGCCTTTGCGACTAAACGAAATTAGGTTTTTATTTATAGCCGCGGTGGTTCTGATAAACGGCCGGAGCCGGGGGATATCGCTCTACAAAATAAACACTACACGATTGGACAGTTGTTTGACTCTATTTTTTTCTGAGTCATGTGTTTCTGTATACAAGGTTATTCAGAGTGTAAAGGTGTGTTACTATAGGAATAGCTACTATTTACAGCCAGTATTTGGATGGGTGACCGCGGGTGGCATTTTCCAACTGAGCGCTACCGTGGCTCGAATGACACGTCAAATTGCAGATCTCGGTTGTTTCAACCGTTTAGCCAAGTCTGAGGCCTTCAAGCGGCCCAAAAACTCTGACACCGGGGCTATCCACCCGGCCTATACGAACTTACTTATGGAAACAAACGTCTTTTTTTGCATTTTCTTTGTGTACTATAAATAATGGGAAGAAACTCACGTAATTTAATAGTCGTAACGACTTTAGTGTCGACCGCATTCAGCCCACTTTCTCAAATTGGTGAGTGCTAGCGCGCGGACCTGTCTCGCAAGGCACTGATAGGTGATGAAAGCCAAAACAGGGTGTTTTTGGACATCATTATATGGATAGATAGATTCATTTATTTTCAGTAAGGATAATTACAAACATTGAGATACAACAATATACTATGAGCAACACCTTACGAATTGTCAAAATAACAATTATTCATTATGTACTCAACATAATTATTAGGCATAATTTTACAATAAATTAATTAAAATTTGGTACATTACATAAAATCAAAAATACATAATGGAGCATTTGCCATGAGGCTAATCCGGAATTAGAGAATACTAGCTGCTCGTCCTGGATTTGCCCAGTTACGGATGAGTTACATCTATAAACGTTTCAGAAGAAATATTCTAAAAGATAGTGTAAACCGTATCGAAATCTGTTGTGAGGTTCGGAAGATATAAGCGGATACACAGACAGATACACAGAAATAACGGTTTTGCTCTATACTATGTAGTGAAGAAATGAGCTGCTTCATACATTTAGTCGGTTCCGAATTGCAACTTCATGTGGGACAGCTAATTTTTTTCTCGCGTTGGAGTTGGCTCTCTGTAATAGTAAAGGTGTTTCAGAATGATGGTCTGAAAAGTTTCAACCTTTCGGATTTATACAGGTTTTCTTTCTTTACTTCACTAATTCTTATAAATCGATTTTATGATTAATTTTTTGTTTGATGGATCTGTAGAATCATTGACCTCAAATCCAATATCTCCGCATGTGTGGCGTAGTTGGCTTTGTAACTATTAAAACAAGGTGATGTAACTTCAATAATTGTTGTATAATTCTTCGTTAACAATCCAGATAATATCCTACTGCTCTAAATGTAAAATCCTTTCCTCCTTTTTCAACAAACTCTTCTTTCCGAGTGCTCTGACATGTCTGGTGTTGCCCGGTCTACCAGATCCAATTTCAACCAAAATCGAAATAGTAAAAAAATATGATAAAATACTGAAAACCTTACAGATCATACTTCAGAGGTAGTCTCATTTAAATTTTATTGAAAACTTATTTATTTACTGTGTCGTTTTTGAAAAATCAACTACTTATCACTACATAGTCAAAGAATATATAATAATGACATAGTATAAAACAAAATCGCATCCCTGTTTGTCTGTCCCTATGTATGTTGATATCTTTAAAACTACGCAACGGATTTTGATGCGTTTTTTTAATAGATAGAGTAATTTGAAAGGATTGTTTATATGTGTAATACACCTATGCAAAGCCAGGGCGGGTCGCTAGTAATTTAATAATTATTGCTTTGATGATACGTTGATTCGAGTGAATTATTTATTTAATAAAATATTTAAATAAAATATGTATTTCTGAAGACATCTCACTTGAGCTTTAATACTGTTCCAGGCTGCTCTGACATTGTTCAAGGAAAATGGCGAAATATTCCCGCTACAGGAGGAAATAAAGATGGCTTACGTAAAACAAGAAGAATTCAATTATGTAGCCTTAAGTGGAGATAGATATATTATGACCTTTCACGAGTATAGTTCCCTGAGATCGTTATCTTGATGTTTGTCAGAAATGTTCACTGAACGAAAAGAATTCTGAGTGTTGGACGCGGGTTGTGGACCTGTGTAATGTACAGATATGAACAGTAATTATATGTCTTCTTTTTTTTTTGAAAAACGCAGTTTTATCGTGAACTAACGTACTTATCGGCTATAACGTAACGTATCATAGCCTGGAGCATCGCTGTAGGGTTGCGAGTCTGTCCATTTTCTATAGGATTCATTTCGGAGAGTGTGCATCTGAGCTGCACGACCTTATCCTACCATCTTCTTTTTACTACAGGACTAGTAGGTCGACGCAACATTACCTACACTGTCGATTTTCCTTCGATACGTACGAAGCGGTTTGACTCAACTTTTCTGATTCGGACCGCCAGGGAATGGAACAGTCTTCCTGCTTTCCTGTTTCCTAAGAGATATAATCTAAAGCTTTTCAAGGTCAGAGTGAATAGGTATCTTCTAGGTCTGCGTGCTTCATCTTCGATCACAACGTCGCTTACCATCAGGCGAGTTGATGGTAAAGCGCGGAGTTATTCGCGATAAAAAAATCGGCACAGCCACAAGTGTCGCCAACTTTTACATGTATTTTATTAAAAAAAAATATTTAATTTTCATGATAATTCTCAGTAGCCGCTTCTTTTTTGTGAAACCGACGTTTATAGATCAAAAGACACGCCCGTTCGCAATTAGTCTTATTAAGGCATTCATGAACACACAAATCACAATTACCTGAATTTTGACGTTGTTGTAGAAATCATAATTAATACAGACTTTATTTTAATACGGCCATTTTCTGTCTGGTAATATGTACCTAAATTAAATAAAGCCGAAAGTCATAATGAATTTAGGTCAACGTAACATGATTTCCATTTAATGTAAACAGTATATAATAGAAATATAATATAGCTTGCCCAGATGTTTTGAGTGATCACCAAAGTTACACAACGTTCGCCACAGCCAGTCCTTATGGGTGAGCGCAGGCAGCATGTACAAACCTACTCAAATCGACAAAAACATTTTCTGGCGGCTGTACTAATCACCCGGACCCGGTCCATATACGATAAACTAACTTATCTATGTATAAATAGTATATAATACAGTTACAGTCAACATTAGAAGCCCCGAACGAGAATAGTATCATTTCCTTACACCGGAAGAGAGAAATGAGCGAATCATCGCACAGGCAGTTCGATGAACGCGGTGACTGCGGCTCGGCCGAGGAAGACGATCGTTTGTCATTCACAGCCCGCGCACATGAACAAATGCGAGCCAAATATTAATACAATTATATCAAACAATATTGAAAGATAAAGTAGCCGAAGTCCTATTTAAAATAGGGTGCAAGACTGGCACATACTCACTCAGGATAGAAACGGATGCCGCGGAGGAGTGCACTTCCGACACCAGGCGCTGTGGTGGAACACCTAGCCTCACCCAGGGTAGGTATCCCGTCCAGGCAGCGAGGACTCCCACATAATCAACCGCCTCCCTTTGAAGTGTGGTGGTACCTTCAAAGGAATTGTCCTGGTAGAAAAAAGATAGGGACGTATGGCGATCCTGGCTAACGGAGACCAAGACACACACTGGGTCACTTCACCAACAAAGATACGAGTAGATATAGAAGAATATTGCCGTTACTTAGCTCGAGTTCTTCAAAGACGTACCGGTTACTGGCAAGCGCAGCGTAGGACGTCTTCAGCTTTCTTTTTTTGCCGGTGAAGTGCTAATAAATTAGCCTTTTTACAAAAATTGCTTTCAACAGCAAACATCTAAATGTTGAAAAACACGAGCTTTCCTGTAATCGTCTTAAATATTAATTTGTGCGAACATCTCGGGCGCCATATGCTGTGATTAATGATGCGAACTATTTGGTTTTTGCGCATCTCTACCTCCTGCGAGTGACAAATGGACGCTTTCCTTCGTTTGCCCAACGCCTGTCACGCCTCGAGGATAACTGCGTATTCTGATAACTTCTCAATGCAAGTAAAAAATACTTAAATAGTAACAATAAATCAATATGTCGGGGACTGAGACTAATCGTGTAAATCACCCGCAATCGTTATTTGTGGGTCATCCATTAGTATGGCTCGCTGGCGGTCTCCAGTTGTCCATCTCACCAAAATAAACACTCTGTACGACTACAACGGGTGGTTATGTTGACCTAGTATCACTTGGTAATCAATTTAACAAGAATTTTCGAAGATGAAAACAGATTTTAAAGCCAAAAGGTTGGCACGGGTGCAATGCCGCCTTGCGCTCGGAATAGAATGAAGTTTCTCGCCCATCCGTCATTTCATTCCGACACAAGCATGCAGTGTTGCCACGTGCAACCCCATTCAGGTGATACCCACTTTAAAATCATCACTATTGCTATCAACTAAATGCAACTATGCTGTCTCGCTCCGTCACGGCCATCCTGCATCTTCACACGTCCTCGTGTGAATCTTCTTGTTCTCTTGGCATAACAAGGTCTACAAGATAGCAACCACACTAGTTGTAACTATATGGGGTCGTTTCATATTTTCTCGCATATTCGTAGTCACACAGACTTCTCACATAGACTTCTGACACAGACTTCTCACACAGACTTAATTCTCAGGTAGGTTTAATTATTACACCGACTTTTCACACAGAGTTGTCACACTGGGTTACCACAAAGAGTTACCACACAGAGCTACCTCACAGAGTTACTAAACAGAGCCGCAACACAGGGTTACCACACTGAGATTCCACACTGAGTTATCACACAAGTTTTTCACACAGAGTTAATTCTCACGTAGATTTAAGTATTACATCGAATTTGCACACAAACTTGCTACACAGGATTGTCACACAGAGTTGCCACACCGGGTTACCACTAAGAGTTACGAGTACCATACAGATTTTCCCTACAGAGCTACTTCACAGAGTTACCACACAGAGCTGCCACACAGTTACAACACAGAGAGCTTTCACACAGGCTTTTCACACAGACATTTCACACAGAGTTACCACACAGACTTGTTACGTGGAGTTGTCACACAGGCTTGTTGCACGGAGTTGCCACACAGGCTTGCCACACAGGCTTGTTACACGGAGTTGCCACACAGGCTCGCCACACAGGCTTGTCACACAGAGCTTCCACACAGGCTTGCGACACAGGCTTGTCACACAGAGTTTCCACACAGGCTTGTCACACAGAGCTTCCACACAGGCTTGTCACACAGAGTTTCCACACAGGCTTGTCACCTAGAATTTTCACACAGGCTTGTCACACAGGGTGTCCACACAGGCTTATCAAACAGGCTTGCTTCACAGGCTGACCACACAGGATTATCACACAAGCTTACCATACAGAATTATCACAAAAGCTTACCACACAGGCTCACTACACAGTCGTATCACACAGGATTACTACACAGACTTATCATACAGGCTTACTACACAGTAGTACACAGTCATACCACACAGGCGTATCATTCAGGCGTATCACACAGGCGTATCACACAGGCGTTTCACACACGCGTATCACATAGGCGTACCACACAAGATTACTACACAGGCTTATCATACAGACTTACTACACAGTCTTACCACACAGTCTTACTACACAGTCTAACCACAAAGGCTTATCACACAAGCTTACCATACAGGCTTACCACACAGGTATAGAAACATACACACATACACACAGAATGCATATACCGTCGTCATTGTTGTCATGATATCGTGCTGTATACTGTCATCAGGTACGGCATTAAATAATAGTGACACTGAAAATCCGTGAATCTAACTTGACGCTATTAATTGAAGTTAACAGTGAACATTAGAACCCTCGATTCCTACAAATGTGACTGCACTATTTGGTTGCACATCATGAGATCTTCCCACGTTACTTTCTCTTATTAGAGAACAATCTGCACCCGAATCGAAACAAAATGAAAACTGCTCACCGGATTTGAAAGATGATCGATCGCTGGTTGGATCGCAGGTGTTGACTCGATGCTCTACTCGTACGTCAATACCTTCTTCGCACAGCGCGATGCAACGTGTCTATTCTCTCCGCAGTAGTAGTGTGAAGGTAGCACTTTCGTACACCGTTTTCACTTTTGCTGAGTGCCTGCACTTTTTGGTCATTGTGCTGCGCTGATCAATGAGGCTGTATCCTCATGCTGTGGGCGTTGTTGTGATCCCACTTCTGATGTCGGGGACTGAGACTAATCGTGTAAATCACCCGCAATCGTTATTTGTGGGTCATCCATTAGTATGGCTCGCTGGCGGTCTCCAGTTGTCCATCTCACCAAAATAAACACTCTGTACGACTACAACGGGTGGTAATGTTGACCTAGTATCACTTGGTAATCAATTTAACAAGAATTTTCGAAGATGAAAACAGATTTTAAAGCCAAAAGGTTGGCACGGGTGCAATGCCGCCTTGCGCTCGGAATAGAATGAAGTTTCTCGCCCATCTGTCATTTCATTCCGACACAAGCATGCAGTGTTGCCACGTGCAACCCCATTCAGGTGATACCCACTTTAAAATCATCACTATTGCTATCAACTAAATGCAACTATGCTGTCTCGCTCCGTCAAATACATTTATACATCTTATCTTACATATAAATAAAATTGGAATGTCTGTTTGTAATATTGAAATAACCGTTTTTACTACATGTATATCACTATCACTACATAGTATAAAACAAAGTCGCTTCCGCTGTCCCCATGTTCCCATTTATGCTTATATCTAAACTATACAACGGATTTTGATGCGGCTTTTTAAATAGATAGAGTGATTCAAGAGAAATGTTAAATAATAAAAGTTATTTAGTTGTTTGCATAAATGATTTTAAATGTAAAATGACTTGCCAGTGTAACGACTGTTATAAGGCCAATAAATTATTCTTATTCTTCTTATTCTAAATGTATAATAAACCTGTGTGAAGCTGGGGCGGGTCGCAATATATAAATGTGGGTGAATATATATATTATATACGGTATCACATACCAAAATAACATTTTTGTCTGTCTGTCTGTCTGTTTGTTCCGGCTAATCTCTGAAATGGCTGGACCGATTTTTACGGGACTTTTATAGTGACTATATATACGGTATCACACACCAAAATAACATTTTTGTCTGTCTGTCTGTCTGTTTGTTCCGGCTTATCTCTGAAATGGCTGGACCGATTTTTACGGGACTTTTATAGGCAGGTAACTAATGTAATAAGAAGTAACTGAGGCTACGTTTATTTTAGAAAAAAATCTTTTTATCTCGGGCTAACGCGGGTAACACCGCGGGGCGCAGCTAGTACCTAATAAATTTTGAATATAAAGTGTAAAATCATCTAGCATCCATCATCATTTATCAGTTATAGGATGTCGAATGCTTGTTATATTATAGACCTCCTCTATAGATATCTAATAAGACCAATAAGTTGGTTTTCATCCAGGGCGATCTGGATAAAGTTATCTGTCAGTTTTGTACTTGCCTTGTATGACTGACATGTTATAAATAGCCAATTAATGATCTGAACCTGAGTATAATAATAAAGGTATAAAATAATAAAATTAGTTTTTTTTTTTAACTACTATAGAAAATAACGACGAAAATGTTTAGGCATAAGTTACTCATAGATAAGTTTAAGCATAGTATTTTCAACAATAATTTCAAATTGATCTAAGAGAGTATTGAAGTATTGCCAAACAAAGCATGATGCCCACCATCAAAATCGCAATTCCCTCGCTTCATCATTTCCCCAAATAAAAAATAAAGTCCCCCACTTTTCAAGACGCAAAAAATAAAACAATCTCCGGTAAACAGAAGTTAAGCAGCAATTTCGTTCCGCGCCATCGAATCTTTTGGGAAAATGCGCACTCGATCTCCTCGCGACTATAAAACTAACTGTGAAGAACTCCCCTAAGTTTTTGTTTACAAACCCAAGAACGCTTAAAGTATTCTAAGAAGCTATACGCCCGTATTTTGTGAGAATCTTCCTCCTTGAGGTATTTTGCAAAGTTATCTTAAGCTCCTGTAATAGTAGGTGTGAGTTCGGGAGTGGTTGAGAGGCTTATACAGTTACATTTTGGTGCTTAAATGATACCCCGATAAATAAATTTGTTTTAAACACATTAGTGCTTTATTTCAACCTCTAAGTAATATTGGTTCTCGTCGTTTCAGTGGATAGGACGTCTGGAAATCTCCAAAAGATCTCCAATAAGACCGCTAAGAAATGGCTTGCAACCAGCGTGATCCTGAGGTCTTGATTATTATTATTGGTTTTATTAGAGTAAAAGCAGAGTAATGTGGGCAATTTTTTTTTACGAAAAATACAAGTGTATGTTGCTAGTGTAAACCTAATGCTTCCAATAATTTAGATTATTATAAATTATTACAATCCTACGAGTATTTCCCGAGTTGCCATTTTAAAGAAGTATATTTAAATCCTTTGATTTTGATTATTGTACTTATTTAAGCTGTGTAGTTATTTTCAAGTAGTGTATGAATACCATGGACTCTCTGAACGTACGCACTCCACAGTTACTCCAATAAACTCACTCCCTCACAGATCAGAAGTACAGATTTCAGAAAATTACAGAAGCAAAACTTTATTAAAATTGGTATACAATTTTCATATTTACAATGTTTTTAATATACATTAATGTTTTCTTACCGTGGCTGGGATGACGCGTTAAATTGTACGTCCCGGTTGTTATAACCGTTTGGCCAATACAGAGGCCTTCAGGCGGCCTAAAAACTCTAACACCAGGGCTAGCCACATGGCTTATTCGAACTTACTGCTACTTTCTTGAAGTTGTGTTTTGCTTATATCTTTTTGACAGTTTAGTTACATACTCGTATTACCTACAGTGTTAACAATCATTACTAACGACTGGACGCTGTGCACTTTAACTCCATGTCACAAAATTATAAACATTCGTAATACGAGTATGAAAGTGTATCTCTGTCAGTAGTTGATCTGTGAAAAGTTCCGCTCGGGGCGGGCTCGGCACGTTGCGAGGCGGCTCACGTAGCAATCATCACTTACGAGTGTACGCCGTGCACTCTGACTCTTATAACACATGTACTCGCTGGTCTGTGCAGAGTCCCGCTCAGAGCGAGCGCGGCACGTTGCCAGGCGACGCGCGTAGCAATCATCACTTACACAACTGTACGCCGTGTAATTCAGTACGAATTATATGAAAGTATCTTTCTGTTAGTAGCATATCTGTGCAAAGTCCCGCTCGGGGCCGGCGCGGCACGTTGGAGGTGACGCACGTAGCAATCATCTCTTACGACTGTATACCATACACTTCGAGTCATACAATACGTGTATAAAGGTGTTTCTCTGCCAGTAGCTGATTGTACAGAAGCACGGAGCGGGCGTGGCACGTTGCGAGGTGGCGCACATAGCAGTCATCACTTACGACCGTACGCCGTGCACTTCTACTCATACAATACGTGTATGAAGGTGTCTCTCTGCAAGTAGCTGGTCTGTGCAGAGTCCCGCTCAGAGCCAGCTCGGCACGTTGCGAGGCGGCGCACGTAGCAATCATCACTTACGACTGTACGCCGTGCACTTCTACTCATACAATACGTGTATGAAGGTGACTCTCTGCCAGTAGCTGGTCTGTGCAGAGCCCCGCTCAGAGGGAGCGTGGCACGTTGCGAGGCGACGCACGTAGCAATCATCACTTACGACTGTACGCCGTGCACTCCGACTCACATCGCGACATTACACCTGAAGTCCTGAACATTCGCGTTCGGCGTATTCAAAACATGATCAAATAAAAAGCTGCCTAAATAACTTACGGATCGGATTTGTTTATCAGATTGCGACCTTATGGAAGAAATATTGCAGTTGCGATGCTTTGTAGTGGTACGGCTGTTTCGTAGGGACTGTGTGGATAAATTCGACATTTTTTAAATCATTCAATGGATTAATAGTAGTAGTCAAATCTAATACAAATCCTGAAATAGCAGCTAAAGCAAAATGCTCAATTTCTTAGTTAAATAAGTCCCGGTAGTTTTAACCCTTCATCTATGTCAGTAGCGTCGAAGCGATTTAAAAACTTTGACAGTAGGGCAATTACCATCCGACCTTTATGAATTTACTTACTTGCTCTTTGTAAAGGAAAACACATATTATGTAGGGTGGATAGCTGACGCCGAGATTTATTTGGCACACAAGTAGTACTAGTTACGTGTAATCATAAAAGCAATAAGAAATAATCGACCAAGTGCGTGTCGGAATCGCGCACGAAGGGTTTCGTACCGTATGGAAGCCCCCTTACTATATTTTATTTTAATTCAACTATTTATTTTGAAGGACATATAGGTACAAATTAATATTTTGTGAATATTTAAAGCATCTTTCTGGTGCTATTATTAATATCGAGCAATAAAATCACGTTTCATGTATGGGAGTACCCCATATTTTTTTTTTTCTATTTTTAGTATTTGTTGTTATAGCAGCAACAGAAATACATCATCTGTGAAAATTTCAACGTTCTAGCTATCACGGTCCATGAGAGCCTGGTAACAGGCAGACAGACAGACAGACAGACGGACGGACAGCGGAGTCTTAGTAGTAGGGTCCCGTATTTACCATTTGGGTACGGAACCCTAAAATTTATTAACAATGTATCTAGGTACTATGGGAGTAATACAGGGGCGGTAGATGACTTAAGTTCATTTTTGTTTGCCCGGTGTAAAAGCGTAAACAAAATACGGTTTTTAGTATCCTGTTTATGATTTCCGTGTCAGCCTCAGCTTGCCTTAAAGCCTGTGACATAATATCCGCAGGATACTTTACTAACAAAGTCGCATGAACACATGCTCAAGGTAACTGCACCACCGGTATAGTTTGACCTGGTTACTTGGATATCATTTTAGTATCGTAAGTTTTGCAATTTAGGCAAAGGAAGAACAATTAGGTATTCTTTAATTCACATCACAGTTCTAGCCCAAATTTATAGCCATAGGGCTATAAAAATATTTATTAAATTGCCAAATAATTTAAAAGATATCGAAAGAGAAAACTGTTTCGTAGAACAACTAAAAATTATCCTATTATCGAAATGCTATTTTACATTAGACGATTTTTTAACGATAATCTAGAAAACGTAATGATAAATCGTTCCAACACAAATAATAAAATTGCCATACCTTTATAAGGTCAAATGCATAACTATACAAAACATGTTAACTAAGAACCGCATCTAAATTTTATATGTTGCAATAAATTATTTGAGTTTGAGATTTGTAACACTTTTTTGTTCACTAAATACTTTGAAACAAAACTTACATTAAATTCATACATTGGTAGTCCTTTCCCAATACAATTTTGTATTGTCGTCGTTTCATAGAAGCTTTTTCTGTATTCTCACACTTTTGGTAACTATGTAGATGCATTTTGGCTTGATTAAATAACTAAAAACACTTACTCACACACTCTCATTGTAATAAATTAATTGTAAACAAACATTATTTTTTTGTGTCACGGAGTGAATGACATTTCAAACGTCAAGTGTCAATTTTATATCTGTCAGTGACACTTGAATTTCGTAGTCGATCGATTGTGGGTCAAAATCTTAAATAGTTGTATTGTGAACCTTTCTTTTTACTAGTTTAAAATCAATCTAATTGTCTGTAATATGATGGCGGTGCATCCGAAACTTGTTTTTTCCGGTTGACGGTTGTTTGTCTGTGGTATTGTGGAAAGGTGAGGATGCTGACTTGACTGCATTTGGAGCCGGTACAATTTTTCGCAATTTTATTTTTTGTGTTTCAGTACCTACTGGAAAACAATGGGCCCCAAACTAGGCTAAGCCTGTATCTTGGGTACCCAAATAATCTTTGCAAATAGAATTTCACAAACACGAAAACGGTTGTAAATTTTACTTAATCTATTGAAATAACGGATTATTCCAGTCTGTCCCCCGGGGGACAAAATGGAAGAAAAAAATCTTGTCTGTCCCCGGCTGATCATCGGGGGACAGACCGACATTATTTCACTCCTCAACAGTGGAGTCTGTCCCCCGACTAAATGAATTATTATTTTTCCTATTATTTTCTTTTATAAAAATCACCATTTAAAGGAATCTCATATTTTCAGATCTTATTATCTTTTGACATTGCTTGTAAAATATGGTGGCGTGGTGGCGGCCTCAAACAAAAATCAAATAAGAAAATTTGAAATTCCATTCAAATTAAGCATTCAATCCGGTTGTTTTCTCTCTCTCCGCATTTATATATTTACCATATTTAAATGGATTTTTTTGAGCTACTGTACACAATCTGGTCCTATTTTGTCAGATCTTAACATTATTTTTAGGCTTATGATTTGACTTCAATTAACTTCATACGAGTACAACTTAGTACATAATATAAAATTTACTGATACAATTACCACTTTTCTATGAGAAAAATTGTTCCGAATAAGAAAATATTACGTGTTTAGTAAAATTTTTAAATGTCATTAAGGTGTTTAATTCATTAGCTTAATTCATTCAGGTGTTTAGTCATAGTGTATTCAGAAATGAAGCAAAAAATAGTTTTCATCCCTGTGACCTTGAATGACTATTCAAAATTCCAAACAAGAGATTGTATACGCTAGTTACACCTAGATACCTACACATTACATTACAGAGTGAGTAGAACAGAAATGAAATAGTTTAGATAAGCATAAAAATGCGGGTATGCATCTCTTTTCGATACCTTAGAGTGCAGTGCAGTTGAATAGTTACATGTGAAGAAAGTTTAACTACAAGAATGTACATTGTGATAGCAGATAATTATATGATATGATGATAATTATAGATAATAATATGGAAAGAGTTATTTAATTTTTCTACTGTTCTAATAAATAGTTAAATTACAGTAATCTAAAGCGAAATACCGTGATTTGATTGAATCTGGTGAGTTTTCTTGTTGATACAGCGTCGATACTGGATGATCCTCCGTATTTGAGTGTTTTTTAATGAAATTTCTCGTCTCGTAGATTTGGAGTCGCGTGGAAGCCTGGTGAGGTTTCACATATTTCCCCAAATCCTACGGTGGTTTCTTTGATTAGGTAAGCTTTTAATAACTATTTTCATCGCTGCGATGCGTGTAACAAACCTCAGATGGTTTGATCGTCCACATCTGAGTAATTAGGCATAGGAATAAGGCATTCTTGTAGGTCAGGAGTATCTCACATGAGGTTATAATTCTTTCTAATGTTATCTAAAGAAACTTTCCATTCAAATGATTTACAAACAAGCAGGAAAATAAATACATTTTAGTAAAGCAACAGAACTTCAATTTAGGTATGAAAACTCTTTGCAGAACTTGAGAATTTAAAATAAGAGAAAAAAAAGAACAGAAAGAATTTGACGGGACTGACAGGGGGACTTCACTTGAGAAAATTATAGGAAAATGTTGGAATATTTCATTTTTTAGGATATTTTTAGTTTTGTACCGCAAGATTCAGAGAAAGGAAGAGCAGAGAAGAGTTTACTAACTAGGAGAATTTTGTTCCTGGTCTAAAAAGTGGAAGTTGGAAGAAAGTTGTTTTCGATCGAAGGACGAGGATGTTCCTAGAGGATTTGGTTTCGTATAATCGTATCACTTTTTAAATAGATATGTCATAGTAGGTATAGAATTGTTCAGCAGTTGATGTTCCTGCGAGTCGGCCAGATCAGTACTGCATTGGACTTTTGGATGATTTACTGTTGTATTAATGTACAAATAGACATCAGATGAAAAGAGGAGGTCTATCATATGGAGATAGGCCTATATCCGCCTTACTGAAACGATGCGGTATGGAGGATTCTCACACGTATCTATTCTTTTATGAGTATGAACGAGTTGCTTACGACGCTACGCTACACCACAGAAACAAGGCAATATTATCTACTCAGACTTGTTGCGGGTTGATAAATACGCATACATCTTCAGGTTCCTATGGCGGTCTTGCATAAGTTGACTTACGATGTTTCCTACTCTATAGAAGTATGTTACTGACGAAACTATCCTTCATTGAGCATTTACTCACGAGTAGAAGATAGAAGCTTCTAACTCTCGCCCTTTATGATTCTATGTATGAATTACAAATGTTTTAATTATTTGTCTTTTTCAGCTTCGACTATTTGTGAACATAAAATCTTAAGATATTATATTCTATGCGGATTAGAATCTCCAGAAATTGAGAAATTTCCAGACATGACGTGCTTTACCTACTCGTACAATTTGCGAAGGACAGAGTGTTCATAGATAAAATGTCATTTATTTATATTACGGGGATTGAAGAGTCGACTATTGCTATATCTTATTATTGCTACATCTCATTATTTTAATACTAGCCGTAAGTGCTACTCGATCAATGCTGTATTTTCATTAGTGTGCAGAACTCTTGAAGCCAGATAGAGCTTGGGCCAGTGTTTCTCATTTCCGAAATGGAGGGATAACCCGTGTCCGTATTAAGAGTGTAAATTCTGATCACTTTGAAATAAAGCTATTGATAGCTTATTGATTTAAATATTATATTATGAGGCGAAGTCGATTCTCGAACCTTTATCTATAGTAATCTAGGAGCTATTCTTGTGAACACTCTGGAATTCGTGCAAGTTTTATGATTTTCCTGACTTTATGAAGTAATGTTTAACTGACTATAGACTGACACACTCGCGACTCCTGGTTTTCTTTCCTGCTTTCTTTTTCCAGGATGGCGTTAGATTTACGAAAGCAGAGTAGAGTCATTTTCATGGTTTTCAGCTCTCTCGAGCGCCATTACTAAATAATCAGAGATAAACATAAAATAAAATAAATCTCTGATACCTAAATAAAATTGAATAAATTTAAAATATTAAAATTAATTGTCAGAAATAAATTAATACTATTCTTTCTGGCATTCATATCTTTTATTATATTCGTAGTTTGATAATAATATTAGTTCAACAATAATTATAGAGTTTCTTTGTTCTAAAGTACTAGTTTAATGGAATTTCCTTCTCATCTCATGTCTAGTATTTTCTTATGTAACTTGAACAATATTTTATACCTAGCTTTATTAAAGCTTATTTATTTAATTCAAAAATATTTTAAATAACTCCTTGTAAAACAGAGAAGCTCTAGAATCATTATTTTTAAATAGCTCTTGAGACATTAGTTAGATACTCCGTTCACTCTGAGATTAGTAATATACTTTCAGGTTCATAGAAGCTCAAAATAGGTAAAACATAGGATTTTCGTTCTGAACTTAGGTAATCTATTAGACAGGTAGGAATTTTGAATCACCTTTACCTAGGGTTTATGCGGTCTATAACGCAGGATCCACTACTAAACGAACACTGGCCAAACACACGTATAAATAGGTAAATAAATTAGGAATCGCACTGCTGAATACTAGTATCAATATGTAGACTGTCTTTTATCAAGCAGAAGGCGTTAGGAGTATAATTCTGCCTTGAACCTGCGAGGTTCATAGTTACGTTTTTTGTATTTCTTGTTATTTATCATTATGAAATGTAAGCTAGATTCATATTTAATGTCTGTATCGATATTTAATGCATTCTTAACATCTTAGGATATTTCTTTCATGAGGTTCATTTCATAATTTCATCACAATCAGGTGGAAATAGGACGCATAGCTAGTTTGACTTAAAGCTAGGATTCATTGAAGGCAAATGAAGTTTCTTCAATCATTTTATCTGACATTTTATTTAGGCAGGTTTCATAAAATAGTTTCTACTTTTCTTAGGTTTATAAACGAGGTTATTTAGGCAGGCTAGGTTAGGATTGTTACATTTCGGCGTCAGGATAGGCTAAGGTTTGTTACAATTTGGTTTCGCGACCAGGATTGTTACATGCGTAGGCGTCGTTTTCCTCTTTGTGGTGGTGTAAAAGTGTATTTTTGTTTTAGCGGTGTGTTGTGTCGAACATAGACGTTCCCCTGACAGCCCGCGGTATTTCTACTGAAACGTTCTTCCTCCCTAAACCGGTATGTAGTAATTAATTTATTTTGAAATTTTGATGGTCCATCCAGTCGAGCCCGTTGCT
Source organism: Hypomecis atomaria (assembly GCA_964007245.1). Taxonomy (NCBI): domain Eukaryota; kingdom Metazoa; phylum Arthropoda; class Insecta; order Lepidoptera; family Geometridae; genus Hypomecis; species Hypomecis atomaria. Next base: position 23,822,300 of record OZ023287.1, on the reverse strand, counting down.
TAAAGTGATTTTTTGTTGAAATAGTAACTTAGTACTTAATTTAATATTACCAAAAATAGTACTTTCTTACCTTTAGGAAGTTCTTCACGGCTTAAAGCATGAGCCCTAGTTTATTTTATTAATTTAAAACTGGATTTATTCAAATTAATAGCATGAAGTGAAATAGTTGAAACAATGAAACAATGATTTATTAGTCTATGAAAATAGTGTTGATCAGGGACTGAGTTTTGCCCGTTAACGATTTGATGGTGTGCGATGAGGTTAAATATATTCTGTTAAAATATTAAATATAAATGAATATATTATTCTCTGTGAAAATTTAAGCTGCCTAGCTATCATGGTTCATGAGATACAGCCCAGTGACAGACAGACAGACAGACGGACATCGAAGTCTTAGTAATAGGGTCCCGTTTTTCTCTTTGGGTACGGAACCCTAAAAATGAACGAAGCTGTGGTGGTCTATGTCCTTAAAATCGTTAGGTCGTGGGTTCAAATCCCGATCTTGTAACAATGAGTACTTTGGAACTTATGTACGGAGTTTCACACCACTAGCTTTACGGTGAAGGAAAACATCGTGAGGCAACCTACCTACTCGCGTAGAAGTATTTCGATGGCGTGTGTGAACCCGCCAACCCGTACTGTGGTGGATATGGCCCAATCACCATTCGTGGGTAGGCCTACGTCCTGCTGTGGACTATTAAAAAAGGCTGGTACTGAATGATAACAATCAATTAATTATTTTGTAGAGTTATGACCGCTCTCTTTCAGGTCAGCTCTTTCATGATAAAATGATAATCCACGTAAAAATCATTTTAAGCTTATAAGAAATGTAAGAAGTTTTACCTAAATATTTCATTTTTTTAATATCGAGAGCTTTTACGCAAAACGCTTTTGTATCAAAGCGTTTTGCCTGCTGCCTGCTTCGTGGTCGTTTAAATTATCATGATCAATCTGTACAAGGAAGTTTTTGCCAAGAAAGTTCTGCTTCATGCAAGTTTTACATGGATACATTTTCTGGATATTTCAAAACGTAAAGCTGTATAGCGTTGCAACATTATTTACCATCTGAAGTTTTAAAATTTACATGATTATACCTCTTATACTAAAAATATTTATATTCCTTCCTTTAAACCAAAAAGAAAAAAACATGCTGTTAAAAAATGTTAAATATTATTAAGAATAGAATTTTATGTGGTTTGATGTTTCATACGCACCCATAACTGATTTGTTTACGGAACATATTTTTTTCCAGTTTTTTATAAATGTAATATATTAAATACTAGCAACCCGCCCCGGCTTCGCACAGGTTTATTATACATATAAACCTTCCTCTTAAATCACTCTATCTTTTTAAAAAAACCGCATCAAAATCCGTTGTGTAGTTTTAAAATAAGCATACATGGGGACATGGGGACAGCGAAAGCGACTTTGTTTTATACTATGTAGTGATAGTGATGCTATTACGCTACAAAATTACCGACTTCAGTTTGATACCTCTTTTCCAATAAAAACTTTTTCTTTGTTACGAAAGTTATAATTAAACAATTGTAAGCCTGCATAACTTTCCCATAAAATTAAAGACTTATCAAAGTACAAATTCAGCAGAAAGTTTTTAATAAAGTTGTCAAAGAAACGCCGATAAAATCTAATAAGCATTTTTATCTCTGATCGGGAAACGCTTTCATGTATCCAATGCAAATACTTACTCGATACCTTTGACACAGTATCAAAGACGGAGAGAACACGCGCGCAACCAGATTGGTGTGTCGCTGATAGCAAATGTAATCAAACAGGAAAACGTTTGAACGCATTTTATGTGGAAATGTGCGATGTGCAAATTGTAGATACGATTTATGCTTTGTCACCTTTTCTGCAGTGCAAATTAGGTCATGATGAATTTGAGGAAGGTCGCCTGATGGAGCGTGTTTGCTTTAGATCAAATCAGAGTTCATCAAAGTGGGCAGTGACAGAGGAATTTGTAGCAGTAGGAGATGGAATCTTCGGGGTGAAAGTAAAGCTTTTTTTTTCCTTTGAAGAGATTTTGTCGTGTCATTCTTATGCATTTTCACGAACGAGCATTATTTATTGGCGTTAAGGCTACATACAATCGACAAATGTTTCAATTGCATGAGCGCGTTGGATACAATCGGCTTTGTTGGAAATCCATTAATATGCTTATGTTTAACGATAGACAATTGGTCATGCTACGAGTAAGATAATTATGACAATGATGATAATGATAAAATGAATCTACTTTTTTATGATAAGATATCTATTATTTGACATTATTGAATTATGCGAAAATAATCCTGATTATAGCTCCTTAAAACAATTTACTTATGATCTGAATGTGGTATATGATAGAATGCTTACTAAAGAGAAGTACAATTACTTCTCAAATATGATAAACAACAGTAAGAACATTACTAAAACTATGTGGAAAATTGTAAACAATCAGAGAGGCAAACAAAACTCGTGTAATGTTGACTTCACGGATGTCGTCATAGACTCCGCCGGTGATCCATTTCCATCAAAAAAGCATGCTCTTAACTTTATGAATGAAAGGTTTTTAAATGCATCCGCGGCTTGTAAAGCTCCACGAGCTTGCCCACGGCATGTATTGCGAGCGCTGCATGCGGCGTGCGCTCCGGCCGACCGCTCGCTGCGACTGCGCCATTTTACCGCCACAGAGGTTTACCAAATAATTACCAAACGCATACCAGCGAAAGCTGCGAAAGACGCGTATGGGATATCAATGGAAACGTTGCGCTTAATAGCGGAATCCATTTCTCCCGTACTGAGCGATCTTTTTAATCGATACCTAAGTGAGGGCACTTTCCCGAAATCGCTGAAACTAAGTAAAGTTTCCCCGATATTCAAGGGCAAGGGCAAGCGACAGGACATAGATGGTTACCGGCCAGTATCGATCATACCAGTGATTGCTAAGGTTCTGGAGAATGGCTTAAGCTCCCGTCTAATTGATTATCTTTCAGAATCACAAGCGCTTTCAGACCGACAGTACGCTTATCGCGAAGGCAGGTCTACGACCTCGTTGACTAGAGAAGTAGTGCGTCGGATAGTGGATGCTCGGGAGAGGAAGCAGCAAGTAGCAGTTCTATGCTGCGACCTCTCCAAAGCATTTGACGTGGCTGATCACGGAGTGCTGTCACTGAAGATGGACCACTACGGCATTCGGCATAAACCGTTGGCGTTGATGACTGACATTATGCACGGTAGGCCCCAAATAGTAGTCGGCGAGGGTGGTCAGCTCAGATCCGATCCCTTGACCTCCATAATGGGAGTAGCACAGGGCTCCTCAGCATCAAATATATTTTTCTCACTGCTCCTAAACGATTTGCCCTGTGCTATAACGAAAGCCGAAGTGTTTATGTACGCGGATGACGTCGCTGCAGTGGTTACGGCCCAGTCACTCGACGATCTAGAAGGTCAACTGAATGCTGCTGCATCTCAACTCGTAGAGTGGTTCAGACATAACGGTCTGGTACTAAACTTAACAAAGACGCACTTCATCCATTTCGACCTGTCAGGTCGCTTACGTAGGCAACTAAATGTCTATGCTGACGGCACTAAAATAGACCAGGTGTATAAAACTGCGTTTCTTGGTTTCGAACTTGATAATGGCCTCACTTGGGAGGCGCACATTGATAAGGTATGTGGAAAATTAAGCGGGGCGTGTTTTGCCCTCAGGAGAATTGCCAGTGTCCTGCCTAAGGAGGCCGTTCGCTCGTGCTATTTCGCAACGGTACACTCGTTGCTCCAATATGGGGCTGAGATATGGGCAAGAGGTGCAGAATGGAAACGCGCATTCATATGTCAAAAAAGAGCCGTCCGCACTATGGCACACATTCCACAGGACCAATCCGCTAGACCATTTTTTATCTCACTCGAGATTTTGACACTGCCATCTATAGTGATTATGCAGATTGCTATATATGTGAGGATGAACCTTAGTTCGTATAGACGCATGGGTGAGGGCCGACTACGCTCCACCCGTCACAAAGATAGACTCTTGCCTATCGAACACACGCTCACAAAGTCCACAAAATTGACACACGTCATGGGCACATTGGTCTATAACAGACTCCCCAAGAATGTTATCGATGCGTCCAGTACTATGATATTTAGGTCAAGGCTAAAACGCTGGCTTGTTAGTCAGGCGTTCTATGACATAGAAAAAGAATTTATGTCGTTAAAAGTGACTGTGTAAAAAACATAATAACATTTGTATACTTTAAAGTATTAATGTATTAATTTACTTATATTCTTTATTTTAATTCGTTTGACATTTGAAATTGTTATTATTCTAATTTAAATTAATGGTTATTTTTATTATTGTAACTCATAATTGACTACCTACTGGAATTTTTTGACGTATGCAATTTTGTATGAATAAATGAGTATGAGTATGAGTATGAGTATGTTTTATGCTTTTTTATACAAAATTCGAATGTTTCTCTAGAATTGTTTACATTATTGTTGAATTTTAAAATGGGATCATTTTGGGTGTATACCCTTTCGAACTAAAATTATTTTATCGATTCGGTTCACAATTGGCGAATTTATCGATGTTCATCCCGTACGAAATTCGGATATTTCACTAGAATTGTTTACATTATTGTTGATTTCTCAAAAACGGTTCAGCTGATTTCTGTAAAAATTAAATTGGACCACGTCGGGAGTATACCCTTTGGAACTAAAAAATATTTTTTCGATTCGGTTCACATTTAGCGAATTTAATGATGAACATGCCCAAAAATTTTTTTGTACAGACGAACATAGAACCTCCTCCTTTTTTGGTTATGCTACGAGTAAGATAATTATGATAACGATTATAATGAAAAAATGAATCTACATTTTTATGCTAGCTAGGATTGTGTTTCAACCACTTCCTGCATAACCTGATCTGAAATGCGGTCTAGAGTGTAACGCTCTTACCTAACAAGTACCTAACAAGAGGCACCTTCCATATTTTTCACTAAAATAGGATGCATAATTATATAAGATAACTTTCACTATCCATGACACAGATTAAAGCAGAAAATAGAATACAATTTCCAACTACAGCACTCGCAGATACTCTGCTCTTGATCAAAAATGTAATCTTTATCTGGTTCGTGATTCCAGGTCTTGAGGATGCCAGGCACGCGGCCATTGTTGTGTCGCTGAGTCACTCTCTCGGGGAACGAGTTGCTTCTATCTGTAGGTACGAGTACGAGTAGGTATGAGTACAAGGTGCACGTATCATGAAGCCGGGTAAATGTGCACACGTGTTCGTGCTTGTGCATTTACTTATAAGTGAATAAGAAATAGCTAAGCGTTGCTGAAAATTCGCTGCTCAATACAGAATAGAATTTGAGATAGCATTTGCTATTCTTAGGCTTTGTTTCTAAAAAGATGACTGTTCTTGGGAAACATCTACAACACGCAGAATCAATGGCAAGATCCGTAGAAAATTTGTAAAAGTTTCGAATGCACCTTTAAATGCTATGGAAACTAATAAATATTTGGGGACATCTTACACATGATCTCTGACCCCAAACTAAGCAAAGCTTGTGATATGGCTGCCAGAGACTGATATACTACATATACATATTTTTAAATACACACTTATATAGATAGTAACTAAAAACACCCAGACACAGATTAAACACCTATGTTCATCACATAAATACTTGCCTTGGGTGGGGATCGAACCCACGCCTCTTTGACCCAGAAGTTAGGGTCACTAACCACTGAGCCACCGAGGCAGTCAATAATGTGGACTAAGCACTTTTTACTATTTTATATGTAAAACGGAAAGTGACGTGATAGTTATAACGACTACAATTTAGACCGCATTTGGCGGTTTTCTTCAAGTTGACGAGTGACAGAGTGCATCTTGCTAACATAGTAGCAGATATAAAAATGCATCTACAAATACTACCTAAAATATTGATTTATGACTTAAATAGGTATATTTTGCTAAGTAGTTATTTGCCCGAAAAGACCGAACAAGACTTGTGTTCTTACATTTGATAAACTTGGTTTTTCTCTGCAATTTATTTCATAACTAGCTTTGTCCGCTCGCGTAATAATTTGATTTTTGTGCTATCCTTTGGGAACCTTTTTTTTTCTGGATAAAAAGTAGCCCATGTCACTTTCCGTTATTCAAACTATGTTAATGACAAAAATCAAGTCAATTCGTTGCTCCGTTGCGGCGTGAAAAAGAAACAAACCAATAAAAACACTTTCGGATTTATAATATTAGATAAGGATGTTGAAGATAGTTAACTAACGAATTATTATAATTACTAGCGACCGACCCGGCTTAGCACAGGTGTATTCTACATATAAACCTTCCCTTTGAATCACTCTATCTATTTAAAAAACCGCATCAAAATCCGTTGCGCAGTTTTAAAGATATAGGCATACATGGGGACATGGGGACAGCGGAAGTGACTTTGTTTTATACTATGTAGTGAAGTACGAGTAGGTATGAATAATAACAGTCTTAGAAGCAGACAAAGTAACTAAACTTGAAGATATATGAATGTAATTATTTTTAAATATAATTGCAATTATGAAGGGAATACAGGCTTATGCCTTGTTTGTTAAATAGGGCTCACATAATCCTACAGGTAACGAACTGTATTATGAGTTAATAAATTGTTCTGAATTTTTAAATTACAGGGTGTATAATAAAAACAGCTTTTGTATTTTGAATAACTAAGTAAAAAAGTCGCAAAATGGCGGCTTCATCAGAAAAGGTATTAAAATATACTTATTAAACTCGCTGAGCACGCTATCATAAACATGTTACTCGACGCTTAAGCAGCACTTTACTTCAATACACTGTAATTTTAACTGAAATGACTAAAATTGAAAAATGAACTGTTATTACATTTAAAATTTTGCTGGTAAAAATGTGATCATATATAATCATTAAATTGTGCCAAAAACTGTAAATGATAAAATATTAAGCTCGTCATCATTGTCATTGTATACGTTCCATTATTAAATAAATCGTCATAGCCATGGGTTAAAAGTATTGTTTGTTGATAAAACGTAACAGCTGACTAGATATACTTGAACTCGAATCCGCAACAGCGAAGGCAATTGTTAATTTCGCTATTCCATTTTAGACGAGCTGCAATTTCCATCTGTTTTCTGGATTAGTATCATCACTACCTAGTATAAAACAAAGTCGCTTCGTGCTCTGTCTGTCCCTATGTAATCTATGTATGCTAATATCTTTAAAACTACGGAACGGATTTTGATACATTTTTTAAAAATAGATAGAGTAATTTAATAGGAAGGTTTACAATGTATAATACACCTGTGCGAAGCCGGGGCGACAAAAAACATCGCATTTTTGGTCCACAAACAACGGAAAAATCAGATAATATTGAAGCAAAACTAACACAATACAGAAGAATTAGAACTTTTTCCTTTTTAAAGTCGGTTGAAGATGAAACTATTTTAAACGCTAAACATTCTCACTGATTCATGTAAGAACTCGGGTAAGTATAACTTTCAACATGCTTTCAACTAGTTTAGAAGTAAATAACCAAGTCAGGTACTCACTACCAAGGTACTGCATGTTTGACGTCATTCCGTCGCATACACTACCTTGTAAGATTTATGAGCTTGCTCAAAGTTTTAATTAAAAGTGCTTAAAATAAATGTTTAGTTCGTTGAATGGTGTTGAACTATATAATATAAGCTAGTGGGAGAATATAAATCATTGGAAAATATGCAAATAGAGCCACGCAAACTGACGATCACTGATGAAGACCACGTACGGTCAAGCACAGCGTAACCACAAGGTGGACAGATGATCTCACAACCGAAGGATTGCCCAAGATGCAAAGTGCTTCCAACTGACCTTATTGGATAGGCACATGCCCAGTAGTGGACGTGTCATGGTTGAAAAAAGGTCACGCAAACTCAAACGCAAATATGAAAACCTGATGGTTGTGAAATTTTTTTCTAAATCCAAATAAAAATCCAATAAAAAACATACAAAATTCCACATTAGGTATAATTATTTTTTTTTCTTTTTCTTTGTCAGTTTGTTTGCAACATTTCAGTACTGCCTGAGTAAAAAGTTTACCGCGATATTTTTCTTGTAAGAAGAGCTTAACTGTAAGAAAATAATTGTTTCCCGCAATCACGCTTTGCTCTGATGTTTTGAGAAGAAATGTTTAGAGTTACTTTGTTTTAGGGCAAATAAATAAATATACACTGGTTTGAATATTGTTGTGGTGAAGATATTAGATACCTATTTAAAAATAGTATTGTTTAAATTTTTATTGATAACATTTCGTACTTTTTTGCGGTGTTGATTCTTAGGGCGAGCTGTTTTAGCCTATGAATAATATAATTATTGTGTCACTTGGCTCTTATTTGTTCTGAATTTATGAACATTTTTTGGGTTAATTTTGACGGAAGTTCAATAAATAAATAAAATACGAATGTCGTATCCCTACCCAAAGCGTAGCGTCTACCCTTACATCTTATTATATTTTCATAAAAAAGAAAACTGTCGTACTTTTTTGTCATTTTTACTCAATCGTAAAAATGTCAAAAATTGAATTGCTCAAATTTTAATTTTAAGCAATTCAAGAGACCCTTTCCTTAGGGTTTAACGATTAAAATTATGCAAATAAGGTCTCCCTATTTATTTTCCGCGACCATAAGTTACCATTAAGCTTAAAAGAGTAAAATTACACGTTTTCCCGGATTTTAATTTACCAGAACCCGGGCCTGAATACCGGTACGGATAATTAACTTTTCATAAATTTACAATTAGCACAAATTAGGAGCCAGCTTTCTTCTGTCGGCATTCCTTTTTGTTTTTTTCTCACAGAGTGACAGCTTTCAGTTTCATTTCAGGAAAAATCCTTATAACTTTGTTGTTTGTAAATCAAACAAACAAATTAAATTAGGTTTTTTTATTTCGTATTTCAAATTTAAAATTGTGAATTTCTGTGTGTTTTTTAGAAACTAAGATATGTAGGTATAGATCAATAGTAGATTTATTCCTTTCTATATTTTGTCAGACAATGTGGTCAATTTTGAAGGCGCCGTCGTAATTTTAATGGCAATTTAAAATATTGCTGTTTCTTTTTCACTAAGTAAAATAGAACAGAACGGCGATATCAACGTTTGCGTTCTAAGGAGATTACAGAATGCTGGTTATATTCTTACAAAACCTGTCTAAGAAATATTATATAAGTAACTACGTAAAAGGCAGAAACGCTACGAGCGCTACGAATGCTACGAACGCCACGACGCTACGCTTCACTTCTAAAATTAAATATTACACTTTAAATATTGCAAACGTCCAAGCAAAGCAAATCTTATTTTTTACAGTTCTTAGCATTTATTTAACTAGTGGTGCTACGTATCCCACAGGTGTACTTAGTAGATACGTGTTAAAATAGCAAGTATCAAATCTAAATGCTCTGTAAGTCCACTAGAATGCTATGAGAGTAAATTATAAGTTATATTGTACATTACGGAAATTAAAGCTGTAAAAATTAGAAAATTAATTTAAAAAACTTAATCTTTGAATTGTGTTCGGAGACGTTTTTTAAGATATCGTAAATTAATTCTGTGACACGTCCAGCACTTTATGGGCGCACACGACCTTGTTTTAGTTATATTATTTACACACAGCGTAACAAAGACACGCTAGTAGCTAGGCTAGTAGTATTGACAAAATAGTATTGCGTAGCGCTTATAGAGTACTTAGTTTGAGTAGGTATTCATCAGCGATCATCGAAGTTAAGCTACGTTCAGTACGGTCAGTCTTTTTTTTTTGCATGTTCCTCAGACTTCTCCTCCAACACAAGTCGGAGACGTTAGCAACAAACACTATTACATCATCTTGCGATGTATGTCAGTCTTTGGATGGGTGACTGCGGGTGGCATGCACAGCAGAGCGCTACCGTGGCTCGGATAATACGTAAAATTGTAGGTGCCGGTTGTTTAAACCGTTTGCCAAGTCAGACGCCTTCATGCGGCTTAAAAACTCTAACACCAGGGCTAGCCACCTGGCCTAAACGACCTTATATACTTATTTACTTACTATTGACAAAATTGTAAAAAAAGAGACAACAGACCAGCCGATCAACGTAGCTCAGTGACTAAGCAAGCTAAAGTGGCAGTAGATAGGACACAGAATAAAAACTGATGGCAATAAGGTGGAAACACAACCTAATTAAGGCATAATCTTATTGCTTATATATAGGGGAGGCATATTTTCAGTACTTAATAAACGTTCAGTAGCTAAAGTAAAAATAAAAAATAAACTTGTGACTAAAGCTACTTTGCCAATAAATTATTATAAAAACATAACTTTTTAAGAAGTACTTAAAAAAAGTATTTAAGTAAAATACTTTTTAAATATACAAACTTTTGAGATCCTAGATATTATGTATTGTGGCAGCAGAGTGCTAGTCAAGACAAGTATAACGAGCCCAAACACGACGGGCTTACCTTGTTTAGTACAGGAATTCCTATGGCCACCTTCCGACTCCATCATCAGATCAGCTCCATGGTACCATACTATTGCATTGTCACGCAATATAAATATGCGTGCATAATTTCAGCTGAATCGGAAACCGGGGAGTTTATCAAATTTAACTTGCAAGATTACATCCGAACTTTCATACAAACATAGGTTTATCCATTGCAAGTTTAATAAAAACTTTTAAAAAATGTGGCGTTTTCATCTCATTACAAAATAACGAGATTTTTGCGGCCAGTAGAAATCCAGTAGTTGAATGTGGACCAATCGGCGCGTGTTGTGAAGCGGATGATGTATTGATTGCAGTCGCAAAGTTATTTTAATTTGGATTTTTGACCACTGAAATGAAAAATGTAACAGTAAAAAGTGATTTGTTTCCGTTGACAATTTTTTTTCACTTATTAACTAATCCAACTGCCTATACAAATACATATGTTATAAACATACGAGTATATGTTACAAAATTAATGAGCGTATATATTTGATTGCTATGACGTCTGACTAAGGGTACAAAGTGAACGCAGCTTCTCAGTTTTGTTTTCATGTGTGTGGATGTCAGTTTGTTATGATGTGGCTTCTCTCCTACAGGTAGTATTTTTCAACGACTATTGATACACAAATTTCAGCTTGTAAAATTTTAGCTAAGCAGATGAGCACTATATTTATACTACTTAGCGTCCCGCCCCGGCTTCGCACAGGTGTATTATACATATAAACCTTCCCCTTGAATTATTCTATCTATCAAACAAAACAGCATCAAAATCCGTTGCGTAGTTTTAAAGATATAAGCATACATGGGGACAGACAGCAAAAAGCGACTTTGTTTTATACTATGGAGTGATTACTATATCGTATGATACGACCCAATCCGAAACGGTTTGACAAATTTTTACACACCAAGGTGATAAAGGAAGCTCTTGAATTTTTTTTTCATTTATGTTAAAATAACATTTTCCTGGTTAGCTGTTATCTGTATGAAAAACTTCTCAAGGCATAACTAGCGGTGCGCTTGCTTGTCGCCAGGCCGTTGACGTAGTTGATTTACTGTTCTTTGGTAGCGCAATAACTTACTCGGTACAAAATTGTCCCGTGCTGCGGCGCCGTTTGTCAACCCGTCACCGCTCGCCGGTATCCACCTGACCGGGTCGCCATAATTTTCATATGATTATACTTTTTCATAGGCTGTAATTACAAGTCAGCAGCTGCCCTGCAGTCCTTAAAACGCAGTATCTGACTTTTTGACGTTTTTGAGTTAAATATTGATCCGTAATGGGTACGCCATAAGGAATCGAATGATGTAATCGGTTTTTGATTATCGCAACTACAAGATAGTAAAAAACAACTACCTCAACGCAGTAACTAGGAATGTTTTATGCAAACTGTAACGATAAACTATCTAAAATACAGTAAGAGCAATTACTGTATTTCAATAGCTTTGTTTTCCCAGATAAAATGCAGTAAATGTCATCACTGCTACAAAAAAACGGTTAACATAACCTTAAAAATATGGTGAACACATAAACTAAAATGCAGTAAATAGATAATGTACTGAAAATGTGAATACTGCAAAGTTTATTTTTATTACTTTTCAAAATGATTACAGACTAGTATGCAGTAAGTTACTAAGACGCGGTGTTTAAGATAGCATCACCTATTTTTTCCATACGGTCAAAACAAAGTAAAATGCAGTGAAGTTAATTGAACTGTCTTTTATTTATATCATAGGTTACTTTTTGTTGTCAATGTTACTAATTAAATTGCAGTATTTTGGTTATTTACTGCAGTATAATCGATAATATCTATCACTTAAATAATTACATTTTACAGCCTAAATTGCAGTATAAGTCGTAATTACTGCATTTTAATTGGTAATTCGAATCAAGTCATTGCATTCCACTGTTTTCGTGGAGTTTCCTACTGCATTTTAGCTAGTATTTGTCGCTCAATCAGTCGCGTGCCGAACGCCGCGCCGTGGAATGAGGACGTCGACAGCGCGTGGCTACTTGTTTTGTGTGGTAATTTCGATGTTTTTAAGGTTTCTAAATAAATTATGATAACACATTTACATTTATCCAAATCTATCACCTATTTCTAAGACCTAATTTTTACATAATACTTGTTACATTGACATGAATGTACAATGATAGATCACGTAATTCGATTTTATGGAATATTGGTCACAAGTATAATCCTACCTCTCAACTCAGTACTGAGACAGGACTTAACTCAGGACTGAAACAGGTGTGGGCGGCGGGCCCCTACAGCCCATCATCATAATCCGGGTTCTTCCCCTCCGTGTTTGGCGAAGGTTAGGATGCCAACTCGAGCTTGCGCTCCCTTCGGCGGCTGGACGCTTCAGCTATCGAGCTGAGGGGCAATGTTGGGAGGATGCGAGTACCTTTTCCGTCCGCGAGGACGGGCGGCTTTTCTCAGCACCCTCGCTATCCACTTGTATGGCCATCGCTGGCCACATCTTGGCTTGGTTGTACTGGGGTGGCCATTCTTTGGCTTGGTGGTACTCTCTTCTTAGTTTAGGCCTCATCTCTATTTTGGATGCCGCTTGGTCCCTCAGAGTCCTGCTCCGTGTCCGAGCCAGCCAAGAGGAGATCTTTAGGGAGGGCACGCCATGTACGTTCGGCAGGGAGGCGTGCGTGAAGCGGCGCAATGTTGTTCAGGTGGTGTTATGGCCCATTGTCCGCGCGGTCAAACATGCCACGCGACAGACGAGCCACGAACTCCCCCACGGTTTCGATTCGCACGTCCCGGGCGATAACGTCATTGCGAAAGTACCGGCCGGCTCCCGAGATCATCCTCAGCGTGCAAGGTCTGCTAGCTCATGCGAAGGGCCCGGTCGATGTAGACACCCACCCAGGTACTTGCAGGTGCTTTCCCACGCAATGTCTTGTCCTCTAAGCTGCAGTGGCTTCATCAATGGTGGTAGTCTTGGTGATCTCCCGGTCAGCAGCGCTGCCATCTTTCCCACCTTGATGGCAATCCGTCATTTATCGAGCCATTCTGGCAGGATGTCTAAGACTAGTGGATCCTGCCAGCGGCTATTCTCTTGTTCCTGGACGACGCAATGTTAGCGCTACCGTCCGCGAAGAGGGCGAGGACGACTCCCCGTTCTCCTGGTCTGAGGTCTTCCAGGATCAGTATGTCGTCCGTGTAAATGGCATAATAGAATGGTGATGTGCAACTCCCCTGAGAAACTCCCGCAGCCATTCTTCTGGGTCCGGAGCTGACCTCTCGACGGACACGTAGAACTTGCGGCCTTCAAGGGATGACGCCGCGACTCGAACTAGCGCGGGCGGCGCCGTGGTGCGTCCGTACTACGTCCGTAGTTAAAACATACGGAAGGAGAGCATTTGTTTTGTTATATATACTTAGAAGAATACCTATGATTATTGTTCCTAGATAGTTATTTAAGTGTTTAAGTATGTCTGAGCAGTTCTATTGAAAGGTCTCATTAGTTTTTATTGCATATTTCAGTTTTCTCGTAAGTATTATTGGCAGGGCCAGATTTAGGGAAGGGTAACCGGGGCTTCAGCCCTGGGCCTCCACAAAAGAGGAGTCCCTACAAACAGAGACTTCGGGAAAAAACCTTTCAATATCCGACTTATCTGACTAGTAAACAACTCTCACTTCGATATTTTTTTCACTGTTTTACTTTTACCTAAAGTACTTTATACAAACATGATTGTAATGTTCTTAAATATAAACAGAAATCATAGATCTATATTTGTTCACTTCAATCAGGCAATCGATAAAATATCAAATGTCAAATGGCCCTAATAAGTATTTGCAATTTACTACCCATCTTCAGGAAGTATTAACTCTCTAGACCGATAAATATTATTTATTTTATTTGGAAAATAATTTTGAGCCAGGTTGCCTCCACTCTTTTGTTGCCCCGAGGCCTCTAGAACTCTAAATCCAGCCCTGATTATTGGCAGTGTTAATCATAAATGTTATAAGTGATTTAAGTTTTAATTACCACCTCTATACTGTGAGTGTGACTAACCCAAATTGCTATGATATCACAAAAGTCTGAGCCAAAATAGTCTAAATAATAATAAAAAGTGATTGTGTTGATTTTTGTTGATGTTGAAGTGCAGTTTTGATTTTTTACTATATCTTTAATAAAAAATATTTTGATCGAAATACTCTTTCTTACTCCATAAAATAAGTAGCTTACGTAATTTAGTCAATAATTATTTACATACTGCACCTACATTTTATTCAAGTGACACATTAAAATGCAGTAAAATAAATCTGATACTGCATTTTAAACGGCAAAGTAGTACATGTCCCGCATATTTTTGCAGTACTAACTCAAATTACTGCATTTTAATCTGATTATGCGAACTTTTTCACTAAATTTTATGTGTCGTAACTGCTCTATTTTGGGATCTTTTTTTTTCAAAATCGTTTTTATTTATCATATAATAATCTAAGAGCGTATTTTCTTTCGTGAAGTATTTCTTCGAATTCAGATGCGCCCAATGGCATTCAAAACATACGTCATAAAACCTTGTAACATAGAAAAAAAACAAATCAAAAAGTTTTTCGCGTTTTTCTCGAAACCGCGTTTCTGCTCATACTGCATTTTAAAGGCTGCACGGCAGAGCTATGCAGGTATTTATAAATCGGTAGCAGGTTGACTAAGTAGCACGCAGAGATGTAGGTAAGTTGGCCTAAAAAGTAGTAAGTAGTAAAGTAGTTTTTTGTTTGTAGAATTACTTTATTTCTAAACTAGATTTTGCCCGCGGCTTCGCCCGCATGATATTTCGAGGCCCTGCTTTACCACCCTTAATAAAGGAGGTGGAAAATAAAAAAAAACAATATAATTCGATTTGACATTTGCTTGATTTGACAGTTCTTTTTTGACATTTCTTGGAGCGCACGCTAGAATAGCTCGCAGATGGTAGATTTTTTCCTACTTTTTGAACACTTATTGTTATAATATGGAAAATTTACGCAATATCATTATAATTTATGGCCTATGTGTAATTCTGATGTATAAGCTATCTAATTGCAAAGTTTCATCTCAATTCGTTCAGTAGTTTTTGCGTAAAAGAGTACCAAACATCCATCCATCCATCCATCCTTACAAACTTTCACGTTAATAATATAAGTAGGATTCATGTTTTTTTAGTGTGAAGTCGCAAACAGTAAATTATGCATTGCCTATATTATATGTATTTGGACTTAAAGTGCGTTTTTGCTCAATTAGAGACGGACGTAGTGATATTGGATGTAGAATCGATATTAGTATGTTTTCTACACTGGCATCCACCACTTGTGGAAAGTACGTGTGCTTATACTTTAAGTCAAATAAATAAATTTCAGAAAACCTAAGTGCAAGTAATTGCCTTGCCAAATAAAAGTATTCTCATACGCCTGTAAAAACAAGTAGGTACCTACATAACCCTTAAAAGGTTCCTGAATTATTTTTCATTTGCCTAACCCCAAACTGCCCAAACATTTGTAAAGACGAAGAGTACCTACATTCCTACGTTTGAACGACAAACTTTCAGCCAAGAAAGAAGTAGCACAGTAAATAGCCAAAAACCACGAGCCTGAATGGCCTTTTACTTCGAATATCTGAGAGGTTTCTTTTAAAAACACTCAAAGCGGTTTTGGGACTCCTCGACTTTCAATGGAGTGTATGAATTTATTTATGTGTCGACCCTTCGCTCGGCTGAGGAGATAAATCTTTCATTTTACACACTGTATCCTCGTTATGTTTTTATTGAAACTGTGCCCCTTTAATCCTGTTTTGGACGTGACGTCAATACAGAGTTTGTTTCCTAGAGCATTTATATGGAGAGATCCGAACTTAAGCTTGGATCTTGGAGTTATTTTTAGGGTTCCGTACTCAAATGGTAAAAACGAGATCCTATTACTCCGCTGTCCGCCTGTTTGTCCGTCTGTCCGTCTATCTGTTTGCCTATCTGCCACCAGGCTGTATCTCATGAACCGTTATAGCTAGAAAGCTGACATTTTCACAGATGATGTATTGTTGTTGCTATTTCGTTATTATTTTATTATTACGGGATTTATCGCCACGTGCGGACCATTTTTTTTGCGACTAAGTTGAACCGTCGAGAATAATTATTTTTTGCCAAATATGGCACAACCGACTTCAACCGTGTACAAAATTCAATAGTTCTTGCGAATCGATGTGTCATCCATGTAGTAATTTTTACATTACTACCTAATGATTTTTCAAAAAGGGTATAGACGATTTCGATAAAGTGTATAATTAGGTTCATCATAAAACACAGGTCCGTTCCCAGTTTGGAGGTTTCCCTTACAAAATTAATTGTGATTTTAAAATATAAGTCTTCTATATGATAAAAAACGTTTACAATAGCCAACAAATTTAATATCATTTTATTTCCCTATATAATATTGTATCAAAAGTTAGAACTAAAATGGCAATGATTATGACATTTTTTTTCAATTTGAAACCAACTAGATCTAGGTACTTATAGCTACTGTACTTAACTAGCACTTATCTAAGCATTAAAGCATTATCGTGAGTTAGAATACGTAATGAAAGCATCACAAAATGTGTTTGCCATCGCAGGAATGCAGGACAGCAAATTGTTGTAGAGCATACAGCTTGCTTCTGAAATATAAAGTGGTATAATGCAGTGCCTGAAACGCAATTTTCCACATATTAGAGCTCGCTTTAAAAGTACTGAACCAAAGTAAATTACATTTTCAAAGTACTAGAAAATTCTATAAGGGGTATAGTATATTGATACACAGGACACATAGAGATACAGCAGTATTAAAACTGAACGAGCTGCCGTATACTATTTATGTACTTATACATAGAAAACACCGATAAGCCCAATAAGCTACCGGAGTATCGGCACCGCTAAGTTGCTTTACACATGACAACCAGAAACACGTTTTTATAGTATACTCGAATTTTTCGTAGGTCGTAAAAGTTGAGTTATAAGTAACAAAGGCCGAAATCCTTAAATATACGCTTAAGACTTTTACCTATTTATTACCTTTACCTACCTATTTACTTGTTGAAACAAGTAACCTTACGCAATGTGTAGAAGAAGCGGTGACGTGAGGTGAAAGACCATGTAAGATGTTATAAATTTTAGATGCATACACAATATTCAATTTTTGTTACATCCCGAGTCCTCCTGGGTTAAGATTCGCCACTCTTAAGTGGTTCACGATCCACCGTTAGAAAAACAGTCTTAAATAAACCCCTCTTTAAAGGAAGTTGGGTAGAAACGTCGTGCCCTATAAACGTATCATGTGTAATGCGTGATTCCGGCAGGAAGAAGCATGTTGTGTGTGATACGTGCGATAATAGTCACGTATCGTGCTGCGAACAAATGCGATTATTGCTTTGTTTTTTGATCGTCAGTGGCTCCGGACTGAGAAACCCGGAAAAGTGGCGATAAACACGTTTTATGAACAATATCTCGCCGACTTTGGAAATAAAGCTTTGTTCCGGCGTTCAAATGACTGCTCGTATGACGAGCTCGTTTTTAATATTCATCCGAAAACCCAAAAAGTACGAGTGAGTAGGTTTCTTTGTAACAAAATAAATGAAACACAACATTTTGCTACTCGTACATGTTGGTATCTTTTCTTGAACATAAGTTGCATTTTATAGCGAGTTACTTTCTTCTACGTTATTACTTGTTGCAATTGTGTACGTATTTAGAAAAATAATATTTACTTGGCACTTGGCAGGCCCCGAAAGAGATGGCGCGACGACCTTTGATAAGAACTGGTACACTATAGCACAAAACCGTCAAATCTGGAAAGATCGGGGGGAAGTCTTTGCCCAGCAGTGGGACACGACAGGCTAGCAACAACAGCAACAATATTTATACAAGATTTTACACACAAGATTTAAGATTTTATACAAATTAACAATATGATGACGTTACACATTATCAGGTGATGCGGTGAAGCGACTATACTAGCTACCAAAATACAGGCTTACGCCTAGTTTCTCGTAGATACTCGTAGGGCCCACATAATCTTATGAGTAACTGTTTTATGTGATAATGAATAATTTTGAATTTTGAGTATTTATTTCATCGATTTCATTGAAGTTGGCTTTCATTTCCTTTTATAGTGCTATCTGTAACAGATCTGTAGATGCAAATCGTGCCCACAAACAAATAACATAAACTAAATTTAGTCAACTCTTAACACGTTAAATCAGCATAACTTCTAAAACCAGATTAACAAATTCACTTAAAATATCAAAAAGTCCCAAAGTGTTACCTCTATATACCCACGGAGTTAATACCCACATAACGGCCTTCGGCTAACAGCGTACTACATGAGACCTCTACAAATCCTTTGATAAAACGTAAAAGCGAATAATCCTACCCCCGTAAGTTCTCAGTGCCGCTTAATAACCGGAGTAGTGTTTGAATTATTAAGTTATGACACATTTTGTACCCTTACCTCGGATTATACCTTAGATAAAATGTATCTAAAGACGTGAAGTTTATAAGATTTCGAGAGTTGTGTGATCAAGAACGCCGTGTTCAAAGTCGGTTAGTGGTAGTTGGGTGACGAAGATGTTGAAATAGTTTTTAGGGTTCCGTAGTAAAACGAGGAACCTTATAAAAACGTTGTGTCCGTCCGTCCGTCCTCATGCTACAACACCTAATAACTTCCACATTTATGAACTAAATTGGATGAAATTTGCCAACATAATAGTTTTAGTATAGATCTCAACTGTAAATTTCAAAACAGTTTATTTAAGGGGAAGCTCCCATGCATGAAAAGTGGGGATAAAACTTTTTTTTCAACCCTCGAGTGTGGTATTGTTGAATAGGGTTTTTAAAATGAGTGTAAGGTTTCTTGAACCATTTTTTGTCACGTGTATTATTTGTGAGATATAAGTAGGTCGCCAAAGTTAAAAAAAAGTTTCCCCCCCTTAATTTCTAAATTATACGAGATAGAATGTTCAAACTTTCTCAGCTTATAGAACATAATTTAATATTTTTTGAGTCATTAAGAAAAATTGAAATTCTTAAGCTTGCACATACCTCAGAGGTCATTGACCTCACAAATTATTTTTTTAGCCAGTTATCTTTATCTAGCACTCAACTATCATATGATGTTTTAAAATCGGTAATTGTCATCGTCATAATCATAGTCACCATCTACGGAAGCCTATCATACGCGTGTCTCGACACGCACTTGACAACTTATTTATTCATGCAACTAGCATAAGATGTCGTTAACTAAAAATCCCAGAAAAAAAACACCGATTATTGTTGTTTTTATACAAAAAATAATTTTAATTTCTCTGTTTATTAGCATCATTACTCTCATCATCATCACTTTACGATACGACGATTTAAAAGATGACCATTGCTGAGCAATAGCTGTCGGGCTTTCTTACAAACTTGCAATAAAATTGGAGACATTGGAGACGTCTCGGTGGTCATTGCACTTAATATAGTTAAGTTATTAAATTAAGATTAATTATGGAAATCATAACCATTGTTTGATTTGCACACATTTCTATGAGCTTCTATTGAAGCCGTGGTGGTCTAGTAGTAATGACACCCGCCTTACAATCGTGAGGTCGTGGGTTGAAATCCCGGTCCCATACCAATGAATTCCTTGGAATTTATGTACGAAATTACACACCACTGGCTTTTCGTTAAAAGGAAAACGTCGTGAGGCAACCTGCATGCGGCCGTCGAAGAAATTCTATGGCGTGTGTAAATCTACCAACCCGCACTGGGCCAGCGTGGTGGATATGGCCCAATTTCCTTTCTGGGTAGGCCTACGTCCTGCAGTGGACTATTGAAAAAAAGGCTGGTACAGTACAGTACAGTCTAACAAGCAAAAAAATAGTGAAGTAATTCAATGGAAATAATGAGGGAGCAGTTTTTAGGGTTCCGTACCCAAAGGGAAAAACGGGACCCTATTACTAAGACTTCGATGTCCGTCTGTCTGTCTGTCTGTCTGTCTGTCTGTCTGTCTGTCACCGGGCTGTATCTCATAAACCATGATAGCTAGGCAGCTGAAATTTTCACAGATGATGTATTTCTGTTGCCGCTATAACAACAAATACTATAAATAAAATAAAATAAATATTTAAGGGGGGCTCCCATACAGCAAACCTGATTTTTCAGACGTTTTTCGCTCTCTAATGATAATGGTAACAGGTAGATGCTTGAAATTTTCACAGAATATTTAGTTTTATATTCACTTCAATAATAAATAATAAAATTAAAATAAAATAAATATTTGCTCCCATACAGTACGGAACCCTCCGTGTGCGAGTCCGACTCGTACTTGGCCGATTATTATTTACTGTGAGAGCCAAGTTATTGCCGCATCTCTCTTTGATATATAAGTAGGTATAATTGTTAGCTCGAGGATGTCTGAGTGTCAGTGAAATGCCTATCAGTAGGCGAAGCTATCAACACGGTACAGAAATAGATGCCCTGCCCATTTCTGTTCATTGTTGATTAGAAATTGAGACCCTACCCAATTGTGTTCTCTGTCGGTTGGATTTTAGGTAAATTTTGCTTCGCATGTTTTCTGAATTCTTTGTTTTTTTTACTGACTTACTCTAGATAAAACGTAAACTAGAAAGTGATGCTTTGACAATTTAGTATAGAAATTAGGTTTTTAGCAGCAATTCAAAATCTTTATTTCATTAATTTATTGGAGGTTAAGTTCATACGCTGAGCGAATGAAAAGCCTAAAAGAGACGTCTACAAATGGTATGTTATTCAGAAAAAATCTAACCGTGAAGAAATACTATAGCTACATCATTTAAAAGCTTGATTTATTGTTTTTTTTTTTAATACTTAATTTATATTTTTTATCGCTCCATTTTTTTATGTGTAAAATAATTTGTATGAAAAATAAAAAGAGGCTACTAATTTTTCTAGTTTAGCAATAATAATGTGATTGCATCGTTCTTTTACTTGCATTTTTACCTGATTCTTTCTAATTTATCTCATACTTAGATAAAATTATAAGAAACCAGTGTGATCAGTTAGTACAATGTGACGAAAAAACTTTAAAAGTGTGTCCAATCGGTAAAATTGCTTTTTTAACCATTTGAAGGTGACTCAAACAGGGTTATCAGAGATAAACTATCTAGTGTATCAAATATATTAATTAATTCTAAGAAAATCAAAATTACTTAAAAATTGGGAGTCTTTTACTGTTTTAAACTGGTGTAATAGAATCAGAATAACATGTACTTTCACGAGATGTGACAAGTGCTCTGGTAAGTTTTTTTATTATTATTATACCGGCATTCATTCATTTTGTGGACGCGTCCCCTAATCTACTAACATACTCGTAGCTACGATATGATGGATTTTTTTCTCATCAAATAAAAAATAATCGGCCAAGTGCAAGTCGAACTCGCGCACGAAGGGTTCTGGATGGGAGCCCCCCTTTAATATTAATTTTATTTTAATTTAATAATTTGACGGCGCGTTCGATGTAAAGAGCAAACAAGTCGGTGGCAATGTCAATGTCAGCTATCATAATGTTATGAAGTATGAATGTCAGTGTCAGTTGCCGTTGAATTGTCACTGTTGTACGGTTGTTTGCTCTGACGCAACACCCAGCGCTAGCGCACACGAAAGGACCGCCATTACTTAACGGAACGGCGATCGGTTCGCATCGAATTAACGTGCTACGCGTTTAGTGGAGTGTCTTTTGATTTAGTGCCTTCGATTATTGGACTGTACGCCCACTGCTATATTTTTGTAACGTGATTACTGTGGAATAAGAATTTAACCTTCAAACACGTGCTACTTTTCACTCTCCTCGCCCGAATACCCACGCCTGCTAGAATCAATATGGATGAAGTAGAGGACCCCTCCGTAATTCCTACATCAGAAGTGGGATGCGGAGGGCCAGTACCAGGAGAAAGAAACGAAAATCCTGAAGGATCACACGGTTTGCTACGCAACATGGAAGCTTTGCTATCGTGGCTCCTGGAGACACCGCATCCCCCTCGAGCATCGAGTAACACGACGACGCAGCTGATTCGCTTTGATCCAGATGAAACTGACGCAGATATAGAAGGTTGGTGCAGGATAACCGAAATCGTCGTAAGCAGCAGGAAATTAGAGGGCGCAGAACTTTTACTAGCCCTCACACACGCCTTGCGAGGCCGCGCGGCAATGTGCTTAACCAAATTGCACGCTCAACAGCTAACATGGCCGCACATAAAAGAGTTACTTCTAGCGAAATTTGGAAAACCGATGCTGCCGCAAGACTATTTCGACGATATACTGAGATTTCAAGTGGGCGTTAAAGAAACAGCAAGTGAAGCCGCGGTACGCCTCTGGGGCATGATAGAGCAAATCCCACGCACTGAGATGCCGGAAGATATCATGGTCGGCTTCGTATCTTCAGTGTTGTGTCAAAAGGATGTCATCATACGTCGCGAATTGCAGACCTGTAACATCACCACCCGGGCCCAACTATGTCGAATCCTGAAAGGCATCTCCTTGAAGCGGAGACATGAAACCCCAGACACCAACGACGTCGAGCCTAAGAAGATTCGTCCAAATGAGCTACGTTTCCTGGGAACTTGTCATCGGTGTGGTCTACTGGGCCATCGTGCGGTGGACTGCCGCAGACGTCGAGAAGAACCCGTCACTAAACCTGCAACATCGAAGGCTCCCGAGCTTTCCCCAGCGCCGCAAAGCTTTTCGCGGCCCGTCGTCTGCTTCGTGTGTGGTCAGCAAGGCCATGTGGCGTCAACGTGTCCAGACCGCAAGGGGGCGGTGGGCAGCGAGCGGCCAGCGATCAAAGAAGTCCACCTGTGCGTGCGGAGACCAGCGACTGACACCTTGACTACATCCTCCGATGAGCTCGTTTCCTTCCTTTTTGACAGTGGATCCGCTTGCTCGTTAGTAAATAGTAGCTCAGCTGCCAGACTTCCAGGCACTACACGTGACGATTTGGTTTATCTTACTGGTATAGGCGAAGACAATGTAGTAGAGTGCAGCTCCCAAATTTCTAGTATCGTCAATATCCAGGGTATCTCGTTTGATGTGTTGTTCCACGTGGTCCCCGATACAGCTATAGGCGAACAGATAATTATAGGCCGGGATATTTTAGGCAAAGGCATTACCGTTGAAATAAATAGCGATCAAACTCGGTTCGTGTTGCGTAAGGAAGTCGATATTGTAGAAAAATCGAGCGCAATAGATTTTGATAGCTTCGACACTAATCTGCAAGGCGAACATAGGTTAGCTCTAATCGAAATTTTGCGTAAATATAGTGACTTCTTCACTGACGGTATACCTACGCGACGTGTCACAACCGGTCATATGCGATTAGAACCTATTGACCCGAGTAAGACTGTTCAACGACGTCCTTATAGGTTGTCCCCTGCGGAAAAAGAGGTAGTTAGAAATAAAATAAAGGATCTCCTCGAAGCTGGTGTTATCCGTGAAAGCACGTCAGCGTTTGCCAGCCCGATACTTCTTGTGAAAAAGAAGGACGACTCAGATAGGATGTGCGTTGACTACCGCGAACTGAATTCGAACACTCGTCCGGAGCACTACCCTCTGCCAATAATTGAAGAACAGATAGATAGGCTTCATGGCGCGTGCTTTTTCTCGTCTTTAGACATGGCATCGGGCTATCATCAAATTTTAATCGATCCAGTGGGCGACAGCGTAGCTCGCACGGCGTTTGTGACCCCCGAGGGTCAGTATGAATTTTTAGCGATGCCTTTTGGGCTACGAAATGCGGCTTCTGTCTATCAGAGGTGCATTAACAAAGCCCTAGGTCCTCTCAAGGATAATATAGCACTAGCCTATATGGACGACGTACTTTGCTATTCCAATGACGTCACACAAGGCCTGGAACGTTTAGATCTTACACTGAAAGCATTATCAGAAGCAGGTTTTTCACTGAATGTCCGGAAATGCAAATTCATGAAAAATGAAGTAGACTATCTGGGGTACGTAGTAAAATCAGGAAATGTCACCCCAAACCCTAGGAAGATCCGAGCCTTGGTAGATGCACCCACACCACAAACTGCAAGTCAAGTTCGTCAGTTTTTAGGTCTAGCGTCTTACTTCCGGCGCTTCATCCCAAACTACACTCACCTAGTGGGCCCACTGTACCCTTTGACAAAGACCAAGGGGGCGATAACGTGGACGAATGCGCACAGCGAAATTCACAAAAAGATCGTTCAAATATTGACATCTGAACCGGTCTTAACAATTTTTGACCCAAAATTACCAGTGGAACTACACACTGACGCGAGCTCAGAAGGGTATGGCGCGATACTAATCCAAAGACAAGACAATCTACCTCGCGTGATATCCTACTTCAGCCGCCGAACTACCGATGCGGAATCCCGCTATCACTCGTACGAGTTGGAGACCTTAGCGGTCGTTCGAGCGGTAGAGCACTTTAGGCATTACCTGTACGGGCAGCACTTCACTGTCTTCACAGACTGTAATTCCCTCAAAGCGTCCAAGTCTAAAACCGATCTCACTCCTCGCGTCCACCGATGGTGGGCTTTTCTCCAAGCCTACGATTTTGATATCGTGCACAAACAGGGAAGCAGTATGGGGCATGCTGACTTTTTGTCTAGGAACCCGCTACCCGATTGTCCGCCCGAATTTCCAGATGCTGGAGCGTCTGCAAAAATAAAACCCGTAAAATTTGTAAAACTTCACGAGGGCTGGTTGACAGTTGAACAAAAAAGAGATAGCGAGATCCAAGACTTAGTCGAAAAGCATCATAACAGTGAACTCCCTGAAGCAATATCCTCCACTTATGATGTCCGCAAAGGGTTGCTCTACAGAAAAATCGAACGAAACAAGAGTAGCTTTTGGCTCCCAGTTGTACCTCGCTCTCTCACGTGGTCCCTAATCAATCATATCCACACTGAGATCAAGCACTTAGGTGCCGATAAGACGTTAGACAAACTCTACGAACAGTATTGGTTCCCACAAATGTCGAGATCCGTCCGCAAATTCGTAGATTCATGCATAGTATGCAAAGCGTCAAAAGGCCCATCTGGTGCCGCTCAAGTCAGGCTTCACCCAATTCCGAAGGTCCCCATTCCTTGGCACACTATTCACATTGACATCACTGGTAAACTCAGCGGCAAAAGTGATCAGAAAGATTACGCCTCAGTAATCATCGACTCATTTACCAAATATGTCCTCCTTGAATACACTCCTTCTCTTGATGCGGCAAGTGCTGTAAAGGCCTTAAAAAAGGCTGTGTGTCTTTTTGGCGCCCCTAAGCGCATTATAGCTGATCAAGGCCGATGCTACGCAAGTGCCGAGTTCAGAGAATTCTGTCGCGATCACTCCATAGAACTCCACTTCATTGCCACAGGCTCTAGTAGAGCCAACGGCCAAGTAGAGCGAGTAATGCGTACCCTGAAAAGTCTACTCACAATTATTGAAAATGACCCTCACAAAACGTGGCGTGACGAGCTTCTTGATGTCCAGTTAGCTTTGAACACTACAAGGTCTAGAGTCACCGGATACACACCCACTGAACTAATGTTTGGAATAAAAGCGCAATCGTTAGGTATGGCCAAAATAGCTCCAAGCTCTGCACCGGTACCGCGACTAGATTTAGAAACGATAAGACGAAACGCTGCCGATAATATCGCGAAAACGGCATCATCGGAAATAAAGCGATTCAACCGGGGAAAAGCCGTCGTGAAACCGTTCTCTAAAGGCGAGTATGTTTTTATAAAAAATAACGAGCGCAACCAAACCAAACTGCACAGAAAATTTAAGGGACCATTCATAATCACCAACGTGTTAGAAAATGATAGTTATGAATTGAAAAACATCGATAGGTCTAATAAGACTTACAAATACGCTCACGAAAATCTGCGTTTAGTGCCCAGGGGTCATGATGGCTTAGTAGAAGTTGCTGCTTCTTTGATCAATGATGATGATGATGAGGAGGAGGAGGAGGCCGAAACGGCGGGTCAGAGTCAAAGGGATGAAACGGTATCATCAGATGAGGATACGATCTCGGTAGCTAGTTCACACACTATGACCGCCAGCTCGGCAACCCTCTCAGCATCGGAACGCGAAGAAGACATTTAATTTTGAGTCGTGAGTAGCGCACTATGTGTCATTTTAACACCACCACTTAGGCAATAACGAGTTAGGCGACTTCGCGTCATATGAGATGACGTTGGGTAGAGGCGCGGGGCGGGGTATGACCACACCCTGCTGTGGCATTATTTGCATGAGGTCAAATATTGCCGGGAGTTGTGCTCGAGCTGCGGGGCCGTCCGGTCCAGGTCGTCATATGAGATGGCGAGCTTGGTCGAAGGGACACCTTGCATCGATACTATCTGCAAGAGGTCAGATATTACCAGAGTGTTTAGGACTCGAAGCCGTCCGGTCTAGGTCGTCATACGAGATGGCGAGCTTAGTCGAAAGGACACCTTGATCTGATCTTAATCGCTTGAAACCACGTATGTGTGTGTGTAATTTGAATACTGACTTATGTGTACTGAACGATTCCCACCTAAACTGTCAGGATAGACGAGCGAAGTAAAATTTGTGATCCCAGCGGTTTTCTCTCATTTCAGGTCAGGGAACACGAGAGAAGACGGATACGCACGAGGACGTGCGAATGTCAGTCTGGCCGTGACGGCGCGTTCGATGTAAAGAGCAAACAAGTCGGTGGCAATGTCAATGTCAGCTATCATAATGTTATGAAGTATGAATGTCAGTGTCAGTTGCCGTTGAATTGTCACTGTTGTGCGGTTGTTTGCTCTGACGCAACACCCAGCGCTAGCGCACACGAAAGGACCGCCATTACTTAACGGAACGGCGATCGGTTCGCATCGAATTAACGTGCTACGCGTTTGGTGGAGTGTCTTTTGATTTAGTGCCTTCGATTATTGGACTGTACGCCCACTGCTATATTTTTGTAACGTGATTACTGTGGAATAAGAATTTAACCTTCAAACACGTGCTACTTTTCACTCTCCTCGCCCAAATACCCACGCCTGCTAGAATCAATATGGATGACGTAGAGGACCCCTCCGTAATTCCTACAAATTAATTATTGAAGTAAACACACAACTAAATATTCTGTAAATATTTCAAGAATCTATGTGTCACCATTATTAATATCAAGCGAAAAACAGCAAAAAAATGAGGTTTCTTGAATGGGAGCCCCTCTTAAATATTAATTTTTTTCAGTTTTAAGTATTTTTTTGTTACAGCGGCAACAGGAATGCTTTGAAAATTTCAACGTTCTACCTATCATAGTTCATGAGATACAGCCTAGTGACAGACAGACGGACAGCGGAGTCTTAGCAATAGGGTCCCGTTTTTAACCTTTGCGTACGGAACCCTAAAACGTATAGGTTCATTCATACAAGCTGAAGCTCAACTACGCGTAGAGAAGAAATATCTGTCTCGCAAGTGAACTTGACATCTCCATTGTGACAGTAGTGAATACGAGCCGGAGCCGGAGCCGGGTGACAAACGAAGTGACGCGGCGCGTGACGGAGATAACGTCCGGCGACGAATGAGCCGGCTCCGGAATATTCCCGGCGATAATCGGCCGACGACACACGACTATACATACGCGACTTGCACGCAGCAGCTCAATTATTAGTTATTTGGCTGGCAAACGAAGTGACTCGGCGCATGACGGAAATAACGTACGACAACGAATGAGCCGGCTCCGGAATACTCCTGTCGATAATCGGCCGCCGAATCACGACTGTACATACGCGGCTTGCACGCTGCAGCTTAATTGTTATGTTATTTGGCTGGCAAACGAAGTGGCGGAGATAACGCCCGGCGACGAATAAGCCGGCTCCGGAATACTTCCGGTGATAAACTAGACGTCAACATACGACTGTAGTTAGCGCCTTGCACGCAGCAACTTTTTACTTAGCCAATAAATAAAGTAATGTGGCGCATTGTATGGCTATTACTATATACAATAAACTGCCTGATTGTTTTGAGGAATTAACTTTTAATAGATTTAAATCCAAATTATTTAAATTTCTTATTGGCAAGTGCTATTATGACATTGATGAATTTTTAAAAGAACGACTTAAACAAACAAATGCATAATCATTAAATTTTTCAAGCATGTATATTTTTGTCCTTGAAAAAAACAATATTTGTACACCTGCAAAGGTAGAATATTTGATACTATCCATGTAATTAGACCTACATATGTTAGACAATATTCTCGCAAATAAAGTGATTTTATTTATTTATTATTTATGACGAATATACCGTCCGGGGACGGCCGGCTCCAGAATACTCACAATGATTATTTATTGGCTGGCACGGCTGTAGACACGAGCTCTACACGCAGAAACTCAGTTATGTTTTTTCGTTGTTTGGCTAAGAAATGACGTGACACATAACGCGGTGCGTCACACATATAACGTCTGGGAACGAATAATTCGCCTCTGAAATACTCTCCGGCGAGAAACGGCGTCAACACACGGCTGTTGACACGCGACTTACAGGCAGCAGCATATACCTATATTTAAAACTTATCGCTGTCAGAACAGCCTTCAAAATATAAGACGATAAGAGGAGGCTAAATAGATATTTATCATAGGAGACTGAATAGATATTTAATATCTATAGAACACTCAATACCCTGACATACTGAATACATACTGAATACACCTGACGTGTTTTTCAGTTACACTACATACTGGAGACCGTTTGAGTATTTTTAAAATTTAATTACCAATACTTTAAATATTACCTTAAATTACAAGATACATCTCTTTTCTATTATTATTTGTATGTTTTTACACTACGCAAAATTATATATAATACGCACATTTATATGTAAATAAATGCGCAGAGTAAAACTACCGCATTAAATGCTTAATGCGAATGGAATTTCATATTTTCTAATTCGATTTTTGTTTTAGGCCTCCATCGTGTCGCCATTTTTACAAGTATTGTCAAAAGATAATAATAAGATCAGAAAATTTGGAATTCTTTTACATGAAGATTGTTTTGAAAGAAAATTATAGGAAAATCATTTTCCAAAACAAATAAATCAAATAATTGAATACTGTACAAGGTAATGGCCTAAGCTAGATAAATTTTAGTACAACAAAGTATACTTTCGAGGTGGTCCCATTTAAATTTTATCGAAATCGGTTGAGCAATTTTTGAAAAAGAAACAATAATGTAAAAATTGTAAACATCAATTTGAGTGAGCTATTAGAATTTTGTACACGATGGAAGTCGGTTTTGCCATTTTTTGCGAAAAATAATTAAATTTATCCCTATAAAAAAACTTAAACCTTGCTTTCAAAAAATGCTTTCATTCAAAATCTACCCGCTCTAATAATCAAAGTCATTTTTTGGTATCACCGCTGCTACATATACAATTTACGATAGGTACCTTTGACTAATAAAATAATGAATAGATTTCAGTTATCAAAATTTACACCAACGGTGTTCATAATAATTACAGTAATAATTGTTAATAGTCAACAAACATCTAAAATAAAACGCGTCGTTGCTGCTAGCAATAACGTTCCATGTGTTTCCAAACTCACTTAGACATTCCCGGGCACCACTGCTCGTTCACACGGAAAGCCCCGGGAAATCATCCCGCCACGTAATGAAAACCAGCCGAACGGAGAAAAAATGCCCAGATTATTGAAAATTGGAATTTGAAAGGCGTTGATGTTCCTGAATCTGGTGAAATATAACACGCTTAGCGCTGGAGGTGATCCGGTATTCATGAAGGTTCTCATGAATTAGAAATTTTGCTTCTTTAGCTAAGATTTTTGCTGTATTGACAAGATTTAAGAAAATGTCGGCTTTTTTCAATTTAAAAGTCAAGTTTAAGATTTAAGATAATTTTCTTTTGATCAGATTACGAGCAAAGTTAACTTTACAATTAACTGAATATCAAAACATGTACAAACTTTATGCTGATTTTTAAGTTAATTAGTTATTTAGTTGTTTTTATTAATAAAGCACAACACGATTAAAGCAAATGGGAATTTATTACTCTGCATGCAGTTACTAGTTTTGCTTAAAATCATATAAAATATAGTAAAATCTTCAAAAATATTCTTAAAGTTTCATGTAGGTGAAAGACAAATAATTAAAGTTTTAAAATAATTTATTTATGCCCGTATAATTTGAATTGAAGAGGCAATTGACCGAAACTTATAATCAATCCAAAAGTACTTTAAACACTTACAGCTTTTATTCCCCCGAGCATAAGTATCCCCTTATCACTGAAACCACCATAAAAATTCCATCCCCTTAAAGGTGCGAAAATTTAATACCATAAAAACGCCAAGCAAACAGTAGATTACAACGATCTGGACGATTTACGAGCGTCAAGATAGTCGTTCCTTTTCTAAGACGATTGAAAATGGCTGCTGAAAGACTTCAGCGATGGATGATTGCCTAGTTGTGGGCGGTTCCGTCTTCGATACAAAAGAGGTGCTGCTCTACCTGGGGGTGAATGTAAAACTATACGTAATAGTTAATAAGTAACATTTGGTATGCGTGTAATAAAACTAGCTCCCAATATTACGTATAGGCCGAATCAATAGTATCTCCATTCCGTGATTAATGATTTAGCAATAACAAACAAAGTCCACGTTTACTACGGTTGCCTGGAAGATATTGCTTTTGGCAATAAACCTAGGAAACTTGTAATATTTTGTTCATGTCATTTGTTATTATTATTTTGTACTGGTATGACTGTATTAAAGAATTACCTCTCTAACAGCAATACTGTTGTAAAGTTTAAATCTATTTCTTAATTTATTCATACGGAAAATTGTCTCCGTTTGGTATAGGGTTTTCTTAAATTTGATTTTAAATTTTACGTGTTTTTAGAATCGCTTAGCACTAAAAGTTTGCAATTGAGATGACAGCCTTGGTAGTTATGAATATAAATTAAGTATTTTATGGGAGGTGTGGAGCAGCATAATATTATGTGTTGAGCTTAATTTATTTTTTGACCTTGTACAACTCGATTTAAGTACGTGACATGAAAATTACTAGTAATTACGATCTAGGAAAATTAATGATTGAATAATCACATAGTCATCATTATAACATTATGTCACATTTTCGTTTATTACTAGATAGCGCAGCGACTAAAAATCGGATGATCGGTCACTTAGACTCGAGGTCACCAATGGCTGTTTAAGTTAAACGTGCGATTACTGTAATTAAACAACGGTTAAACTCGGATCTTAGATCAGAATTCACGAACAGTTTTAGTTTTTAACCGTTGGTTAAATCTTAGACGGCTTGTTAACGAAATTTTGCAGTTGACCAATCAAAAACCGTTGTTTAAATACAGTAACCACGTTTAACTTAAGCAAGCGTTGGTGAACTCGGTTCTTAATAAAGGTATTTATAGCATGGCTTCTCCTTCCATCCTGGGACCAAATACTCTCCAGAACAACTTTTATACCTAGAACGTATTCGAGTATTTGGTACACGTAAAGCAAATAATGTCGATTGGGATGTGAGAATTGCACCTCGAATTCAAAAATAGCTAGCTTGAAATCTGGCTTGTTGTGGTTGGGAGGCTTTATTGGCCATTGTTATAGCGTAGCGTGAGAATGTAGGGAGATTGGAGAAAAAATGAGACCAAAAATAATGAGCTTTCTTCGTGATATAATGTCTGTGGTATTCATGTTTCATCTTACTGTACAGTTTATTTTAAGAGCGTTAGTTTTTTTAGGCCAGGCAATGATTGCAGGAACATTTTATAGACAAAAATGTTAGTTTCAACTGACTTCGGAGATTCTCAATTTGTCTGTATTTTTGTAGCTATAGATTTCTTTGCTGTTTTTTTTGACTATTTTTCGTGTGTAGTTTGTTTTAATCTGTAAGTAAAGGAGTATTACAAAAAGGTCACATAACATTGTAATTTATTATGCTGGTATTTTATATACTATAATTAATATTGTCATAGTGTTTGATATAGTACAAGCAATTTGATATAATGTCTTTGAAACCATTGAGTCAAACAGTTTATCGCTTGTACAAAACAGAGCTCAATTATGTAGAACTAATTTGGTCTGGAGCGAATTAATTAGTGGCATTATAACGTTAGCGAGTAGCTAGTGCTCTAATTACATTCCGATAATACGACTCATCATTGTTGTAAACTGTCTGTCTAGTTTCAACACGATGTCATCACTTGGGTAAATTCGTGGGACAGGATTTGTCATTGTCGTTTTAGTTATAGGACGTCCACTGCTAGACTGGACAGGACTTACATATTTTAATAAATCTTCAATTCAATCCCGAAGTCTTGATCAGGTCATTCGTCCATCTTGTGGGTTGCGCTACGCTGCGCTAGCCGATACGTTGTCTCTACTCGAGAACTTTTCATGTTTTCCGTGATATTCTTGCCCGCTGCCATTACAACTAAACTGCTGGGCTATGTCTGGCATTGATAGGTTTGGGGAGAGGATTATTACTTATTAGTAAAAGCGCATTTTTAAAATGAGGCAATGTAGGAACCGAATAAATTAGTAGCTACATTTTTTATAGAACGTATGAGAAATAAAATGATTTTTTAATTTTTATAGTGCATCCCACACTAGGTTTATCTCAAAGAATTACTTTTTATGATAAACATTTCAAAAATTCCTCGCGGATGCAGGATTCGAACCTTGCGTCTTCGGATCACTAGCCCGACGCTCTGGACCACTGAGCTAATCCGCGGATCCGTGGATTCAATTTTTGAAATGTTTATCATAAAAAGTAACTCTTTGTATGAGAAATAACTCATTATTTAAAATTACTTACCTTGGTAGTTCCATTTGTTCAAAACGCTACACGCCAGGCTCTTTGATGCGCTTTCATAACTTTAAAAAGTCACAGATTCTGAATCCTACGTGCATTTTATCGAAAATGTAGGTACCTAAAATTTATTTGATGTTCTACAGAAAACGCAAAAACAGTGATCGATTCACAGTCCTCTTAAGAAAACTCGGATGTTCTTTGAAGTAAATAACTAGTGTCATTTTCATCCGGCGCACGGACTCGTCTCGCTAAGCTCCTTCAACTTTCCCATTCCAGCTCAACTAAAACTTAGTGCTTGTTTACAAACTTAGTTATTATAACGTACTAGGAAACTGTTACACACAATTACTCCATTTGATTGTTCCCCTGTAGATTACAATTACCAGGTGTCAGCCGCTCCGCCGCGCGTGGTAATAGCCACGTCGATGTGGTGCCAATCACGCCGACGTGGCGTGATGTGGCGTGACGTGGCGTGGCGCCATCTCGCCTTGTAGAGACCAATCGCCTTTTGGCTGCGTCTTGAGACTGGCTTTGGGCAAGCTGTAATTGGCTTTAGATTTAGACTATAGCTGGAATTTGCTTCTCGATGCATTGTTACCTTAGACTGTAGCTCGAAGTTGCTTCTGAATGAATTGCAACATGATTTTACGGAGAAATAGCTAACCTTACGAAAATAGGAATTTCATTTCGGATCTTGTATCTTTTGACGTTGCTTGTAAAATATGGCAGCGTGATGGCGGCCTTGAACAATGATCAAATTAGATAATTATTTTTCGCAAAAGATGGCAAAACCGCCTTCCGTTGTGTACAAAATTCGAATATTTTGCTTGAATTGTTTACATTATTGTTGATTTTTCAAAAACGGCTCAGTCAATTTCTGTAATATGAGACCACCTCGTGAGTATACCCTTATGAACTTAAAAATAATTTTTCGATTCGGTTTACAGTTGGCGGAATTATCGATGAACATACACAAAATAAAACATAACATGGAATCTCCTCCTTTTTGGAAGTCGGTTAAAAATACAAAATTACATCGTAATTAAGCAATTAATATCGTTGTCTTCTTCTGTGAATTTGTTTGCCATATTTTAAAGCTTTTTTGTACAAAGTCTGAGTCCACTTCACAATAACTTCTTGTAAAAGACAGTCTAGGTGTTGTTTTTTTTCGCGGTTTCGTGGTTATAATTATACTTCTGAAAGTTCCTTCACTTTGGCAAATAAACACCATGTTTTCGAAAAAATATGTTGGAAACAATACATTTGCTTTAAAAATTCAAATCTCTTCCGAGATTCCACTTAAAAGTGGCTTGCTCCACTTTCAGATAGTTACTTCCTACTTCATACTTAGTTGAAATTATTCCATTAAGAAATCCGCACAAAACTTTCTTACTCTCCGACCGCAATTTAAATCCGACTTAGCAGATCAGATAACTTCATCCCAAATGGACTGAAAACAAGCTTCGAGAAGAAAAAGACCTTAATTTAATGTCAAAGCTCTCTATCTGACCGTTGGTCGACCATCCAGACCACTGGAGCAGTTATGCCAGCGGCCCAGAGCCACGCTCCGTTATTTTAAGGAGCTGGGCTGGCTCGGGTAGACGCTGGAGGGGGAAATGCACAAAACACCCCATGCGGGACGTCAGTGCAAGACTTATCGCCCCTACATTGAATAAGAATAACTAAACAAAAAAAAACTAATGTTTTCTTTTGAAACGAGAAAAAGGAAGTCACACAGTATGTTACAGATTTATAAGATGATGATTTTTGGGAACAACTTTTTACGTCCGTATTTTTACATCGCTTTTCCGTTTAAGAAAATTATCGCGAAAACATGTACTTAGTACGTAGGTACATAAATGTAGAAAAACTTATAATATGTAGAATGGCGTATGTAAATTTCGTTGAAACTCGATTGCGTATGCTTATTTAGGTACAAAACAGGGAAGGGTGGCGTACAATCAGAGATTTCTATGCTCAGCAGTAGGGGATCATGAGTCTAATTGCCCTTCGTACAGTGTCATTTACTGTCAGAGACTGCCAAGGTGGCTCAGTGGTTAGTATTAACCCTAACTTCTGGGTCAGAGGGGCGTGGTGGGTTCGATCCCCACCCAGGGCAAGTATTTATGTGATGAACATAGGTGTTTGCTCTGTGTCTGGGTGTTATTTAGTTACTATCTATATAAGTATGTATTTAAAAATATGTATATGAAGTATATCAGTCTCTGGCAGCCATATCACAACTTTGCTTAGTTTGGGGTTAGAGACCGTGTGTAAGATAAGATGTCCCCAATTTTTTTTTTTTTTTTATTAACTCGTTTGCAGAATAAGCTTGTATTATGTTCTTTTGTATTCGTGTAGGTACTATTAGATTCCTGGGAATTGATTGTTTCAGTTTCCAATCTGTCTTTTCTACAATCTTCGTACCTTGCCATTGCCCTATCAGCTAGCACAAAGTAAACAAGGGTTCAGCCGTTTTTGTGGCACCGGTCTTGCAAAAACAACTGTCATCGTTATATTGGAGGTGGTAAATTACACACAAAAGGGACGCAAGAAGTGACGGAAATTTAATTGAGGTCTCATTAATTTGGACACGTCGTATTTATAAGCGAATTCGCTTTTGTGAAATGTGCGGTGAATTATTTGCCGTCCGCAAACGATGACATGCTTTGTTATTTGTTTAGGAAAATTGTGCAGTATTTTAATTCCGAAAATAACTTGAAATAAGTTTAGACTAGGAGTGGGTAGAAAAACTTATCCAATTTTAATGCCTTTTTACGGTTAGCAAAAAAAGTATTCGGTAATAATAATTATTATTGTAACTATCAAAGTCATATTACACCAGATAAATACCTAAATACAGAATTTGTTTCATTACAAAATGCCAGAAATCATAAGTGAAGCCATACGATATCATAATTTATACGAGTGCGAGATACGTACATACGCCTGAATAGGTATGACTTTACTGAATTTCGCCGCATTTTGTTTGACTTTGAACTACGAAAACGTTTTGCATTTTTGAGCGCTGTCCAATTTGAAGACCCTTCAGTGGTTTAACGAGAGGTTTCAGAGTGGACTCCAGCGGCGCCTGTTTTTGAATGTTAAACGCTCATAGCGTAGTTTGACTAGATGGCTTTTAGCGATCGCTGAAGTTAAGCTACGTTCAGAAGTGTCAGTCTACGGATGGGTGAACGCGGGTGGCATTTACAACTGAGCGTTTGTGTGGCTCGGATAACACGTTTAATTGTGGATTCCGTTTGTTTAACCGTCTAGCTATGTCAGAGGCTTTCAGGCTGCTTGAAAACTTTGACAACAGGACTAACTACCAGGCCCATAGGTCTTTAGATATATAATACTAGCAGCGCCCCGCGGTTTTACCCGCGTTGTGCCCGTTCCCGTGGGAATTTTGGAAATTTTTATACATATAAACCTTCCCCTTGAATCACTCTATCCATTAAAAAAAAACGCATCAAAATCCGTTGCGTAGTTTTAAAGATTTAAGCATACAGACAAACAAACAAACGAAAATAGTGACTTTATTTTATACTATGTAAGGACTATGTAAGGAAGGATGTACATAGGTACTGAATATGTGTATAGGTATATAGCGCAACTTGATTGTTTGTTTTGATGCTAGGTTTATAACATTAACAAGCAAATTAACTACTCAAATTACTTACTTACTAACAGAAATAGCTAGCTACTAAAATTACGACTCCCACTCGTGTAGTTGTGTTGCTCTCGTATGTTGTTTGACTAAATAGTACTTACATTAAATTAAAGAGAATTTTAAATAGTCTAGCCATGAACTTTTGATAATCTACTGCTCAACATAGGCCTACACACAAAGGGCAATATGATCAATCCACTACACCAGCGGTCCAGCGCAGATTGGTGTGGCAATGTAGGTACTTCAAGAATTAAGAATCAATTTTTTTCACTTCCCTCCTGTTTCTCCAGTAATTTCTGCATATGTATATCGCATGACAATGCAATACTATGGTACCATGGAGCTGATCTGTTGGTGGAGTCGGAAGATGGCCATAGGAACTCCTATTTACGCAACAAGATTGACCCGTCGTGTTAGGGCTTGTTTTACTTGGTTCACTCTGCTGCTACGAGTACATGATATCCAGGATCTCAAAAGCTTGTATTTAAAATATTATCCTACTAATATTATAAACGTAAAAGTGTGTAAGGATGGATGGATGTATGGATGTTTGTTACTCTTTCACGCAAAAACTACTGAACGGATTGAGATGAAACTTTGCAATTATATAGCTTATACATCAGAATAACATATAGGCTATAAACTATAATGATATTGCGTAAATTTTCCATAATATAACAATAAGTGTTAAGTAAGTAGGAAAAATTCTGCTATCTGCGAGCTATTCTAGCGTGCGTTCTAAGAAATGTCAAAAAGAACTGTCGAATCGAACAAAATATGTCAAATCAAATTTTTTGGTTTTTTCATTTTCCACCTCCTTTATTAAGAGTGGTAAGGTATATATGGCCTCGAAATATCATGCGAGCGAAGCTGCGGGCAAAATCTAGTATTTTTATAATAATTTAGTACGATATAAAATAATAGAAAAATAATTTC
Source organism: Hypomecis atomaria (assembly GCA_964007245.1). Classification (NCBI taxonomy): domain Eukaryota; kingdom Metazoa; phylum Arthropoda; class Insecta; order Lepidoptera; family Geometridae; genus Hypomecis; species Hypomecis atomaria. Next base: position 23,784,352 of record OZ023287.1, on the reverse strand, counting down.
CCAAAACAAATAAAGCAAAGAATCAAGCAGGTAATGGCCTAAACTCGATATATTATTGCTTTATATCTTTTAACTGACCCTCGATGAAATGTACGAAATAGTTGGTTTTTGCGGTTTCACGGTTGTTCTCATGGTAAAAGTTGTTAATAATATGAGCATATACATACTTAAACCCCTGAAAGCTCTTACACGTTGCAAAACTACAATCTTGTAATTTTTGCTTGTAATAGATGATCGCGAGTGGCAATTAGGATTAATGTATTTGAATGACACGTCAACAAATTTGAAGAAAGATTTTCATAACCAAAAAATCATATTTAAAGTTTTCAAGTGATAAAAAAATCTAGATCGGTTAGCTCAACCTATACTATTATCTATATCAGTCTCTGGCAGCCATATCACAAGCTCTGCTTAGTTTGGGGTCAGAGACCGTGTGTGAGAAGTCCCCTAATATTTATTTATTTATCCCTTAAACAGGCCCCGAAGAACCGCTGCAAGAAATAAAGTGGTGTACATGGATGTAGGCTTTGAGTAGCGCCCTGTATGATTCCTTATCAACAATTTTTTTGAAAAAGCCTGAAAAGCCTGAAAAAAAAATGTGGGAAAACATAATCCCATTGCCTGGGTAGAGATTACAATTTATGTGATAACTATATATAAATGTCGAATGTTTGTTTGTTCATAATTTTTTTTTAGGTTATTTTTTTTTTAGGTTAGTTTAGGTTATTTTCGTGAAGTAAAAAAATATAGTGGAAGTATGAATTATTTATTTATTATTAATGTTTTACTTAATGAAAAAGAAATATAGTGTAAGTGTAATTTGAACAGGCAATGGTTAAATAGCTCCCACAAATTAGTTCGACTCAACAGGCTATGGTCACATGTTCCCCACATTGTTATTTGCCTTATTTTAGACAATTTAGCAAGAAATCTACTAGAAATAATGTAAATCTTGATAAAAAAATTAAAAATCTCTAATATATCAAAAAATTGCACGACTTACCTTTCTTTGTTTCGGCATAATCTAAATAAAACTTGGACAGTCACACAAAAACACTGTTGTACCGGACACTCAAAACTCAAATGGCTGTCAAGTGTACCATTCGTTCGTATACACAGAGCTTGCTAATCGGAACCACAGAGTACATCTTTATGATTAAATTTTGACAGATTGTGGGTTTTTCGTTGCCAAAACCTGGCTACGGCATCGAAAAATCTATGTGGGAAGCATACGTCCTCGGCCTGCTTAAGGGTTATTTATACTTGCTTATGTTAAACAAATAACTCCGTTTTTGGGCAGTAAACATTCAAAATTTCGAAGTCCTTAAATGCACATTCATAATAAATAGTCATTCATTACTAGAACTAATATTTATCAGATTAGTACGAGTTCTATGGCATCAATCTGCATAAAATCATAATAAACAAAATTGTCAAACATTTTATTGCGTTTGCAATTTCAAACAAAGCGACATTAATCATAGTAGAGACAATATTTCGCTGCATCAGTTATGAAAGTGCGAGAGCTTTGTGAATCACAATGTGGTACAATCTATCAAAATAAAATGTACAAGCAATAGTATCTATCTCTTTCTATTCCCCATTTCACTCCATTTTCGGCTCGATATTTTGTTGCTTTAGTATTTTAGAGGGTTGTGAACAAATTTGCCTTTGTATGTTTTTGGTATAGAGTTTGGTTGGAACCTTTACATGATTACAAAAGATAACATTATAAAAACCCCTATGTGTTTCGTAAATGTATCATTAATTTCGGAACTAAACTTCTTTCAATTATTTTGAATTTATTCATTTAATTTCAGTACAATTAATAACAACAAGTACAACTGATATTAAATAAATGAATTTAGGGAAAATACTGATAAAACGGAATGACATTTTAATTGAATGGCATATATACTACTAAAAAATATAAATAGTTATGCCAAAAATTTACTTACTCTGTTTCTCAAATGTGATTTTTGAGCGCCATGAAATCTGGACTTGAAATAATTAATATTACTCAATTATTCTATGCAATTATTTATTATTGTGGGAAACCAAGTGTACGTGACAGCATACACTAAATCGTTATTTAATTTATCTACACTAATGTTGTAACGTTCTACTTATGTTTCCAATACTTGACTTATAATGACTACTGTTATAGCGCAGACAACAAAACACTCAATTTAAGCAATTTCACATGATGCTATAATATCCACATCGATATCGTAAAATCTCATTATAACATCGCGCGCTCGCTCCTGATTGGCCCTGCGCGCGCAGCTGCGCTCTCATTGGTTAGATTTTAATGGCGCCAAGTTCACTGTGACAATACACGTACGCGTGAATCCTAAGAATAAGAACCCAAAAACCGTCCCGTCCCGTACCGTCCCGTTCCGTCCCGTCCCGTCCCGTCCCGTCCCGTCCCGCCCCGTCCCGTCCCGTCCCGTCCCGCCCCGTCCCGTTACGTCCCGTCCCGTCCCGTCTAGTCCCGTCCCGTCCCGTCCCGTCCCGTCCCGTCCCATCCCGTCCAGTCCCGTCCCGTTCCGCCCCGTCCCGTCCCATCCCGTCCCGTCCAGTTCCGTCCGTCCCGTCCCGTCCCGTCGCAATATGTTTTTTTTTTTTTTATTAGTGAAGATAAAGTAGTGCATGCAACTGCATATAACACGGGTATTAAAACACTCGTTACTATTATGAAACTCGCTGCGCTCGTTTCATAAACTCACACTCGTGTTTTAATACCCTTCATTATACGACAGTTGCATAAACTACTATTAAATTTAGTTTAAGTATGAGACAATTACATAATTCAATCAAAAACATAGCGTGCAGAATATTTCAGCCAACCAAACAAAACACTAACAATATAATAATAGAATACCTGTACAGAGTTGTTAAGGTGTACTTAATACAGGGTGTTAGTATCGATCAGCTCTTGAGAGGCTTCCCGACGAAGGCTCGACGACCGGCAGTCAGTGGGACGAGCTGCCAGCTCCCACACTCCTCGACAAAACCAAGGTACCTAATTATTGTTTTACTCTTAACTATAGTTCGGCCGTTCAGAGAATGCGTTCCTGACACGTCATCTTGAAAAAAATGTTTTTGGCCGATATCTCGGAAACTATATACTTAAGGGCAAAAAACATTAAGGTCATTACTGTAGAAAATAAAATTTCGCATCTTTTGTTTCATAGAAACTTTTTTGTAAAACTTACCGTTTACGATTTATAACCCATTTATTGAAATTTCATTAAATGGACCTTAAACTTTAAATGGTCCATAAATCGTAAACGGTAAGTTTTACAAAAAAGTTTATAGGAAACAAAAGATGCAAAATTTTATTTTCTACAATAATGATCTTAATGCTTTTTGCCCTTAATTATATAGTTTCCGAGATATCGGCCAAAAACATTTTTTCTAGATGACGTGTCAGGAACGCATTCTCTGAACGGCCGAACTATAGAGGCTAAAACAACCAATACCCACAGTTAATTTAGTCACCCGAGCCACGGCAGTGCTCAATTGTATACAGGGTTAATAATAATAATAAGTTCCATTTCAAATGTTTGTTAGTAAGTTGTTAGTAGTTGATTTTACTTATAGCTATTGTTAGTTTGTTAGTCTTCGTTGTTGGAAATATGGACCCCTTTTTGGGTATAGGCCTCCTCCAGCCTTTTCCATAACTCTCTGTCTTTGCCTAAGGTGATCCACTCATTTCCTGCGAGTTGCTTTATGTCGTCAGGCCACCGTTTTTAGGTCTTCCAACCCTTCTTTTTCTTTTGGGCCCTGTCCACTTTACAGATTCTTTGGTCCATCTCCTATCTGTATAAAGGGTTATTCCTAATCAAGTTCGGCGACTTTTGCCAAAAGTCGAAAACAAATCAGCTGATCCATACATATTTTGTCGCGGGTGAACGACATTTTTCTATGAAACAAATTTTTTGTTTTGAGTTTTGACAAAAGTAGCAGAACAAAGTTGTTAGTTTTAATGTAGGAACAGAATAGGCCCCTAAAAGGATGGTAATTGACTAAAAATAACCCTGTATTCACCAATCCAAAGACTGACCGCGGCAATCAATAATTGCTAGTTAGTTACTCGTAGCTATCACATTAAGCCCGATTACAGAGGCGCCATCGTAATTATATTATCTAAATAGCATAGTTCTGTTTCTTTTTCACTTTAGGCATTCGATAGAGAGAACGCCTTTTACGTTGATATTAAATTTACGCTGGCGCCACTGTAATTGGGCTTAATGTCAAACTAGGCTATGAGATCTAATTGAAATAAAATAAAGTGAACCAGCTAGCTTAGCATACAAGACCACGACAAGAGTTTATCGACGTGTGCAAAGGTGACAGATATATGCTTCATCATAACTTTGTCACGTTCTGACACTTCAATAGAGCTATTTAATGGTCCGTATACTAAGCACTCAGATTTATTTAAGTTCATAATAAGACACGCCTTTGCTTCCAACAACAAAATTTGGTAATAAATAAAAGCCTGTACCGCACTCTCGCAACTGTTTACTAAGATTTCGAGCGCCAAAGTTTATTTGACTAACCCACATCCTATTCTCAAGTAATTCTCAAGCAGGGCGATATTGGCTCGAATAATATTTGATGAGAGCACCAGGTGGCGCCACTTAGTGTTTTGTCAGGAGGGAGTGCTTGTTTTACTCGGTTTTTGATTGGGGAAAGGTAATTTTCGAGAGAACAGTTTCGCGAGACAGCCTAGTGTTTTGAATGCAAATATTTGCATTCAGCTCCCGGAAACACGTAATATATGTGTATATTACGTGTTTCCGGGAGCTGGGGTGTTGATTGATGTGGTGGAGATTCAACATCCATCTCTAGCTGTATTGCTATTATGTACTTGCTTAGTAGTACCTACTTGCTGTTTACCGACTGTTCTTATACCTACCTAGCAAGATATTGACGTAGATGAAGTATTGATTTTCATTCTGCGATAAACATTAGGTTTATCTTTTCCCATTTTTGCATAAACTATTCTTCAAACCATTCGCGTCAACTATTTTGTCAGTAAAAATTACGGTAAGTCAGTTTTTATAAATACAACTGTCAGTAAAAATACTATACGAAAGATAGTCAGCTTATATGTGGCAAAAAAGACCTATTCACTACCTCTTTACTACCAACTTCATAGCAATCACAATCAAATCACTAAAGAACTACCTGAAATAGAATAATCAGCTATGTGCGAGTCGGATTCGTGCACGAAGGGTTCCGTATGAGAGCCCTTTAGCCCCATTTTAAGCATCTACTTATTTCCAATATTTATAACGAGTAAAAAAACGGCAAAAAAACAGGTTTGATGTATGGGAGCCCCCTTTAAATATTTATTTTATTCTGTTTTTATAGCGGCTATATTGTTTTTATAGTATATGTTGTTATAGCGGCAACAGAAATACACCATCTGTGAAAATTGTAGCTCTCTATCTTTCATAGTTCAAGAGATACATCACGGTGACAGACGGATGGACAGCGGAGTCTTAGTAATAGTGTCCCGTTTTTACCCTTTGGGTACGGAATCCTAAAAAGCAATAAGTAACACCACAGTAAGTAGACTAAACCAAAAATAACACAAAAGATTTTAACAAAATTACAAAAATGTAATCCGATATAAGTTAATATTGCACCAGAAAGAGTTTTTGCAGCAGTTATAAATGAATTTAAATCAAACTACAACCAGCGTACTCCACAAGCAAATGGAATAAAAATCTGCCAAGTACGAGTCGGACTCGCGCATGAAGGGTTCCGTACTGTATGGAAGCCCCCCTTAAATAAATATTTTATTTTAATTTGATTATTTATTATTAAAGTAGGCATGCAGCTAAATAATGTGAATATTTCAAGCATCTACCTGTTACCATTATTGATATCGAGTAAAAAACGGTAAAATTCAGGTTTGTTGTATGGGAGCCCCCCTTAAATATTAGTTTTATTGTGTTTTTAGTATTTGTTGTTATAGCAGCAACGAAAATATATAATCGTTGAAAATTTCAGCTTTCTAGCTATAACGGTTTATGAGATACAGCCTGGAGACGGACAGACAGACGGACAGACGGACAGCGGAGTCAAAGTCAATGTCAAATCATTTATTGCAACATATGAAATTTACATGCGGTTCTTAATTAACATGTTTAGTATAGTTATACATACTACCCTGATAAGGGTATGGCAATTTTATTATTCGTATGATTCGTATTGGAACGATTTATTAATATGTTTTCTAGATTATCTTTAAAAAATCCGTCTAATGTGTAATAACATTTGGATAATAGAATATTTTTTAGTTGTTTTATAAAACAGTTTTCCTTTTCGATATCTTTTAGATCATTTGGCAGTTTATTATAGTAGTTTATGCAACTGTCATATAATGAAGGGTATTAAAACACGAGTGTAAGTTTATGAAACGAGCGCAGCGAGTTTCTTAATAGTAACGAGTGTTTTAATACCCGTGTTATATGCAGTTGCATACACTACTTTATCTTCACTAATAAAAATAAAAATAACAAAAAAACATATTGCGAAACATTAAATTCACGCGTACGTGTATTGTCACAGTGAACTTGGCGCCATTAAAATCTAACCAATGAGAGCGCAGCTGCGCGCGCAGGGCCAAGCTGTTCTTTTTTTATTTCATTGGTGTTCTTTTTTTATTTATACAACTTGTAAGAGGATTTTGACATAAGGCTCGCCATAGGTTAATTGGTCGCGTTTTATCGATGTTATAATGAGATTTTACGATATCGATGTGGATATTATAACATCATTTGAAATTGCTTAAATTGAGTGTTTTGTTTTTTTTTAACTGGCAAAAGTGCCTTTATCAACTACAACAAAACTACACTACTATTACACAAAAAGCATTGGATCACCCTCAGACCTTTGAAGGTCTAAAGATAATCCAAATGCTCAAGCCCACTGCCAGTTGGCAGCGTGCCCAGCATGCTGGCTGCATTGCCACGCTGAATGGCAATGCTTATGCGTTGAGCCAAATAAACACCAGCATTTTGGTCACGCGTCGCGTCCACCAGACGCCCAGAAAGACTTTTGAAAATGATATGAGCTCCCGGCCCCCACGGACCCAATGTCTCAACTCCAAATGGCTCAAATATGTAACCACTACCGAGGTTAGCATATTTGCGCCGCTTGTGCTGCTCCGCCGAATTGGCCGCAGCTCCAGCCCTACTCTGAGTCTCAGAAAGATGTGACGGTGCCAAAGTATCGACACAAGTTGCGTCCCATACTAAGGGCCGTCCACACTTCCATGGGACCAGCGTCATGCCGTCAGGCCTTTTGCCATCACCACGCGCGAGCCCACTCGGTTCGAGTACGGCTGCGATATTGGCGGTGGCAAAAGCCCTGCGAATGACATCGTTAAGGCTGGCGTGGCGACCAATCCGACCAGCGCTTCTTGAGCAAGAGAGACCGTGGTGACCGAGCTGGTCAACTGCAGTACCACACTGACAGCGATGGGCCTCACAACACCTTGCACCCAAGCGTAAGCTAACAGCTAGACGAAATGCAGTTGGGTCTAAAAGGTTACCAGTATTGAAAGAGGGCAAAGCTTGCAACCAAAGACCGGACTCCCATACAGAGACCGCAAGGATACGAGCGCGATCCGCGACGCTAGAACACGTATCTAGAAGAGATTTCCGTGCTAGTTCGCAGATCGGCCGATCCCACAGTCTCTGCGACGACAAAGTCTTTGGAAGCTCGGAATTTGGGCTAGCGACCCTCCAAGCATTCGTTGCCTCATTCAAATGAGCTACATCTACGCCGGAATGGCCTAAAGAAGGTGCGAGGATTTTTTCAACTAATTTATGTGTACTATGAATGGAGGACAAGAAAGCTGGTAAAGCAACACTTGAAATTTGGCGGACCCCTAGCCCTCCAAGCCTAACAGGCAAGGAGGCTTGTAACCACGCCCTTTCACTCATCTCAATATTCAAAACCGATACTAGGGTCTGCTTTACAACATCGTCTAAGCTCAAAAGGAGCTCATTGTGTTTCCACAATGGACTACAACGTAAAGCGTACATGAATTTTGGAATAAACAGACAACATCTTATAATGGTAAACGCCATGTGGGCGTTAATTTTGAGTAACCTATCAGAGGCACTCAAAAAATTTTGAATTTTTTCTTGAACGAAAGGCGGAAAAGACTCATCTAGTATCGGCGAACCCAGAAGGCGAAGAGAACACTTGTCTACCGATTTGATATTAGGTGCCAAATCATTAAATTTGTTAATTACCAAATCTTTATCTGGACATGAGTCGCAAACGAAAAGTTCGCATTTCGAAAAATTTAGCTCCAAACCAATTTGACGAAACTCGTCAATAAGAATTTCCAAATCACGTAGGACTGTGTTCGCATCGCCACCCAAAGTCCCGTCATCCAGATACCAAACGTTGAGTTTTGAATGGAGACGTTGAACAATTGGATGAATGGCCAGGCTGAAAATGGCTGGTCCGAGAGGGTCACCTTGTTGACAGCCAACGGAAGATAGCAGAACATCATTTTTGTAAATTAATTTAGTGGGTTTGCCGTAGCATTGCCAAAGAAAATTGAAAAGATCGGGAATTTTTTCCTTGACCTGTACCAACAAGGCGTCTCGATTAACCGAATTGAAAGCATTTTTGACATCTACCTTGAGCAACACCTCTCCACAATTTTGACCGAGAAAAGTACGAAGGGAATGAACAGCAGCCTCACATCCACCCCGCGAACCAAAGCCAAGCTGTATTGGTTGAAAAAGGTTACTCAAAAGAGCAACCTTTTTTCTACAGCCGGCTTTGGCTGCGAGACGACGATATGTGGTGCCAACTGCAATAGGTCTGATGCCACCATCTTTTTTGACAAGTGCGCATAGGTTAGCGCCATACAAAACTTCGATGATGTCACCATTGACCCGCCCAGATAACATGAGATTAGCCAAAGCCGTTAATTCCTTCAAGAGAGACTCAGCCACCTCACCAGAGCTAAAAGATAGAAGATCTTTTAGATGTTGAGGTGAAAGACCATCTAGGCCTCCGGCTGAGCCGCTCCGAAAAGAAGAAACGGCCGCTGCAATCTCCTGTGCTGACACTTCAATGACAACGTCATCAGGGTGTGGTGGCTCAGGCAGGTGGAGACATGCTGCCGGCGGATGCTTGTCACGGAGTGACTGGACCGTATCGGGGGTGTGGGGGGCAATAGTGTCGCTGGAGAACAAGACACGTGCGGCGCCTTTGATATCGCCATCACTAATTTTGCTTTCTACTATTTTAATAGTAACCGAATCGTCAGTTTTTTTAGAATTTGGTTTATTCTGCCTTGTTGGCGGAATAATGCTTTCAAAATCTAAAGGGTTCTCTTCCAATGCGCTGTACTTCACGCAATTTTCCTTAACCCTAGTGGTAAGGGATTTTTTGTTTGTTGGGTCCGAATGTACGTAAAGCACAACGTAAGGAAAAATCAGCAGGTGTTCCCAGGCGTCTATGGAATTTTTAGAAATAACTTTTCGAATAGCAGCAGATAAACATTGGGCAGCCGAAAAACGAGCACCACGCGGGATGCGTTTTAGAACAGGAAGAGAACTTTTGAGTGAGCTAAGAACCTCCCAAAGCGGTTTGGAAGGAGCAGCAGCGCTCACGGGACTGCTGCTGGCTCCGAAAGTGTAATTTGGCTATTTTTATGGCACCGCGTACGGTGAATTTTGAGGCCTTTCTGGCCTTTAAAAAACCGCACTTGGGAACACTCTAGGCACTGAATCATGTCCCCCTGCGACACATTAATGAATTGGGAAACTGCATTAGGCCCAGCCGGGGCGCAAAATGCCATGATTAACAAAATCAAAACTAAAATAAAATAAAAATAAACTTAAGTTCTCTAAGTGGAGACGTCAGGACGTCAGACCGTGACGTGGGCGGTCTGCGCAGACTCCCCGGATGGCGTTGACATGGAAACAAGAAAACAACAATGAGCCGCGACTGTCAAAAACCTACTGAATATTAATATACAATAAAAAACAATTATTCGACTATCTCTAGCTCTACAAATATTACCTTGAAAGAAAATAAGAAAAAGGAGATTGATTGGAGTAGGTTTTGGCCCGCTAGAGTAGTATAATCTGAAAAAAAGGGGCCGAGAAAAAATTCTGCCAACTTACGTTGACAGAAACTTTTTTTTTTTTTTTTGTGTTTTGTTGTCTGTGCTATAACAGTAGTCATTATAAGTCAAGTATTGGAAACATAAGTAGAATGTATAGTATATTAGTGTAGATAAAATATTTTTATAGCCATAGAATGCGGGCTGGAACTATGCATTTCTAAGTTGGACTTTGATCCCACGAGTTTATGTCTGTATTGTGATCTAATTTTGAGCGATTTATCAGACGGAGTCTTAGTAATAGGGTCCCGTTTTTACCCTTTGGGTACGGAACCCTAAAAAGTACTCTGAAATCGGTGCGTGCTACGAGTGGCGCAACCATTCAAAACTTTTGCTCGAATAAACGTTTTGAATTGTTTTTAACGAATCTTTTTGGTCGCCATTTTTATAGCTGAATATTTAGCTATGTAAATCGCATCATAAAACTCTATTCAGTTTGACAATAGAAGTGTGAAATATGCGTGAACTTTGTTAGTCGAATTTGAATATGATTTAGTTCATCATTGAAATATTTCTGTCTAATAAAGCTGGATCAAATTTATCATACAAAGTTATTGTCATTAATCTGTTGCCTAAGTATTCATTGCTGATTTAAAACCATTTGATGATTTGTACATGATCGGCGACATGATCAGTTTTGATTTTTAGGGTTCCGTACCCAAAGGGTAAAAACGGGATCCTATTACTAAGACTCCGCTGTCCGTCTGTCTGTCTGTCTCTAGGCTGTATCTCATGCACCGTTAGCTAGAAAACTGAAATTTTCACAGATCATGTAAGTATTTATGTTGCGGCTATTATGGCAAATACTATAAACGAATAAAAATAATAATTAAGGGGGGCTCCCATACAACAAACCTGATTTTTAGCCGTTTTTCGCTCTATATTAATAATGGTAATAGGTAGATGCTTGAAATTTACACACAATATTCAGTTGTATATTCACTTTAATTTAAAATAAATAATAAAATTAAAATAAAATAAATATCTAAGGGCAGCTTCCCATACAGTACGGAACCCTCCGTGCGCGAGTCCGACTCGTACTTGGCCGATTTTAAGATTTTTATGACTCGAATTCGTTATAGAAATAAACTACAGTAATTATTGACATTACTATCAAAGACGTGAAAATTCGCATAGGGACTTATAAAACGGTATTTTCTTTCGATTCTATAATATAAATAATCAATGGAACCTAGAAATAATTCTTAGAAAATATTGTCATAACATTTAATTGATTCTTAGAAATTAATATATATTAATTATTTTTGTCTATTACTTCGATAGCACCATTTATATCTATAGCCTAATTAAATAAAACTAATTAATTATCGTTTTTTACAGATATTATGAAGAAGAAGCTAAACCATTTATCTTCGAAAAAACAGACCTTGAATACTGAAAACCAAACAGAAAAAGTCGCTGAAAAACCCGCGATCAAACCAGATTCTTTAGATGACGAAGATCAAGGTTTTAGTAGGTGGCTAAAGTAAGTAAAAAGCAGAGAAAATAATAAACTGACTCACATGCAATTTGAAAAAATCGGCCAAGTACGAGTTGGACTCGCGCATGAAGGGTTCCGCTGACGTATGGGAAACCCTTGGGAAAAAATTCACGTTTGTTATATGAGAGCCCCCCTTAAATATTTACATTATTCTGTACTTTGTTGTTATAGCGGCAATTGAAATACATAATCTGTGAAAATTTCAACTCCATAGCTATTACGGTTCATGACATACAGCTTGGAGACAGACAGACGGACACCGGGGTCTTAGTAATAGGGTCCCATTTTTAGCCTCTGGGTTCAGACCCTAAAAATAATCAACGTATGTTAGACTGATCAGAAAATGTAAAAAAATTGGAAATGAGAACTGGTAAGTAGGTTTGAAATAGGGATTCTTTAGGTTCAAGGATACAAAAGTGACATTAATTATAATTATTTTGGTTCTCAATTTCAAATAAAAAATGATTTGTAAAAGATTCTACCCGAACTTACTTGCTTACTCGTACTTAAATTATACATAGGTACATGGTACATCCATTGCATGTTAAATAAAAGCTTGTAAAAATTAACTGATCCGTACAAAAAAAATATCGATTTTCAACAAAATGTAACTTTTTTCACAGTTTTAGAGGCAAAATTAAAATTCTGGAGAGAAAAAAATAAATGGTGAGATAATAATTATATACTCTTATTGTCCCTACACTTTTTAAAGCAACATCATATTAGGTTATAATTTTTTATTACCGCGTATTAGTCCGCGCTTGAATACCCAACTCGCTTGATGGTAAGCGACGTTGTGGTCGAAGATGAAGCACGCAGACCTAGAAGATACCTATTCACTCTGATCTTGAAAAGCTTTAGATTATATCTCTTAGGAAACAGGAAAGCAGGAAGACTGTTTAATTCCCTGGCGGTACGAATGAGAAATGTTGAGTCAAACCGTTTCGTACGTACGAGTATCGAAGGAAAATCGACAGTGCAGAAAAATGTTTAAATTCCGAAATTGGTATGATTAGTTAGCAAAAGCTCATAAATTTGTTTCACAAATGCCAACGATATTGCGTAGTGATCATAAAATCGGCAATAAAGCGTATTCCGATATAATCAACTATTTGTGATACCAGTTGAACAGAACTGTGTGGACTATTTCCTGTTATTTGCAGCCACCCGGGTACCGAAATAACAAAGTTGAATTAAATTTTTAATTTGTTCAGAATGTAGAAAGCTTTACCCAAGGCTGTATTTCCACTAGTATACAACGTAGGTGTCTTCAAATCCCGAGTAATTATTTATCTTCTGAGTATACGTCTTTCGCTTTAGACCGTATATCTGCTTAACCCTTAACCACCTACCAGCGGTATGTGAGACCGCTGTGTATTTTTTAATTCAAGTATTTCGATCTGTATATATCTTAGGACAAAATGCGTCTATATACCTATTCTACACATCCATCAAAACCACCCTTTAAAACCATCTATCAAACCATCTATCAAATCAACCACCACAAGGCTCGCAAATTTAACCAGGGTAAGTTTTTCACTTAAAAATGATGATGCAATTTCTGTGAGACTTCCAAAAATAATGTAATGCAAAATAGAAACAAAAGACTTTTCTTCTGATTTGTACTCATGTTTTATGTGCAAAGTGCTAATTTGTTCCATTTCAAAATACTGTTACGCTCTATCAATGCTAAGTAGCATATGTAATAAAGAAACCGCAAAAAGTGCATACTATGGTTACGTTTACCCCCATCTTAAGTATGGTTTAATCTTTTGGGGCAGTTCAACAGATGTAAATAGTACATTTATATTGCAGAAGAGCTGTTTGAGAGCCATTTATAAATTAAAAAGTATAGAATCGGTAAGAAATATTTTTAAGCAACATAAGTTTCTAACCTTAACTGGACTGTACATATTGGAAATCAGCATATTTGTTAAAAATAATCAAGATTATTTCCTGGGCAAAAAATCGGTTAGATTTGAGTCCTTACGACCAAAACACCAGCTAAACATCTGTATTCCTCAAATTAATAATTCTATGTTTCATAAAAGTACGTACATAACTGCAATAAAAATTTACAATAACCTGCCGCAAATTATAAAGTCACTACATGGGAATGCATTTAAGAGAAATCTAAAGATATGGCTCACAGAAAATGTATTCTATAATCTCGATGAATACTTTAAGTACACAAGTCCATTCAATTATAGATTTAAGTAGGTATTGTAGTATATTATAAAGCCAAATAGCTTAACATTGTTCTTATTTAGTTTAATTAGCTTAAGATTGTATGTCCGCAAGAAAACTATTGTATTCCGCTATAGTAGCTATAAGATACCTATTGTGTAAAATATTGCACGCCCGAAAAGGGTATTAAGACTGTGATACTTATTTTAAATTTTATTTTTTTAACAACTTATGTACCAGTTTTATGGCAATAAACTATATTCTGATTCTGATTCTGATTCTTGTTTATAGTATGCATAAAAAATGTACTGAAACTGCCGCAAATTTTTCTCATCTTTAACTAATGTATTTTTTTCTTAAATTGTATAGTAAATATCCTAAACTTAAAGAAATTAATTTAAAAAAATTGAATTTTGGGTTTCTCATCTATTAAATCTCATTATTTTAGAAGTGTCTTTTATTAGGTTAAAATTACTAGTTTTTGGAGTATTATATCAAATCATGAGATCTAGTAACAGTTTTCAGTAATTTGAAGGCCGTAGGTGGTTACGTTACAAAAATAGATAGTAGGTGGTTAAGGGTAACCTTCAGGATGTAGGCAAACGCAAATTATTAAAAAAAGGTCACTGTAAATAAAACATTTTAATTTCAGATCTCCAGATGGACTTGATAACATGAAGCTGTTCGTAATAGCTAACAGTATTGTGATGCTGACTACTTTAGTATATCCTCATCTACAAACGGTTTTCGGAATCATCTACGACATGGTTTATGGGGAAGACGCTTTATTCTAAAATATCTTTACTTATTTCAAAATTTGATCAAAATATATTTTTCAGCCAATTTGATATTGGCAGCGTACTCAAATCACCGCAAGGTCTAAGTTTTGATCAATTATTTTGCTATCTTCAGAAATATTGTTTTGTAAATCCAATTTTGATGAATTAATTTTAAATTTATTTCAAGTTGATGTAATATTTACTGAAGATCGTTCCCAATAGCGATCAAGCGAAACTGCGGCAACTAACAATCTAAGTACTTTGTAAATAATTGTAACAATGTTTGCTTTCATTGCCAGAGTAGTATTTATTTTCGGCGTAATTTTATGGTACTCAGTCAACATGTGGAGAATGATATCGGATTACTTCAACAGAGAGTTCAATAAATTCATAGCTAATGACAGTTTGATGGACTTTGATGAAGATCTCTAGAGACTCTAAAATAAGCATGTACTTAATAATAACAAATAATTAAATACGTTTTTGTAAGGGAGTTGTATTATTTAACTTTTTCATAAAATAGGGCTGAAATGTTCAGCATGCAAATGTAAAATGAAGAAAGTGGCTCTGCTGCTGGCTTGAACGGCTTAGAACGGACCACACACAATGTATGTTACTTTTAGCTATTTGCACTAATCTATTTATAATTAAAGACGTGATTTCACTGAATAATGTTTATTATATCGTTTATACACAGACCGGTTATGAAATAAGTGTATTTTATTTATTATTTCAAATTTTACAACGGAGACGCGTGTGTGACGTAAAGCGGTTCACGAAAGAGAGCGAGACAGCAATGTTTATTTTCTTTCTATGAATCTAGTGTGAATACATACAACCATACTAAACATAAAATGATAAATATGTATCATAATATGATCTGTTCATTTAAAATGCACTTTAAAAACAAC
This sequence comes from Hypomecis atomaria, assembly GCA_964007245.1. Lineage (NCBI taxonomy): Eukaryota > Metazoa > Arthropoda > Insecta > Lepidoptera > Geometridae > Hypomecis > Hypomecis atomaria. Next base: position 23,768,794 of record OZ023287.1, on the reverse strand, counting down.
CCAATAAATAAATTAAGACAAAGCAAAAATAAGCAAATACTGCAAATGGGGACCTCCTAACATAGTATAAAATAAAGTCGCTATTTTTGTCTGTTTGTCTGTATGCTTAAATCTTTAAAACTACGCAACGGATTTTGATGCAGTTTTTTTTTAATGGATAGAGTGATTCAAGAGGAAGGTTTATATGCATAATACACCTGTGCGAAGCCGGGGCGGGTCGTCTTAGTTATCGATAATCTCTTCCCTGCAACCTTTTTGTGTTCCGCAATAAAATATTTTTGTGATTATAAATAGCTAAATATCCTAATGTATTAATGTACTCGTTAATACACCGGAGAAATAAAATGTAGGCTTATCATTATTAAAACCCTATTTGATACAGATTAACAAACTAAGTCAAAAAAGACAATAAGAAGGTTAGTACGTGCTTATTTGTAATCGGTTAAATCTGCCGGTTAACGTCACCTCTCCTCTAATAGATAAGGAAATTAGGCCCGTCTTTTACATTATAATGAAATCACGCCTAAAGCGGGCTTGTAACGACATTTTGCAAGGCTAATTTAACAGAGGAAATTTCATAATAAAGCCCTTATAATCTTCTATCTACAACATTCTAATACAAAGAGCGTCATATAAAAGTATACTTAGGATTCTAAAATTCATTCAAGATAAGCCGAAGGTTGTTCAGAAATTGCTTGAAGTAACGATAACTAAACTTGTTTTATAGGTCATTTTGTAGTCGGGGCTAGTCGGGCTATGAACGAAATATTTAATGAAATTGTATGAAAAGCTGAAAGGTACTAAAAGCCTACTTTCAATTCTTTCAATTAACTTTTAAGGTTATCTTTGGGAGTTAAGTAGGTAATGTCACTCAAGTGACATTTTGGTCAAAATTAATTATTTTTGTTTTTGCCAAAACCAAAATAATTATTGTCCAGAGTTGTTTGGTAGATTTTTGATCAGCAGCCAAAAATGTGAGCGAGAATAACGATTTATGAGAAATTTGAATTTGGAATTTTATAGATGTGTGGGCAATGTGGCATTGCCCTCTATCTATGTATTTATTTATTTAATATATATTTATCCATAATTACTTATATATGTATTTATATCATATGCTCTTCTAGCACAAACACACACACACACACACTCACACACATAGACGTTATTACATAGCTCTACTATAAGCCTAATAAATTTAGATATTAACATTATATTATATGTTAATATTTCCCTTTTTTTCTGTGTAACTAAGATTATTATTTTTGTCAGTAGTCATTGTAGTTAGGAAGGTACTGGCTCTTATAATACAGGTTATTGACCAAGCCTAAGGGCCAGGGAACCAAGAAATCAATTGTACTTCTTAATTGGACAAATAAACGATTTTGTATTTTGTATAGACTTTGGCTGATAAAATAGTTATAATTTTTACCCCAACTTGAGTTACTTATTTTTGTATGACCAACTTACCTGCGTAAAAGACAATCTACTTATTTTGCAGACGGTTTCTTGTTTACTGATGGTCACTGACAGCTTATTATTTTGTAATAGCTTAGAAACACGTACCCAAAACGACAAATATTCAATACTAGCGACCCGCCCCGGCTTCGCACAGGTGTATTATCACTCAATCTATTAAATGAAAACCGCATCAAAATCTGTTGGGTAGTTTTAAAGATATATAAACATACATACATAGGGAGAGACAGACAGGGACGCGACTTTGTTTCATACTATGTAGTGATTTTGAATCACTTTACTACTTTATTTAACGAATGTAAACTAATTTAACCTATTATACCTTCTTCTTCTTCTTTTCAGCCATAGGACGTCCACTGCTGGACATAGGGCTCCCTTAAAGGTCTCCAATAAGACCGGTTAGTAGCGGCTTGGATCCAGCGCGATCCTACGGTCTTAATGAGGTCGTCCGTCCACCTTGTGGGTGGACGTCCTACGCTGCGCTTGCCGATACGTGGTTTCCACTGGAGGACTTTTCGACCGCATCGGTCATTAGTCCTCCGCGCTATGTGCCCTGCCCATTGCCACTTCAACTTGCCAATCCACTGGGCTAGGTCGGTACCCTTGGTTCTTCTATGGATCTCCTCATTCCTGATTCGATCTCGCAGAGAAACTCCGAGCTTAACTAACTAAAAACGAAGAGACTGTTTCAACTTAGTCAAAACAAGCTTACAATAGGTTTAAATATTTCAGTTAAGGGACATTACATTATATTACATTTTTACGTATTTGGTAAATTAATAAATACTAATGTAAAAAACCTTTGTACCTGTTATACAGCTCCGTCTCATTTTCCTTGATCCTAAGATTACCTTTACGACGTGATGGATGAGACCAACATCAAAGGATTGATTTACAGATTCTTTACAATATTTCTAAGATCTAAGAACGAAATAATATTACTTACTCGCTGTTTATTTTATGATAGAAGAATCGGCCAAATGCGAGTTGGACTCGCGCACGAAGGGTCCCGTACAGTATGTAAGCGCCCCTTAATTTATTTTATTTTAATTTAATAATTATTTTTAGGAATTATACGTTATTATGTTGTCGTTATTAATATCGAGGAAAAAAATAAAGTTTCTTGTATGGGAGCCCCCCTGAAACATTTATTTTATTTTAATTTAGTTATTTATTTTTGAAGTGAATATTTAACTTAACTAACTTAACTGTGAATATTTCAAGCACTCTGTCACCGTTATTAATATCGAGCGAATAAAGGCTAAAAATTTAGGTTTTGTGTATGGGAGCCCCCTTATATTTTTTTTTTCTGTTTTTAGTATTTGTTGTTATAGCGGCAACAGAAATACATCATCTGTGAAAATTTCAACGTTCTAGCTATCACCGTTCATGAGATACATCCTGGTGACAGACAGACGGACAGCGGAGTCTTAGTAATAGGGTCCCGTTTTTACCCTTTGGATACGGAACCCTTAAAACTAGATTTTCGCCTGATAGAATTTAATTTAATATTCATGACTGTGATCTTTTTTTCTGATAAGATCGTACTACCTCCGAGTACTAAGTAACCAACAGGGTGTAACTTAGTCGAACACGGATTTTTTTCTAGGAAAAATCTAAGATTTTATTATTCTGCGTAAAAAGGTTAGAAAGAAAACAATGTTAAAAGTTTTTAACATTTTAGGCATTTATAACTAAATCAACTCAAAAATCTTATTGGCTGATTTTTTGTAAGAAGTTTTAGTCTTACTAAAAATTGAGATCAAATTAAAGATGTTAGTTAAAGAGTTATGAAATCCTATCTAAATAGGAAAGGTCAAATGTTTTTTTTTTTTTTACAATTAAATCCGCACTTGACGATGGCCATCGACTCGCCTGATGGTAAGCGAAATTGTTGTCGAAGATGAAGCACGCAGACTTGAAAAATATAATTATATCTTCTTAATTTTACTTTGAAAAGTTTCAGATCAAATCTCAATCTGGCAGGAAAGCCGGCAATATGTTTCATTCCTTAATAATACGGATCAGCAATTGGCTTTTCTGTGAAGGAAAACATCAAGAGGAAACTTGTATATGTCCGTAGAAGAAACTTGATGGCATATGTGAATCTACCAACCTGCACTGGGCCAGCGAGGTAGATATGGCCCAATCACCCTTCATAGATAGGCCTACGTCCTGCAGTGGACCATTAAAAGGACTGGAACGGATCAAAAACGTTCAGAAACTACGTATCGAGAAGAGCAGCGTAAGACTGCCAACGACAAGATGGATATACATCACTTCCAAAAATTATGAATAATGTGTACAGTGGTATCCTCATATAGCACACAATTCAAAATTGCTTATGGACGTAGTTTTTGATATTTTTAATTTGAGTCACAATTTGAAATATTTATGCATGTAGGTACTTGTATTATCCGTATAAAATAATCATGCTAATTTAGTTAGTTTCCATATCTATAATGTAGCATTGCGTGAGTATTACATTCCCCGTCTGGGAAAGAGCCTAGATCCTACAACACAATAAGTCATCCTAGTGTGGGCTCCAGATACCCATGCTAGACCAGACCCCTAGTACACAGGTCCGCAGTAGGTAAGTTTGTAAACATATTTTATTAGGAAATTGTCTAGTTAACTCGACGAGACACAATGTCGCTGTCGGGTGGAAAAAACAATAGTACTCGTATTCAATGATTACTTTTTTGAGTGAATTGTATTAGTTCTTTGAGAATAATGATAAAACTGCAGCATCCTTTTCACTAACTTGTAATTGTAATGAATTACCATTAAACATATTTTTATTAGTATAAATAAGGAAATTTTTATTTCACTTCCAAAACCATTTTTAACAGGGAATTAACCGTGGAATTGTTTAAATTGTTAAAGTGGTCCGTGACTGAAAATAGTTTAAGAAACCCTGCTTTAAACTATGGTATAGTAAATGATGAGGAAACGTCACATATCTCACCTTCATTAGTGTAACTTTGGCCGTTTTCCGGCAGCCAGTGCTCGAGTAAGTGAGTTCGGATTAACTAGAACTAAGCTGGGTCTCTATGAATAAATGATGCTCCCAACTTGTTAGAAAGTGCTGCGGAAAGCTCCCGCCCGAGTGTCTATTGTTTTGACTTGTAACCCTCTATTGGCGGAATTTGAAATTATTTTAGAATATCTTCGTGTGTAGTTATGCTTTGTTTGTCCTAATTTTCTCCAAAGCAAGCTATGGCGTCTTTGACCTTGACTTTTACAAGAGCTTCTAAAGTTTATGAACACGTTTTTTAAAAAAAATCACGTCATAGCTTAGGTAAAATTAATAATACAGTCATGTAATATAATTAAATTCCACTAAAATAAAGCATAACTGTGTGTTTGCACAATATTTCTTATTTATTTTGCAATTTTCGCCATGTGGAAGTATCAAAAAGTAGAAAAGCGATAAAACTCGGGAAAACATAAAATATACCTAAAGACAAATTTTGGTTAGTGCCAAATTTTTTCAGTATTACTATTACATTTGATCTTGAAACATTTTTACCAAAATACGCAAAAAATTGTCACCCAATTAAAGACAGCTACAATTTGTTTAGGATTATAGTATTGAAGTGGTTTGTGAAATGAACATTACTCCACCAAATATTATTAATTATAATTGCCAAATTAATAATATCCAATAAGCATGATCTGATGAGCTACCACATCTAACTACTCATTACACTAATTATATTATGTAACACTACATAATGAGATAATGGTAACGTATTATCATACTTCAAATAGCAAATTTGGGTTGCTTGTAATTTAATTAGCTGAATTACGCTTATACAAACATTACTATTTCAATAAATTATCGTGGTAAAAAACTAAAGTTCAATCCAAATCCACACTTAAAAAATAAAACCGGACAAGTGTGAGTCAGGCTCGCACACCGAGGGTTCCGTACAAATCTTTAAAATTACACAAAATTGGGAACTAAGTTGTTAAAACCGCAAAGCGTAAATACAACATAATCATCGATAAAACGTTCATTTTACTTTTCTCGTCATGTAACTTAAATCACGCATCGTAAAAATAATAAAAAGCCTCTTTTAGCTTGTGTTAACAAAGGTATTTCATATGATACCCCTCATGATGTAATTAATTTACTTTGAAATCACAGCCTTTTTTATATTTGAGGCCCTATTTTTTGTGATTAAATTAAAAAAGTACAGTTGTCAGATTTATTCATATTTGTATACTCTAAGACAATGCTCATTTCCATATTTTATGATTCTAGGTGAACAGGAAGTACCCGATAGGTTTTGATTCCCGTGTGTGTCGAAACATGCGTTTTTTACGACATAAATGGATCTAACTTTTTTCCACAATAATTGAGATGAATAATTTTTTCACAACTGCAGAAAGCCGTAGAAACGTATATGGTCTAAATTTCAACTCGTTAACATTACGCGTTCTCGAGATAAAAGGTCTTAACAGACGGACAGATGGACAGACGGACAACAAAGTGGTCCTAGAAAGGTTCCGTTTTTTCCTTTTGAGGTACGGAACCCTAAAAAAGTCGAGTGCCTGCGTCTACCAATTCTTACCTACCTTACCTATCGACAGATTTCGAGTTCATTTAAAAATTCAATATTAAAAATCTCTTGAATATTTCAAACGTTATTATTACTTCAGAAAATAAATTACATAAAAGTACCTGGCAAAAGAAAGCACTCGTTAAACCTCATGAATTATTTAAGTAGCACTTTGCAAAGATTAAGAATAACTTAAAAAATAGTCCAGACTGTAAGTGCCGAACTAGTATTTAATTAAAAAAGCTCGTAACGGGTTGAAAGCCACCTGACTTGTAAGATAGGACGAGTTCTTGTTGGAACAAGTTTCAAGCCTGTAATACCTGGACTAATGTCCTTTCTGCAACTATTCTCATTCGACTTTGTTTCTTTTTACACGGAACTTTGGTCTCCTCTTCTTTATTCTTTCTTTTTAACTTTCTGTACTATTATAACTGCCTCTGTGGCTCAGTGGTTGGTGATCCTGACTACCAGGTCAAAAAAGCGTAAGTTCAAATCCCCAGGGCGAGAATTTATGTGAATGGGTATAAAGGTTTGCTCTGTGTCTGGTTGTTATTAGTAATTATCTATCTAAGTATGTATTTAATAATATATATAAATTTAATGTAGTATATCAGCTTCTGGCAGCCATATATGACAAACTTTGCTTAGTTTGAGGTCAGAGACCGTGTGTATATAAGATGTCCCCTAATACTTATTTTATTTATTTATAGCTAGATTATTTAATTATCACTTCAGAATCGGTTGCATTATAAGCTTTTAGGTAGATAGATACACTGAATTTTTCTTTGGTGAAGGAAAACATCGTGAGGAAACCTGCATTTATCTGTAGAAGAAATTCTACAGAGTATGTGAACCCACCAACCCGCACTATGCCAGCGTGCTGAATATGGCCCAATCACCGTTCGTGGGTTCGTGAGTAGGCCTACGTCCTGCAGTGGACTATCAAGAAGGCTATGGCTATGGTACAGCACAGGTAAGTAGATACACTATGAAATACATCTCTATGTTTGTTGATTTATCATGCAAAGAAAAGAAGAGGTCAGATATTTTGCGTTATCACACGGCGTAAAAACGCATTTTGTATTGGTTTAGATAGATTTACACCATAAGAGGTGAAATGAATGCACAAATTAATTAATAGGTGAGGATTTGATCATCAATTGAATCTAGTGAGCTTGTGGTATTAATGATGCACCATAATATTATTTATCGAAGGTTTGATCACAAGATTAATAGTAGATTTGAAATAGTATTTCAAGATATCATAAATAAAATGCGATGAGTGCTATTGACCAGATCTAAATTTGGAAAACGAATAAATAAACACTACTTGCTGAATCAAAAAATAGTCACAAGTACAGTGAAAGCCACTAAATAAACAATCTGACACTAAACTAACCACTTGAACACCCAACCATTGATATTTCCATAACATCGTTTCGACGCGACGACCAACAACCAACTGACCATGGATGTAAGTTTTATAAAAAAATTAGCTTTGCACAAGTGTATTATCGTAATAAATATAAACATTCATCTTGAATCACTCTATCTATTAAAAAAACCGCATCAAAATCCGTAGTGTAGTTTTAAAGATATAAGAGAATGCATCGGTAACGCTACTGGTGTTAAAGTTGTTCATTGGCTGTGACCTCATCAAGAGTCTTGTAATTACAATGATATTGTAAAATACGGACGCGCTAGAAATATTACTGTTATAAAGCTTTGCTTTGATACTGTCTATCATTTTAGGAAAAGACTAACTTGATGTAATTTTGAAGAATAGTTCAGATGTCCGATGTTCAGATGTCCGATGAGCGTCGTCGGCTGCACGGACGAAAAAGCATGACTCATTGTCACGCAAAATCCATGTTGCCACGTTCCGCCTGAGTCGAGCGTGCAAGCGAGAGCGCGAACAAGCGATAGAGAGGCACGATCGGCCTAAGCTTCTGCTTGTGACGCACATTACCTTATCACGTAAAATTATCTTCCGTAAACCAACTTTAAAGACAATTTTTTTTGTTGCCTTATTTATTTGTTGTTGGCAGAGTTGGTATCATTTTAGTTAAGTCTTGGCTCGGGACTACTAGCTACTGTTAGCGGATTAGTAAGGAGTCAATTTCATGTAGTACATAGTATTTAGGAACATTATTTATTACTGCGCTGCAAGAAAGCCCCATGTGGAAGAAGTAAGAGATTACCGCGCGCTTTTATAAATAAATAATATTTTCGGGGAATCTCACATACGGTCTTAGACTAACTAAGCAAAGCTTGTAATATAAATGCTAGAGACTGAAATCAACCCGATCTCGTATTTTTCTTACATCCATGTGTGCAACAGACCAATCACAGGCCATTCAAGGTGCACTCCGTCGGACGGCAAACAGAATCAATACTTCTCCTCCAGGCTGGCTTTAGGCCAATGCCATTTGTTTCCTATCAGACGACACGCTATAGCCCATAAATTTTATACTCTACAAGTTTTCTACGCATTCATGCCGGAAATTTAAACTAAAGATCTTTTCTTAGTCTTATAGATTAGATCCGACTTTTAAAATCAAATGAGATGTTATAATTATATGACTTAAGAGCAAGTTTTCAAAAGCCCGAAGTTTAAAATATTGTACAATTACATAGTCAATTAGTATCAAGGGTCTGTGGATGATCCAATTTATTTTTTTGTAGTTTTAGTGTTTATAGTTTTAGCTTACAGAGTAGTATATTGTAGTAGTTAATAAAGGCAATTATTGACAGGTTAAAAATTACATATTTATTTAAGAAATAGTCTTAACAGAAACATATGCGTCATACCTATACATCAGTTTTTTTCCCACAGAAAAAGTTGTCCATAAATAAAAAATCTCCCACATTTTACATGCACTTCTAAAATGGTTTGGCAAAGCTACACCATGTGTAGTAACGTTTCTTTAACATACCTCAAGGCTATGCGACGTGTTTATTTATGCAATACCTGGCAAGCATCGTATTAGACACGCTCGCTTCCCAAAGGGAGGCAGATCTGCATCCAGTGAATGGAAACTATCGCACACGCGACAGCCCTGATGACATCATGCAGATGCCACACACCGAAACAGGAGTGCGTTCACAATAGATACACTCGGTTGTTAGGCACCCGCAGATTGTCTGGGCTTCTGCATTGATATAATAACTACCTTACTATGTTCGGAGCTCATCTGGAATGACTGGTATTTTAGGGTTCCGTTCCCAAAGGGTAAAAACGGGACCCTATTACTAAGACCCCGCTGTCCGTTTGCCTGTCCGTCTGTCTGTCACCAGACTGTATCTCATGAACCTTAATAGCTAGAGAGTTGAAATTTTCAAAAATGATGTATTTATATTGCCGCTATAACAACAATTATTAAAACAGAATATCTAATTTAGATATTTATGGGGGGTTCCCATACAACAAACGTGATTTTTTTGCCGAAGGGTTCCCTTACGGTACGGAACCCTTCATGCGCGAGTCCAACTCGTACTTGGCCGATTCTTTTGTTAAATCTCATACTTAGATATAATTATTATCATTTAGCAACATAATTAGCCGTAGAGCATCCATGACCCACTGGATTTCCAGTAAGACGGGTTGGAAGCGGATTACATCCAACGTGTTTATGTAGTCTTTATTAGATCATTTATCAACCTTGACAGTAATATTCCTTGCAGATAACGCGAGAAAAATATCTACTTTCTAGCTATTACGGTTCATGAGATACAACTTGGTGACAGACAGACGGACAGCGGAGTCTCAGTAATAGGGTCCCGTTTTTACCCTTTGGGTACGGAACCCTAATTAAGTTTTGGATCGGTACCTCGCAGTGGGAAGTGAGCATAAAACTTCCAACGATCAAGTAGATAGACTATCTGAAAAGAATCCGCTGTCAACCAGTTTTATTGGATATCTATTGCGGGACATATGCAAAAGCAGACGTCCTACAATTGATACGAGTATCATGGTCACAGAAAAGTTTGATTCTTGTCTTCAGTAATGAGTCATCATTACTGAAAAAGATAAATAAACTTTTCTATGTAGGTATTTTTTAACCGACTTCCAAAAAGGAGGAGGTTCTATATTCGTCTGTATGTATTTTTTTTGTGTGTTCATCGATAATTTCGCCACTTGTGAACCTAATCGAAAAAATATTTTTTAGTTTGAAATATTATACTCCCGAGGTGGTCCTATTAAAATTTTACATTAATCAGCTGAGCCGTTTTTGAAAAATCAACAATAATGTAAAGAATTCGAGTGAAATATTTGACTTTTGTACACCATGGAAGGCGGTTTCACCATTTTAACGAAAAATAATCATTGTGAATATCTTGAATAAATTAGTACAAGCAACAAAGAGTTAATCATTGAAAGCGAAATAGCATTTGCGTAGGCATCAAAGGACGGCAGTGTTCAAGCCTCATGACCGCAGAAACAGGGCGGAGCGGGCCCGCCTTGACAGCTTTGATGACGTCATGCAAATGCACCCTGAATGCCTCCACCCATAGAGTTTAAAGATACAAAGATATGCCCACAACTTTTTGAGTCTATGGAATTTGACGCAATATCATACTCAGCATTACTCACCTTCTTTATTTCTTCCACTTTTTCTTATCATCCTTCGTAGGTAGGCCTACGGTCTGAAGTGGACTGTTAAAAGGCTGGTAGGTACAGTATAGTTCTTGAGCAAATATAACGGTTGATGTCAAAATTTTATAAACATAAAAGTAGGTAGACTTTCCGCTTTTTCTAAATACTATTTTATCATTTCCTACTTAGTAACGGCAGCCACATTGAGCTCATTTTAATATTTCCTAGTAACGGCAGCTACATTGAGCTCCTCAACTTGTAAGTCCTGATTTCTAAGTACTTCGTGTCCATATTCTTATATGTCAATGCTGCGCCCGGCCACGACACAGTGCGCTGAGTTAGTGCAGCATTTGCATACATACCGTCATTGTTATTGTAAACGAGGAATTAGGAGCAATGAGCAATGCCCCATTACGTACTCCCTTAGTTGCACGGAATCGGTAATGTTTGTTTGTGTAAGATTGGGGCCTGATTCTCTTTCGACAAAACGTAACGCAACGCAGTAAGTTTTTTTTTATTTCCATGAATTTCGTTTAGAGAATAGTTTGATAAATTTAAAATTACGTTAAAATTAACTATAAACCGAGTTTAAGTTATGTTATTTGCAAAATAATTTTTTTTCACACGAATTTCTTACAAACAAAAAGCACGTTATAGCGTGTTACGCGCTTGTTTTCATACAGAATCACCCACCTGAAGTAAAATATAACAATTTGGAAATGGTGATTTCATACCATGTATGAAAGAAAGTAAGGTTTAAAAATAACACTGTTCTTTTATAATCCTGAAATTAGTGACACAGGCTGAAAACTTTAGCCTGTCGCACTTTCAATACGTTTTTTTGTTTTCTTGCTTGAATTGCTATTTAACATTGTCTGGTGTCAGAGTTTTTAAGCCGCCTGAAGGACTCTGACATGATAAATTTGTTAAGAACAAATTTATCTCACTAAGTAGTTTCATTCTCTTAAATTAAAGCCTTGCACAAAAGGACATGCTTTGTAATTGCACAAAATGCAGTTTCAAGTAAACAAGCAAACAGTTCCGAACTCAATGTTTGGATAAAATGTAGAATCAAAACGCTCACTAACAAAATGTAACTGCACATTTTAGTTCCAGTAAAGTAGTAATTACGAAACTGTTAGCAGTTTACCGTTCAAATATATAGTCAAAAGCCAAGCCGGGGTGAACAAGAACGAAATGCATTTGGCTTTACGCCAAGAGCTAAGAAAACCTGTGCAAATCGATTCCTAGCGAAACGACGTAATGGCGAGTACGAGTAAGATGTAAATAGCTAAGTACCAGATGAAATGTCGGAGCCTTTTGCTGCAGCGATATCAAACGCGTTAATATGCTACGGACTATGTGAGAAGTACTAGAGGAAATGATATTATTCAGATACGAAAAAATTATTGTGTTATTGCAATCCTATAAGCCACAAGAAATCCTATTTAAAAGACAGATAAAATAGGATGATCTAATTGGCAGTGGTATTGAGCATTTAGTTAATTTTTAGCCATTATGGCTCTTTCGTGGTTTCGCCCCGCAAGCTGTTCGGCGGAATACCCCTTTTCGCCCCGCTCCAAACAATGCGGGGCGAAAGAGGGCCTTCAAAGAGAGTCTTCGTCGATTCGCCCCGCGATTCACTTTTTTATCTGTAAATTTAAATAGAAAAGTAGTTAATGGAAAAAAATAAACAATTGCATTATATCAAGGGGCATCATTCTTTGAGTCCTATGAAAGTGTATGAACAAAAATGCATTTGTTTATTGATGATTGATTGATGATCGTTATCATGCTTAAAAAATGAGAACTGTCAAACCTTTCCGCGTACAAGGTGAAGAAAAAAAAGGAGTTTTCTTCACCTTGAATATGCTATCTAAATCAATACAATTTTGGGACATTGGTTTCAATTTTTTTTTTTAAGGCATGACCGATTTTAACCGTGTACAGAATTCGCGAATTGTTCGAACTGATTGATGTAGCATTTTTCACATTATTGTTAAACGATCAAAAATAGCTCAGCCGATTTCGATTAAATTAAAATAGGACCAACTTCGAAGTACTCTTTCCAATAAAAAAATAATAATCGAAATCGGACTACTATATAATATAAAGTTATGCGTGGTCATACCTACATGAAAAAAATTTACGCGTCGAATTGAGTACCTCCTCCGTTTCGTCGGTGAAAAAGGTCTGTAAATAATCCAAGTGCTTTTTAAGTAGTTAAGCAGTAGTTTAATTGGGTAGTTTTATTGTAATTTGTTAGAGTTATTACATATAACTAGGCACTTGCGTGACAAAAAACTGTAAGACCATAGGTGATATAGCCTTAGGTATAGTTTCAGTTCCTGTAAGAAGATTTCAGTAGGAAATCTAAAAAAAATTGTCATTAAAACGCTTTTTAAGTGCAAAACATTTCCACCACGTAGAAATGATTTGGTTGCTACCGTCACGTTGTGTTTTTAAAAAAGCAGGTGCAATGTCATACTCGTAGCACACTAAAACGGGACAGTTCGCTCATTTTAGCAAGAGTCTCATACGTTCTAATAAATAAAACTACTCGTACCGATGGAATTTGCTACGATTACTCATCTCATCTTAATTTCAAACATGTACAATGTGAGGCTTTTTTCGAACTTTTTCTACTTCATAAGTACCAATTTACGAGTATTTGTGTAGTGAAGTATTCAGCCCTAATCCTGCCAATTTGTTTACAAAGCGGAGTCAGAGACCGTTAAAGGCTAAGCGTGGCCAAAGGCCGTCAAACATTTGGCAAGCAGTAGCTGTTATTGATGTTTCTAAAGTATCTGCTGTGTTACAGCGACTGGACATTAGCCAATTTGTGAGGCTAATCTTGTAAAAACGTTTGATATTGCAATTTACAGCTGCGTACAAGTACAGCACTGAAAATAATGGTTGCAGAATTAATGAATATACTCGTAAGTGTTAGTGAATTTTGAATTTATCTAGCTTTTGCCCGTGGCTCCGTCCGCGTATATTTTGATTTTTGTACTATCCCACGGTAAGCTGTTACTTTTTCGGGATAAAAAGTAGCCTATGTCACTTTCCAGGCTTTGAACTATTTCCATGCCAAAAATTAAGTCTTTCCTATGCTCTCTTGCTGCGTGAAAGCGTAACAAACAAACTTACTTTCACATTTATAATATAGGGATGACTACTACAACATTGTTGTACACTCAATCTAGTAATCTCATTTTACCAAGATACTATAATATATCCTCAAATCAAACAATTAAAAGATTTAAAAGAATTTTCGTTACATCTTGAAACAATACGTAGATCATACTGCTAAAACAATATTATTGTTTGCGTTTCAACTTGAATCCTAGCACGTTAGATAGTCTATTTAAGCATGAGCTGATCCTTAAATATTTGCTCAATAAGTTATTTTATTCAAGTAAGTATTCACTTTGAATCCTACTATTTATAAGTATTTCCACTTGTTCCAGTTTCTCACCCACTTCTCAATTCATTCACCAAGTCTCATCGTTGTTTAATTTATTCAATTTAATTATCTATTCATGTTCACTCTCCAATTATTGCACACACTTCTTCGTTCATTCATTCGTGTCGCTTCCCAATGCTAGCTCCATAGACATGCGGCTTTGACGTCTCACTTCATTAGGTTATTTCGAATTCCTACCTAAGACGCTTCGAAAGGCAGTATGCAATGTGCATAACTTTTGAGAAACTAGATAACTTCTCATTTATTTATCACTTCTTAGTAGGTATTCTAATATAATATCATTGTACAGGGCTATCTACTTGCCCTGTACTAAACTAAAAAAAAAGATTTGGCATCATCGCCCCCTTTTTAGGGTTCCGTAGGTACCCAAAGGGAAAAACGGGACCCTATAACTAAGACTTCGATGTCCGTCTGTCTGTCTGTCTGTCACCGGGCTGTATCTCATGGACCATGACAGCTGGGCAGCTGAAATTTTCACATATGATGTATTTCTGTTGCCGCTATAAAAACTAAAAACGAAATAAAATAAATATTTAAGGGAGGCTCCCATACAACAAACCTGATTTCTTAGCCGTTTTTCGCTCGATATTTATAATGGTGACAGGTAGATGCTTAAAATTTTCACAGAATATTTAGTTGTATGTTCACTTCAATAATAAATAAAAAAAATAAAATAAAATAAATCTTTAAGGGGGGCTCCCATACAGTACGGAACCCCCCGTGCGCGAATCCGACTCGTACTTGGCCGATTATTATATACCACCTATCCTAAAATTTAGAATAAAAATTTGGTGTTCCATAATATAAAATCGCAACTTGGAATTGACAAAATATATGAAACAGCTGATTTTGTTCTCGAATTTTGGATTAACACCTTAGTAAACGTTGCCCATAATAACGGTCTCAATCACCCCATTCCTGCCTCGGTGGCTCAGTGGTTAGTGAACCTGACCTCTGGATCACAGTGGCGTGGGTTCGATCCCCACCCAGGGCAACCATTTATGTGATGAAAGTAGGTGTGTGCTCTGTGTCTGGGTGTTATTTAAGGTATCCTTACTAATATTATAAATCCGAAAAGTTTGTTGGTTTGTTGGTTTGTTACTCTATCACGCACCAACGGAGCAACGGATTGACTTGATTTTTGGCATAGACATAGTTTAAAAGGCGGAAGGAGCTTTAGGATACTTTTTATCCCGAAAAATTGCATCGTTCCTGTAGGACAGGACAAAAACCATCGAAAGCGAAACTGTCGCCACTATCACAAAGACGCTAAGTGATTAATTCCTCTATGACGCTAATATGGACTAACGAAACGTCACAGCCAAACGTAATTAGATGACAAGTGACATTGTCTGCAGGTAGCATGGCACGGGGACAAATTGTTTTTCCACCATTATATCCCCTTGAAGAGGAAATAAAGTATGGATTGAAAATGACAACTGACATTAAAATTAGATAAAATGTTATTTTCCCTCTGCATGCTACGAGTACATGATACTATGACGTTTAATACCAGGCCGTCATTTTGTCTGACAATAAAAATATTTTTAAATCTTCTATCATTGGAGGTTTAACATGTTTCTTTATTCTACCTTTATGGTACAGAATCATCATACTTTAATATTATCAATCCGAAAAGTTTGTTGGTTTGTTCCTCTTTGACGCAGCAACGGAGCAAAAGATTGACCTGATTTTTGGTATGGATACATATGGTTTAAAAGACAGAAAGTGATAATAGGATACTTTTTTATCTCGAGAAAATTCGTGATTACCATGGGATAGGACAATACCTGTTTCTCAGCAATGGAGCAACGGATTGACTTGATATTTGGGGTGGGCATAGTTTGGAAGACGGAAAGTGACATAGGATACTTTCCATCCCGAAAAAATTGTGGTTCCCGTAGGACTTAACAATATTTTTTTTTCAGCAATGGAGCAACTTGCCTTGGCTTATTGCATGAATATACTCGTAGTTTGAAAGACGAAAAGTGACATAGGCCACTTTTTATCGCAAAAACTTTAACAGTTCCCGTAGGATAGGATAAAAACTAAGTGAGCGGGCTGCGGTAGCAGCCGTCTAAACGCCAGAAATAACCTGTCATGGCAAGTTTAGGACGTTCCTACATTTTTCGCACTCCTTCGCGGCACTCAGCACACAGCGCACACAGCGCACACAGCGCTAGCCCAGACTCGGGCTCTATAACGGAGCTTGCGCTCTCGCCACAATGACAGAGTGTTTCGGAGCACAAGACACATCGTCATCCACCACTCGGGACTAACCAGTACTGAACGTCAGACAGCATTCCAACGCCCTGGTCCCAGTGCAGCGGGTCAGTCATAGTAGCCCAGCGCCTGCCTCTTCAACTGCAGAGGGCAGTGAGAACGGCCATCGCGATACCGACACCTCTCTTCCCCTGCAGCCCCACTGCGTCTGCCAACACGTTGACGCCCTAGCGGAAGGTAGGGTAGGTGGCGGCACCTACACCACCAGTTCCATATATCCCACCGCGTCCCCTAATCCTCGGCTGTCATATCAGAGTCCAGGAAGCAGCCTTGCTTTATGAAACTAAGAAAGGTTATTTCCAGCAAGTAACTGGAGATAGAGAGACAGAAAAGAAGCCACCCAGCGCAGCAGGAGGAGCTGGAGTTCATATGCCTGGCAGACGGAGCAGCACTAGAGCAAAATCTTAACCGAAAAATTAACATATTTACAGACGGCAGCAAAATTAAAGGGAAAGTTGGGGCGGCATTATCCATTTGGGATGATGCCGCTGAGAACAGTACCCGCAAGCTGAAATTGGCCGATTGGTGCTCCGTGTACCAGGCCAAGTCATTGGCACTTCTTGAGGCTACCGAAAAAGCAACAATCTTTTGTGACTCCAGGTCTGCACTGGAAACGGTAGTTGGCGTATCTTCCCTCCATCCCTTAGCAGTAAATTCAAAGCTAACATAAAGTTACTACACGCACAAAATAAAATAGTGAAACTTTATTGGATTAAAGCGCACGCGGGGATGGAGGGAAATGAGTGAGCGGACCAGCTAGCAAAGGAAGCAGCACTGCACTCGAAGTGCAGACCTAACCTAAAGTGCAGATAACTGCCCCGTTTCATTCGTCAAGCGAGAAATCCAAAAGGACTCTCTTGACGAGTGGAACCGGCGGTATCAGGATGGACACACAGCGGCGGTAACCAAAACATAATATTTTCCGGATGCAAGGGCGGCATACAAGATCGTAAGAGAAATACCACCAGTGGGAATCATAACTCAAGTGCTGACGGGGCATGGTGAGTTTTCCCAATACTTACATCGATTTAAGTTGAGGGAAAGCCCATCGTGCATCTGTGAACCCACAAAAGAGGAGACTCCACTGCACATAATCTTGGAATGCCCAGTTTATGGAAAGCAGATATTTGATTTAGAACAATGTATTGTATTGTATTGTAATTAGGAACAAGTAGGTATAACTTTGCTGTACCATTGTAATGTTTATTATAACTGCAAACAGCCAAAAACATTGAAATATAGGTAAAGTGTTTATTCATTTGTAATTAAGGCCCCTGATCATGTCAGGGATATTTCGCGATAAAATAAAAAAAAATCCTCGGATGCAGCGTCGCAAGAGCGGCACTGCAGCCCGCCTAAGTTGCGACACTTCTCATAAGGCATGCAACCTACCGGCCATCCTCTCAGCTGCTTTAGTTAAAAGCGGCTGAACCTCGAGTGCTAGCCTCTAAGCTTCCTTGGGGGAAAAGACCCAAAGAAGAGGGAGACTTCGAGCGCCGCCTTTTCAGCTGCCTCAGACCTCCCCCGCGACAAGGCAGAAATACACTGGGGGTTGTTTATAAACTCCAACCGTAACTTAACCAACAAAAGCATTCCTCTAAGGTATTTTGATATTTGTCGGTTAGCTTAAGTTTCGCAGCCGAAATAAACATAAGCCAAAATCAAAATATAACGCGGGCGAAGCCGCGGGTAAAAGCTAGTTATTTATAATTATATTAAGTACTCGTATGTACTCAAAACATGTATAATTATCTATGTAGTATATCAGTTTCTGGCAGCCATATCACAACCTTTGCTTTGTTTGGGGTCAAAAACCTTGTGTAAGATGTCCCCCAATATTTATTTATTATTCCAGCTTAGCAAAATAGCTCTGTATTAGCTAAATGAGGTCCACGGCTAGACATGAGCCTCGCTTATGAATTTTCACTGCGTTTGCAGCAAATTTTTAAAATGTTTATCTACAATTATTTTCGCAAAAAATAGCATGACCGACTTCACCCGTGTACAGAATTCGCGAATATTTCGCACGGATCGATGTTACATTTTTCACATTATTGTTGATTTATCAAATATGGCTAGCCGATTTTAATGAAATTTTAATGGAACCAATTTTGAATTATACTCTTTCCAATAAAAAAAGATATACGCGTTGAATTGAGTACCTCCTCCGGTTTGGTTCGTCGGTCAAAAAAGAACTGTTTTTCAATGGGTATACGAGTACTCCAAGTTATTGTCATTTACGTACTTACATAATATTACATAGTTTGTGAGCGTATATCTGTACGATTTGCAATGTTCCATTACATAATATTGGCAGTACATCAAAACTATGCAAATACGGTAATGGCGATAGATGTTCCGCCTTCATGTATGTTATCGGGGTTGTTAATTACTAAGCAGGATGCCTGCTCTGATTTAATAAGATTGCCAAATGGAGAATTTAATAAGATTTCACTGAAACAGTTAATGTTTAGAGAGCATAATTATTTTAGCTATGTGTTTAAATTATCATCTGTTTTAGGTGTAGATAGGCACAGGGCTAAAGCAGATAGCATGGCAAAAAAGAGAGCAATGTTTTATCAGAAACTAAAAATATTTTGCAGATAATAGCGATGCCATATTTATAGATCGTTTCTCATCATTTTCTTATCCAAAGCTAAAAAGGCCGCACCTTTATTTATATTTCTAAAACGATTGATTGGGTGTACAAGTATTTTGCTCTCAGTTTTTCTATTAAATCAAGTCCGTCTTTTCACCTTGTGGTGGGTGTCTCACCTTTCGCTATTGGTATAACAATGGGCGTAAAAACTGTGTAGGCGCTAGTTTTCAAACTCTGAGTAGGTACTAAAGCTTTTTAATTTAACTGATTTGATTCGTTCTGCATTTAGTACAACTTCTAAAACTAATCCCTGATCCAATTTTAGAGAGAAAGCAACGAAAATCCTCACGATAAACTTGAGAAAACTTCCAAAAATACTGTAAGCCAAAAAGGTGGCTCGTTATGAATAAGCGATGTATCCATAAACAGGTTGCTTAATAACACCTCTAATCTCGGTTTTAAAAGCTTCGCCACTTACAAAGGCAGATTGGAAAACTTTTTTCTTGAGAGAGTCCAATTAAACTTGTTAAAAGCAATTTCCGAGGACGGCGTGCATGATTCTGGGCAGAGCGCGATCTTTCCGTTACTGTTTTGCTTGATTTTCACTACTTTTAAACTTGTCTATATGATATTAAATTAATGGTAGGTGGAATTCATTTATTTTTCTAACTTAAAAAAAACATTGAAATATAATTCTAAACTACTTATTATATACAAATGCGCCAAAAATATGAAACCTACCTACATACAGAATAAAATAAATAAATAAACAGAGGCTAAAAATCGAAACAAATACTGTGTACATGTGGTAGGGTGCCAAGAACACTGGCTGCATTCCCACGCTGAACGGCTAAAGAGATTCTCTGTGCGAGGAATGAGCCAGCTCTCTTGTCACCAGCAGCGTCAACAAGTTTTGGCGAATCTGTCTTAAAGAATTTTTTTAGGGATGGACTCCACGGACCAAAAGTTTTGACGCCAAGCGGCGAAGTTGCGAGTGATGCGTATTTGCGCCGCTTAACGTCGGTAAGGTAGGTAATATGTTTAACCGTAGGATATTTACTGCAAGATATAAGTCTTGCATAAACACTTCAAAATACATAAGACTGAACGTAAGTAGCTGGCATTTGTCTCGCAGTCCATCTTTCTTGTGTTAAATTATTGACAGTTTATTCTCTTTTTTTAATAATTTTATTAAACTTTCATTTTAGGGATTTTTTCAACGCTTTCTTTCATAATTTTATTCTAAGCTAATTACAGTCCAGTTACAATTGTGATATTCTATATAACAGTCGTTATAAATAATTATGTACCTAAGTTTCTAAACTATTTCTATTATTAATTCAAAAATGTTTCTGACTCGTGGAAGTAAGCAGACGATGAGTGTTATAGTTATAAGTCTCATAAGTTCCTATTTGCTTTATAGTTTATATGACTTTCTCATTGATTGTATTATAATTATACTTGCGACGCCCTTACAGGGTTGAATATGTACCTAGTGCTAAGTGAGCTAATTTTTACATATTTATAAATTTAATGCAAGGTTTGAAATAAAGAACAATTTGTTCTATCTTATTTTGCATTCAAAAAACGTTTTCGCAATATTCATTCAAATAGCCCAGCAACCTTCATAAAATTATAAGGAACGCACGCAAAATTATTCGGGCTCAAGACAAGAAGTTTTATCCTCCCTATCTAATTGAAAGTTTTTCTAACATATAAAACAAAGAGGGAATTTCACGCTTCGCTTGCCCTCACATTTTCACATCGTTAAACCCAAAACATTTTACTTAATTTGGACATAGCGTTTTCCCCAGTAATAATTCACTGCAGGAAAAAGATAAAATGCCTGCTATTAAATTAAATATAGTGGGCTTCTCATAGAGGTCAAGTTTTATTGCAGCTGCTTAGTTAACTGTGGACCGATTCTCAGACAGTCGATACCAACTGATCTTGACGCTAGTCAATATACCAATGGAAAAAATATCAGGCACTAATTTGTGACGATCCTTATTACATCATTGAAATCTATAGGGGAGGCCTATTACCATCAGTAGGCATCGTGTGTTAAGGCTGATAATGCTGAAAATTATGCTGAATGAAACAATTGGCTAAGTAAGAGTGACTCGCGCACGAAGGGTTACGTACCCTATAGGTACCCCCATTTCAAGCGTCTACTTATTGCCGTTTTTAATATGGACCAAAAAAGCCAAAAAATGCGTTATGGGAGCCCAAAGTCCTTAAATATTTTTTTTATTATGTTTTTAGTATTTGTTGTTATAGCGGCAACAGAAATACATCATCTGTGAAAATTTCAGTTGCCTAGTTATCACGGTTCATAAGATACAGCGTGGTGACAGACAGACAGACAGACGAACAGCGGGGTCTTAGTAATAGGGTCCCGTTTTTACCCTTTGGGTACGGAACCCTAATAAAGAAGACAATTTCAAATTAACACGTTTCACTTAAGTAATTCATAATTTTGTCGTAAAATTATCCTCTTCCGACGACGTTGAGTTACATAACAGGTCAAATTATTGGAGTAGCTCATTATGTCAAACATTGAGCACGCAAACGCTCGATCCATAAAACTGAGTGACTGTCTGAGCACCCTAGCACAGATAGGAGCAGATACTTAACTGTAATTTGATAAGTTAATATAGAAACTATGTTGTATTCTCACATCTATCTTTGTAGAATAAATATAACATAAGCGTTACGCAATATTTAGGCAGACAACAAAATGTTTGATAGATTTTGATTGCATTTGGCGGGATTTACGTTTCATGATCGGCGGTATTTCATGATCTACAATGAATCACGGTCTCTCGAAAAGGTACAAGTATTTTTCATATTAAAGTCAACTACAGTCAAACCTGGATAAGAGAGAGTTGGAGGGATCGCCATCTAATTCTCGCTTATAGAGGTTTTTCACTTATCCAAGTTTCTCACTTATCCAGTTTCAGAAGAGGCTACTCTCTCTTATAGAGGTTAAAAAATACGTATAATTTGTACGTTGGTCCATTGGTCCATTGGTTTGTATGTATCTACCTATACATACGTGAAGAATGATAAATAAATTTATAAATAGTATATAGGTACTAATTGTTCGGGATGTGTTGATTAGAATTGAACATAGATGATTGACTAATTCTTTATAAAAGACCCTTTTGGGAAAATCAAAAATATTTTTGATAATTCCATGTCCTTTAGAGTACTGAGACCGTATGGGGTCTTTGGATTTTATTATTTTATAAAAGTTGGATTCTACTAAATCAAATTCATTGCGCACTTTATTTTCAGATTTTCCCCTTTTGAACACATTCAAGCTTGGCGATTTATTTGTTTATTCCTAAAGATTGATTTATTAACACCGAACCTTTCTCTTCAATTGAAACTTGTCAACTGTTGTTAGTTTGACCAATAAGATAGTGTAAACGGACGTGTGGCTATTTCAAAAGAATGTGATACAAAAATAATGTTAGGTAGATAAATGAAAAACACAAAATAATTTTTAAAAGAACACTATTTCAACAAACGGGATAGTATAGACGCACACGTGTGCCCATTCCAATAAAAGTCGATACAAAAACAATGTTACTTATTTCCACGAAATACCAAAAAAATGTTTGAATAGAACACGATCTGAAATCAACGGTAGTTAGTTCCAAGAAATTTAAGAATAGGTCATAAATTGCAGATGTTTCATTACCCTCAACTCTCACTTATAGAGGTTCAGACAAGTAGTACTCTCAGTTATAGAGGTCCATGAGGGAAAAGCGACTCTCTCTTATAGAGGTTTTGGTCTCTCACTTATAGAGGTATTTGAGGGGTAAAATGACGGGACCTGGCAATTTCTCTCACTTATAGAGGTTTCTCACTTATCCAGTTCTCAGTTAGCCAGGTTTGACTGTATATGATAAGTAATATTGATTACACTACACTATTTTATACCTATTCTGTTTGATAGACGAGTCAAATTGAATGCTACGGTTCGTATAAACACGGAGTGAACTAAGTGCAGTAATAAAAAATATTTCTTCTTTCAAAGTTAGAAGAAAAAAGAAAACTATGCTCAGCAAAGACTTAGAGTATCTGTACTATTTTTTGATCTGCGGCTGGAGCAAATACTCAGCTAACTTGAGATATGAAGATGAATTCCGTTTGGAAGAATTGAGTAGTGCCTCCTTGCCACCCTCGAGCGCGCGTTTAGGCCATCAAATGGCTTTTACGAGGTAAGTGGCGAATTTTAAACAGTTATATATCT
Source organism: Hypomecis atomaria (assembly GCA_964007245.1). Taxonomy (NCBI): domain Eukaryota; kingdom Metazoa; phylum Arthropoda; class Insecta; order Lepidoptera; family Geometridae; genus Hypomecis; species Hypomecis atomaria. The sequence continues at coordinate 23,745,517 of OZ023287.1, read as the reverse complement.
ACCTACCTATGATAATTTGAAAATAAAATAGTCTAATTGGATAAGGTTTTATCTTTCATTAAATTAAAAGTTCAAACAGATCAGACATTCTTGTTTTGAAAAAAATTTTAGTGTAATTCCGCTCTATAATAAATAATAATAAATCTTTATTTCAGACAAAAACTTAGTCCATAGGTATTACAGGTGGAATTTGTGCTACATAATAATAATTATATAATACCAAGTAAAATATTATTCCAATATCCCTGAATAGGGCAATCAGGCTTGCTAGTAATTACGTTCAGGATACTGTTACTACTACCACGCATTCTGCTCAGCAGGGAGTACACCTTTTTTCTCATGATGGCGTGGAAGCCATCGGTTCGAGCTTGTGTAAACATCCCTGATGCGCTACAATAACGTGGCAGCCCCAACAGCATCCTAAAACCATTATTATACTGTACTCTAAGCGCACTGTATGCTTTTTTGGTGTATGATACCCACAGGCTGCTCGAATAAAAAGACTGACAGAAGGCCTTAAATAAAGTTATTTTAACATCATTCGTGCATCGAGCAAACCTGCGGGCAATCATGTTACATCTTACTGCTAATGCTCTGCGTTCTCTTTCTATATCTTGATCATCTTTGAGATCATATGTCACTATATGACCAAGATATTTAAAGCTGTTAACAATATTTAATTGAATTCCATTTAAGAAAATGGGAGGAACGGCAGTAGGATTGTTATTCTTTGCTTTAAAAACCATGACTTCGCTCTTTTTAGAATTGTAGACTAAGCCATGTTCTGAAGCATACTTTTCACATATTCCCAATAATTCTCTGAGGCCACTAATCGACGGGCTCAGCAACACCATATCATCAGCGTAACTGATATTATTAACGCTTGTTCCATCTATGTGGCACCCGACATGTGTGTTACTGAGCTCGACGATCAGGAGGTTCACGTACAAATTAAATAATTTAGGCGATGTAAGCCCCCCCTGCCGGACACCGCATTCCAGACCATAAACTTCAGACATCTCACCTGCCCACCGCACAACATTAGTTTGATTGGAATACCACATTTTAAATATTCTTATTAATTCTACAGGTAATTCAATTTCAGTTAATTTTTTCCACAGTATTTCATACGAAACGAGATCAAAAGCTTTGGATAAATCTAAAAAGCAGGCATAAATCGGAGTTTTTCTATCTGTGTAGTATTTGACAGTGTGCTGAATTTGAAGATGAACTTCCGCAAAGTAACGCCTGATTCAATTAACTACCAGATCAGATATATTAAACAGAAGGTCATCCGTCGTCTATCGATAACTGCAACACCGAAGTACTTCGCCAGAAGTACTTAAATATTTTCTTTACCGAAGTATCACTAATGCGTTGACTACTACAATTGATTGATGCGATAAGGATTCAGTTTTTTTTTTATTATTGCATGGGAAATCATTCATTCATTAATTCAATCTTAGCTCGATGCAAATTGGATTGTTTTGTGAATTCAGTATATACTATACATTTTCCGATGGCGTGGAAAAAAACACCAGAAACAAACTGTGTTTATAACATTACTACGCATGCACCATGTTCAGACGAATCTTTAAATAATTTGTTCATATGATTTTCATCTTCATTTTCATTCAAACTTTAATTTTATCGTATTTTATTTATATCTCTTGCCCATAAAAGCCATGTTTTTAAGCAACTGATTAAATAACTAAAATTATTTTGAGTAAACATTAACACTTCATAATATTCGTCTAAGTAATTACCTACCAAAATTATAGATTTTCAAATTCAACTCTAAAACTTCAAATATTATCTGAAGAAATTAAAATCCAAATATATTTTGGTTCTATCCATACCGTATGCCAGTGTAACAGTAAGCTTTTAATTGAATACTATCCGTCAGCGTTCAGTAAAACTGCAATATACGAGTCCACCTTTTGTTTCAGATCCCTAACACAGGCCGATGTTTATTTTCAATTCGCCAACAGAAAGCCGGGCGGCTAAGCCCGGAGCACTCCGTTCATCGTCGAGTGTGATTAAAACGGCCGGAATCTTGCTGCGTCTGACATGCAAACACAGTCTGCCACGCTGTCAGCCGACCACGGATACGGCGGTGGCCTTATAAAGCCATTGCTACACTGACGTAAGAATGTAAGGGCTCGCACACATAAACACGATACGACGCCGCATCGTGCTGCGACGCCGCATTGTGTTACGACGCGACATCGATTTACGATGTGACGTCATATCGTGGAAACCACATCTTTATATCTCTTCATAAAATGACTCTCCTTATTCATAATTGATAGATAATGGATGTTTTCAGTATCTTCTGTGTATCTTTTTTTATATAATGGTCGTTTCTTCTTTATTGTTGCGATTTATCGTGCTTGCTCGATGGCGACGATGTCGCGTCGTAGCAATTTGCAACGTCGTATCGTGTTTATATGTGGGAGCCCTAAGGTTTGTCTAGGTGGATATTTGAAGCGCGTTGACTTTTGCTGCGTCTGACATGCAAACACAGTGTGCCACGCTATCAGCCGACCACGGATATGGCAGTGGCCTTATAAAACCATTGCTACACTGACGTAAGAATATAGGTTTGTCTAGGTATATTTAAAGAGCGTGAAATCTTGCTCTGTCTTACATGCAAACACAGTCTGCCACGCTATCAGCCGACCACGGACACGGCGGTAGCCTTATAAAGCCATTGCTACACTGACGTAAGAATGTAAGGTTTGTCTAGGTATAGATATTTGAAGCGCGCGTGGAGTTTTGCTGCGTCTGACATGCAAACACAGTCTGCCACGCCATCAGCCGACCACGGACACGGCGGTGACCTTTTAAAGCCATTGCTGCACTGACGTAAGAATGTAAGGTTTGTCTAGGTATAGATATTTGAAGCGCGTGGAGTTTTGCTACGTCTGACATCCAAACGCAGTCTGCGATCAGTTTTTCACGTTACTAGACTGAGGTACGGTTTCAAGGTTTGTCTAAGTAAACAGGGACAAATTTTTGAAGTGCGTGGAGTCTTACTGCCCCTGGCATCCAATCAGCCTGCTACACTCACCACGTACACGGCGGCGGTGGCCTTTTATAGCCATTGCTACACTTAGATACGGATGCATAGTTTGTCTAGCTAAGCAGGTTCAAACATTTGAAGCACGTATAATCTTGCTGTGTCTAACATCCAAACATAGCGTTCTACGCTATCAACATACCACGGACACGGCAGTGGCCTCAAAGCCATTGATTTACAGACGTACATATTGCATTTATGGCTTTTCTAGGTACAAATATTTGAAGAGCGTGAAGTCTTGCTGCGTCTGACATGCAAACACAGTATTTCACGCTAACTGCTCACCACGGGTATGGCGGTGGTCTTTTAATGCCATTGCTACACGTACGAATGTAAAGTTTGTATAGGTACAAATATTTGAAGAGCGTGGAATCTTGCTGCGTCTGACATGCAAACACAGTCTGCTACGCTATGAGCTCTCCACGGATACGGAGGTGGACTTTTATATCCATTGCTGCACTAACGTACTAACACATGGTTTGTTTAGGTACAAATATTTGAAGCGCGTGAATTCTTGCTGCGCCTAACTTGCAAGTATATAGGTAGTCTGCCACGCTATCAGCTCACCACGGACACGGCCAAACATGTCGGTGGCTTATTAGGCTAATGCCACTCTGACTTACGATTGGAAAAAGCAAAATTGTAAACTTAGACCGTTTTCTGACTTGTCGGTGTGGGAGCGGTGCGGGATCTGTAAGGTCTGTACCGAAACGATACCGCGTTGCCTTCACCTACTCACCTATCGGTATATTCTCGGTATAAAATTCTGCAGTACCGAAGATGTCGTCTTCTAGTGATGACGATATTTTGGCGTGTTATTATGTTTATCGCCTACGTAAAAAAAGAAAACGTTATTGGCGTCATCCTTATATCGAAAATAATATTAATTGCCGATTTTTTGTTGCGGCTAAAGAACTTTCTCAAGATGACGAAAATTTTTTATTGATGTATAGAATGTTAAAAAATACTTACAATTTATAATTATACAATGCAGGATACTTTTCAATTTCTAGTACTAAAACGACGTGAATATCTCGCTCCGCCATCTTGTTTGCACGACCTCGCGCGGTAAATGTCGAGCGGCGCCTGGACACGCATCCCGAGACGCGGTAAAACGAAACGATCCCTCCCCGCTCCCGCACACACCGCGCCAATCAGAAGACGCGCATTAAAACATAGGCGCTCGGCAAGCTTTCGGTACCGTGTATACCGAGCGAAACGAATCCGCACCGCTCCCGCACCGACAAGTCAGAAAACGGCCTTAGGTAGGTACCTACTTAAATTTATATTTAAAAATGTGAGCCAGATCGTTCTTTTCCATCTGCTTCATTTGTTTTGGTCAAACGATATTTCAGTCAGACGACGTTGTTATATACATTGTTCTATGCTATCTTGTACTTTGAAGTAAGCAGTGCTCACACCATTTCTCTTTACGATGGCTAGGAAGACGCAACTGTAGATATACTACAATGTAGGGGCAGTCAAGTTACAGTCGTCAAATAGTTTCGGTTGAAAGCCGGTACAAAGCCAAAAATAAGGACCTACGTGACTTGCTAAGACTTGACATCCTGTTGGTGACCACAGTCGTGTTTTCGAATTTGTTTCAAGATATTATAATGGCACCACCGTCTTCCACCGTGTACAGAATTTGAATAGTTTGTTTTAGTTATTATCTCAAACATTTACTGTTAAGTTGCTGATTTAGGCATTTGTTTTCGCTCACTTTTTGTCACCCATTCTCAATTTCCGTATGGTTTTAATTCGTATCAATTTTCGACTTGTCCAAAATAGTAGGCACTAGACTAAATACTACCCAAAAAGTCGGTCTACAATTGGCGAAAATATTGAACATTCACAAAATAAAAATACTTACATACAGAGGATCATAGTACCTCCTCCTTTTTGGAAATCGGTAAAATACTATCTGACAAAAATAATTTTCATTTAAAATGTTGCCAAGAGACTACAGCTGGCACTATCAGAAAGTTATCAGATCTCATATAGAGCTAAACACTCCCAACTCTACAAGACCTTACTTAACAACTCTACACCCTTAGAGTATACATTAGTTATGTATACTCTAAGTCTACACCTTAGTCAATATGAATTTACCGCAAGGAAGTAAGTTTGTAAAAGCCGGGTGGCTAGCCCTGGTGTCAGAGTTTTAAGTCGCCCGAAGGCCTCTCACATGCCTTGACGGTTAAAACAACCGGAGCCTATAATTTAACGTGTTGCCCCAACCACGACCACGTTCATTTGTAAATTTCACCCGCGGTCACCCATCCGAAGACTGACCGTGCTGAACGTTGCTTAATTTCGATGATCGCTAAATAACACCTAGTCAAACTACGTAAAGTGAATTTCGTACAATAATCTGTTTAATTAAAGTTCAGTAATGATGTGGTACTCGTAATTACTTGTTTATAATTTTCCGGTACCCGTTGTGTAAATTTGGTAATGTGGTCTGTATACAATTTATTTTAATGAAAATTGGATGCAAATTATAAATATGATGATAATAAACATTCGTATAACTAAACATTGTTTTATGCACTCTATTTTAGAATAATTTCTATAGGTTTCATTCATCATTCAGTTTGCTATGTATTTAGTAAGGTTTAAAGTGTGTTTTACCCTCAAAAGAATTCTTATTCTATGGTTATACCAACTTGTGTATTACGAGTAGTTATTTATTTGAGTGAGTAAATTTAGAACTGTCACATTTATTTGTGTACTCACTTAAATAATAAATAAATAAATTCTTTATTTGGCACAAAAACTTAGTTCTAAACAAATGTTTGATAAATATTAAGAGTCAAATAAGTACCTAACGTATTATTGGTGGAAACCGTATGTTATTTATTAAGGAAATAAAGAATTAAATTGAAATTGAAAGAATCCTATAAACTTTAGATGAGAAGGTCGGTGTTGATTTATTTAAATTATAAAATTAAGGTAAGCTATTACATAAATTGTAGGTAAAAAATTTAGTTTATCAATTTGCTCAATTTGAAGACTTAACTTGACAGATAAAGTAACTAAAAATATAGATAGATCGATAGATATTCTTTATTGTTAACACAAAGAGCACAAGTAACACAGATAACAAAAACATTAAAACTATAGCGTGTAACAAGAGGCGGCCTTATCGCTAAAAGCGATCTCTGCCAGGCAACCTTTGGATGGAATAGGAATAAAGAACAAGTAAAGACGGGGGTGTGCGTTACCAAAAATAATTCATACTTATAAAACATACACATACATAATAATAAATACATACACATAAAATTACCTACCATTTATAAACATCTTTACAATAATCAAAAAAAATAGTATTATAAAAATTCAACTCAATTAAATATTGCTTTATTAGAGCCTTGTCTAATAGACCGCAACCAAAAATACAGCTATATTTTCAGTAAAAATACACAGGCGAGTGTAAAGTTAAAATTATTTATAGAGCTATCAAAAAAGCTAAATTCGCGCCTCCCCAAAAATAACAAAATGGATTAATATAAGTTTAAAAGTTGTAATGTAAATCAACATTGAACAATATTTATATTAGCTAGTTATAATATTAGTTGTCTAGTTTGTACTTTAGAAATATTGTTAGATAGGTACAATAGACATTGAGAAATAACTAAAATGATTCAAGGACTTACCCGTAACGCTTAGGCTAGATTTACTAATAGCTTTATATCTTTATTCAAGTTGGTAACTTAATTTTAATAGCAATTGAGAGAACAGAACAGTTTAATTTTCAAAGACAAGTTTTAGTACAAAAGTGTTATGAAAGTTGAGTTTGCACTTAGATTAAGATAAAATAAACATGAATGTTTGGATTTACAAACGAGAGAGATTTTAAATTTGTATTAAAATATTGTTTGAAATATATTTGTTGAGATTGCATATTTTTGTAAAATATGCATGAGCATTAATTAAATTATAAGTTTAGATTAAATTAAACAATTTTAATAGAAAATAAATATCACAACTTTAAGTTAATAAAATTTTAGGATAATTTTTAAATTAATTCAAACTGTAGATAAGCTAGCTTAACTTTCCATAGGTAACTCGATATTTTTTTGTTTATTTTATGTTAAGAGTAAACCATGTAGTTTTTGGAGTACCTACTGATTACTGCTGAGATTTTGACTGAAGTACTAACTTGTAAATATACCTATCTCAATAATACTGAAGTACTCGGAAAACTCATGACTACTATAGTAGTTCTCATGTCCAGGTGTTTTTAGCGATCACATAAGTAGTTGCTGATCACTTGTTGGTGATCGCGTCGCCACGGTCAATCTTCGGATGCGGCAGGTGGCATTTACAACTGAGCGTTGCCGTGGCTCGGATGATACGTTAAATTGTGGATCTCGGTTGTTTCAACAATGTTAGTGGCTTTCAGGCGGCTTGGAAACTCTGACATCTATGCCAACCAGCCTGTACGAACTTACTTACTATCTCCTTCCTTATACACAGATCAAATCTTTGTGTTTGTTTGAACATTTATACTTACTAATTTTTTTTTATCGCATAAGTATTTACTCGCAACATAAAAAATATCTCTTTGGTGATTCTTATTCAAACGTTCAATTTTTTCTATGTATTCAAAAAATAATCGGCCAATTACGAGTAGGACTCGCACACGCATGGTTCCGTACTGTATGGGAGCCCCCCTTAAATATTTATTTTGTTTTAATTTATATATTTATTATTGAATTATATATTGAATCATTTTGTGAATATTTCAAGCATCTACCTGTTACCATTATTAATATCGAACTAAAAACGGTTAAAAATTCAGGTTTGTTGTATGGGAGCACCCCTTAATTATTAATTTTATTCTGTTTTTAGTATTTGTTATTAAAGCGGCAACAGAAATACATCATCTGTTAAAATTTCAGCTTTCTAGCTATAACGGTTCATGAGATACATCCTGGAGACGGACAGAAAGACGACGTAAGGTGGCGTGTTTATCGGCCTTTTATCGGATACACTTCGGAGAGTGCGCTCAGGAGTTGCGCAATCTGGTCCCACCTGCCCCTTTCTTCTATCGTACGGCTAGACAGACGCGACCAAAGCGCCACCCTTTTATGGTGGACATTCCGCGCGTTAGAACCAAGCGTTTCGAGACCTTATTCCTCATACCAACAGCCAGAATGTGGAACGCTTTGCCTGGGTCTGTCTTCCCGCTAAAGTACGACGTGGGTGTCTTCAAATCCCGAGTAAATAGGTATCTTCTAGGTAAGCGTGCTACATCCTAGACCGCATATCTGCTCAACATCAGGCAGTATGTAGTCAAACGCAAACCTATATGGAATAAAAAAAAAAAGAAAGACCGAGGGACAGACGGACAGCGGAGTCTTAGTAATTGGGTCCCGTTTTTACTCTTTGGGTACGGAACCCTAAAAATGAATCGTGGTTCGTTAGTATCGCTAAAACTCGACAACGGCTGAACCGGTTTCGCTAATTTTGATCTTGAAATATCTGTGGAATCTATGGGAATTTTTGAAACGGTGAGAAAATATATATGGAGTAAGATAGTAAAAAACGTGAATTTCATTTTCTCATACAAAATGTTCCTGCATGTAAAAGTTGTCATTGACACTTGACAGATGGTGAGATAAAGTTCACCGAGTCAGCTAGTACTTACTTACTAAATTTTCTTAATCGCATAAGTATGTATTTACTCAACATAAATAATATGTCTGTGATGGTTCTTATTAAAACATTCTATTTTTTTTTAGATAAAAGCCCTAATCTTGATAAATAAATGAAAACAACAAAATGATCGTGATACAGAAAGTTGTTCAGACCGCTTTGCAACATTCTCATTGTAGATGGCGCTGCAAAATGAATTTTCGCTTACAAAGCAGCCTGCTCGAAACTTCCAGAGCAAAAAGACGTCCGCAGCCGCAGCGCGAGGACACAAACTGCAAATACGTGGACAGAATGCTGCGGACACTTTGTCCGGCGAACTAAAGGAACTGGGTACATACTAGTTCTCAACTCGTGTTGTTTGTTAACTTTTTTTCAAGACGCTACCGAATGGCTGAAGTTCACATTCTTGTCGCAGGTTTGGTAATGTGAAAAATGTTGCAGTTGGATTTTTGTCCGACGAAACGGAAGAGGTCTCAATTCGACGCGTATTTATATTTTACCACGCATAACTTCTAACATAGGTTCTGTGTAAAATATTCGCGAATTCTGTTCACGGTTAAAGTCGGTCGTGCCTTTCTTTGCGAAAAATAATTATCGAATTAATGCAATAATAAAATAAGAATCTCCTCATTTCAGCTTCGATCTTGCAGAGAAACTCCGATGTAGCCCTCGTAACTAACAGTGACTTTAATTGTAGGTACTCTAAATCTGCGCCTGTATTGCAAGGTCTAGTTTCTTTGTACTAGTAAAATTTCACAAGGTACAAAGATGGAGCTGAAATAATAATCGGCTAAGTACGAGTCGGAGACGGAGGGTTCCGTACTGTATGGGAGCCCCTCTTAAATATTTAGTTATCATTAAAGTGAAAATACAACTAAATATTCTGTGAATATTTCAAGCATCTACCTGTTATCATTATTAAAAATCAGGTTTGTTGTATGGGGGCATCCCTTAAATATTAATTTTATTCTGGTTATAGTATTTGTTGTTATAGCGGCAACAAAAAAACATCATCTGTGAAAATTTCAGCTTTCTAGCTATAACGGTTTATGAGATACAGCTTAAAGACAGACATACGGACAGACGGACAGACGGACAGCGGAGTCTTAGTAATAGGGTCCCGTTTTAACCCTTTGGGTACGGAACCCTAAAAATGAAAGCACTATAGGTAAGTAAATAGATTGCAGCGATGTCTTCGCAGCCTGACTGGCGACCAAAGAACAGAGGCTTTATATTTGAATCATTAGAACGTCTGAACGTATGCGTAAATAGTAACGAGATCGAGAGGAAGATAGATAGATGAATTCTTTATTGTCACATCAAAACTTAAATAAATTAGGAAAACAAGTTCAGTGGAACTTATAGCTAGTGTTACAACCGGCGGCCTTATCGCTAAAAAGCAATTTGTTTCTTAGTGGGAGCGGGAGCGAGCATTAAAAATCAGTGATTGTGTGAACATGATGCTACAGCATGCGATTCTTTGCGAACGTTAGAAATTATTCTAATGTTTCAAAAGTTGGGCTTCAGACCCTCGTGTCTGGGGAATTCGGTGTTTGCTGTCCCAATTGGCTCCTTTGAGGATAGCGCTTGATAGGGATGGGATACCTATTTGTTCTGATTTATATTAAAAAATGCTGGTAACTGTAAAAATCGTAATGATTATTATGTGTGGTGTTGTTTGTACTCGAGATGAAGTATTTTATTGTTGTGTTTTTGTGTCGTATTGTTGTATTTTTGTTGTTTCCACTTGGTAATAAATACAATGTTTCTCTAGACGGCGGAAATATTCTAGGACTAGATTTTGCCCGCGGCTTCGCCCGCGTGATACATTGATTTTTGTGCTATCCGATAGAACTTTTTATTTTTTCGGGATAAAAAGTAGCTGTCACTTTATGTCTTTTAAACTATGCCCATGCCAAAAATCAACTCATCCGTTGCTGCGTGCAAGAGAAACAAACCAATAAACCAACAAATTAAAACACTTTCGGACTTTTAATATTAGTAAGGAAGTAAGAATATCATTGTGATCATCATTATGACAAACTTTTGCTATGGGAACATATCTGAAATCGCATACAAAATCATCTGTTCCATACAATTTGTCGAGAGTCAGTAATCTTTTTACCGACTTTCAAAAAGGAGGAGGTACTATGTTCGTCTATATTTATGTATTTTTTTATTTTTTAGTTTGAAATAGTATACTTCCGAGGTCCCATTTAAATTTTATCGAAATCGGCTGAGCCATTTTTTATAATTCAACAAAAATGTACATGGATGTCACAATTATTTCAAGCAAATTATTCGAATTCTGTATACGGTGGAAGTCAGTGTTGCTATTTTTTGCTAAAAATAATTATTGCATATTATTATATCAATTGATTCCTTTTCGTGATTTCGGGGCTGGTCCCTTAGAATAGGTGGTCAAATAATGAACGTGGATCAGTTCCAAAGATGCAAACCATTAAAAATACATTGCGTCACATTTAATGAATACACGGGATTTGGTAAAGTTTAGCCAGGTCACGTCATCAGCTTTGTAAAACCACATTTAGAGCGCAATCAGTACCTGATTAGAGGAATTTAATTGGACTGTATCTTTGTAGGTGGACGTAAATATTTAGGAAATAGAGTTTTACCTTTTTTCGAATACTTTTAAAGGAAAATAAGTAGTTGATAAAAACAAATACAAAAATACAAAACAATTCATTTTATTAAAATATTTACATTGAACTTAAAGGTATATTAAAAAGTGCACTCCCCAAATAAATTTCATTATATTATTATGCTTGTGGTCCCTGCACTGTGCAAAGTCTATATGGTGGGGACTACATTTATGTGACGATTTCCATTTAAAATTTGGTGCAATTTTAGTTCTTGCAATTTTAGTACAGATTGCCGAAAAACGGTGGTAAAAAGTTATATAATACAAACAGTTATATTTACTCACAGGCGCTCCCTTTGAAAATAAACATCAGACAGGGTGACACAGATGTGATATCTCCGAAACTGTTTACTGCCACTCTGGAGAACGCCTTCAAGCTCCTGGAATGGAAAGGATTTGGCATCAACATTAGTGGCCAATACATCACTTGCCTTCAATTTGCCGTGGTCATAGTGTTGTCGATGGAAGAGCTCAGCACGATGCTCGATGGTCTCAATCGAGTTTCTCAACAAGTGGGTCTTAAAATGAACATGGACAAAACGAAGATCATGTGTAATGCCCATGTTGTATCCACACCAATTTCTGTTGAGAGCTCGGTTCTTAAAGTTGTTGGGGTCGAAAAGTTCTCGAGTGGAGACCACGTACCGGCAAGCGCAGCGTAGGTCATCCGTCCACCTGAAAAGACCTCATTAAGACCGTAGAATCGCGCTGGATGCGAGCCGCTTCCAATCTGTATTATTGAAAATGTATCATCTATCAGCCGTAGCACGTCCACTGCTGGACATAGGCCTCCCCCATGGATTTCCAATAAGGCTGGTTGGAAGCGGCCGGCATCCAGGGCGTTCCTGCGATCTTTATTATAATATCGTCAGTACACCTAGTCGTTAGACGTCCTACGCTGCGCTCACTGGTCCGTAGTCTCCATTCGAGAACTTTACGGCCCCATCAGCCATCCGTTCTTTGAACTATGTGCCGTGGCCACTGCCACTTTAATTTGAAATGGTGAAATGTATACGGGATGCGTTAAGTATAAGTTCAGTGTCCCATTTCTAAATATTCGAAAGGAAGATAAAGTCAATAAAAGTTTTGTCAAAGGACGGACCCGCGCGTGAAATAAACGCCATTTGAACTTTTGCTTATGAGATGTATTGTTGCTATTTACACTTTTTCGGACAAAACCGAACGGCAAAGTTAATAAAACATGGTGACGTGTAAACTTTGTCGTGATTTTTGTGTTTGAACAACTGGAACTCGATCATCATCACCATTTTCTTGCCCTTATCCCACTAGGTGGTACTCCACCTAGTGGGATAAGGGCAAGAAAATAAATATGGCGAAAGGACTTTCGCCACTTCACTCATTATATTTCGTCATCTCATCATCAACTCCATTCTTTCTCATGTAACAACAACTGGAACTCGATATTTGCTAATATTTTTAGCTTTATTGTTTGTTGGAACTACACAAAACTTTATTAAACAATCCTAGGTATTTAAAAAGTTTCAACTGTAATTAAGTTTTTTTTGTAAACGATTTAATATAAGAAAAATGTATTCATTTTATTAAATACCGTTAAAATCATGAGACAATTAATAATTTCCGTTATATTTTACATAGGTTGATTGACATCCACTATAACAAAGGAGACTGACTTCCTACGGCCAAGTGCAGCATGCAACTCATTCACCGACGAAATATTATTTAACTTTTGACTGTGATTGTAACTCATTGCATTTGATTATGTAATTTTACTTTAAACAATTAATAAAAAATAAAAATTCTTCTAAAAAAATATATTGAATATACTTTTAAATCTAACTAGCAGCGCCCCGCGGTTTTACCCGCGTTGTGCCCGTTCCCGTGGGAATTTCGGGAATTTTTATACATATAAACCTTCCTCTTGAATCACTCTATCCATTAAAAAAACCGCATCAAAATCCGTTGCGTAGTTTTAAAGATTTAAGCATACAGACAAACAAACAAACGAAAATAGCGACTTTATTTTATACTATGTAAGGATATTTCATGTCTATAATCAATAATGTCAATCACATCACTGTGATATTCACATTTTACGAATACATAAATGTACAGATAAAATAGCCCGCTAAGCAAGCAAAAGTTGCAGTAACATTACTAAAAGTAACATCAACAAGCTTGTAATTTACAAATATAAGGTTGCAACGTTCATGCAAGCTTACAGCGAGCTTGAAACGAAGCCCTAACGGCCGCGCTGTAGATAAACCCTGTAACTTGCCCAGAGCTGATCATCAAAACTTTTTATAACTTTAAAATGTGAAATTGCAGTAACATTACACAAGAAACATGTCTGAAAGTTGTAAAATAAACTTTCCGCAAGTATAACGTGTAACATTTCCACAACTTTGAATTTGAAAGGTAATAGTAACTTGTCTGAACTATCTTGCTTTATGGTTACAAATGAAACTTGCACGTGCATTGCATTTATTTAGTTGTCGCAAAGTTACATATCTGTAGGTTTTCAGTTCCAGGTTCTAAAAAAAAAACATTTTTTACTTAAATTTTTTGAGTTCTAAGTACAAGTCCGAGGGACGCGTTTGTGTGAGGAAGAATGAGAGACTTTATTTCTCTATCTGCAATAAGGAACGTTTTAATCAAATTTACAAATGGGGATACTAATTTCTGCAAACACAACGTCATCGCGATGCAGAAAATCAATGTGCGATGCTAACGCCATCTAGTTTTTTAATGTTAACTGAGACATTCCACAACTTTCAAAAATTAACTTCCAGCAACATTACATAGGTAATGTAAATAACGAACCCAATTCGTAATGTTGTAGGAAAGTTGAAAAAAAATTATCACAAAAGACATATTGTCACGATGTTACAGTATTACATTTCAGTAACTTTCATTTTTAAGGTACAGGCAATGCCGGACAGTGAAGTTGGTAAAATTATATTGCTGCAAAGTTTTATTTGTAACGTTCCAAATACATTTTTGCTACAATGTTAATTACTTACGTTTAGGTATGTTTGGGAGGCAATATCCCTGCAAAGTTGAAATGTAAGTTTCATGCGAAATATAACAGTAACATAAACAAATAACTTTTAATAAGTTTCAACCTAACAATAAGATATATGTTACTGACATGTTCCTGCAACATGATGTTTGAAAGTTACAAATGTGCCATATACAAACTTACTACAACTTATTGCAAGTTTCATGCTTAGTGGGAGTGAATCGTGGGGTGAATCGCCTGTGACTCTTTTTGAATGCCCCTTTTCGCCCCGCTCCAACCAATGCGGGCCGAATGGAGGCCTTCAAAATGAGTCATGGGCGATTCGCCCCGCGGGCCGAATCGCTTGCGGGGCGAAACGCCGCAATACCCAAAAAACCCTAAGAGTATGGATCGTGACCCAAAGATATTCTAATATTTACTATTAACAATAATTTTAATAATTTACGAAATTTATTTAATTTCCGTGATAAATAAAATTAGGTACCTAATTGTAATTAATTAAAAGCACACTAACGCGCTGAATGGAAGCAACTTCCAGGAAATCGTAGAAATCGTTGTATTAACCAAAATACAGACCCTGAACCAGTGTTAAAGTAACCGAGATAACTTTTTTTTTTAAAAACAAGCTTTTACTGAACAAGTACTTGCCATGACAAACGAGCCGAAATTCATTAGGTTTGCGTCGTTTCGTTACAGAGTTCCTAGTACCACCTTCCAGCTCCATCATCAGACCCTGGTTACCACTGAAAGACATACTACTCGCCAAGACGATTCAAATGAGCCCAAATTCGATGAGGTTGTGTCGTTTCATTGCTAAGTTCCTTTGGCCATCTTCCAGCTCCATAATCAGACCAGCACCATGTCATCATAATATTGCATTGTCACGCCATTTTCACATGTATGCAAAATTTCAGCTCAATCGGAAATAGGGTAGTGGATCAAATTTAACTTGCAAGTTTTGATTACATACAGACAGACAACGAGACAGGTAAAGTAAATAAAAGCTTGTAAAAAAGTGCAAGTGGAGTCCCTCCGCGCGGAAGAAGTGAAACTACGACGCGACAGTGTTTTCATACCCCCTCCATGGTAGCGTTCAACGTTTAACGCAACCTTGTTGGAAGTCACATTAGAAGTTTCACTACAAAAATAGTTTACTCCCACAGAACTCCAGTAGATGTCAGTGTTGAATTGTATTAATTAATATTCCTTCCAGAAATGTTAATACACGGTAAGCAATATCACCTTCCTAATGAATTTGGAAGTCTCATAAATCAAAGGGTCTGGATTCCGGAATGATACGAACCTGTGAACCGTATTTTGTATCATTTTGATCTTGATCCTTTTGATCTTTCATATTTGATACTTGGAAGTTCATGTAAACTTTGTTAGTAACCTATCACGTACGTTGATACTCTCTCTCCCATCTTCCAAGGACACATAATAGGGCTGGCGCGGCGGCTGACTATCAATCAATCAATCATTTATTTCACAAAAATTAAATTACATCAGATGTAGGTACCTACATAAACATTTTTATCTAAATTTGAAATTAGAGTTATTATAAAAGCGGTAGGTTACAGCGTCTCGTAAGCAGCTGTACTAGGGAACCCTGTGTTATAGCTGCTTAGATTCCTGTCTCCGGTGACACACTATAATTTACATTTATTTAATTAATACAACATTAAAGATTAATAGGTAGGTATAATACATTAAAGTTTGTAAATGTATCTCTCTCTCTCTCTCTCTTCCTGGCTATGTATCCCACATGGTGATGGGGTCAGCTTTCCTCACTTTTCTCCTCCACTTCCTTGTAAATTTATAGTATGATTAAAACAAAATGATTTAAGAATATGTTAGCATTATTCTTGCGAGATTTAAATGAAAAATAAATATACGAGTACATATACTATGCAGACGGCCTCAAAAGGATCAAATATGCAAACATTGATAATGGCTATTTATTTGAACCTTTTGGGTCGAAACTTTAGAACCGTAGGAAAATATATCAAGATCTTTCATTACGCCTGGTCGACGCAACACGTGACCAAACTGCTGGCCTCTATTTTACCCAGAGGATCAGTATTGCCATCCAACGTGGCAATGGGCAGCATTTTAGGTACTGTGCCCGCTGGCAGTGGGCTTTTAGATTAGGGTTTTCATCTTCATCTATACATTATCATTTTTTTTAGTTCGTTTATTTTTTTTTCTTATTAATTTTAGGTTTGCAAATATAGTATAGTAGTGTAACATATGGTTTAGTTTATGAAATGTTATTTAAGTTTTGTTGTAATGAATATAATGGTTATCTATCTGATGTTAAAATATTATTTAAAATCGCTTATCAATTAAAACCACTTTCAAAACAAATATTTATTACTAGTTGTAGACCGCGGGACACATTTCTTTATCTGAATTTTCAAGCATATGTCTCGACACGCTCTGGACTCTAGATTTGGTTCTTACTGGCAAATCTTTTTAGTTTTTAGATACTCAACAATATTTTCGCATGTTATCGAAACCGACTGATAAGTAGCGTGACAGCAAATTTTCCCCCTTTTTTGAGGGAAATACCCCCAATCTAAATTCGCCGATGACAAAACAAAAATAATAGGTATGTAGGGTCATAGGTATTAAACGCAAAACCTTCTAAGGGCGGGTCTAGTATATATAGTCAAACAAGTTTTGTTCTAGACTCAAAACTTTTGGAAATTGGGTCCCGTTTTTCCCTTTGGGTACGGAACCCTAAAAAGTAATAAAAAGGAACAAATAGAATAAGGCTTTAATAATTTGGCCAGGCGTTTGGTAGAGGTGACACGTGACCAGAGTGCTGGCATCTATTTCGCTCAAAAGCTGAGTATTGCTATTCAGCGAGGCAATGCTGCCAGCATTCTGGCCACGTTACCCTCTGCCGAGGGGCTTTTAGACTAGGTTTTATTTTAAGTTTTAGTGTTAGTTTAGTCATAGTGGAAATTGTTATTTAAGTTCATTTTTGTTTTTCTGTGTAAATAAATATGAGTACGTTTATTAAAAAAAAAAAAAAAATAGAATAATAAATATAATTGAATATCAATTGTAGCACGTGGTTTGATGTATAAGTTATAAGTAAGTAAATATAAATACGAGTAAATAAGGACAAATACATTGTGGATATGACTAAATAAGATAAAGGAAAGTAAAATACATTTTTGGGAGCCTGAAGTGGACAACGCATGGTTCTATTGAACCATGAGCAAGTACACTGGGCTGGAAATCGGGGTAAGATATTTTATACATGGATATAAATACTCAAGTTAAATATTTATTAAAACAAAATTCATTACAAAAATAGACCTTGCCCTATGCAAGGAATAAATCGGCCAAGTGCGAGCCGGACTCGTGCACGAAAGGTTCCGTACCGTATGGGAGCCCCATTCCTCTTGCCGTCATTAATAGTCAAAAAAAACTCCTAAAAATCACGTTTGTTGTATAGGAGCCTCACTTAAATATTTATTTTATTCTGTTTTTAGTATTTGTTGTTATAGCGACAACAGAAACACATCATCTGTGAAAATTTCAGCTGCCTAGCTATCATGGTTCATGAGATACCTACAGCCCGGTGACAGACAGACAGACGGACATCGAAGTCTTAGTAATAGGGTCCCGTTTTTACCCTTTGGGTACGGAACCCTAAAAAGGAAAAAATAATAAAATTAAAAATCACTTCCAGACAATAAATCGATATGATGAGGTAAATCATTAAAAGTGTTTATAGCCATCATGTAAGTACTTCTGTGAAATATTTCATTGTTTGCTTGTGAAACGCCTACATTGAATTTATATCTGCATAAAACCTGTAAAGTATAATTTAAAAAAACAGCATAATATATTTTATGTATCCTCGTATAATTTATGACCCTGCTGCATGACTTATTGACTATGGATAATTATACCATTTAATGTTTTAAGGTCCAATTAATGAAATTTGATTAAGTGGGCCATAAATGGTAAACGGTAAGTTTTACAAAAAAGTTTACTGGTAACAAAAGATGCGAAATTTTATTTTCTAAAATAATGATTTTAATGTTATTTGCTCTTAAGTACATAGTTTCCGAGATATCGGCCAAAAACATTATTTCAAGATGACGTGTCAGGAACGCATTCTCTGAACGGCCGAACTATAGCACTGAAAATAATTATGTTACGAAATCTTATACAAAGCTTTATTTTGACGTCAAACGTCAAATTAATTAGTACAGGTTTGAGGATTTTGTAAAATGAACAATATTAGTACATGTCCGTAGAGGCCGTGGTGGTAATGACACCCGCCTTACAATCGTGAGGTCGTGGGTTCAAACCCGGTCCCGTACCAATTAATTCCTTGGAGTTTACTCGTATGTACGGAATTTTCATACCACTGGCTTTTCGGTGAAGGAAAACATCGTGAGGCAACCTGCATATGTCCAAGGAAGAAATTCCATGGCGTATGTGAATCCACCAACCCGCACTGGTCCAGCGTGGTGGATATGGTCCAATCACCCTTCGTGGGTAGGCCTACGTTCTGCAGAGGACTATTAAAAAGGCTGGTATACAGTACAGTACATGTCCCGCCACACCTTGAGATCGAATCAACGATAACTTAATATTATCAATTGCGTTCAGCCAGCTTTTCAGAAAAATCTTTTAGAGAGAAATTGGTGCCATTGGAAGCCCCACGGATCACGCTCGATTGACCTTCCTGTTATATCAGAATATTTTTTGCCTTTCTAAATATAAAAGCAGGACTTGGTACCGACTTTATCGTCTCGAAGGTTTGTCTCCAAGATTGCCGTGATCCTTTTTGTAACCGATATTGCCATCCCTCTCATTGTTAAGGCCTTCTTGTTAACTTTGAAGATACTACCGGCGTTTTCAAAGGGATAGAGACTAATGAAAAAATGTTTGTTGTGAGAATTTCGTAGAGAAATGTTTCTCAAAGAACTTTCTTATTTGATGAGTTTATGATGTTCACGTAGGAAATATTTGTCTAGTAAATATTTGTTTTCTTTGGACTTTTTTTGCAAGTAAGCCCACGTTTACTGGATTTCCCAGTTTCGACAACAAATATTAGAACTATGAGACGTTTTTGTAGGTAATAATAATAATAATGAGGCATCATTTGCAGGTGCCGCACTTGCCGGTGCCGGCTCTTCATTCGCGCACTTTTCTACGAAATAATGAAACGTGATTAATATTTATTAATTGTACCAAACATAGACCAAAACGTTATTTAAAAAGTGTTATTTAGATGTACAATTTCTGTTCTAATATTTAGATGAATATTTACGCATTACCTGCGTGAAAAAAAATGATGTTTTTAGTATGATCCCGTCATCTTCATTTGACGATTACTAAAAAAGTACTAAAGTACATTTTTTAATATTTGTGTACACATTTATGCAAATTATGTACATTTTATACCACTATGTATTAAGTACATGAATATAACTACGGGGTCCTGCCAGGGAGTATGACACTTTTCAGGCAAAAATAAAACAATTCAAGTAATAATTGTGGCCGTAAAAATTAAATAGAAGCTATTCATTATCACTAAAAGAGTTTTCGTAAATTCAAGGTGAGTAGTAGCAATAAATTGCTAAAATCCCAATCACAAAAATTGTATTTCGCGCGCTGTCTGTAGTGCTGAACCTGAACATTTCCGTAACGGAAATAAAAAAGATTTTCTTCTCTTAAACTATCCAGCCTATACAAAAAAGTCTCCATGTCTTTTGCAACTGCTTTTTAGGGTTCCGTACCCAAAGGGAAAAACGGGACTTTATTACAAAGACTCGGCTGTCCCTCTATCTGTCTGTCACCAGGCTTTATCTCATGAACGGAAATAGCTAGAACGTTGAAATTTTCACAGATGACGTATTGCTGTTGCCGCTATAACAACAAATGCTAAAATCAGAAAAAATGTAAGCGGGGCTACCATAAAATAATCCTGAAATTATAGCCGTTTTTCGCTCGATATTAATTATGGTGGTAGATAGATGCTTGAAATGTTCACAGAATTTTTAGTTAAATATGCACTTTAAAAATAAACAAATAAATTTTAATAAAATAAAATACCTACATAAATATTTAAGGGAGGCTCCCATACAAGTAACGCGATTTATTTGCTCGATATTAATAACGGAAACAGGAAGATGCTTGAAATGTTATGTGGTATAGGTATTCCTTTCAAAAATTATTAATAAATCAAAATAAATATATTAAGCGGGGCTTCCATACGGTACGGAACCCTTCATGCGCGAGCCCGACTTGCACTTGGCCAATTATTTGATTTTAATTACGGTGTTAGTTGTATAGAAATAAGTCATAAAGCGCCACAGAAGCAGAGGCAGCAACATCGGCGTCCATTCTCGTTGAGCGTGCGAACGTAACTGTAAAGGACTTGCAAAGATATGTGAGGCAACCGTTATTCACGGCGTGAACCGTCAAATTTAAGCCGCGAATAACGTCAATGAATCACGGCGCGATTCACGCGTGAATGAAGAGCCGGGTGGCCCAGTGGTTAATGACGTTATCTCCTGCGCCACAAAGGCCTGGGTTCTATTTCAAGCCAGGGCAAGCATTTTGTGATGAACATTGAATGTTTGCCAGCCGGGCTAGTATGCGCGCCACGAATTATTTCGTTCGTAGTGTCAGAACGAGACAGCGTTATGGCAAAGTATATAGCTGTCACTTTTTCACACGTCGAAATGAGTTCTTTTCGTCGCTTTTCGTGGTCGCATGCTTTATAGCCAGATCTGGATGTTTATTATCTATAATTATATGTATGGGCACACCAAATGACAGGGCATAATCCCGAATGCTTCTTGAAAAATAATATAAATACTATTGTGCGAAATAAAATTAAATTTTTAAAACAAACATTTTTTATTACCTACTAGACATTTTATTGTTTTGATTTTACTTTACATTCTACGAGGAAAATTTATAATACAATTAAAACGACTTTAATAAATGATCATGAAAAATATATAAAATTATACCTTGGCACTGTTAAAGAAAATTATATAGCTAATAGCCTTGATAAAGACCTAATCTATTATATCTAGTAATAAAATAAAGCTATATCCGTGAGGCAAACATAGCCTCGAGAATATCAAAAACAATACAATATAATAATATAATTTTATAATGTAGGAATAGAAATGATATTTTATGAAAATATGATAGATGATTACTGTATTAAAGCAGAGAGGGACAATAAAAGGATCTACTTATACAGCACTCTAATAAATATAACTTAGTAACTTTTCATCTGATTATATTTTTAACCGACTTCCAAAAAGGAGGAGGTTCTATGCTCGTCTGTATGTTTTTGATTTTTTTTTGTGGATGTTCATCGATAATTTCGCTAATTGTTAACCGAATCGAAACATTCTTTTTTAATTCGAAAGGGTATACTCCCGAGGTGGTCCCACTTAAATTTTACAGAAATTGGCTGAGCGGTTTTTGAAATATCAACAATAATGTGAAAGTTTACGTCGGTTTGAGCAAACTATTCGAATTTTGAGAACTTAAACAAGATTTTTAGTTCTGTTCATAATTGGCAAAAACATCTATGAACATACACTTAAAAAAATTGTGACAAATTTTTGATTGTGATAAATTTACGAACATTGTACCTCCTTCTTTTTGGAAGTTGGTTAAAATACGAGGCAATTTAGAATCCTGATAATATGTACTCGAAGTTGGCTAGAAAACAATTAAGTGTTTCTTTATAGAAACCCCACACTACCACGCGCATTGTTTAAGGCAAAAGTCAAGAAGGTTCCTTATTATGCCTCATTGTGAAGGTAATTAAGTGGGTGCTAAAGCTTTTAAGGCTGTTTTTATGGGCTGACATCGAAAGGATTCGGAGAGTTAACGTTAAGGGGTCATTAACGCGGGCAGTTCCTTAACAAGGCTACGCGGAGTTGTTAAAGTTTTTATGCGAGGACCCATAGAGCAGATAATCTGTTGAGTAGCGGTTAACTGTGACGAAGATTCTCTTTGATAATGACGTGATTAGGTAAATTTATTGGGGAGAAGATGACCCAAATAAATCTTTCGGTTGATTTATTTTTACGTTTGAAAAGTTAACAACAGAATTTAATAAATCATTTTTATTGACTAAAAAACGTGTAAAAATACTTTGTAGGTGAAGTTCCAAAACTTTTATTACTAATGTTATTATCATTGATATATTGGCCATGGGACGTCCATTGCTAAGCGTAGGTTTCATTTTTAGGGTACCGTACCCAAAGGGTAAAGACAGGACCCTATTATTAAGACTCAGTGATCGTCGGTCTGTCTGTCACCAGGCTGTCATGAACCGTGATAGCTATAAAGTTGAAATTTACCCAGATGATGTATTTCTGTTGCCGCTATAACATCAAAATTAAATACCTTCTAAAACAGAAAAAAAAATTAAGGGGGACACCCATCCAACAAACTTGAATTTTAAGCCGTTTTTCGCTCGATATATTAAGGGGGGCTTCCATACGGTACGAAACCCTACGTGCGTGAGTTCGACTAGTACTTGGCAGATTAATGATCATTCCCTCATAGATCTATAATATGACAATTTGAAAGCGGCTTGAATACAACACGATTACTGGATAAATAATTGCCATTTAAGTTGGTACGTGCCAATGTCATAATAGTAGTTTATGCAACTGTCATATAATGAAGTAACGAGTAGTAACGAGTGTTTTAATACCCGTGTTATATGCAGTTGCATAAACTACTTTATCTTCACTAATAAAAATAAAAAAAAACATATTGAGAAACATTAAATTCACGCGTACGTGTATTGTCACAGTGAACTTGGCGCCATTAAAATCTAACCAATGAGAGCGCAGCTGCGCGCGCAGGGCCAATCAGGAGCGAGCGCGCGATGTTATAATGAGATTTTACGATATCGATGTGGATATTATAACATCATGTGAAATTGCTTAAATTGAGTGTTTTGGTGTCTGCGCTATAACAGTAGTCATTATAAGTCAAGTATTGGAAACATAAGTAGAATGTTACAACATTAGTGTAGATAAAAAAACATTGTTGAATCAACAACTGAAACACGCCGAACTCTTAGGCCGATCGTGCCTTTCTCTTTCGCATGATCCACGCTCAGCTCGTGCTTGCACGCTTGGCTCAGGTAGAATGTGACACTTTATCGTACGTACTGCCGGTGTTCATCGTTTTATAAGACGATATTATCACGTCAAAAGTTTAATTCGTATAGGCCAGGTGGCTAGCCCTGGTGTTACAGTTTTTAAGCCGTTTGAAGACACCTGACATGGCTAAACGGTTAATGCAACCGGGGACTACAATTTAACGTGTCGTCCAAGCCACGGTAGCGCTTTTAAATGCAACTCGTGTCAGCCATGCGAAGACTGACAGTGCCAAATGTTGCTTAACTTTGGTGATCGCTGACAGATAACTTGTCAAACTTTTTTTTTTAAAATATTGGTGTCCACATTACACAAGGCTTCTGACCCCAAACTAAGTTAAGCTTGTGGTATAGCTGCCAGAGACTGATATACTACACATACATTTTTAAATACTTATATAGATAGTACCTACCTAATGAAATAACACCTAGACACAGAGCAAACACCTATGTTCATCACATAAATGCTTTCCCTGGATGGGAATAGAACCCTCGCCCCTTTGATCCAGCAGTCAGGGTCACTAATCACTGAACCACCGAGGCAATCTACTACGCAATAAGCGCTAATTGCTGGACCGAGATCACTTTGTAGAACGCGCGTGCTACGCTGCACTAGCCAGTGAGTGGCCGGGTACAATTGTTCTAACGTTATAAATATTGACAAAAACTAGTTATTGACATTTTAGCCGTTATCGTCCTACTCCAGGGCAAATGCCTCCCTTCCCTCTTTATATTTTTCTCGGTCTAGAGTTTTGTAAATAGTATAGCACTAAAACCTCAAAACTAAACAAATAATTGGGCAAGTGCGAGTCGGACTCGCGCACGAAGGGTTCCGTACTATGGGAACCCCAATAGCCCCATTTCAAGCGTCTATCTGTTGTCGTTATTAATATGGAGCAAAAACCGGCAAATAAATTACGTTTGATGTTTGGGACATCAGAGCTTCTGAGAGCGGGTGGAACACCGGTATTAAAAGTCCTCCAGAAGCTTTTCAACACCGTCGTCCTCGAGGGCATCACGCCAGAAGCATGGAACAGAAGCGTGGTGGTGTTGTTTTTCAAGAAAGGTGACAACACCTTATTGAAGAACTACAGACCCATCTCGCTTCTGAGCCATGTTTATAAGCTGTTTTCAAGGGTCATTACGAATCGTCTCGAGCGCAGGCTTGATGACTTCCAGCCTTCCGAACAAGCCGGTTTCCGAAAGGGCTTTAGCACCATGGACCACATTCATACGCTGCGGCAGGTTATACAGAAGACCGAAGAGTATAACTTGCCACTTTGCTTAGCGTTTGTGGACTATGAGAAAGCCTTTGATTCGGTCGAGACTTGGGCTGTGCTCGAGTCTCTCCAACGATGCCGTGTTGACTATCGGTACATCGAAGTGTTGAAGTGTTTGTATAATAACGCCACTATGTCGGTCCGAGTACAGGAAGAGAGCTCCAAGGCGATCCCTTTAAAAAGAGGCGTAAGACAGGGAGACGTAATCTCTCCGAAACTGTTTACGGCTACTTTGGAAAACGCCTTCAAGCTCCTGGAATGGAAAGGATTCGGCATCAATGTCAATGGCGAATACCTCACTCACCTTCGATTTGCTGACGATATAGTAGTCATGGCAAAATCGATGGAAGAGCTCAGCACGATGCTCGAAAGCCTCAATCGGGTTTCTCAACAGGTGGGTCTTAAGATGAACATGGACAAGACGAAAGTCATGTGTAATTCCCATGTTGTACCCACCCCGATCACTGTTGGGAACTCGGTTCTTGAAGTCGTTGACTCGTACGTCTACCTAGGACAAGTAGTCCAGTTAGGTAGGTCCGACTTCAAGAAAGAGGCCAATCGCCGAATCCAACTCGGCTGGGCAGCGTTCGGAAAATTGCGTAACGTCTTCTCGTCCGACATACCTCAGTGCCTCAAGTCGAAAGTGTTCGATCAGTGTGTGTTGCCAGTGATGACTTATGGCACTGAAACGTGGTCTCTTACTATGGGCCTTATTAATAAGCTCCAAATAGCCCAACGAGCTATGGAGAGGGCTATGCTCGGAGTCTCTCTGCGAGATCGAATCAGGAATGAGGAGATTCGCAGAAGAACCAAAGTTACCGACATAGCCCAGCGGATTGGCAAGTTGAAATGGCAGTGGGCAGGGCACATAGCGCGGAGGACTGATGGCCGATGGGGTCGAAAAGTTCTCGAGTGGAGACCACGTACCGGCAAGCGCAGCGTAGGACGTCCACCCACAAGGTGGACGGATGACCTCATTAAGACCGCAGGATCACGCTGGATGCAAGCCGCTACCAACCGGTCTTATTGGAGATTCATAGGGGAGGCCTATGTCCAGCAGTGGACGTCCTATGGCTGATGGATGGATGGATGGATGGATGGATGTTTGGGAGCCCTTAAATATTAATTTTATTCGGTTTTTAGTATTTGTTGTTATATCGGCAACTGAAATATATCATCTATGAACATATCAGCTGCCTAGCTATCAAGGTTGATGAGATACAGCCTGGTGATAGTCAGACGTACAGACAGACGGGCAGCGGAGTCTTAGTAATAAGGTCCCGTTTTTACCCTTTGGGTACGAAACCCTAAAAAGTGCCATAAATAATTTAACATCTGTTGAACCGTTGCATAGTTCTAACGAATCTGTTGAACCGTTGCATAGTTCTAACGAATCGTAGCAATAAGTTGATGTAAAATCAAATGTTTTAAAATTCTTGCGACAGAAGAGATCTCACGCACGTACACAACTAAGATCAGCTCCGCGGAAAAAATTCAAAACAATTGGATTTCTTAGAGCTACGCGCGGCACAGTTCTACCATTAGACCAGTGACAGTGCAACGAGCCTGGATTCGTGTTAGCAGCTCCTAGGACCCCAGGGATTCGGAGAAAACAGTGAAAATATTTGGACAGATATTCATCAATAAGGTTAGTCCGAACCGAGATCACAGGAGATCGCATTGTCGAGAAACGCTAGTTTGTCACGTCCGACATAGCGCGACCTTCGCCGATACCAAAAACGTCCGGCCGGCACGTTCGCAGAGCTGCACGCACCGACTTGTCTCACGCCACTGGCAGGCGCCTAAGATACCTCCCCCCGCCGAGTCTGACGTCACCCCTCCCCTCTGAACTCTGTTCTAAGGATCAGTAGAGGCGGATCTATTGAGTCGACACACAGAAACTTCAGGACAAAAACACCACAACTACGGCCCCTGAAGTGGTACTGGCGCCGTCTTCTGGTACTGGACTGGACAGCACGCAGAGCATCACCACCGAGTTCTGGCGCGTAAGGCTGTACGAAGAGGAACGCATAACACCAGCGTATATTATATGTTAGTCTAAGTCTAAGTTAATTTACGTCTCACTTTGTTCGTTTCGGTTAATTTGGTAAATTCTATTCTTTTCCTCCACTAATTTATTAGAGTCAATAATTTACTTAGCTATACTTTTAAAATGCTCTCCAACAAAAAAACCGCCCCTTCAACCTCCGCCCCCACCACCGCCCCGAGAGCGAGGACTCTCTCGGTCCGATCGGTGGCATCTTCGCTTCACAAAAGAATTCTCAAGAAAAATATAAAGGCCACCAAGTCGGAGATGACACTGACGCATGTATCCATCGACGAGAGTCCCATTGTGCCGCCTCAAGCTTCCGAGGCCGAACCTAGCGGCTCCCAGTCCCTTGACATTCCGCCGCCGGCGTCACACACAGCCACTGACAGCTCGGCAGTCTCGATTTCTGCCCCAGAGTCGAATTCGGTGTACGTGGCGGCGGTGGACAAGGTTGAGGGCTGGGAGCAGTGCGGGATTTCTCCGCCTAAAGATCTGGAGCTCGACGATGAGGAGTCTGATACCGTGTCTGAGTTGTCCAACTCGACCCGCTCCGCCAGAAGAGTCAGCATGCTGGTTGCACACGGCTCTAAGCGGACGGGGGTCGAGATGGATATGGCTACGAAAGTGGCAAACGAAGCGCTACAGGTAGGAAAGGATGCACTAGAGTCGTCTGCGAAAGTTAAGCGGGAAATAAAGCAAACCGCAATTGAGAGTCTCCAGACGTTATACGAAATCGTCCTTTTCTTAGCGGACTCCAGACACCGTCACATAACAGAAAAGGAGCGCGAGCGGACTAGGCATGCCTTGGAGCTATTGTCAGCGGAAAGGGCACACATCAAAGCGATGACTGCTCTGCAACAAAACCTGCTCCGGGAGGTAGCTTCGGGCTTCGGGCACACAAAAGCGATCTGCCGTGAGAGGGATGAACTCTGCAGTCACTGCGGTAGATCCCACTCCTGGGCTCAATGCAAGGCTAGAAAGGATAACCTGCCGCCGAGATGCAGAAATTGCGCAACCGCGCATCCCAACAGCTCTAATAAGGACTTAGCTCACAATGCTTTCAGCAGCGAATGTCCTGAACGAGTGAAATGGGATGCTATAGCGCGATCTCGAATCTCGTACTGCTGAGGGCACTCTAGAGGTACCAAACTCAATCCCCCAAAGAGTAGCAGTGAAATCAGATTTGCGCTTCATCCAAGCAAACCTGCATCGCTCACAGATCGCAACAGCCGAACTCCTGAAAGTCGCAAAGGAAAGAAACGTTTCAGTCGCCCTAGTCCAAGAGCCGTATGTAGGCAACAAGGGAGTTATAAAACAGTATCCTGGTACCCGCGTCATTCAGTGCAGTTTAGACAGGAAAAAGCCTGTAAAGGCAGCAGTAGTCGTTTTTGGTGACAAGCTGGAAGTAATTCACGACCCCCAGCTTGTTACTGAAACTGAAGCAGCTGTTTTGCTGGCCAACGAAAACCTGAAGCTGGGAGTGATTTCTGTCTACTTGGAGGGAGACCAACAGGTTGAACCGTACCTCAACAGGATAAAGGCTTTTAGAAGATACGAAACCTCAGATACAGGTAAAGTCACTCAGACGTTCTTCCCTGATATCGTAAATGCATATCGGGTGACGCGCGTCACGAAACTGACTCCTTTTCAAGTTCAAGCTTTGACAGGACATGGAGGAATAGCTGAATATCTGTACAGATGCAAGATCAAGAACAGCCCTGGATGCGAGTGCGACCCCGATGTCTCCGAGACGGTCTGGCACATAATCATTGATTGCCCCCGATTCTCGGCCGCACGACATGACCTCGAAATAATGATAGACAGAAATTTAGTGGTCTCGGATCTCCATAATATCTTAGCAGATCCAAAAAGCAGACAACATATTCTGTCTTTCATGGAGAAGTCGTTCAGAATTGCGGCCAAAAGAAACTCTACCCTCCACTCTATCCAACAACACAATCCCGCCGCAACACACCCCGCTACCCTACCATCCATCACTACCATACCATCTCCCACTACCCTACTATCCCCCATTACCTCAACTCTTCAACCCACTTTGACTGACACTTTCACACCGCCCTCTACTCTAACACTTGACCCCATTCAAATACACACTACATACACACAGTCCACCGAAGTCGCACAAAGCGCAATCCCCGTCCGAGATTTACTCCCTAAAAGCGTAGTCATCGACGAAATTCTAGTAAACGCAGAAAAAGGAATTCCGGGGATTCGAATCCGTGGTGTGGCTCTCTTCATGGACAACAATAGAGAAAGATTCGGAATTAGCTTTTGCCAAGTCAGGGCCCATAAACGCGGCCGCTTGTCGCCTGGACTAGCATGTCTACTCAACGGGAGCACCGCCAAAGTAGCAATGAAGCGGAAATCCTACGACGCTATGCCAGTGTGCGAGGCAGGTGGCCACCAATTCCGACTGGTGAGATCGAAAAACAAAACGATTGCACTAGTCGAATGGTCCGCCCAGTCACCTTTCGCGCAGGCCAGTTCACTGCTTGAACATCTCATGAAAGTGGACAGCATTCCCCGGGTGATAAGCGTGGATGCGATGGTGGTTGAACGGTCGAAGGCGGAAGCTGCGGACCGGCTGGGTTGCATTAAAGCCTCGGAATACCATGAGGTTATCGTGTACGAGGACAGAGGTGAAAACCTGAGTTTTCTGAAGCGTCCAAGTAACGATCCTGATAATGCAACAGACAGTTGGGGCCACCCCATTCCAAATTCAGCCATTCAATCTGGTTCTGAAAGAGCAGAGTTAATGGCGGCATCGGAGAGATCCGTTTTCCGTCCAAGCGGCAACGATGGTGCCTTATCGGGTCTCTTCAGTGTCGCAATGCAGAGCTTCTACTAAAATCAAGACTCGAGGAGGCAGAAGCAGCCATATACAATAACGTCACTTCCCAAGTCATCAGAGGGACCATGAAAGGACAGTATATGGCAGCTTACAGCGCAGTAAGTGGTTTTGTGGAGCTGAATGAGAGAGAGACGGAGCGAATAGGAAAACCGAAATACGCGATACCATCGAACGACCCAATTGTAGTCACCGCTAAATGCACCAAGATAATGCTAGACGATAGAATCCTTGAGATGGCTAAAACCATCGAACGGAGCTCAGACGTCGAGGCAGGCTGGGGAAACTGGGCGGTACCAAAGATACAATGGGTCAACGGGGTACCAGGATGTGGCAAGACAACATGGGTGATTAGACACTTTGATGTGGATAGGGACGCTATCATTACAACAACAACAGAGGCAGCAAAAGACCTGAGGGAGAAGTTATCGCACCGAATAGGAGATCTGGTAAAATCCAGAGTGCGAACCATGGCTTCATCTCTCGTCAATGGTTTCGGAAAAGAGAGCTTCAGTCGCCTTTTGGTGGACGAAGCTCTATTGAACCATTTTGGAGCCATAATAATGGCTGCCCGGCTGTCTGGTGCTAGCGAACTTGTCCTCATTGGAGACGTCAATCAGTTGCCTTATATCGACAGAGAAAATCTCTTCGAGATGAGGTACCATCGTCCAACGCTGGTTGCAAATATCACCCAGGAGTTGCTCTGTACACACAGAAACCCAATGGATGTCGCGTATGCGTTGAGGGAAATATACTCAGGTGTATATTCCTCAGCCCCTCGTATTAGGTCTCTTGAGCAGAAAAGGTTCAAGGGGGCCCAAATATCCAAAACCCTCCCTCACACCCTTTTCTTAGTGCATACACAGGAAGAAAAGGAGATCCTCATAAGTCAAGGTTATGGGGGAGGCTCAGGATCACGCACCCTTACCATTCACGAAGCTCAGGGACTAACGTACGAGTCGGTAATCGTTATAAAAACAAAGCCGAAAATGAGACTACACGAGAGCGTCTCACACGCGGTCGTTGCACTATCGCGGCACACTGGGACCTTCATCTATTACGCCGACGACATCGAAAATGATGCCATCAGTCGATTCGTGCGGCGCGCATCGTCTGCGTCATCGGAGACCATCAAGGAATACAACCTGCAGATGGCCGTCAGAGATCGGAACGAGGCGGTGATGAAGGCTTTGGGCCAGGAGAAAGCAACAAAATTGGCATAGGATGTAAAAAATGTGTATTTGTAATTTATAAGAAATAAGCATTGTGTGCATGCCCCGAGCATTCATGCTCGCCATCGAGGGCTCCTTCTTGCGGCGGCATCATGTGGCGGGTCGTTCTCCTCCCTCAAATATGGTCGAGGAGAATGATGGCTGGCACATGTGTCATACTCGTGATCGGGTGCTGCTTGCGGGTCGCCGGTCTGCTCGTGGCATTCACGCAGTGCATTGACTAACTTAGGCTATTTCAAGTACCTACTAACACTCTTTGTATAGTATACCTAAATAATTGTAAATGTTAGTTAACAAAGGGCACAGACCCTGGAGTCTGTGGTTAATAAATTTTAATCTAAAAAAAAAAAAAAAAAAACTTGCTACTAACTCAATTTCACTACGTACCTACGAGTATTCATAATTGAGATTAGGGGGTATTTCCTTAAAAAAAAGGGGGGTATTGCTGTCAGCTATAGAAATCACCTCATTTCTATGTAATGCAACTTGGCGGTTGTGATGTTAGCTACTAGCTGCGGCTTTTCTAATATGCGCTAGGATTGAGCTATCCGCAGCTTATAAGCAAACGTAACAACCGCCAAGTTGTATGATTCGGCCTATAAAATTCCTTAATATTTAAATCCTAACAAGATTGCGAATCGAATCGGTCAAGGAAAAGTCGAGACAAGACTTATGAGGATTCAGTTAAACAGGTGCTAGGTGTAATGTTCGGAGAGCTATTTTGCTTTGCATTAAAATTCTTTATTTCTTATCTATAAAATTCTCGTGTCACAATGTTAGTTACCTTACTCCTCCGAAACGGCTTTACTAATTTTTACCAAATTTTACATGAATATTCAGTAGGTCTGAGAATCGGTTACTATCTAATTTTCATACCCCGAAGTGATAAGGGTTGTTCACCCTTAACAAAACTTAACTAGAAATAATTTATATGGCAAAACAACATTTGCCGGATCAACTAGTTGTTATCATAAATCTTAACTACTAACAATACAATCACAGTCTGATACTCGTACTAGTAGTAACAATATTATTTTTCGCAAAAAATTGCATGACCGACTTCAACCGTGTACAGAATTCGCAAATATCTCGCACGGATCGAAGTAGCATTTTTTACATTATTGTTAATCTATCAAAAACGGCTCAGCCGATTTCAATACAATTTAAATGGGACCAATTTCAAAGTATATGATTTCCAATAAAAAAAGAATTATTGAAATCGAACGACTATGTAAAAAGTTATGCGTGCCGAGCACCTATAAAACAAACAAATATACGCGTCGAATTGAGTACTACCTCCTCCGTTTCGTTAATCAAAAATACAATTTGACACTCAGGCTAAATATCCCTATATCATCATCACTACATAGTATAAAACAAAGTCGCTTCCGCTGTCCCCATGTATGCTTATATCTTTAAAACTACACAACGGATTTTGATGCGGTTTTTTTAATAGATAAAGTGATTCAAGAGGAAGGTTTATATGTATAATATAAACCTGTGCGAAGCCGGGCGGGTCGCTAGTTGTAATTAAAAAAACAATTGTTATAAACTACTACTACCTACTGGTTTTACCATAACGAGTGTAACCGGATAATTTTAATATTCACAACCAACGTCGTCATCACTTGGTCGAACTACGTAATGGGTGTTTCACTAAAGCCGTCCATTTATCAGCAGGGGCTAACTTGATTAAGCTAATTCCTCTGTCAGACAGTAACAGTTGTTAGACTAATTTCTCCAGTTCAGATTAGGGTGGCCAGATGTTTATTTTATTGCCCAGCGAGAAACTGCGATTTGGTTACGGTGTTACATTGTCGATAACAACGTTGTTGATCCTAGTATGTCAAATTGTCTGACATGAAGTCAAATTCAAATTCAAAATTCATTTATTCTATTGACATATTACATGCGCTTAGAAACGTCATCACAAAATAAATATCATTAAAAAAATAATTGAACACGTAGAATTCAATAAAACAAAATAATAGGTACCTACTTAATAAAAAATATCAGCAATAGCATGTAGTCTGTGGATAATCTTGTGCTGTTATTAACTACGCAGAACTATAAAATAAGGTGGAGAAAAAGGCACCTAGCAATATTTGCTCTTCTATCTTGCTATTCGATACGAGTATAATCAGTTTTGTTGTTAAGCGATATGATGCTTGATATCAGAATCGTATTAGTTTTTCAGAGAAAAATAAAAACTAGATATTTAAATATTGTAAGAGCTACTCACATACGAAAGATGATATTTGAATTAATGAGATATTTGATTTTCTTCTATATATTACAGGGTTATTTCTAATCAATTAGCATCCTTTTAGGGGCTTATTCTGTACATCAAAACTAACAACTTTTGTTCTACGACTTTTGTCAAAAATTAAAAAAAAACAAAAACACTATTCCATACATTTTGTCGAGGGTGAACGACATTTTTCTATGGAACAACAACTTTTTTTGAGAATTAATAAAATTCGTAGAACAAAAGTTGTTAATTTTGATGTAAAGAATAAGCTCCTAAAAGGATGCCAATTGATTAGAAATAACCCTGAATATGTGCTGTTAGAAAATTGTCAAATATTTCTGTACACCATGTAACAAAGGCTGTGAAATGCTAAAAATATTATCCTAAAAAGTTAATGTTTGAAATTAGAATTACTTTGTTTTGGAATAGCTTTCGTTACGTTTTTTTTTTGGTTTTATTCTAATATAATTACATTGTGCTATAAGATTAAATCGGACTCATTACTGAAAATTAAATTTGTCAATTACACGGACTAAACTCCTCCATAAAAATAATCATATTTTTTCGGCATCCTTAGAATTTTCCCCAAGAGTAAGTACCGCTGACATGAATATACCTAATTTACCTAGCACACTTAACTTTAACTGGAATAAAACAACTCAATTGAAAGTTTTACAATTTTTTTATTAAATTTACGTCATACACTAAAACTAGCTCTAATTAGCATCTAAAAATATTACCAATTACGATGCGATCTAAGGATTGTTAGATCTGAGATTATGAAAAGATAGGCTTCCAAGGTTTTCTTCGGGTGATGTTCCAGTGGTCCATTTCATAGTCATGTCTGTATCCCGTATCTTGAGTTCAATAAAGTCTTAGTTCTCGCACCAACAGTTGACATTCGCAAAGCTCCCACAATGTCCACCGCGGTACCCTCGCCTTTTGCACTCGCCGTTGCAGTCGGAGTAATAGTCCACCGCGCCCCACACGCAGCTGCCGTGGTGGACATCAGCCACCGCCGTGTTCTCAGGAGAAGACACGATCACCAAGAACGCCACGCACACCAGCAGGAAAAATGAACTGATCTTCACCATTTTGACGATTTGAAGAGGTACTTTATGAATAAGTCAACTGATGCTTCAGAGTTACAATCTGATACTGTAGCCGTTGTCGCCGTACTTCGTATTTATATTAAAAACTTAGTACATGACAAGAATGCAAATTGCTTAAAAATAAGGAAAATACGTCAGTTATTGTAGTGGTCAGAGCGGTTATACTGGACTTCTGTGAGAGTTAACTGGAGTAGTTTTTTGCGCATCTTTGCTGGGATAAATGTGATAAACAGGAAAACTATGCATATTTTATTTAACAGGAAAAATATGCTATATTTTTTGTAGTTACGGATTATTAGATGGTTATTTTCAAAATTACTGATACGAATTTTGAAATATTAAAACGTTTAAGATAAATAATCAGCCAAGTTAGAATCGGACTCGCGCACGGAGGGTTCCGTACTGTATGGGAGCCCCCCTTAAATATTTATTTTATTTAAATATTATTATTTACTATTGAAGTGAATATAAAACTAAATATTCTGTAAAAATTTCAAGCATCTACCTGTTACCATTATTAGTATAGAGCGAACAACTTCTAAAAATTCAGGTTTGTTGTATGGGAGCCCCCCTGAAATATTTATTTTATTTTGTTTTTAGTATTTGTTGTTATAGCGGAAACAGAAATACATCATCTGTGAAAATTTCAGCTGCCTAGCTATCTTGTTTCATGAGATACAGCCCGGTGACAGACAGACAGACAGACGGACATCGAAGTCTTAGTAATAGGGTCCCGTTTTTCCCTTTGGGTACGGAACCCTAAAAAATAACAATTTTGTAAAAACAGACAACAATATTTTTATTAACACAAAAACAATGATTTATCTAGCTAACTATTCGTAAGTTTGTTTTTGGGACCATAAATCCAGAAACACAAATTAATGAAACTTCAGAAACACAGGAAAAGAAATGAAATATAATATAGTTTTTATTAGATAAAATAAGTATCATAGTAGCTTGGAAAGAACATCATTATAAAATATTTTATTCACTCTAAAAGGTATTTGCAAAACTTATAAAACATTTCATAAACTTAACTATATATTACAACTACTATGCTATATGTACAAACCTAAACAAATTAATTAAAAAACCACTTGAGCTAAAAAAATGAGTATGTATAGATGACGGTGAAAACCCTAATCTAAAAGCCCACTATCAGCGGGCACAGTTCCCAAAATGCTGGCCCCATTACCACGTTGGAAATAGATACAGTACCTATTATTATATTCCTGGAAAGTATACACTTCTGTCTTTTGAAGGACGCTCAGACAGGTCAAACCGCAAGACGCATCATGTAGGTAATTAAAGATTAAAATAAATGCAAAATGAAACAACTGCAAAGTACAACACTTACGAGTTCATCTGGATTTGAGATAGCTTTTTTGCAATTTTGTATAGTGCTTGATTTTATTTCGTAACTTTTCACCCAACTACGGTAAGTAGGTAAGTACTATGCAGTACAATTCTTTATTCCATTGATTCAACTAATATTTTTCTCGTAATATTTTCATTACAATAACATTGTTTCAAAATATTAAATTTAAAATTTAAAAACCCCCAACGCAATAAGATCAAACTAAATGATTACACCTCGTCGTTTTTGCGACAAGAACAAACATAAAATGACAAATACCTAGTTGTCAAGTGCGTGTCGATCGAATCAGATATGAGGAGATTTGTAGAAGAACCAAGGTTACCGACATATCCCAGCGGATTGGCAGGTTGAAGTGGCAATGGGCAGAGCACATAGCGCGGAGGACTGATGACCGATGGAGTCGAAAAGTCTTCGAGTGGAGACCACGTACCGGCAAGCGCAGCGTAGGACGTCCACCCACAAGGTGGACGGACGACCTCATTAAGACCGCAGGATCGCGCTGGATGCAAGCCCCTACCAACCGGTCTTATTGAAGATCTTTAGGGGAGGCCTATGTTCAGCAGTGGACGTCCTATGGCTGAAAGGAAGGAAGTGCGTGTCGAGACACGTATATAGGCTTTCGTAGATGGTAAATATGATTATGATGATGATAAAAACAATTAGATGTCATTAGATGGTTGAGTGCTAGAAAAACATATTTAATTGGCTAAGAAAATATGTTTGTGACGTCAATGACTTTTGCAGGTCAGGTATGCATCGTATTTTTTTAAATTTTTCTTTATAACTCAAAAAGCTATAATTCTAGTGCTCAAAATATTCTAAGAAAGTTTTAATGTGGTATATAAACTCAGAAAGTTTGACACTCTTTTTCCAACTTTGGCGACCTATGACTATGATTTTGTGACCTCACAAATGTTAATCGTGACAAAAATATGATTTAAGAAACCTCAAACCCCATTCAATGATAGCCTACATATAGGGATGGGGTTAAAAAAAATTTCATCCCTACTTTCCTTGTATGAGGGCTACCCCGTAAATACACAATTTTGAAAATTTTAAGTATTTAAAATTGAGGTCGGACACAACGAAGTTATAATTGTGCGTCGTTTTACTACTTTAATCAAAACTCAAAAAAAATATTAGTTGTTTCATAGAAAAATATCGTTCACCCAAGACAAAAGTTGTTTGTTTTGGTGTAAATAACCCTGTATTTACAGATGCAATGTACCTCTTCGAATTAATAAAATAACCATGTTTCATTTTTAATCACAAATAAAAGGTTCCAATGGGATAGCCCTAAAGTAAAAATATCACGCGGGGCAAGCCGTGGCCAACAACTAGTAAAAATATAATTCATATTATTTCAAGGTCACCTGGTCTAGAGCATCCTATAGGTGCCGAAAGAGCAATGACCAAGCGCTAAGATAACTGGACAAGAACTGTATAAAAATGTAAATATCCTACTTGAGGGTCTGATTCCACCAAAACCAACAAGAGCAGAGCAATGTAGTCCACAAGTCTACTGAAAATTCTATTTAAGTAGACTTGTGGACTACATGGACTACACAAACCTTTGACTGCCACGGTGGCTCAGTGGTTAGTGACTCTGACTCCTGGGTCAATGAGGCGTGGGTTCGATTCCCACCCAGGGCAAACATTTATGTGATGAACATAGGTGTTTGCTCTAACTAAGAGATATAATCTAAAGCTTTTGGAGATCAGAGTGCATCTTTTAGGTCTGCGTGCTTCATCTTCGACCACAACGTCGCTTACCATCGGACGAGTTGGTAGTCAAGCGCAGTGGTTATTTGCGTTAAAAAAATAACACCTATGTTCATCATTTAGGTATAATCTATAATGGGTTTATTTTTGTGTCGTTTTTTCTTTGGTTACAAATTGGCTAAAGCTCTGTTTTCCTGAGATAGCGGTGTCCGTCATATCGCCTTGATACAACGGTAAATGACGGCACTAGGATTATGCCTATGCAAACAAAACTAAATAACTACGTGGTTTCTTACAGAACCGTCTTTGACACCGTAAAGTGAGAAAAAATATTAACGATAACAAAGATACTATATGACGGCAGTAATGTTACTGCCGTCGTATAACGGCACCACTATACTAGGAAACCAGAGCTTTTCAGGCTACAAGCATCTATCCAGCTTCGCACATCTTCGCTTCGCATCATTTTGGTAGAGTCTGAGCCTAAAGATGTACATACTAATATGTATTTACATCTTATTTTATAACTGGTTTTTCCTGTGCGCAGCGCTGCGTAGATTCCCACAGAGTATTGTGTACAAATGTAAGATAGTATTATTTATTCCTCCCGCGTCTGCGAGCTCGCAATAATGCTAGGTAATTGTTAGGTTTACCAGTTATATGTACTTGTACTGTAACACAACTAACTACTCATTGATAAATTCGTGAAGCAAAAATTTGTTTTTGTGCTACACGCCGTGCCTACTACGAGTTAAATTGCTAGTTACAAATTGATAACACGTTTATGTAATAATTTATTTTATTCGTGCAGTTTGTAGAAGTATTTTAGGGTTCCGTACCCAAAGGGAAAAACGGGACCCTATTACTAAGACTTCGATGTCCGTCTGTCTGTCTGTCCGTCTGTCACCGGGCTGTATCTCATGAACCATGATAGCTAGGCAGCTGAAATTTTCACAGATGATGTATTTCGGTTGCCCCTATAACAACAAATACTAAAAACAAAATAAAATAAATATTTAAGAGGGGCTCCCATACAACAAACCTGATTTTTTTGACGTTTTTCGCTCTATATTAATAATAGTACCAGGTAGATGCTTGAAAGTTTCACAGAATATTTAATTTTATATTCTCTTCAATAATAAATAATAAAATTAAAATAAAATAAATATTTAAGGGGGCTCCCATACAGTACGGAACCCTCCGTGCGCGA
Organism: Hypomecis atomaria; assembly: GCA_964007245.1. Lineage (NCBI taxonomy): Eukaryota > Metazoa > Arthropoda > Insecta > Lepidoptera > Geometridae > Hypomecis > Hypomecis atomaria. The sequence goes on along the minus strand of OZ023287.1, from coordinate 23,706,820 downwards.
GTCTGACTCGTACTTGGCCGATTATTATTTTTTAAATCCAATTCAACGGATTATTGCGATAAGAACAGTTCCTCATACTTATCAGCTTGTTCTTATTTTTGCCAGTATTAAAATTAATTAATTATTTAGCAATGTCCATTGCTAATTAATTAATTAGGCCGGCTTCAGGCTACCTTCAGGAGGCTTAAAAACTCTGACATCAGGGCTAGCTACCAGGCCTGTACGAGCTTACTTACTAATTAAAAATAATTTGGGAAATAACCAATCTCACAATCAATCTCAAAATCGGTCAAGCCGTCTACATTTTTGGTATCGTAGAATTAGACGTCCATACTTACAAAGGAGCAGAATGGATGAGAATTGCTCGAAACCGAAAAATCTGGACTAGACTGGGGGAGGCCTACGCCAAAGAGGCGATAACTACGACTATACAACACAGTGACCTGAAAAGAGAAATCGCATAATATATTGACATCAAAATTTAATTTTGACATGCTCTCATTGACATCTTATAATATCCTTTAAATTTAATTAATACATATTTGGGACATGAGACATAAAGAAAAGTGAAATGTGTGATATTAACAAATAGATACTAATGCAATGTTAGCCGTGGGGTGCCGGCAGAGTAGAATAGCACCCCCCTCTTGTACCAGGTGTCGTAAGAGCCGACTGAGGTACTACGGAACCGACAGATGGCGGTATATCCATCCGAAACAGCGTAGCTCAAGTGCAACAGGGCGGGGATGGGCAGCAGCATCCCCGTCGCGAGAGCTACGCACTGCGATTGCCAACACGCCTGCCCAGCGCGGCAATTACGGGCAAAACCCCCCAAAATGATTAACAAAAATAAGACCAGGCCCCCAGTCCCCGGCAGCTCCGCTATTCCTGGCTCCGGCAGCGGCCATGGTAACGGCGGAGCACGGGGTGCTAAGAATCGCCGGAAGAGATCCGGCTGCCACCCCACCCGACAACTGGCCCTGGCAACATATAACGTGCGCACTATGAGGACTGACGAGAAGATTGCGGAACTGGAAGAAGAGTTGAGTAGGTTGCGATGGGATATTATGGGGTTGTCTGAAGTCCGTAGAGAGGGCGAGGACACGATAACCCTGAAATCCGGCAACCTACTTTACTACCGGGAAGGTGACCAACGGTCCCAAGGTGGTGTCGGCTTTCTCGTTCACAAGTCTCTCGTTAACAACATCATTACCATTGAAAGTGTGTCGAGCAGGGTTGTATACCTAATACTCAGAATATCTAAACGATATTCGTTGAAGGTCATTCAGGTATACGCACCGACCTCGTCACACCCAGATGATGAAGTGGAGGCTATGTATGAGGACGTAAGTCGGGCCATACATACGTCTAAGACCCACTTCACGGTTGTTATGGGAGATTTCAACGCAAAGTTGGGCATAAAAAGCAATGATGAGTTGAGAGTGGGGCAATTTGGATATGGGCAACGGAACCCCAGGGGCCAGAGGCTGGCAGATTTTCTGGAGAAAGAGGGACTCTTCATGATGAACTCTTTCTTTCAGAAGCCACCACACAGGAAATGGACCTGGATGAGCCCCGATGGTTCTACGAGAAATGAGATAGACTTTATCATGACTAGCGAGAAACGGATATTCAACGATGTCTCCGTGATCCACAGGATAAAAACCGGTAGTGATCACAGAATTGTGCGAGGCAAACTGAATATTAACGTTAAACTCGAAAGGTCCCGCCTGATGAAGTCTACGCTCCGACCTACTCATGCTCATATACAAAACCCCGAGAACTTTCAGCTCGAGCTCTCAAATCGCTTTGCTTGCCTGGAGAACTTTGCGTCGGTGGACGAGATCAATAACGGGCTCGTAGAAACTGTCCAAACGGTGGGTTCTAAGTTCTTTAGACCTCGCCGTTCTGATAGACCTCAGAAATTTTCCGATCATACTTTAAATCTCATGGCCGAACGACGCTTGCTAAGACTGCAGTCTTCCGATGATGCAAAGTCATACAGGCGGCTCAATAGACAAATTTCAAAATCAGTGCGGTGCGACATTCGTCTCTTTAATACCAAACATATTAAGGAGACGATAGAGCGGAACAAAGGCTCCAAAGTGTTCGCAAGGCATTTGTCTATTGGGCAAAGCCAGTTGACAAAGCTGAAGAGAGAAGATGGCAGTACAGCGTCGACCAAGGCAGAGGTATTGGAGGAGATCGAAAAGTTCTACGGACAGCTATACGCCTCGGTAGCAAAGCCTGTAAACAGCGCGGCTAAAGACCCAAGAGCCAAGCTGACCCGACACTTCACCGAAGACATCCCGGACATCAGCCTGTACGAGATTAGAATGGCCCTGAACCAACTTAAGAACAACAAGGCGCCGGGTGACGACGGAATCACTTCAGAGCTTCTGAAAGCGGGTGGTAAACCGGTACTTAAAGTCCTTCAGAAGCTTTTCAACACCGTCGTCCTCGAGGGCATAACGCCAGAAGCATGGAACAGAAGCGTGGTGGTGCTATTCTTTAAAAAAGGTGACAACACCTTATTGAAGAATTACAGACCCGTCTCGCTCCTGAGCCATGTTTATAAGTTGTTTTCAAGAGTCATTACGAATCGTCTCGAACGCAGGCTTGATGACTTCCAGCCTTCCGAACAAGCCGGATTCCGAAAAGGCTTTAGTACCATGGACCACATACATACGCTGCGGCAGGTTATACAGAAAACTGAGGAGTATAACCAGCCACTCTGCTTAGCGTTTGTGGACTATGAGAAAGCCTTTGATTCGGTCGAGACATGGGCTGTGCTTGAGTCTCTTCAACGATGCCGTATTGACTATCGGTATATCGAAGTGTTGAAGTGTTTGTATAATAACGCCACTATGTCGGTCCGAGTACAGGAAGAGAGCTCCAAGGCGATCCCTTTGAAGAGAGGCGTAAGACAGGGAGATGTTATATCTCCGAAACTGTTTACTGCTACTCTGGAGAACGCCTTTAAGCTCCTGGAATGGAAAGGATTCGGCATCAACATCAATGGCGAATACCTCACTCACCTTCGGTTTGCCGACGATATCGTAGTCATGGCAAAGTCGATGGAGGAACTCAGTACGATGCTCCAAGGCCTCAATCGAGTATCTCAACAGGTGGGTCTTAAAATGAACATGGACAAGACAAAGGTCATGTGTAATTCCCATGTTGTACCCACCCCTATTTCAGTTGGGAACTCGGTTCTTAAAGTCGTTGACTCGTACGTCTACCTAGGACAAGTGGTCCAGTTAGGTAGGTCCGACTTCAAGAAAGAGGCCAATCGCCGAATCCAACTCGGCTGGGCAGCGTTCGGAAAATTGCGTAACGTCTTCTCGTCCGACATACCTCAGTGCCTCAAGTCGAAAGTTTTCGACCAGTGTGTGTTGCCAGTGATGACTTACGGCACAGAAACGTGGTCTCTCACTATGGGCCTTATTAGTAAGCTTCAAGTAGCCCAACGAGCCATGGAGAGGGCTATGCTCGGAGTTTCTCTGCGCGATCGAATCAGAAATGAGGAGATCCGTAGAAGAACCAAGGTTACCGACATAGCCCAGCGGATTGGCAGGTTGAAGTGGCAATGGGCAGGGCACATAGCGCGGAGGACTGATGACCGATGGGGTCGAAAAGTCCTCGAGTGGAGACCACGTACCGGCAAGCGCAGCGTAGGACGTCCACCCACAAGGTGGACGGACGACCTCATTAAGACCGCAGGATCGCGCTGGATGCAAGCCGCTACCACCCGGTCTTATTGGAGATCTTTAGGGGAGGCCTATGTTCAGCAGTGGACGTCCTATGGCTGAAAGGAAGGAAGGAAGGAAGGAATGCAATGTAATAATAATCTTGTAGTTGAATAAAGGCTTTTTTACTTTTACCGTTTTACTTTACTTACAAAGGAATCCAATTAAGGAAGGAATTAATCCACCAACCCGCACTGGGCCAGCGTGGTAGATATGGCCCAATCACCCTTCGTGGGTAGGCCTAAGTCCTGCTATGGACTATTAAAAAGGCTGTTACAGTACAGTACTTACAAAGGAATACTTAGACTCTAAGTATTCCTGAGTATAAGTTTTCTCTAAGTCTTAGCGAAACTATAAATGTTGATCTCATAAACTAGAAATTGTTTTACTTTTTAACAGATATCTGATCTCTGCTAGCTAAAAATTGAATAGATAAGTCTCAATGAATATCAAAAGCCTTTTGACCCACTGGCAAAAAGTGCCTACATAATAAAAGAATCAAACTGTCAAGTCATAAAAACTACAGTCCAATAAACACTAAAAGCAAATACTATAAGAAAACTTTGACTCCTGAGTCATCCACCTTTCTTAATTACCGCTTTTCGCCCCATTTTCGGGGGAAAACTTTTTAACGCCGCCGCTCGAAAAACAATGGACGCTCTTTAGGCGCCTGCTTGACAACTTAACAAGTTCAATTCAATATTCCCGTTGAACAGTTTAAGCTTACCAGGGGAGCAACACTCGTAGGTGTAATTGAGTACCGAGCCAGGATTAATTGAGGCAGAAATGTATCGGGAGTGCAGAAACTGCGCACACTACGCAGGCGCGTAGCGTGCTGACATCGCAGTGGCACTGTGTCTGACGCACCGGCCGCCCGCCCTGTCCCGATCTTCCCGGAACCGGCAAACTACGCGATACCAACCTCCTTGAATTCTTAACAACCTCGTTCGTTCCATCACGTACTGGCCGCCTATAAAAAAACAAAACTTTGATATTGAAAACAGTGGAACAAAAGACGTTGTGTTTCCCCGCCTTTTCTGTTATGGATTTATTAATCGTGTTACAAAGTTAAACGAGTGTTGATTATATTAATTAGGCAGTTTTAAAGTGAATTAACTGAACCGAACTTGATTAAGTTGGTTTCAAGGTGCTGGTGTTAGACTAAGTTGAAGAGTACATAATGTTTGAAGTGTTAATGTTGTTTTAGCAAGATGTTGAACGTTTCAGCCGTGAAATTACCTAGACTAGGTAAGTTAGCACTTTATTTGAATACTTAATAACGTCTTACTCCGTAGCGTAGTAAGGAGGTATGAAAGGTATAAGCAGTAAAAAAAGATCACTGCGGTTGCGTTGCGGGCATAACATTTATCAACTCAAATAAAGTCGTTTTATATGACTATGTATCTGAAAACTAATACATGTATGTTTAATGCAAGGTACCTTTTTACTATACTTAAGTATCTAATGAGAAAATTATGCGAACGTTAACATGGTGTTTTTAAAACGAGTAAGGTGTCGCGATGACAACGTATATGACGTTTTAACATAGTATACAGAGCAACTTACGTATTTGTAATTTTAAGAAAATAATTTTATGCCCTGCGGCGCGTTCTCCATGTACTTTGCGTATTCCACCTCTTTGATTATACTTATTACCTCTTTGATTATGTGTTATGGTGCAACCTGCTTTTCTAGATACCAATCTCCCCTCAAGGTAATCATGTATTGGTATGAGCTACGGTTTTCCCTTTGCCAAAAAACATTCATTGATAGCCTTATAATTTTAGTCCGCTTATCAATACTGCCAATAATTTAGGTACTATTATTGATTACAACGTTTTTATGAATATTTGGCGACTTCCTCAATCAATCTAATGATGTTAATAAATTCCCTTTGTTCTTAGTTCCTCTTAAAAAAGCAAAAGATACTTAAATAATTTTATTATTCTAAGTAAGTTCGTATAGGCCGGGTGGCTAGCCCTGGTGTCAGAGTTTTTAGGCCGCCTGAAGGCCTCTGACATGGCTAAACGGTTGAAACAACCGGGGCCTACAATTTAACGTGTCATCTGAGCCACGGTAGCGCTCAGTTGGAAAATGCCACCCGCGGTCATCCATCCAAGTACTGACCGTGCGGAACGTTGCTTAATTTCGGTGATCGCTGACAATCACCTAGTCAAACTACGCTACGAGCGCTAATTTACATTTTATTTAAGTATATTGAGGTTGTGTGGAAGTCTTACACGGTTCATTTCTGATACAAGCCTGATGAGATGTGAAAACATAATTTTCCATAAGAGGCTTTTCGAACAGACTTATCTAGGATGCTTCAAAAAATGTGAACAAAATCCTTACCTTGAAGAGTAAACCACGCACTGGTAATGTATTCAGTGTTGCTGTTGTACATCAGGAGACCAGGCCACCTTTTTGCCACTTTACATCCAATAAAACCATACTTAATTGATACCACAAAGAGGAACAAAAGAAACAGAATAAACAAAGACAGAAGAAAGTTATACATGGCGGTTTTCTCGCAAATATGGATTTCAGACAACAGCATGAACGTTGGCACAAAAGTAAATAAAATACAATGTATTACACAGAAAAACGTGAACTCTTCGGCTGCTTAACCCGGCGAGGATGAGAAGGGGTCATAACGAACTTGTATTTAAAAATCATACAAAATAATTTTGATATATTTAAACAAATTGGATATCTACATCACACGCATTAGAACCAAGCGTTTCGAGTCCACATTTCTCATACGAACAGCCAGAATGTGGAACGCTTTGCCTGAGTCTGTCTTCCCGCTAAAGTACAAAGGTGTCTTCAAATCCCGAGTAAATAGGTATCTTCTAGGTAAGCGTGTTACATCCTAGACCGCAAATCTGCTTAACATCAGGCAGTGTGTAGTCAAACGCAAACCTATACGTAATAAAATAAAAAACTATTAAATGTAACTAGTATAGTGAAAAACCTGTAAAAAAGTAGCCACTTAGGCTGTTGTTTTACAGGTTTCATTATAAAAAGTATCCATTTATTGAATACAGGGTTATTTCAAATCAATAAGCATCCTTGCAGGGGCTTATTCTGTACCTACATCAAAACGAACAACTTTTGTTCTACGACTTTTATTAATTCTCAAAAACAAAAGTTGTTGTTACATAGAAAAATATCGTTCACACGCGACCAAATGTATGGAATAGCTGATTTTTTGGTTGAGTTCTGACAGAAGTCGCAGAACAAAAGTTGTTTGTTTTGATTTACAGATTAAGCCCCTGAATGGATGGTACGAGTAATTGATTAGAAATAGCCCTGTATAAGTTCAACTAACAAAAACTCTAGTTTCGCGATAAAATGTAAATAGTAAAATGTCATACTCGTAAAACCGACAAATCTATATTTTGATCTTATTATTTTGTACCAAATCCTCGCCGGGTTAAATAAAACCGGCCAAGTGCGAGTCGGACTCGCGCACCGAGGGCAAACCTGCAAGGTTTACAAAGTTCGTTCATTACGACAAAAAAAGTAATAAGTTTATATTTATTAAAAAATATATATTTTGTAATGTAACTAAAAATATAAGGTTTTCGGAATTTTTCTTTTATGTGTGCTATAAAACGTTGCTTCATGCCAAATATCAAGATTCTAGGTCGACTGGAAGTACCCTTTAGGTTTTGATTCCCTTGCGAGTACTTGCAAGTGTCGAAAATTTGCGGCATAAACGGCTGTATCTTTTGATTGCGTTGGCTTAGAAGTTTGATTTTTTCACAGCTTCAAGGGACAGTAGACCTGAGTAATTGATATAAATTTCAGCTTCATACCTCCACGCGTTCCTGAGAAAAAGGGTCTTGACAGACGGACGGACGGACAGACGGACAACAAAGTGATCCTATAAGGGTTCCGTTTTTTCCTTTTGAGGTACGGAACCCTAAAAACACGTTGTATGTAGAAGTGAAACGCGAGAAGTATTTCGATTAAATAAACGAAAACATTCAAATCAATCCTCGATCCGCGGAAGATCAAGAAGCAGGATCTCGGAAAGAAGTTAATCTTATCCGAGACAGTCGTAATCGTGATTGAATTGTCAATCGGAACGTACCGTTTTGTCGACTTTAGCCGAAATAGTACGGTTAGAAGTTTTATCGCTTTTCCGATAATGACGTTTAACCGAAAACGTTAACCATCTATCGCAATAAAATTCACAGCGAAATATTAAGTTCTTTGTCAGTGACAGAAAAATACAGATTATTTAATATTTCAAATAGAAATAATTAATAAATCCTATTTATCACTACATACCTAGTATTTTAAAACAAAGTCGCTTCCCGCTGTCTATCCCCATGTATGCTTATATCTTTAAAACTACGTAACGGATTTTGATGCAGTTTTTTAAATAGATAGATTGATTCAAGAGAAAGGTATTTTTATATGCCTGTGCGAAACCGGGGCGGGTCGCTAGTTACGTATTTTACAAATGCGAAAGTTTGTATGTATAGATGGTTTGTACCTCTTTCTCGCAAAAACTACTGAACGGATTGAGATGAATATTTGCAATAGTAATTTTTATACATCGAAATAACACATAAGTCATATACATAATTGATAACGTAATTGCGTGAAACGAAATTCGCCGGGTCAGCTAGTAAGCAATAAATAAATATTAGGGGACATCTTACACACGGTCTCTGACCCCAAAGCAAAGCTTGTGATGTGGCTGCCAGATACTGATATACTACATATACATATTTTTAAATACATACTTATACAGATAGTACCTAAATAACACCCAAACACAGAGCAAACACCTTTGTTTGCCCTGGGTGGGGATCGAACCCACGCCTCTTTGATCCAGAAGTAAGAGTCACTAACCACTGAGCAGACGAGGCAGTCAAATTATCATGATCAGTCGGAGGACGTCCATAGCTAGACATATGTCATGTAACTCTACCCTCTTAGTTTCCAAAGACAAGACTGATTTTCTTGATTAGTTCTTCAGCCCACATAGATCTCCTACGCTGCGCTTGTCGGGTCGTGAACTCACTTACAGAGGTCTCTTGGATTTTTTGATTAGTTCTTCAGCCCACATAGATCTCCTACGCTGCGCTTGTCGGGTCGTGGTTTCACTTACATAGGACTCTTCCAGACCCGGATTTAAGATTAATGAGAATTTATCGTCTTTTGGATTATTAAATTACAAAAAAAAATAATTCGCCTGTTACCAAACACATTATTTACTTTAGAGTAAAAAGTTATTCACTGTTTTGTCTTTGTCTTTCTTTGACAATTTGATCTCACTTGTAAAAGACAGAACACGGACTATCTTCTTATTGTATGTCGTATCTTATTGTGTGTATTCTTGCTGTGTATAGTCGGTATACACCAACTAATACAACAGAGCTGGGCTTAAAAATAATGTAAACAAAAACCTTTCTCTTTACTTTTGTTTTTTTTTTTTTTCAATTACCTGTAAGAGAAATTTTCTTCCATTTTCTGAAAATTTTTGCCGTAAATCCGTCTCGCAAACATTTCAGAGACAGTATGTCTGACAGAGTAACATATACCTACTGATGTATCTAAAAATATGTCAAGTACGAGTCGGACTCGCGCACGAAGGGTTCCGTACTGTTTGGGAGCCCCCCTAAATATTTATTTTATTTAAATTATTTTTTATTACAGTAAGCATGCAACTAAATGTTCTGTGAATATTTCAAGCATCTACCTGTTACCATTATTAATATCGACCGAAAAACGGCTAAAAATTCAGGTTTGTTGCATGGGAGCCCCCCTTAAATATAATTTTTAGTATTTGTTGTTATAGCGGCAACAAAAATACATCATCTGTGAAAATTTCAGATTTCTAGCTATAACGGTTCATGAGATACAGCCTAGTGACAGACAGACAGACGGACAGCGGAGTCTTAGTAATAGGGTCCCGTTTTTCCCCTTTGATACGGAACCCTAAAAAGTAAACGAAACAGTCTTCTTTACGCAGAAAAATATTTTTTTGTGAAAAAATATCCGTGTACATGTTTTGATATTGATATTTGTATTCTATTTCATGTTTTTATAGGGTTACGTTTGCGTCTAATGCTTAAGTACAAATATTTTATTATTTTTCTCGTCATCATTCATACACGAGTAAGATAAGATTAGATATTTATTGCCATTGAACTTTAAAAATGATATTATACTCACTGCTAGACATAGGCTTCTCATACGTATTTCAATAACCAAGTATTTCCTGTGTTTTATATAGCTATAGACTGAACTAACTTCCTGGCAGCTGTGGTGTAAGTTACTAACTGCGCGATACCCAATTTAGTAGCTCAAATAATTAATAACTTTCGGCTTAGGTTTTGCGGAACTTTAAAGCTAACTTTTAAGAAGTTGATTCGGACTGTTCATCAGGTCTCCTGTCCACTTCCAATCTAGAAAAGCAGCTGAAGATCTTTTTCCCCCCATTAGAGAAGAGCCTTTTTCACCCCATTAGTCATTTCATGCGATGTAGCCATAGGAACTGAATATAACAGTTATTAAAAGAAAACCGCATCAAAGCCTAGTGAGAAATGGGGAAATGCATATTCTCAAATAGTGTACTGTTGAAAGTGAAAATACAAATCTCAGTTATAAGAGAAGTTTCAATGAGAGTAAGAAGCACGCGAAAACATGTCAGGGCCTTTCAATGTGAAGATGGAGCAGAAATAGGTACTTTAGTGACAGTCTGATCTCGTGATACATAAATACCTACGTGTGTGTACAAAGTACCTATTTATATGTAACTCTGTATTCGTTGATTAAACAAAGTATTAGCAAGATTTATTTTATTTTTATTTTATTTATTAGGCTTCACATTGATAACTGCATCAAAAAAAAACATCAATTACTTATATACTAACTTATACTTAATGCGTCATCTTTCTAAGGAAGCACCACATGCAATAATTATACAAAGTAGCAAAAATATTTATAAGCTAACTTAAAATTACAGTTGTACAAATTATAAGATATTATTAGTTAAATTATTAATTGTGTGCTGTAAGAAGAGTTAGAGAACAGGGTTGGCACTTTCTGCCATAATTCAGTTTAAGTTAATTTTGAACTTCCTTACTGTGTCTCCAAAAACATCGAAGAAAATATGTTTCTGGTATTTATTTATTAGTCTACTTAGTCTGGGGACAGGTGAATTTGAACCTAGCACGGTTCTGCGAAACACTGGGGCAAATGGCGTTATTGGCATGCGAGGATATCTGAATGGAATTCTAAATTTAAATTTCATTAGTAGGCTTGGACAGTCTATGTAGTTGTGGATTAGATTATAAAGAAAGGTAATGTCTAGTTTATCGCGACGATCTGATAGCGTTGACATATTAAAATGAGCTAGTCTCTTTTTATAAGATTTTAATACCTTTGCCTTCCTTGAAGAGTAAGCCAAATGCCACAAGAATCGTTTTTGTACTCTTTCAAGTCTTAGAGAATGTACTGCGTAATGTGGTCTCCAGACTGGACAACAATATTCGAGTACACTACGGACTAGGCAGTTGTAGAGTAGAATCTTGGTGCTAGGTCTATGAAACTCTTTTGTATTTCGAATTAAAAATCCTAACATTTTCGAGGCTTTTTTAGCAATATTATCTATGTGGGGAATAAAAGTCAGTTTTTCATCGAACGTGACACCTAAGTCCTTTATGGATTTAACAGATTTTAAAATAGATGAACCAATTTTGTAGTTGACCTTGATGTTGGAAACTTTCCTACTAAACGTTATTTGATAACACTTCTCGGTATTTAACGTCATTCCATTCAATTGACACCAGTCATTTAAACTATTTAGATCAGCTTGCAGTTTGTGACAATCCTGAACTGTATCTATTACTTTTAAAATTTTAAGGTCGTCAGCAAACATAAAAGGCGTGCAGTGGGTTAAACAATTTGGAAGATCATTTATCAGATAATTAAATAAGATTGGAGCAAAATGAGATCCTTGAGGAACTCCTGAATTTATTATTGATATAGTTAAAGATATAGTTAAAGTCAGTTTTAAGCTGCCTGAAGGCTTCTGATATGGCAATACGATTAAAACAACCGGATCCTACAATTTTGCGTGTCATCCGAGCCAAGCAGCGCTCAGTTGTAAATGCCACCCGCGGTCACCCATCCAAACACTGACCGTGATGAACGTTGCTTAACTTTGATGTTCGCCAAGGAACACCTATTCAAACTACGCTATGAGCGCTACATCCCAATCCAGTAACATCGGAACAAAAATTCATTCATTAACACATTGAGAACCTCCTCCCTTTTAAGAAGTCGATGAAAAATACGGAAAACACGCGGAAAATACAGCTCTCTATATACCTGACACATTTTTAATTGCTTATATTTTTATGCACTGGGACGTTGTACGGGTTTTAATCACGTTTAACTGGTTATGTTAATACGTTTTAACCGGTTGACGGACTAGTTTTTGTTGATTTAATGTTAAATTGTAGTTTTTCCTACGAATGTCGCACTGGGTACGTTATTGTGAGTCATCATAGTAAATTAAAGGCTTAAGCTACATGAGTTACGAGATCAGGGATCTAGCGGGGATTAAATTTCACAGGAAACTTTCTGGGTAAAACTTAAACTTTACGTAACACCAATAAAAGACACACAAAACACAAAAAATCTTACTAATCACTACATAGTATAATATACCTAATTAAAAACCCCCGACACAAAAATATTTGACAACAAACTTTCAATTGACAACCATTTTGGGCACATTTTGTAGAATTTCGGTTTTTCCATCCCCACTTTGACCCACCACAACTCTTAAACGGCTCAATCGATTTCTATAAAACATAGCTAAGAACACTCTCGATTAAGTCTCCTTTCATCTAAAAAAAACTAAACTGAAATCGGTTCAGTGGTTCGGGCGCTATGATGCCACAGACAGACAGACAGACAGACACACAGACAAACAGACACGTCAAACTTATAACACCCCTCTTTTTCGTCGGGGGTTAATAAAACAAAGTCTCTTCCCGCTGTCTGTCCCTATTATACCTTTAAAACTACGCAACGGATATTGATGCGGTTTTTTAATAGAAAGAAGGAAGAGGAAGGTTTAAATGTAGGTATAATACACTTGTGCGAAGCCGGAGCGGGTTGCTAGTATTTATTTTAAATCTGAAAGTTTATCTGTTGGTTTGTTCCTCTTTCAGGCAGCAACGGAGCAACGCATTGACTTGATTTTTGTCATGGACATAGTTTGAAAGAAGGAAAGTGACATGGGCTACTTTTTATCCCGAAAAATAAAAGGTTCCTATGCGATAGCACAAAAATGTACATACCTACTACGAGTATTTACATTTTTGTGTCTTGTACAACGCACCGGGTGAAGAAAAAACATTCCTGTATATTACTGTGATATGAACGAATAATTTCGTTTTAAATAAATCAAATAACTGGTCAAAACAACGTTTAACCAAATGTTGTTGTACCAGTTAATATAACAAATGTTATGATGCAATCGCTGACTCGACGAAATTTTTTAAAGTTAACTCAATAAATTTTTGTCTTTGTTTTTACATATAACAATTATTTTTAGCAAAAAAAATGGCAAAACTTAACTAGGTACCTACTTCAACCGTACACAAAATTCAAATAGTTCGATCGAACCGATGTATACAATTTTACATTATTGTTGATTTTTCATAAACAGCTCCGTAGTCGATAAAATTTAAATGGGACCACCTTGAAAGTATACCCATTCAAACAAAAAAAAAAACGGTTCACAACGGGCGAAAAGTACGATGATCACACTGCATACACACACACTCACACTCTAATACATGCAGACGAACGTAGTACCTCCTTCTTTTTGGAAGTCATAATGTAACACTTCAAGCTCAGGCACTATGAATGGGCGATAGAGTGTGGCATTCATAGCTGAGCGCTGCCGTGGTTCCGATGACGTTATCCATGTCAAAGGCAATCAGGCGGCTTTAAAACTCTGACACCAGGGCTTGCCAACCGGTCTCTACAAACTTATTTTATCAGGCACTAAATGTGAATACGATATGTCTTGAAACATGATGTTGCTACTCGTTGCTGACACGTGTAGATACTCTTCCAGAATTATTTAAATAAAGTAGGTTAGTTTTACGCTTTCCCAAAAAAGCTTTCGGAGATCTTATTTCCTATTACGCAGTTTTCGTAGATCTTCTACTAATAAAAATATATCCTCGTCGTCTTTGAAGCTCTTTAAGGGTACTTAAATTATCTATTATGAATTTATGTTAAGTAGGCTCTACAACAAGTAGGCTTAGTACGTACTTAGTTTATCTTAAAGCATCGTTAACCGTTATGAAAATAAGTATTTTTGTCTAAAAATGTATCATATTGTTTTGTATTTTTGGGGTCACTTCAGGTGTAGACTTTATCTTTGATCTTGAAATGTGGAGATTTAATCTGTCTGTATCCGTAAATCAAACAATTAAACATTGACAAAATACATTGACATCACGTAGCTAAATACAAAGTACTTAAAATTTACTAATAAATATTCTATTTGGAGCGAAATAAAATTTACGCGATATGCGCATCAAAATTTTCATTTTTTATAAAACCAAGTCGCGATTTTACTTATAACAAAGATTTACTTATAACAAAAAGACACCAAGTACAATATATTGGAATGCAGTCTCAAAGCAGGAAGCTATTCATGCATGCGCTTATAAAGATTGATTATGGGTACTAAAAAGAATTCTTCGACAAGACGTTTTACTTTTATTTCATTCAAATTCCAGTTAAGGTCTCTAGTTTGTGACGGAAGGGATTTTATTCAATTTGCTTCTGAAGCTTCCCTCTACTATATGGGACGACATAAAAAAGTTATTTGTAACAAAATCGAAATATAGCTAACATTAGATTGACCTTCGGTTAGGTAATATTAGAAACTAGTGACCCGCCCTGGCTTTGCACAGGTGTTTTATACATATAACCAACACCTTGAATCACTCTACCTATTAAAAAAACCGCATCAAAATCTGTTACGTAGTTTTAAAGATATAAGCATACATAGGGACAGACAACGGGAAGGGACTTTGTTTTATACTATGTAGTGATAGTGATTCTGACATTCTGACATTACAAAATGACAGGAAAACCGGCGTCTATTTTAATGATAATAATAACAAAAAATTGTTGATCCCTATTAAAAAAATATATTTGAATTGCATAAAATTTTTACAAAAGCAATTTACTCGCATTTTTTATAATATTACATCATGGCTATTAGTTTAAAGCCCTAATAGTTCATATTTTATTGCTGTAGTAAACTAAAATTTAAATTCGACACATGTACGTTGACTGTAGAGTAATGTAATAATAATATATTGGTTAGAGTTGCCTATGAATATTGAACACTCAAGCCTACATAAAATAACTTTGAAGCACGTGTCGCAAATTGTGTTCGATTTCAAAACACTATTTGTTATATTACATTGTCGTGCCATTTACTTTATACCTATGTTATGAGAGGCGTATGTAAATGGGCAAAACTTTTGATTTCATAGTAATACAACAATATATATACATAGGTAGATATAAAGCCATGTTTTTACTGAGCAACAATTGTTTATAAACACTGTATCAGAAGCAAAATCTACGTGATTCCGAAACAATAAATAATGTTTCAGAGACAATTATTTTGTTTCTGTAAACACTAGGTACATGTTTATCGGTATGTTTCGGTGCTCCCGTCGTAATGTTTCAGAAACTGTGTATCCGAAACAATGTTGCTCAGTGAATACATAGAATAATGATTGGTGAGGTCAGTCCACTGATTTTCTTATTAATTTATTGCTTTGATTTTGTGTTATCTTTTCTTCGAATAAAATTATTTTAAGCAGCTGAGATTAAAAAGTGTGAGAATCTTTTGGCTCGGAATGATTAAAATGATGTTTTTTGTTACATTACGATGGAAATGTATTCAAAATATTATAATTATACTAACTCACTAATAAATTTAAACATTACAGATCACCTTTTAACTTTTTAGTGGACTAAAATAGAGTTATTTTAGAAAAGAAAAACTGTAAAATACATCGTCTCATAAAAAAAATTTGCTATAAAATTTTTGAGGTAGGAACACTGTTCTATTTTATGTTGCATTTTCCCGTCGCGCATCGTTGCCTTTTCGATTTTCATTTTTGCATTGTTGCGTGCATGACGTGAATGCTGCGGGTAACTTTATCCGGTTTAGTAAATATCTCTTTTTAATGACGCTTTGTTGGATGAAAAATATCAAAGGATGATACATTTCTATAGTACATTGTTCACCGAGAGGAGAAAGTGACCGATTACCGTCGAGGGTGTCGTTTGAAGTCCGAGCCGTAGGCGAGGGCTTTAAAACACCCGAGATCGGGAATCGCACTTTCTCTCGAGTGATACATAGTGCTTTATACTACACCTACGAGGAAAATAAAAAACTAAATCTTTACTAATTGAAATTTATATTGAAATTGTTGCAGTTAGTGAAGCTTAATGTAACACTTGAAAATGGCGCCAATGGCGTCTGCAATTTTCACATGTTCTTTTTTCAAATTGTTTGACACCATCCAACACACAGCTAGTGGCCAGTGTCATTTTGCGAACTTGGAGATAAAAACTCACTGTAAAAACTTTTTGGCTTTTGATATTTAGGTTACCAGCGCATAGTCTTACCCAAAATTAAAAAAGAAAAACCACATAAGAAATGGATTTTCATACACTTTTCTCTCCCGCTCAGATGCGTTTTCTCCCCGCATATTTGTTCGATATGCAATGGCGTACTTTCTACCGTAAATTTGATAAAGTATCAAGGTACTTTCCGAGCAGGTGTAGTATAAAGGTATATTAACAAATAATCAGCCAAGTGAGAGTCGAACTCGCACCCGAAGGGTTTCGTACCGTATGGAAGCCCCTTGTAATATATTTTATTTTAATTTATCTATTTATTTTTGAAAGGAATATAAACCTAATATTCTGTAAATATTTCAAGCATCTTCCTGTATTCGTTATTAATATTGAGCAAAAAAAAAAACACTGTACTTGTATGGGATAAATATAAATATTAAAAAAATATATTTATTTAATATAAATATTTAAATTTTTATTTTATTTTAATATAACTATTTATTTTTATAGTGCATATTTAATCTAATATTCTGTGATTATTTCAAGCATCTACCTGTCACCGATCGAAAAACAGCAAAAAAATCAGGTTTGTTGTATGCGAAATTTAATATTTTCAACATTAAAAAAAAAAAACATTTTTTTTCTGTTTTTTGTAATTGTTGTTCTAGCGGCAACAGAAATACGTTGTTTTTCAACGTTCTAGCTATCACGGTTCATAAGAGACAGCCTGGTGACAGCGGGGTCTTAGTAATAGTTTTACCCCTTGGGTACGGAACCTTTAAAAAGCGTGGTGGCCTAGTGGTAGTAACGATCGCCATATAACCAGAAGGTTGGTTTAAACCTGCTTGATTTTTGATCGTAATTACGGATTTTCACACGACAGACTTTTTGGAGAAAACAACGTGAGGCACTGAGAGATCTGGATAGTCCGTAAGAAATTTGGTGGCATATGTGAATCGATCAACCCGACTCTGTGTTAATTCAGTATCAATGTGGTTGATATGGCCCAACCGCCTTTCGTAGGTAGGCCTATGTTTTGATGTGGCCTATTATAAGTCTGGTACAGTACGGTAGCGGTCATATGATAATATTAATAATTTTCTGCGCCCATTTTTAGCCCCCGTCTCAAAAATCTCCCAACTGTGTGATCACTTTTGATGCGCTTAATAATTTCTTTCTATTTGAAAGATATGGTGATCAATAGCTCCTATTTACAATTAGTGTTTTATTTTGAGCAAATATCTACAGAGCCAAACCGAGCATTTTGGCATCGCGCGACGTTGTAGTCGGCTTGCAATCGCCTTACGACTAACTAAAAAGCCTGCCCACGAAGCTTGGACAGGATTTTGGCTTGGACACGTATTTTGCACGATTGTGACTCTATAGTTATTTTCCCGAAGGAATTTTAGCTATTTTTAAATAAAATGGTATTTTTCATCGTACCTATTTTCATTTTGCATTTGAGCGTCGTTGCATATCTCTACGTAACGTGAACGCTACATGATGAGACTTTGTCCCCAAAAGATGACAACATTTCCAAGGCATACTAACAGGTTATGCCATATTTTAGTGAGGTTATAAATTTTGTGTACCGAGTGGAAAGCTTGATTACTTTCAGTTTACGGTTCGTGGCGCTCGTCGTGCGCGTCATGCTACTTAGTTTACTAGAGTGCTAGTGGTTAGATAGAGCACATATTATGTATATTGTAGTTCGTGTGGATATTTTGCCTCGTAAATTAATTCGTAAAGTAAGTCATTCAAATATACAACTCAATACGATTTATATTGCTTGTTATTCGTATCATCGCCAGCCTGTGCAGACCTGTCGCTAAATACGAAAGATTAGAAGAATTTTTATATGAAAAACCGGATACACTCACGATAATATTTGAAACGGCCGAGCCGCTATGCGCCCGACCAGTTTCGAAGTAGTTAGTACTTCTTCATCAGGGAATACGCGCGCCCCCGATGACGGACGCCCGCACACTGGTCGGGCGCATGTAGGCTCGGCCGTTTCAAATATTATCGTGAGTGTATCCGGTTCTTCATATAAAAATTTAATAATGAATCCTCACGCTAGTTTCAATGAAGAGATTAGAAGAAGTTTAATTAACTAGCTCGAACTGTTTAATTGATTATATCCATTCATGTCGCTTAGTAAAACAACACTGTAGGTAGAGCAGACTCCCGCTACGACCGCTTTACTGTGTAGCTTAGGATTTCACTAAAACATCAATTGAAAATTTAGAAATATCCATCCATCCATCATAAGGACGTCCACTGCTGGACATAGGCCTCCCCTATGTATCTCCAATAAGACCGGTTGGAAGCGGCTTGCATCCAGCGCGATCCTTCGATCTTAATGAGGTCATCCGTCTACCTTACGTCTTATAAATATACACAAATAAAATTGTATTTCCAGTTACAGTTCCTATATAGGACGATGTTTTATAAAATAACAACTTACATACCAAGTAGAGCTTATCAAAAGTTTCTAGGCTGCTTGTTAAATAAATAACTAACTTTGCTTCATGTATCAAAGCACCAGCATCTTATTACTATTTTCATGTATTTACCTAGCTATACCTCCATTTACGCTGAGTTCTCATATCCCAAGTAAACATAATAAAGCACTTCCCTGGCCATACGGTAAGACAAATTGTCTCACGACGTCAATATATTCGTTTTTTACGCCCGTTCTGGGAATTCGTTAGAAATGTTGAACAACACAAGTGGTAAGAGCGGTTTAGGTTTATTTCAACGCCTCTTAATGCTATCACCTCTTAAAATACCTTAAACCTACAAATCTAGTTTTTTTTAGGGAAAAAATAACGTCTTTTTTTTAATTTTTACTGCGAGCAAAACTCAGTGGCTATTTGGTAGTAGATAATCCCATCTCTGCATACCTAATGTCAAATTATTACCGAAAAATCGGCCAAGTGCTATTCGGACTCGCGTACGAAGGGTTCTGTACCGTGTGGGAGCCCCATTTTTATTTCCGTTATTAATAGCGAGCAAAAATCTCCTAAAAATCACGATTGTTGTATGGGAGCCCCCCTTAAATAATTATGGTATTCTATTTTTAGTATTTGTTGCTATAGGGGCAACACAAATACATCATCTGTGAAAAGCTGCCTAGCTATCATGGTTCATGAGATGTACAACCCGGTGCTGTCACCGGGTTGTATCCAGACGGACATCGAAGTCACAGTAATAGAGTCCCATTTTTACCCTTTGGGTACGAAACCCTAAAAAGAAAAGAAGGAAAAAATGTAGGTAATGCCAACTTAAGTAAGCTGTATTACGTAAGCTACCGAACACATAGAAAGTCTACCTATAGTACCTTCCTTTAACATGCCTAAATAGCTTCTCTAAAGGAAGCTGTATAAGGAATATTATCCTTTGTTTACTTTAGAAACAAATTAGGTTACAGGCGAAGCAAACCATTGTAAAGTTTGAACAATATCAACTTCATGGATTTCAAACACCAATCAAAGAATTTCAGTAAAACAAAGAGAGAGGAAATTCTAATTGTTTCATTATTCAAATTAAGCTTTTAGAAGTGCGGTACACGTGTTAAACTATTTCACAATTTTGAAATCAAAGAGAGAACTGAAAGCTGTGTACTGAAAAAACATACTGCCACCAAAAACTTTTTTGTATTTTTGGCAACAAAATCTTTTTAAGTTATTTATATAGATCAGATCACGAGTAAAAGTTGTTATTTCGTGCCCAAAATATGATTAAACCTAAAACTTTGTTACTGATATCTCATAAGAACAGTAAAAATAATTATTTTATAATATGATTGCATGACGATACCCATGACGTCTCTGAGAATAAAACCCTTCACGGAACAGCATTGCGCTCTGAACTGTTTTCACTTTGGGATATCAAGACCTTAAAAAGCCTCCAGTTATAGTACTCAGAAATTATTTTGTGAACATTCCCCTTTTTATGTACCGAACTAATGTAAGTGTTACCTACTGTGCCATAGTACTCGTAGTTATTAAATTAATTAAATTAGAGTTTGGAACACAGTAATCTTTACCACAGGAATGATATCAGTAACAGTATTCCGTCTTCATACAAACGGGCGGAAAGCGAATCATACCTACGCGCCTCGGAGTTTGGTATGCTCTTAGCATGCTAGTCAGTCGCGGCGCGTCGTATTGACGAACGAACATGTGGATTTGTAACCAGTAAGCGTGCGATTTATCTCTTTAGGGTTCCTCGTTTTACTCCGAAACCCTAAAAACGTCAAAAAACCCAATATGTATTTTTATTGAACGTTTCTTTTTTCATTTACAACGAATTGATTTTTTGAAATGAAAATAATAATTTTAAATCATAATAGATAGAAACTAAAAAGAAACTCAAGTAGGTAAAGAGTACTGTACTGTACCAGCCTTTTTGATAGTCCACTGCAGGACGTAGGTCTACCCACGAAGGGTGATTGGCTATTATCCACCACGCTGACCCAGTGCGGGTTGGTGGATGCACATACGCCATCGAATTTCATCTACGGACGTATGCAGGTTGCCTCACGATGTTTTCCTTCACTGAAAAGCCAGTGGTGTGAAATTCCGTACATAAATTCCAACGAAGTCATTGGTACGGGACCGGGATTTGAACCCACCACCTCACGATTGGAAGGCGATTGTCATTACCACTAGACCACCACGTCTTATTTATATATTACGGCTTAGGTAAAGAGTAAGTAGATGAAATTAAAATACTGAAGGCGGGCAGCCCTAGCGCAGGTTCTGCGTGGCCACTTGGCGCTGTAGGTATATATTTCAGAGACAAGTACGAGTCACAATACTGTTAGATACCATAACCGTGTTTTATTAAGTCGGGGGACAGACCGAACTGTTCAGGAGTGAAATCATGCCGGTCTGTCCCCCGATGATCAACCGGGGTACAGACAAGATTTTTTTCTTCCCTTCTGTCCCCAGGGAGACAGATCTGAGGTATAGACTGGAGTAATCCGTCCTTACTCACTACTTCTTCTCGTTTGAATAACTAGCAAAGGTGTCGTACTTCCCAGTTAGACTTTGCAAAAGAGCCATACCACTACAAGCCACCCTACAGTTCCCACGGTCACGATAGAGGCACTAATCGGCCGATCCGCCGGACCGATTACCAGCCGGAGCAGGCCGCGCTAATCCCGTCCTAGCATGATTGGTTTGATTCGATATCATGGTGAATTAGACAGTCGCCGCAGTCCGTCGCGTTATATCAGCCATTTAGTGGCCCCCAATGAAAATGTAATTGATTTCCCCGCTGCTACTAAATGATAGAGCCTATTGATTGTTGCTCGGCAAATTGTTTGACTGCGGCATCACTGTCAATTTTATGTGACTTATTTTTCCACTAGGTAGAAATTATCAATTGGGGTACTTATTATGTTATTAATATCTTTTTTAAAACATATCTTTATTAACCAAGAAGAGAAGAAAATCACAACGATTTAACTAATTTCATAGAACGTAAGTATACAGTTATTTCTCAAACATGTTGGACAGCGAACCTTAAACTAGAGTCTAGGCTTGTATCTTGGGTTCCGAGTGCGTCATTTCCAAAATGAAAATAATAATATTGTACTATACTGTTATGCCCACTGTCAAAGAATGATTGGGCCACACCCACCACGCTAGACCAGTGTAGTTCAATGGATTTATATAAATTATTATGTACGCCATATTATTCCTTCCTCGGGTGTAGTGTGGCCTTACTATGTCGTCTTTCGCCGAAAAATAAGTGGTATGTAAATATACACGAACATAAATTGAAAATACCTCTTTGAAACTGGACTGGGTTTGAACCAAAGTCAACCCAATAACGTCTCAAGCGTCTAAACGAGCATTTTTCCAGTAGACCATGATGGCTTCTCTTATGTTTGCTATGATATGATAACACACATCAAACATTTAAGAATTTGACTAAACTGCAGATGTGAAAAAATCACATACAAAAAAAAATATCAATAATATTATAGAAAAATTGCAATGGATCGATCACTTAACATTTTCTTGTGATAAATGGTTCAAATCTTTAAACTCTCAGAACCCAACAATTTAATAATGATAATATTTACTTTGCTAATACCATTACAGTTTCATATTCATTTCTGATGAATCGCCCTTGAGCCTTTTTGAATGCCCCTTTTCGCTCCGCTCCAAACAATGCGGAGCGAATGGGGGTCTTCAAAAAGAGTCATCGGCGATTCGCCCCGCGGGCCGAACAGCTTGCGGGGCGAAACGACGCAATACTCTTTAAATTAGCCAAACAACTCATTCATGAAATTAGAAATTATTACCAATAAATCGCCCTCTCAATTGGATTTATTACAAAACGCCTCTCATCGATTTCAAACTTGCCAATTTACTCGCATATACCCAGTATAATAATAATCGTCATGTATCAAGTAATTGTTCAATCATCGACACGTGAATTCTACGCAGCCTCACCACAAAACAACCAATTTTCAAGCTTGGATTAATTCAGATATTCTCAGAACAAAAGCTAATTTGTTCGATTCAATACTTGGATGTAAAGACGAGTAACCGCAGGCTACGGCGAGATATCGACCGTTTGACGGGACCCGAATCAATTTGAGGGAATATTCGGCTAGATTTTCATTACCGATAGGGTGTACATTTTGACAAGGCCTTATAAAATTAAGTATTAGGTAAAGTCGACTGGCTCGTATTTCTAGACAGCGTTTATTCATCCAGTATTTGAAGATTGTATTCTAACTTATTAATGTGGTAAGTTATACAGTGTTATTTCTAATCAATTAGCATCCTTTTAGGGGCTTATTCTGTACATCAAAACTAACAACTTTTGTTCTGCGACTTTTGTCAAAACTCAAAAAAAAAATTTGTTGTTCCATAGAAAAATATCGTTCACCCGCGACAAAATGTTATGGAACAGCTGTTTTTTTTTTTTTGAGTTCTGACAAAAGTCGCAGAACAAATGTTGTTAGTTTGGAATTACAGAATAAGCTCCTAGAAGGATGCTAGTTGATTAAAAATAACCCTGTATATAGGTACTCGAATTTACTAGAACTAAGTATTTGGTTTGGTTGGCTTGCTAGTATTCTTGACAGCGTTTATACATCTAGTTTTCGAAGATTGTATTTTAAACTGATTCAAGTATAAGATTGTTAAATCTAACACAATTTTGCAGTTTCTAGCAATATTTGTTCAATAACTGCTTACAAATTTCATTTGGACACTGGTTGATGCATATCACTACATAGTATAAAACAAAGTCGCTTCCCGCTGCCCCATGTCCCCATGTATGCTTATATCTTTAAAACTACTCAACGGATTTTGGTGCGTTTTTTTAGTAGTTAGAATGATTCAAGAGGAAGGTTTAAATGTATAATACATCTGTGCAAAACCGGGGCGGGTCGCTAGTTGTGAAATAAAATTAGATAGGTACTTATTTGACTGAAGAGATAGTGTACTAGTTTATATTTCATTAGGTACCAAGCTGCTTGGAAACAAGACGTCTGAAACTGATTCAAAAGGAATTTATGGATTATAGTATCAACAGCGTAGAATGTCCACATGAAAACTAGATAGAAAATAGTAGGTACAAGCCGCTTTCTTTTACTTGAGATCTATAAAGTGATGATGAAATTTTTGCAAATGACGTGCTCTACAGTCAGTCAGTCACGTGCATCTGCCAAGTACGAGTCGGACTCGCGCACGAAGGGTTCCGTACTGTATGGGAGTGGTTCGAGCGCTATGATGCCACAGACAGACAGACAGACAAACAGACACGTCAAACTTATAACACCCACTTACACCCCTCTTTTGCGTCGGGGGTTAAAAATCGAGCGAAAAACGGCTAAAAATTGAGGTTTGTTGTATGGGAGCCCCCCTTAAATATTATTTTTATTCTATTTTTAGTATTTATGGTTATAGCGACAGCAAAAATACATCATTTTTGAAAATTTCAGCTTTCTAGCTATAACGGTTCATGATATACAACCTGGAGACAGATACACAGACGGACAGATGGACAGCGGAGTCATAGTAATAGGGTCCCGTTTTTACCCTTTGGGAACGGAACCCTAAAAAATAGTAATTAGGAAATCAATATAGTAATTTCGTAGGTAGGTAAATGGTTGTCTTTATGTACCGTAGCAGCAACAACATGATCATTCAGAAACCTAGCGTGTTTCTCGTCTGGCATTCACATATAGCCCGATTACACAAACAAGACTATGCATGATTTAGTAAATAAATTAAGTCTCTCGGGTCTGACACTAATCACTTGTTTGTATAGAGCTGCTTCACTAGCATTCATTACGTCAGGTCATGCAACCCAGCTAGACCTTTGACTTCATTTATTTAACAAATTCTCACAGCATTTATAATTCAGAATCGTCTCCACGACGTCCACGGGTTGTTATAGACCTGCCCTATAAATTTTCAAAGGGATCGTTTGGAATCCTGTGCTATATCAAAGTCAAAGTCAAATCATTCATTGCAACATATGAAATTTACATGCGGTTCTTAATTAGCATGTTTTGCATAGTTATACATATGACGCTAATAAGGGTATGGCAATTTTATTATTCGTATGATTCGTATTGAAACGATTTATTATTATGTTTTCTAGATTATCGTTGAAAATTCGTCTAATGTGTAATAACATTTGGATAATAGAATAATTTTTAGTTGTTTTATAAAACAGTTTTCCTTTTCGATATCTTTTAGATTATTTGGCAGTTTACTAAATATTTTTATAGCCACAGAATGCGGACCGGAGCTATGCATTGTTAAGTTGGACTTTGATCCCACGAGTTTATGTCTGTATTGTGATCTAATTTTGAGCGATTTATCAGACGCTTTAATATAGTCAGGGTGCTTTTTGACAAATTTACATATTTCGAATATATAGATAGACACCAGGGACATAATTTCAAGTTGTACAAAATACGGCTATATATTATGTGTTCCATTGAATGTGTACCTAGTTATAGAGTCATTTTGCTCCATCCATCCATCGATCAGCCATAAGAAGTCCACTGCGTAACATATGCCTCCCCTATAGATCTCCAATAAGACCGGTTGGTAGCGGCTTGCATCCAGCGCGATCCTGCGGTTAACAAGGTCATCCCTCCACCTTGTGGGTGGACGTCCTACGCTGCGCTTGCCGGTATGTGGTCTCCACTCGAGAACTTTTCGATCCCATCGGTCATCAAGCCTTCGCGCTATGTGACCTGCCCATTGCCACTTCAACTTGCCCATCCGCTGGACTGTGTCATTTGTCTACTGTTTTTAATGATTATTCTTTAAAACAGCAATTAAACTACCAATAAGCACAGATCCGTTCGTGTCTGGAAAACTACTGCCATCTTTGGAATGGCTCGGCTAAGTGTCAGCTCAAGGCCTTGGAATCGGTGGACCGGCGTGCTGTTCGGCTTATAGGTGATGAAAAATTAATTGCAAAAAAACTTCACAGCCTGGAGCATCGCCGTAAGGTTGCGAGTCTGTCTATTTTCTGTAGGATTTATTTCGGAGAGTGTGCAACTCAGCTACACGACCTTATCCTACCATCCCCTTTTTACTACATTACAAGTAGAAAGACGCCACATTCCCACCCTACACTGTCGATTTTCCTTCGATACGTACGAAGCGGTTTGACTCAACATTTCTGGTTCATACCGCCAGGGAATGGAACAGTCTTTCTGCTATTCTGTTTCCAAAGAGATATTATCTAAAGCTTTTCTAGATCAGAGTAAATGGGTATCTTTTACTACTTTATCTTCGATTACGCCGTCGCTTACCATCACAGAAAAAAAAATTAAGCTACATACTTATTTGTTTTTTTGTTTTGTTGTATAAATTATAGTGTTCGTCATTTATCTAAGTATCCTTCTCCAACAACATGCAAATAGCTTTTTTACATACTCGACAGCATTTTTTGATCACTCAACTTTTAAAGTTATAATTCATTATTAAAATATTGATTGATAGCACTGGTCAACAGTGGTTCTGTTGCCCTGGATGTAAAAGTGGCTTTGAGTAGCTCTATGCCCACCATTCACGAAACTATGGATGATTTTGATAGATTGGCTCTATTTTTTTAAATCTTCATTTTATTTTTTTATAGTCCACAAGAAACATAACAAGTAGTTAAATATATTTTTAATTTAAAAGATAGGTGTATGTTTTCATACTTAGTTAATAAAAACTCCTTTGGTAGCTCCTTTGCTACGAGTATACTGTCTTAGGGGAAAATCTCATTTTAAAGACCAGCCGTAATTTGCCCTCATGTGACGATTCCATCCACCTTGATAACTTTCTTTCATCTCTTTTAGATTCTGCATCCGTTCTCCCTGTTCCACACTATAATTACCCCAGATTTTCAGGAAATATATTCACTTGAAGGAAATCAATCTTTACAAATATAAAATAAGTTAAAATCATGAAAGACAGAGCCATTTCAGTACTTTCATGAATATATTCAGAAACTGTGGACTTGAAAACACAATTAAATACACAATTCCGCAGAGATATCCAGGGCAACATAAAATCTTTTTTTTGTATACCTGTCTAATTTTCTGTTGTGTACCTACCGACAGAGTTTCCATTTACATTACTTACCGCTCATTTTAGGTATTTGTAATATTTTAAGTTGTAATTTTACCAAATTTACAATAAGTAAAAAGTTATTGTTTGTTAATCCACTTAACTTCAAAGCCATGAACAAAATAACTTCTCATAAACTAGGTTAATGTTAATAAAGCAAACGAAAAGTTGTCGGGATCAGAATCAAACTTACTTTCAAAGTTCAATTCAGTTCGCAAATTTAAGGGATGTCCCTTGAAATTCAATCAGCGAGTACTGGCTGTTAGCACTGTACACGGGTACAACGAGAAAAGAAAAAAGAGGAGGCAGTCACAGCTTTTTAAGGTTCCGTACCCAAAAGAACGAGACCCTTTTACTAAGACTCCGCTGTCCGTCTGTCTGTCTGTCCGTCTGTCTGTTCTTCTGTCTGTCCGTCTGTCTATCCGTTTGTCTGTTCGTCTGTTTGTTCGTTTGTCTGTCTGTCCGTCTGTCTGTCCGTCTGTTCGTCTGTCTGTCACCAGGCTTTATCTCATAAACGGTGATAGCTAGAACGTTGAAATTTTTACATATGACGTTTTGTTGTTTTCTGTTGCCGCTACAAATAACACAATAATAAAAAAAAAAAAACGGGCCCAATACAACAAACCTGAATTTATTACCGTTTTTCACTCGATATTAATGACGGTGACAAGTAGATGCTTGAAATATTCACAGAATATTCAGTTAAATATTAATTTCAAAAATAAATAGTTAAATTAAAATAAAATTATATTTATAAAGGGGGGTTTCCATACGGTACGGAACCCTTCGTATGCGAGTCCGATTCAGACTTGGGCGATTATTTACCTATGTAATTTGTCATTTTGCCGCCCACACTTTCGTCATAATAATATGTTCTCGTTGTCATATTTCTTTGGAAAATTCATCAATTGCATTGAGAAAACCCCAAAAATAATATTAAGTTTTAAGGTGACTGAGAGCGCTTATTTATTTATTTTATTTACACAACATTTATCTAAGGAAATAGACTGCTGAAATCACACATCCATAATACATAAGTGGCTGATGCATGTCGATGCTCTTTAAGTTATCTATAGCGGCCATTTTGAGTTCTCTCAGCCATACACCCTATTTTGTAGGTTTTTAGTCTATATTTATGTCTATGCACGGGCACGAGTATCGTTGGTAGGTATTCGTTCCACGGTCGTCATTTTAAAAATGTTTGACGAGAAAAAAGATTCGTCGGCTGTCACGTCTCTATAGTTCGTTAGCAGTGAATGCAATCGGCTGTATCGCTGAATTGCTTCGTTTTATCTGGAGTGACGAGGTTTCGGAGCTATGTAGAGCATCCGAAAACATCTTGTTTTAAAAACACGGCAGATTTCTTTCTTCTGTTTTCCTGTGTATGGAAATATTCTATCAGATTTGAGTGTCCTGAAATGTTAACACTTGTCTAATACGAGTAGTCGTGGTAATTTACTAATATTGTATGTTGTATCATGTAAAACCTAATGTACTGAGCTTTATCTATCTTTTTTAGCCTCACAAGTAAGCAATTATTTAGAGATAATTATGCTAGTGTTTACTTTGCTCAACGCATAAGCATTGCCATTCAGCGTGGCAATGCAGCCAGCATGCTGGGCTCGCTGCCAACTGGCAGTGGGTGCGAGCATTTGTATTATCTTTAGACCTTCAAGGATGATCCAATGCTTTTTATGGAGGAGTTGTGTAGGTAGTTTTAGCATATAAGGTAGTATATTGTATTTTGTTGTTATTATGATGGTCATGTGCAATATGCTAAAAGCAAGCCTTCTGTAAACTTGAACGAGATATTTTAGTGATTTCCCACCACACCTAATTTTTTAAGAATTTAATTTTGTTCATACTGCTCAATATTATTAAGTTTAGAATCGATCAATAATAATTATTTTTCGCAAAAAATAGCACGACCGACATCACCCGTGTACAGAATTCGCGAATATTTTGCACGGATCGATGTAGCATTTTCCACATTATTGTTGATTTATTAAAAACAGCTCAGCCGATTTCGATAAAACTTAAATGAGACCAATTTCGAAGTATACTCTATCCAATAAAAAAGAATTATTGAAATCGGACTACTCGGAAAAAAGTTATGCGTGGTTATACATAAAAAACAATAAAAATACGCGTCAAATTGAGTACCTCATCCGGTGGTTCGTCGGTCAAAAAAATGATGTTCACAAGACATATATTTTGCTAATTCTCACATCGATATCTTCTTCTTCATTTTCTGGTCGCAAGCTGAGTTAGATGAGAAAGAACAGCGGCAGAGAAAGCTATAGAAGACGATGATGACGATTTACGAAGTGAAAAAAAAGTAGGTAAGAACACATAAACAACTGAAACACATAAAGCTATAATCCAAGCCGATTTTCCTGGTTTTTCGTAGTCAGCCGCCGGGACCACTTGGCTTTTTTGAGGTTTCCCGTTGCCCGCTCGTATGTCTTCGATTAGTTTAAGAACTTTGGCCGCCGGATCAGAGGATCATTGTCTTTTACATCGACTTATACCCATCTCCGCCAATTGTTTGTTTTTGTGTATCAAGAAAGGAATGGTTTAGATTACGAACCGTAACGCTTTTTGTGAAACTCAGACACAATGCGATTAGAGGGAAACCAAGACTTTTGATTTATTCATTATTATACGCCATTTTGATGTTTGGTTGAGATTTGATCTGAAACACGAGAGAAACTGACCAAGCCGTCTTCGAGAACACTTATCGGTCGTCGTAAATATTGTTAGTTTTATTCCTATAGTGTAAGGTATATTTTTCTTTGCATAAATGAACTGTCAAATGTTACCTATTAAAATGACTCCACTGTAGTAAATATATTTAACAGCATGTGAAGAAATATTACGTGCTATGGTGTGGGCTATGCTGGGTGTTTCTCTGCGAGACTGAATCTGAAATGAGAAGATCCGCGAGCGAACCAAAGCTACCGACATTGTCCAGCGGATTAGAAAATTAAAGTAGCTGTGGGTAGGGCGTATAGTTCGAAGAAGGGGTAGCCGATAGGGCCGTGGACCGTTCTTAAATTGAGACCACGGACTAGCAAACGCAGCGTAGGACGTCCACCGATCAGATGAACTGACGATATAATAAAGAACGCAGGAACGCACTAGATGCAGGCCGCTTCCAACTGGCCTTATTGGAAATCCATAGGGGAGGTCTATGTCCAGCAGTGGACGTCCTACGGCTGATGAATGGAAGAAATGTTTACAAGTTTTCGTTACAATTCGATTCTTTGTGTCTTAATTTGCTACACTAAAGTAAAATTTCGTTTTCAAGACTGTGTTTCAAATAAGTATATTTATCACTTATTGACGGTTTTTATACTTAACGAAAAATATTAATAGATACTTGTTTGCGCCTAAATCTAATTCAAATTAATTTCTGGTGCATTCCTGCAAAATGTCTGTTAGTAAAAGAAATAATTACAAGGTTTATTTTGCTGGTATAATTGCGTGCGGTATATATAATTAACGAAGTGGCAATATGAAGGACACATGGTTTTTCAAAGGAATAACCAATGGGTCCGTAAAGTTTTTGAATGCAAATTACTTATCTACCTACAAGCGCGTCGCAGCTGATGCAGTAAATGGATCTTTACGACTTGATCAATACAAAAACACTCTAGATGCAAGCCGTTTTCAATAGGTCTTATTGGAGCTCCATAAAATAACCGTATTCATCAGAAAACGCCCTAAGGCTGATTCGATACAATATAACACGTGAAAGTATTATGAATTGGGTTAACAATAATAAAATCTACTAGTGAATCTAGATAAAACTAAATTAAATTTTAATTTTCCACAAAAAAAGATAAATAATATTTCAATTCAATATCAAAATACAACCATAGAACAAGTAAATGAGAAAAGGTTTCTAGGACTGATCGTTGGCTGTCACGGTAATTAAAAAACCACACCTCAGAAGAAATTATAGAAACCGTACCAAAATAGCGAGAGATATACATCACTTTCTCCCACTTTAAATGTGAAATGTAAAAGGTGTTAGAAAAAGATGCACAAACGCCCGAACTAACGTCATTTCAAAGGGTTTCACAAACTAGCATGGAGCTATCTCGGCTGTCCAAAAAGGTAAATAGTAGAAAGGTAAAATGATCAGAGATTTGAACCTTCTGCTGGAACCAGAGGGTTCAAATTTCCGATTATATCGCAAAAGACAAAGTGGAACCAAATTTTAACCATTTTGACTTGGGATTTTCACTCTCGCGTATGCTGTATAACCAGGTATGAATACAGCTGTAACGTAGTTTTTATTTGAGTAAAATTTAGCAATACTTCTATTACTTGTCATTCTTCTGAGAGCTACACTGATCATGTAAGTAATAATCGGATAAGTACGAGTCGGACTCGCGCAAGGAGGGTTCCGTACTGTATGGGAGCCCCCCTTAAATATTTATTTTATTTTAATTTTATTATTTATTTTTGAAGTGAATATAAAACTAAATATTCCTTGAAAATTTCAAGCATCTACCTGTTATCATTATTAAAATAGAGCGAAAAACGTCAAAAAAATCAGGTTTGTTGTATGGGAGCCCTTAAATATTTATTTTATTTTCTTTTTAGTATTTGTTGTTATAGCGGCAACAGAAATACATCATCTGTTAAAATTTAAGCTGCCTAGCTATCATGGTTCATGAGATACAGCACGGTGACAGACGGACAGACAGACGGACAGACGGACACCGAAGTCTTAGTAATAGGGTCCCGTTTTTACCCTAAAAAAAGTAGTAGGCTTTTTATGTACTCAAGCTATCAACAAAATGAGTGTCACAAAAAGCAGCGATATGTATTTTTGAAGCGTGTCTTTTTGTAAAGCAGCATTTAGAATATTTGATAAAAAAAAAAAAGTTACACGGACACAACGTACAACACACAACGCACAGCCTATTATGTATCTTCTTAAGGCTCTAAAACGATTTTTTATGACAAAAGTATTTATCTCGGACCAAATGAAAAAATAAAGACAGAATGTTGTGAACAAACAAGTGAAGCTGGCAAAACTACGCCTCACCGTGTACAGACACAATTACACACACATACACGTACAACGAAACTACGCCTTGGTTTGTCAGTCGAACTATGGCGGCGCCACACCGACGCGCTCACCACATGTATAGCAAACTGACCTCACTTGTCTGTGTTCACGACTTTCTATCTTGTTTTTTTTTTTTTGGTCTGAGGTATCAATGTAATGTGCACTAAATTATTCAATCGATTTACCAGATGTTAAAATAAAATATATGACCATACCAAACAAAATATATGACATGTAATAAGTTCAAGTTTAAGTTAACGAAACTTTAACTCGACAAATGCTATTATACAATTGACGAATTCCTAAAAGACAAAAATCTCGACATTTCACATAAATCAAAATTTTGAATTAATGAAATTACATTTCATAATAATTGACATTTCTTTTAACAAAATCTAACTACAAAGTGGATGATAATTGCATTAACCACGCATAATATTGTATGCCCAAGTGTGGTATATAACTGTTGATACTCTTATAAAATCTTGACCACCATATATTTAACACAGCCGACAATAAACGTTCTTGATGATTTTACTATGGAAATTAACGTGGTTTTCACACATTTTAAACGATATAAAACGGGACTCAGTGCATTGCGAGACGGCTCCGCGTGCTAGCACTCGCCAACTTGAGAAAGGTCGCCGAACGCGATCGAAACTACAGTCGTGTTATGACTATACGAACACGTGAGTGAGTCCCGTTTTATATCGTTTAAAATGTTCTTGATGATGATAAAAACTACTTACAATGAAATAAATGGAACATACTACAGACTCTGGCAGAAAGGATTGAACTACCCATCAAGTAGCGCTCCAGTTCCCGCCACTCGAACCTGCGGGATCACTTACAGTTTTCGTGGTTTCCGGAAATTTCGCGAATTCCTTCCACTGCCAGTCTCTGATTAGTTTAAGAAGTTTGACCGCGGGATCAGAGGAGATCAGTCCGTTATACTTTGTCCAATTTGTTTGTTTGATATAATATTCCGACTTTTGTTTGTATTTCGGTGGTTGAGTATTAGATTGGGTTTTGTTTCGCGTCTGAGCTTTTGCTAGAATATTGCGTAAGAATTTTCGACACGTGTAGATAGTGATCTGGGAAAATGTGCTTTATCTTATTTGGTTTTATTGGAATACCTATTTCGTATTACATAAGATAGCAACTATTGTTAAACTATTATGTTAGTTTTTCAGCCAGAATAACTAATTACATAGTACCTTTGTATACTTTTAGTAACATTATAGGATAGAAAATAATCTGTCTTTTTGTTATGCAGTAGAAAAGTTGGAGCTAAAAAGTACAGTTGCAGTTCCATTGTGCATTTATATTATTCTGCACTTACGCAAAAGGCGTCTTATTCCATTTTATTACAAACAAGCTGTATGTATTTATTTACATAAGGGAACAAAATCCTCGATATTATGCAATTTTTTTTTCAGGGCCAAAGTGTACTTATTAACTACAACAAAACTACACTACTACTACATAAAAAGCATTGGATCATCCACAGACCTTTGAAGGTCTAAAGATAATCCAAATGCCATTTGGCAGCGTGCTCAGCATGCTGGCTGCATTGCCACGCTGAATGGCAATGCTCAATTATTCTAGATATAAATATTAACTGAAATGTTATTTAAGTTTTGATAACATTTTTAAAAAGACATTTTAAAGATATTTTATTGGCAATTAAAAAATAAATATAGCCTGGAGACAGACAGACAGACGGATAGACAGACAGCGGAGTCTTAGTACCTAATAGGGTCTCGTTTTTATCCTTTGGGTACGGAACCCTAAAAAGTTTCAACTCCTGGTTATGACTTTTTATATTTTTTAGAAAATTAAAATTGCCCTCCAAGAAAATTCAGAGAAATAGGAAAAGTCTTGATTACACTGAAAGTTTATCGGCAAAAGGATTTTTGTCGACCAGGTAGTTCCGTGTCGTAATTAAGAAGTCAACTCAACTCCTGACACCTCAATCAAAGTTGGATAATCGGATCAGCCCAGGGTTTGGTCTTATAAACTATTTAGATTAACTAAAAGTACATCTCGTTGAGTCGTTAAGAGACTTAAGAATAGACATACATTACTTGATCATAATTATGCAATTACAAGTCAAAATGTTGTTATAGACGTATACCATATAATTGTGGCATACTTCCCGATGCCCCATTACTTATATTTTCTTATTATATTATACCTAACTTAAATCTATTCTATACTAAACTTACATTAATAACTAAACAAAATAAAGTTAATGATAATAAACTAAAATACTTAATAAAACTTGGCATTGAAATAACAATATCACTACATAGTATAAAACAAAGTCGCTTCCCGCTGTCTGTCCCCATGTATGCTTATATCTTTAAAACTACGCAACGGATTTTGATGCGTTTTTTAGTAGATAGAGTGTTTCAAGAGAATGGTTTATATATATAATACACCTGTGCAAAGCTGGGGCGGGTCGCTAGTTATTGTACTCAAATCTACAATGTAAGTTACCTTCCGACATAATAAATGTCGGGTCGCGGTCGTCGCTTGTAACCTTTGCACGGCTTCGACGGCGCACACAACGCGCAGCGACTACCCTCAGTTAAAAAAAACTACGACAACTGAGACAGTTCGTAATTCTTTGTCTTGCAACCGGCAATCTTTTACAATATTATGTTTTACAATCGATGTAAAAGATCGTTCTTTCCGCCGTTTTATATTTTTATTTGTTAACAGTGAGCTTTCCTAAGATATAGACATTATTTATTTGGAAGTATGTGATTGCCTGGATTCCCGAATATCATAACAAGGAAGCATCCAGGTATTTACGGTGCATCATTACACACCCCCAAACACCACACAATATTGTTCCAATTTCTAAATATAAATACAAAAAAAATATTGAAGTATAATTAGGTACATGTCGTTGTCGTTAATTATGCATTATTATTATTTTGTTTTGAATTTCTTCATAAGAATCCTCAAACTCAGACTCAAATCATTTATTGCAACATAATTATGAAATTTACATGCGGTTCTTAGTCAACATGTTTTGTATAGTTATACATATCACCCTATAAGGGCCTGCCAATTTTATTATTTGTATTGGAACGACTTATCATTACGTTTTTGTTTTGTATTTTTCCTCTTTTGAATAAGCGATATTTTTAATTTTCGCTTAATAGATGGAAAGCTCGTAGTATCAATAACTGATTGTGGAAGTCTGTTGTAGACATCGGGCCCCATCACATGTAGCATTTTACGAGATAAATTAATGCTCTGCTATGAATTTAAATATCTGTGCTAGTAGAAGTTAGTCTTAACTCTGATCCTTTTATTAATAAACGCAGAGTTACTTTGAAATAGTCCGTTTTTTATTTATTTCGTGTTTTTTATTTATTTATTACACATTTTCAATTGACTACTTCAAAGTTCTGCGTTGCAAGAACAATAGGAGTATATAGTCAAACCGCTAAACTCAGACTTCGCCTGCGCGGGTACGGGGGCGCGGGGGTAGACGACAAAGAGGACTGAGACAGGTGCGGGCGCCGGGGACCCGCTGCCCGCGCCTGTCTCAGTCCCCTGTGTCGTCTCCCCCGGCGCCCCTGTACCGCGCAGGCGAAGTCTGAGTTTAGCGGTTTGACTATAATTTCAAAGACTCATATTTAATAACATTTTCCCAAGTGCTCTTCCTTTTTAACTGACTTCCATAAAAGAGGAGGTTCTATGTTCGTGTGTATGTATTTTCTTTTGAGTATGTTTATCGATAATTTCGCCAGCTGTGAACCGAAACAAAAAAATATTTTTTAGTTTGAGAGCATACTCTCAAGGTCCCATTAAAAGTCCCATTTAAATTTTACAGAAATCAGCTGAGCTGTTTTTGAAAAATCAACAATAATGTAAATAATTTGAGCGAAATATTCGAATTTTGTACACGATGGACGGCGGTTTTGCCATTTTTTGCGAAAAATATTTATTTGATTTAATAACACATCTAGATAGGTACTATGTTGATCAGCATTTCATTGATTCCTAAAAAAATATAGGCAGCATCGGTCAGAAGTAAGACGGTGAAGACACATAAAATATTAGACAGAAACTTTGAAGAAAAAAACTTGACAGAAAAAGTGCAGCGTATTTTTCTTTATTCAAAATTCAATTAAGTAGTTTAATTTTCTTTGAGCTACGACAGAGAACTCGTAAATAATTTGATAGGTTGTTAACGTTTAGATATTTAAGCTTAATTTTACTACTTGGTTTTTATTGGAGCAGTAAAAAGCAGAGAAATGGGCAGCCACTTCTGCATTATTAATATTTCTTCCAAACTCGGCTTCTTCGAATATTTTATGAGTATTTAGTTGATTTCATATTATTTTTATGTGTGATATTAAGATATAGATCGAGAAAGATATGGCGAGCATATTGGGTTGCTACTCAAATTGCTTAATTTATGTCAAATTGAAAAGAAAAATCGGCCAAGTGCGTGTTGGATTCATGCACGAAGATTCCGTACCGTTTGGGAGCCCTGTAGCCCCATTTCAAGCATCTATACTTGTTGCCTATATTATTATCGAGCAAAAAACGAAAAAAAAAACAAGTTTGTAGTATGGGAGCCCCCTTTAAAAAATTACGTTATTCTGGTTTTAGTATATGTTGTTAAAGCGGCAACAGAATTACACTCAGTAATTCTGTGAAAATCTCAGCTTTCTAGCTACCACAGTTCTTGAGTGGAAACCACGTACCCGCAAGTGCAGCGTAGGACTTCCACCCACAAGGTGGACGGATGACCTCATTAAGACCGCAAGATCGCGCTGAATGCAAACCGCTACCAACCATTGTTATTGAAGATCTTTAGGGGAAGCCTATGTCCAGCACCAGACATCTTATGCCTGATGGATAGAACACGAGTATTATAGTCAAGAGCAAAAGTTACTAGAACCAAACTAATGATACAGATTAGAGAATAGTTGATTGAATCAGGCGTTACTTTGCGGAAATTCATCTTCAAATCTTTGTTTTAAATAAAATAGATTAGAGAATATTCTGTTTAAAATAATTACTGTCACCTCCAAACCTCGTAAACCCAAATGATCGTCCTATAAAGGGTCCAATCTGTCTTACCCAGGCTATAATTTCACAAAAACAGTCGTTTGTGAATACTCTAAAATTCTACTTGTGAAAAATTTTCCTAAAAGGTAAAACTCGACTTTTCCGTTATCGTTGAAGAAAGTTGTTGCACGAAAGAGGAACAAACCAACAATCACACTTTCGGATTTATAATTATTAGTAAAGATTAATTATTACAACCAACTGACTCTTTTCGCATATAATCACTGATCCTTGAATAAAAGTTGGTCATAACGACGAGTACAAGATCACGAAGAGAACATGTTTGTCGTTTCGAGAAACACCTAGTAAAATTTTATTGTGACAAAGCAAGAATACGCACACATTTAGGTAATCATTTAACTCTAGGGAAATATAAATTTGACAAAAATGTTGTTTTTAATACTTAGCATGCCTAGTCAAAGACATTGGCATGCTTAATGTAACTAAAAACGTTTCATATAATTCCGGCATCGTCACCAGTTAATTTCTGCCTGCACTCCAGGATCTGCAGGGCAGAAACCTCCTCGTTATTTTGCTAAATATGCAGTTATTCTACAAAAAATATTTGAAAACAAACAGATTTTTGAAAATGTGCCTATTCCATCGAGCTATATTACTACGTATAGAGAGGACCTGCCATGTTCCGCCCAAATGCAGCCATATGGCTGCACATCCATTAGTTGCTTGCTAGCTCTTGAGTACATCAGTCTAGTTTGTTTTAAAACGAAAAAAGTTCAAAATTATTGAATATGGTCTCGTGTGTGTTAAGATATTGCACGAATAATACAAAGAATACGGCGAAGTGCAAAGGAATAACTTTCCATCGGTGAGTAATTAGATAATCATTTTACAATTAAATGCAAACAAAATATTATCGGATGGCGCGTGGACGCCATGTTGCGATACTTTTCATAGACTAAAAATGAAGATGTGACATTGTGTGTGTAACAAGTGTAGGTAAAATAAGGGTTTGTTCCCAGTGTTACTACCATTCTTACTACCATTAGTAAGAACGGGAAACGAATTACTCTTCTTACTACTACGGTTGAAAGTTGTTAGAACAGTAAAAAAAAATTACTCCTGTTACTACCGTAAAATTATAATAACAAAAACAAACAAAACATGACAGATTTGTATTTAAACCGAATTTAAGTTGGCAGGTATTATAATTATAAAAAAAAACAAGAACTGTTACCAAAAACTAAACAGAAAAACTGCTGTAGTACCTAATCAAAACAAATTATAAGTATTATGTTCACAGATAGGAACTCTGTGATTATGTTTGAAAAATTTGCAAAATTTGTTGTGTTGCATATTTTATAATAAAATGAAAAAGGTTTGATGTACAGGGTTATTTCTAATCAATTAGCACCCTTTCAGGGGCTTAGGTATTATAAACATCAAAATTAACAACTTTTGTTTTGCGACTTTTGTCAAAACCAAAAAAAAGTTAGCTTACGTGGAAAGATTATTACTAGTATTGGGCTAGTATAAGCTACCCCATACTTAACTTTCATAGAAATCTGTTTAGCCGTTGCCGAGTTGACTGGGAACAAACACACTTACACATGAACTTTCGCAATTATAATATTAGTGTGATTAGGCAAACAGTGGTATATTATATAAAATACTTAAACGAATGAATTAGTTTAACTTAAATATTTATATTATGATATAATATTACGTTCGTCGTGGAAATCTTTGAGGGAGGCCTATATCCAGCAGTGGACTTCTACGGGCTGATGATGATGATGATGAATATAATATTTTCTACTGATCAATAATTCAACTAATATTATATTATGAAAAAGAAAAAACAAAGTACGAATTCAATTGAAGCGTGTGTAGGTAATATACACTTTGTCACTTCTGTAGTCAGTCAGCATCTTAGTCTATAGAAACGACAAGTTAATGCAGAACGTTGAACGAAACGCGTAAGCGCTTCGAAGAATCGCGGCGCTTTCGACCTTTTTGCCACGAGAAAACTATACCTTAAAAGTGTTCTAGCGCTGCGTGTTTATACTGGCTGATTAGACGGCTAATTATTGTTACAGTGCTGAAGCGCACTTTAGTTATATTCTTAACAAAATTGAGCATGATATTTGGTCAGGGTAGCTCCTCTATACGTAGTAATATTTCCTCAAAGGCCTATTCAAGCAATTCCTGACGATATGATAAAACATTTAGGTTTTTGTCCATACTTCAAAATTTCCTCAATAAAAGGTAAATCTCAAAATAAAGCAGCCTTTAGGCTGCTTAAAAACCTTGATACCAGAACTTACTACCTAGTCTATAAGAATTTACTTTCTACTAAAACAAAGAGCACCAAGCGGACGCCCGATCTTAATGTCTATACTAAGGAAACAAAAGTAAAACGCACGACCTTCTATAAAACATGCCAAATAAAATTCTCTCCCATGTGTCATGTACATCACTTTGTAACGGATACGGTATAGTCTTTTGTCGGAACTTATTTCCTCTGATCCCACATCCTCACAAAGAAAATGAAAACAACGCTTTTATTTCTGGCCAAAATGGCTGAATACATAGCAGATGCTTTGTTACAATCTTGGCATCTCATTTGAAGGCCCTACTCAATTATTTATGAGCCTATTTGAGGATTATGAAAGTGTTTAGTTTTGTTTATTTTATAGATTTTTGTTGTTAGTTTGATAAAGTAAAATGAAAATACAACATTTCGAAGCAACGGTATAGATAAAGCAAAGTCGTAGAAACATGCAATTAAAATGTTGAAACTTAGTCTTTGCTACAACAGCGCAAAATTAATTAGAAAGAGAAAGATTTCGCTTGTCTATTTTTTAAATGACGGAACGCTACGACGCGCTGTAGCGTTAACGGCCGTTAACGTTCGTTAGCGGACGTTAAAACGTATTTTTTTTTAGAAACAATAGTCACGTAAGTTTATCAAACATCGTAGGTATAATGTAGGATAGCAGACGATACAATTTCACCTTTGCTTCCTTCCTTTCAGCCATAGGACGTCCACTGCTGGACATAGGCCTCCCCTACAGATCTCCAATAAGACCGGTTGGTAGCGGCTTGCATCCAGCGCGATCCTGCGGTCTTAATGAGGTCGTCCATCCACCTTGTGGGTGGACGTCCTACGCTGCGCTTGCCGGTACGTGGTCTCCACTCGAGGACTTTTCGACCCCATCGGTCATCAGTCCTCCGCGCTATGTGCCCTGCCCATTGCCACTTCAACCTGCCAATCCGCTGGGCTATGTCGGTAACCTTGGTTCTTCTACGGATCTCCTAATTTCTGATTCGATCTCGCAGAGAAACTCCTAGCATACCCCTCTCCATTGCTCGTTGGGCTACTTGAAGCTTACTAATAAGGCTCATAGTGAGAGACCATGTTTCTGTGCCATAAGTCATCACTGGCAACACACACTGGTCGAAAACTTATTTCACCTTTACTTCCAGACAATTTGCTAACACACGAGTTCGGTAGCCCATAACAAATAGTAATATTAAAAACATTCACGTACAAAGTACAGATCATAAAGATTAGGCCTGCCTGTAATATTTTCCAAGTTCGCAATAAAAATGTATATAGCGTAGTCACCAATTGTACAAACTGGGCATTCTATAAATTTTAGGAAACTGTCCCAAAGGAGATAGTATTTTAGTTTTATTGTCTTTAGGACACATTTATTTTATTATGATTAAATTTCGTGTAAGCCTTAAATACCGACTGCTTTGGAGACAAATAAATTGTCTTTGTTTGAAATAAATTGTTGCCATTACGCTTACAAATGTACTTTGAAAAGTGTTCGGTTTTTTAATTACAGTAGAACCTAAATTGACATTGAACATGAAATACATGTAATAATATTAACATAAGAAACAATTCAGAACTTGTACTGTACTGTACTGTACCAGCCTTTCTAATAGTTCACTGCAGGACGTAGGCCTACCCACGAAGGATGATTGGGCCATATCCACCACGCTGGCCCAGTGCGGGTTGGTGGATTCACATACGCCATCGAATTTCTTCTACGGACGTATGCAGGTTGCCTCACGATGTTTTCCTTCACCGAAAAGCCAGTGGTGTGAAATTCCGTACATAAATTCCAAAGAACTCATTGGGGGTTTTTCTACATTTATTTATTTTTAATTAACATTAGTTTCGATAGTTTATTTTATAAAAATACATCAAATCTTAAATCTAAAATAAATAAATAACTAAACAATAACTCATTGGTACGGGACTGGGATTGAACCCACGATCTCACGATTGTAAGGCGGGTGTCACTGCCTCTAGACCACCATGGCTGCAGAACTTGTGTCAAAGAAAATTTTCAAAATTGTTTTAAGTATTTTGGTAGAGTAGAGAGTAGTAGTTTTGGTAGAGTACCAACCAGATACAAATACTCATTGAGTCTTTGTCTCTGACAAGGTACGAGTAAGTTAAAGATTTGGGAGCTAAAGTAGGTATACCTGTGCTTTAGATAGATAGATAGATATTATTTATTTTTAGCACAGATAACAAAAACATTAAAACTATAGCGTGTAACAAGAGGCGGCCTTATCGCTAAAAGCGATCTCTGCCAGGCAACTTTAATAGCAAGGAATAGGAATATAGAACAAGTAAAGACGGGGTGTGCGTTAACAAAAATAATTCGTACATACACATACATACCAATAAATACATACACATAAAATCACCTACCATTTCTAAATATACCTACTGATAATAACAAAAAAAATTGTAGTAATAAAATTATAGAACCACATACATAAAATTACATAAAAATAAATGAATAATGAAAACAGCACTATCGTTTATCAACGAGCGGACAATTGCAAGTTATGACTTTCTAAGTATTCGTGCCTCATCACATACTTATTTAACAAAACATGACTAAATCCAAGCGACTAATCTGAATTTCAATGTTTTGCTTTAGAAATCCTATGTGCACTGAGTTGGAATCAATGTCGTTGCAAAAGTTTTGCGATCTTGCATTGTTTTCGTACTTATTTTCTTTATACCTACTATTTATTATCTCCCATATAGTTTTTATTCCGGAATACATTTTCTGTATTCAATTATGATAATTTTTATTGATCAATATAAGTATTGTAGTCAAACAAGCTTGCTATGCTTGGAGTCTCTCTGCGAGATCGAATCAAAAATGAGGAGCTCCGTAGAAGAACCAAAGTTACCGACATAGCTCAGTGAATTGGCAAGTTGTAATGGCAGTGAGCAAGGCACATAACTCAGAGGACTGATGACCGATAGAGCGAAAAGTTCTTGAGTGGAAACCACATACCGGCAAGCGCAGCGTAGGACGTCCACCCACAAGGTGGTTGGATGACCTCATCAAGACCCCAGGACCACCCCGTCTTTTTAAAGATCTTAAGGGCAAGCCTGGACATCCTTAAATCAATCAAACAAAATCAAAATTTATTTCATTCTTGAGACATACAAATTCAATGCGCTTGGAATCGTCAATTTACACATAACATATTTACTAGATACATGTAATATGTTAACCAAATTACAACTTACAGCTTTAACATAAAATAATTGAAATTGAAATATTGTATCTGCAATGGCATCGTCAAAAAAAGGAATAATTAATAAAATTAAACAAATTTAAACATCATTCAGGGAATTGTATATACTTACGCGTCGTACATATCTTATGCGTGATGGACGGATAGATAGAATACGAGTATTATAGTTAAACAAACGTAAGTAAAACCATACTAATGCTACAGATTAGAGAATATTCCATCTAAAATAATTACTGTCATATCAAAACCTTGTAAATCCAAATCATCGTCTTATAAAGGGTCCAATCTGTCTTACTCAGGCTATGATTTCGCAGAAACAGTCGTTTGTGGATACTCTAAAAATCTACCTGTAAAAAATGTTCCTAAAGGTAAAACTCGACTTTTCCTTTTTCTTTGAAGAATTTTCTTAAGAGAAGTCAGAGAGCTTTGTAATTAGTGATAACTCTGTGTAAATTATACTGAGGTTTCTTGGCTTTTTCGGAGCTAAAAGATTTTTTTGTTTATTTCTCGAGGTTGAAAGGCATTGTAATCAAAGATGGTAATTTACGCAAAATATCTGCTGGTTAATGAAGAAATATTTGTGTAAAAAATACGTTTTGTAAAATAATGTAGATTTATTCATACTTTTTTTCTTGCAGATTAATCAATTACACAGCTGTTATACAGGTTTCTAGATTCCTAATATACAGGGTTATTCCTAATCAATTAGCATCCTTTTAGGGGCTTATTCTGTTCATCAAAGCTAACGACTTACAAAAGTCGTTAGCTTTGATGAACAGAATAAGCCAGAACAAGGCGCAGAACAATCTGCGCCTGTCGAAACTCAAAAAAATGTTGTGAATGAAAAATATCGTTTACTCTCGTGATAAAATGTATGGAACAGCTGATATTTTTTGCGTTTGACAAAAGTCGCAGAACAAAATTTATTGCTTAGCTATCTAAAAGAAAGAGGCTCATTAGGAATAGGTAACACTCATAAAGACTATTATACCGGGTGGCGCAAAAGTACTGGCACTAAAGAAAATACTTTTTTTTTTTTTTTATGACATTTTCTGTCATTCTGTTGTTGAAAATTGTGTAGTGAACAAATGTAAAATACACTGAAAATAAACATGGACCGTTTTACTCCCCAAGAACGTGGAATAATTGTGTCAATGTTCTTTTTTCTCGGCTTTTCCAGGCCGAGTTATCTCTCGTTTTGGCGATTTGCCTTGGCCTGCAAGATCACCCGATCTGACCAGTCCAGACTTCTTTCTTTGGGGTTTTTTGAAATCTCGGGTGTATGTGAACAAGCCACAGACTCTCGCAGCTCTAAAAGAAAACATTCGTCAAGAAATAACGAACATATCGCAGGAAGTGTTACGGCAAGTTATGCAAAATGTCATAAATAGGGCTCAAATGTGTATCAACTCTGGAGGTCACCATTTAAAAGACATCATCTTTAAATCCTAATGGTACGAAATTTAATGGCACAAATATACATTTAAAAAAATCTAAATCTAGTTTTCTAATTTAGAAAAAATGTTATAGCTGAACCAAATAGGGTCATTACTTTTGCGCCACCCGTTATTTACTAAACATCCTTGTGGATAATAAATGAATTATAGATTTTCAAATAACCCTAATTAATAAGGGCTA
This sequence comes from Hypomecis atomaria, assembly GCA_964007245.1. Lineage (NCBI taxonomy): Eukaryota > Metazoa > Arthropoda > Insecta > Lepidoptera > Geometridae > Hypomecis > Hypomecis atomaria. Next base: position 23,662,427 of record OZ023287.1, on the reverse strand, counting down.
AAAGCCTAACCCCTCGTCACTCAAAAACTATTTCCAAGTAATTCTCGCAGCCAACACATAAATATTAATGGTTGGTTGATAAATGGGGTTTCCTATTAACAGTGTAATCCAGAGAAGGGCCGGGAACAATGGCGGCCTTGTCACGTGCACAAACTTTCGCCGTCAGCTTGGACCATAATAATGTGTACTGCTTTCGCTGTTACAGTTACGCTATGCAGCTAAATGTTTTTTGTTTGTATACTTCAGAAGTAGTCCAAAAAATGTTATATTGAAATCGAATGAGCCATTTTTGATAAAATTACCTAAAACATCGATCCGCATCGATCTATTAGAATTCTGTACACGGTTGAATTCGGGTATGCCATTTTTAACCGACTTCCAAAAAGGAGGTGGTTCTATGTGTATCTGTTTGTATTTTTTTTTCTTTTGTGTATGTTCATCGATAATTTCGCCAGTTGTGAACCGAATCAAAAAAATATTTTTTAGTTCAAATGGGTACACTCCCGAGGTGGTCCCATTTAAAATTTTCAGAATTTTGAAAAATCAACAATAATGTAAACAATTCGAGCTAAATATTCGAATTTTCTACACGATGGAAGGCGGTTTTGCCATTTTTTTGCGAAAAATAATTATTGGTGACAAATATTCTAGATATTATTATAATATATCTAGAATATATAATATTATTTTATATTTATAACTTTCTACAATCACAATTTCACCTAGGTATGTGCTAATATTGTAAAAAGACATTTGGTATTTAATTTTTCCTTCCTTACTTTATGGGATTTATTGCTAGATTTTTCTACACAAATAGAAAAGCTACGTTATATTTTGTGAGTAACATAGGTAACTGAGCGAAACCACGACGAGAAACTTCAGCGAATAGTTTCAAAAACTGTATCATTGGTCATTCAAGAAAGCTTTTGTCGGTGGAGCAAGTTCCTTTTCTTTTGCAAGTGGACACTACATTAATACCCTCATATGTACTTCCTGTGTTCTGTATAGTGGGAAAAGTGTTTGCGAATACGCTCATCATATTTTGGGACCAGGTACAAAACGGGCACGCTGTATGTGTGTGCCAACTGGCAGTGGGCTTAAGCATTTGGATTATCTTTAGACTTTCAAGGGTCTGTGGATGATCCAGTTGCGTGTTATGTAGTAGTAGATTATGTAAGTCTTTTATTTAGTGGTAGTTAATAAAGTACAACACAACACACGAAACTTGGCATGGAGCAAGCCGTATGTTTTTAATTTGTATCTTTATGTTGTACTCGTATATTATTTTATATTACCGGAAATATAACTTTAAAATTTACAAGAACGAACAAGAACATGAAGACGTATGTTTTTCTGATCAATATTAACTACTTACTTGAATTTTAAAATAGTATTCTCAAATAATAACCCGAGTAGCAAGAATAATCGGCCAAGTACGAGTAGGACTCGCGCACGTAGGGTTCCGTACTGTATGGCCCCCCTTATATATTTAATTCTAATTTAATTATTGAATTGAATATACAACTAAATATTCTGTGAATATTTCAAGCATCTACCTGTTACCATTATTAATATCGAGCGAAAAACGATTAAAAATTCAGGTTTGTTGTTTGGGAGCCCCCATTAAATATTAATTTTATTCTGTTTTTAGTATTTGTTGTTATAGCGGCAATAGAAATACATCTTGTGTAAATATTTCAGCTTTCTAGCTGTAACGGTTCATGAGATACAGCCTGGAGACAGACAGACGGACAGACGGACGGCGGAGTCTCAGTAATAGGGTCCCGTTTTTACCCTTTGGGTACGGAAACCTAAAAATGAAATTGAATTTTCACCCTAACGGGGCAAATCACTGTGTTCTAGGTATCTATAGGTAGTGGAGGCTTCTTACTATCAGGAAGCTCCTAGGTTTGTTTGCCACTTTATTTTGTAGATTTTCATATTTTTACTACCAAGCTTGGGCGTAGTAGGTATTATATGCATTACATACCTAAAGTATGGCTGGAAAATATCACAAAAAGGATTTCGCTATTGCACATAAATTTGAATAGGTAGCAGTAGAGGCAAAGTACTGATAAGTTTATATAATCTCTATGGGTATCTACCGCTACTTTATAGTACCTAGAAACCAAATGTCAATTTTAATTTGAGGAAACAAAGAGACTAAGAAGCTTTGCTCTCGTTCCGAGCAAAGCAACCGCAAGAAACAATAACAAAGGAGCAATATTTCTTCTCGTAATAAGCAACGTGACGTTGCAGCGTTAAATTGGTTATTTCTTTTGCATTTTTTCTAGAAAATTTCAATTTTTCAAGCTTCCGCTTAAGGTTTTGCTTTAAGTACAAAATACTTATTACATAATAGCTTCTTCAGATTAAGTTATATCCATCTGTCATAACAATGTTATAAAGTAACCTCAATTTTTGAGAATGTTTGCTAGATATTCAGTAATATTATTTTAAGTAGGTACCTAGTGTAGGTAGGTACAAACGTATTTAACATTTATGTGATAAAACAATAATTAAGTATTAGAAATTATAAATACGATTATGTTTATTATTTCATATGACCTGCCGGCCGGCTATCAAAATAATATTTAACTGCGTTAGGCGACAGGGCTGCCGATTTGTAAGGGATTTCTCAATCTGCGGGGAATCGATAGTATGAAAAACCGGAGAATATGTTAAAAAAAACAAAAATCCATTTAAAAACCGTACAAAATGTAAAAAAAAAAAAACAAATAATCCATTTAAAAACCAAGAATACGGAAAACAACAAAAAATCCATTTACAAAACCAAAAAATCTGAATGCACATTAATAGTTAGCACTGGGTTGTGATTTAGCGAGGTATTTTTTAGAAGCCAGACGCTGCACCGAGAACTGTTGCATTTTGGCAATGGGAAAAGCAAAAAATTCATAAAGTTTATACATGTTACCTGTTTCAGTCAAAAAAATAAGTAGGGAATTTTAGGGGCATTGGAATATTTTTTCCCCAAAATTTGAGGCATTTAACATTGGTTTTTCGGAAATTAGGGAGATAGCAATTGGCCGGTGCCAATGTTGGGGCCACTAATAGGTGATTTATATTGAAGTGATGGTCAGTTATTATTAATAAGCTCCAAGTAGCCCAACGAGCTATGGAGAGGGCTATGCTCAGAGTCTCTCTGCGAGAACGAATCAGGAATGAGAAGATTCGCAGAAGAACCAAAGTTACCGACATAGCCCAGCGGATTGGCAAGTTGAAATGGCAGTGGGCAGGGCACATAGCGCGGAGGACTGATGACCGATGGGGTCGAAAAGTTCTCGAGTGGAGACCACGTACCGGCAAGCGCAGCGTAGGACGTCCACCCACAAGGTAGACGGGTGACCTCATTAAGACCGCAGGATCACGCTGGATGCAAGTCGCTACCAACCGGTCTTATTGGAGATTCATGGGGGAGGCCTATGTCCAGCAGTGGACGTCCTATGGCTGATGGATGGATGGATGGTCAGTTGTCACACTCCAATTAGTAAGTTTCACCAAAAACTCCCGACACATCCTAACATATAGAGGTCTAATTGCAAGATCGACTGAACCGCACAAAAGAACTCTTTTAAGGAATTAAGGAAGTCCTAGCGACAATAAAGCGATCAAAGCTATTCTTTGAAGCCCCACTTAAGGCTCACCGTTCAAAGGGCGCCGGGGCAGAATACTAAGCTTATTATAGCCAATCGCAAGCTTTTATTTGCTTATATCATGACGGTAATTTGCCTTTCTTTTGGAGATTTTGAATTTTATACTCGTGGTGTCGTCGAGTGTATGATGGGTTTATTTGATTTTAATTCATGACTTAAGACGTTTCGTGTATTACGATGGAAATGAGTAATTTATTTTGTACCTACGGTGGTTAGTGACATTTGCTATTCAGTCATATTATGCAATTAAAAATTGGAGCTTAAAGTGAGAAATCTTAGTTATTTTTTCTATGATTACGAAAGCAAAAAACTGATGGGTCGCTTGATGGTATGAGGTAACCACCACTAAGTATAAACCATTGCTTCTGCTACACCGAAGACTTTATTGGTGTATTTTCTTTTTTGGGTGAGGATTCGGTTTACATTTTTCCTAAAGCGACTTAGATTTTTACATAATGCAATTTTATTTCATACCTACATACATATTCTTTACGACGTTTCCGGGTTACAACCAGCGACCTTAAAGATAGACACCTAATCGTACAAAATGAAATGTCACCGACCAATATCAACCAATCATAGAGAAATCCACCAATCCAATACCGAGAATGAGTCGTGTGGTTACATCACTAGCTATGTCTTGAAGACAAATGTCAAAACGGGCCTTTTAGGGGAGAGGTGGCATGAAAGGTACATATTTGATATTGAGGTCCCAGTAAGTTATTGAGTAAATATTTGTGAACAGGTTAGAGTCAAATAGGAAGCGTTTATTATTTATCTATCAAAATAAAATGCAATAATTGTCATTACTCAATTATTAGATGTTTATTTTTGCATTTAAAAAAAGTTTATTTTTTTCTTTTGTTTTGGAATGTATTAAAAGAGACATAAAAAATCATGAAAGGGACAGAACCTAAATTCGTGGAAACATGTGTACAATAACTACAAAAATCAAATTTAAGAGTGGCTTAAACTATTGTTATTACTAAATCCTACCGTTATGATCTTAAAGATTAATACAATAAAAAACTTTTAAACCAAAATTAAACTTAAACAAAAATCAACAATACTGAAAGGTTTTGTCAGATGTAGGTACCTAATGAACATAAAAAAATTCTATTTATTAATAGTTTAGCTTACAATCAGTCAAGATCAAAACGTTTATGATAATTTTCCTTATAATAAATACAATTTTTCGACTGCCTCGGTGGCTCAGTGGTTAGTGACCCTAACTACTGGGTCAAAGAGGCGTGGGTGGCCCAGGGCAAATATTTATGTGATGAACATGGGTGTTTGCTCTGTGTCTGGGTGTAGTTTAGTTACCATCTATTTAAGTAAGTATTTAAAAATATATAAGTAGTATATCAGTCTCTGATAGCCATATCACAAGCTTTGCTTAGTTTGGGGTCAGAGGCCGTGTGTAAGATGTCCCAAATATTTATTATTTATTTATTTATTTCAATATTGTTTTTGCATCGGTACGCGTTCTCTTCATTCTGAGTATTTTTATCGGAATCTGTGGATGTCCGACCTATCTTACACAGTGATCTACGAATAAAAAAATATCTTGCAGTACTCAAAGAAAAAGTTTCAAAACTATATCAGAATAAATACCTTTAAATTACAATAAATGATGAAGTTAGCCGCGAACAAACTTGCATTAAGGTTGCTATACAACAAAAATAATGATGTCTTGAAATTGTTTTTATTTTACCGGTTATATGAGTTATCACTTTCAATTCTTTTCGTGGCACCTCTCCCCTATTTTGTGATGCTTTTTTGATATCGCTGTAGCTACTGTACACTACTGGTCTGCCGCGGCGGCAGGGCGACACTGCAGCGCGGCAGTGCTGCCGCTGCAGTGCTGCCGTGCTGCTGCTGCTTAGCTCGGAATGTAATCTCATACAATCTCATAGTAAATGTATGGGGACCAGTAGTGCAGCGGCAGCACTGCTGCCTGCTGCTGCTGCCTGCAGCGGAGTTCGGAATCATACCTTCCATCCATCCATCCATCAGCCATAAGAAGTCCACTGCTGGACATAGGCCTCCCCTATGGATCTCCAATAAGACCGGTTGGAAGCGGCTTGCATCCAGCGCGATCCTGCGGTCTTAATGAGGTCATCCGTCCACCTTGTGGGTGGACGTCCTACGCTGCGCTTGCCGGTACGTGGTCTCTACTCGAGAACTTTCCGACCCCATCGGTCATCAGTCCTCCGCGATATGTGCCCTGCCCATTGCCATTTCAACTTGCCAATCCGCTGGGCTATGTCGGTAACTTTGGTTCTTCTACGGATCTCCTCATTATTGATTCGATCTCGCAGAGAGACTCCGAGCATAGCCCTCTCCATAGCTCGTTGGGCTACTTGGAGCTTACTAATAAGGCCCATAGTGAGAGACCACGTTTCTGTGCCATAAGTCATCACTGGCAACACACACTGGTCGAAAACTTTCGACTTGAGGCACTGAGGTATGTCGGACGAGAAGACGCTACGCAATTTTCCGAAGGCTGCCCAGCCGTATATTTTACCAAGTTAGAAATATAATTATATACATGTGAAAGTGACCTTACGAGATTTATTTATAATAACTCGGAAGTTGAATCTGCAAACCCACAAAAAGATATGGATTCTGATTTTAATTAAGTACTTTTTCGTAACGCTTTATTTATTACCTAAATGTTGCTGTCCTATCAATAATATTGTATAAATTTATCAGTGAATAACAATTAGCATCGCATCTGATCGGTGTAACATGTGGCCAGGAACTCCTAGGCTATGTTAACCTGATCGTTTGCTGGTAGTATCTTGGCTGAGACACTTCTCAACAATGATGCTACCAAGTATATTAAAACTGTGAGCTTATTTTATTCTTCCTACCTACCTGCCGAATAATAATAGGCATCACATCTGATTGGTGTAACATGTGGCCAGGAACTCCTAGGCCGTGTTAACCTGATCGTTTGCTGGTAGTATCTTGGCTGAGACACTTCTCAACAATGATGCTACCAAGTATATTAAAACTGTGAGCTTATTTTATTCTTCCTACCTACCTGCCGAATAATAATAGGCATCACATCTGATTGGTGTAACATGTGGCCAGGAACTCCTAGGCCGTGTTAACCTGATCAATTGCTGGTAGTATCTTGGCTTAGACACTTCTCAACAATGCTGCTACCAAGCATATTAAGACTGTGAGCTTATTTTATTCTTCCTACCTACCTGCAGAATAACAATAGACATCGCATCTGATCGGTGTAACATGTGGCCAGGAACTCCTAGGCCGTGTTAACCTGATCGAGTAGTGATAGTATCTTGGCTGATACACTTCTCAACAATGATTATGCTGCTACCAGGTGGTCATAAAACTGCGCACTTACTTGATCATGCACGTACGCCCTGATATATATCTACATGTATGCACGCAATATTGTGATGTGAATTTTATCATTATCGATACCTAATACATTTGTATAGCTTCTGACGGGGTGCCACAATAAAAACGTTTATTCGGTTGTGTACCGTGCCTCGACTATGACTTAGGGTAGCCTAAGTAGTCACCCGAAGATGCTTAGCTAAATATTCCGTAAGCGGGTTGGCTACCACTATACCGTATACAACTATAACCGAATATATAGCCTGGAGATGCTTACAGCTATACGTGCCGTTAGCGGGCTATATCGGTCTACCAGCAAATCGGGCAACGTGCGCCGATAGAATTAGTCGCAACGTGCGCTGATAGAATTAGTTGCAACGTGTGCCGATAAAATTAGTCGCAACGTGCGCTGGTAGAATTGGTCGCAACGTGCGCTGATATAATTGGTCGCAACGTGCGCTGATAGGATTGGTCGCAACGTGCGCTGATAGGATTGGTCGCAACGTGCGCTGATAGAATTGGTCGCAACGTGCGTCGATAAAATTAATCGCAACGTGCGCTGATAGAATTGGTCGCAACGTGCGCTGATAGAATTGGTCGCAACGTGCGCCGATAAAATTAGTCGCAACGTGCGCTGATAAAATTGGTCGCAACGTGCGCTGATAGGATTGGTCGCAACGTGCGCTGATAGAATTGGTCGCAACGTGCGTCGATAAAATTAATCGCAACGTGCGCTGATAGAATTGGTCGCAACGTGCGCTGATAGAATTGGTCGCAACGTGCGCCGATAAAATTAGTCGCAACGTGCGCTGATAAAATTGGTCACAACATGCGCTGATAGAATTGGTCGCAACGTGCGCTGATAGAATTGGTCGCAACGTGCGCTAATAGAATTGGTCGCAACATGCGCTAATAGAATTGGTCGCAACATGCGCTGATAGAATTGATCGCAACGTGCGTCGATAAAATTTGTCGCAACGTGCGCCGATAAAATTAGTCGCAACGTGCGCTGATAAAATTGGTCACAACGTGCGCTGATAGAATTGGTCGCAACGTGCGTTGATAGAATTGGTCGCAACGTGCGTTGATAGAATTGGTCGCAACGTGCGTTGATAGAATTGGTCGCAACGTGCGCTGATAGAATTGGTCGCAACGTGCGTCGATAAAATTTGTCGCAACGTGCGCCGATAAAATTAGTCGCAACGTGCGTCGATAGAATTAGTCGCAACATGCGACTGGGCTACGTATTCCCTAAAAGAACTTATGATGTGGCCCCGATTGATTTATTATTTTTTTGTCAATAGTTCTTAGAATTTGATTTATGTACTTACAAAGTCCCGTTACTAAATAAATCATAGCAACAAGCTTACTTTATACCTTACGAAGTTCATTGAATTACCTACTTGACTTAACCTATTATGAAAATACTTATCGGGCCCAATATCGTTCATCCCATAACCTAAAACGTCAAAAACAAATTGAATCGTGCCCGAGGCTATCGATCTACTATTTGCGAGCGACTGCTTTTTTGCCCCGAGCTGTCCCTGAAGGGCTGCCCTGTAGGGTCGCCCCTGAAGGGCAGGCTTGCAGGGCCCCTGAAGGGGTTGGTGGGTGATTAGTCCTCTTTGTTTCAGGAGCGATGACCCCACCCCTGAGGGCCTGAGGTGAGCGATGGCGCGAAAGGGCGCTGTCTGCCTCTTCACAGTTCATTTCCTTTCGAGCATTATCGGTAAGTTGCCTTCTGTTTATAGATACCTCTAACTATAGTAAAACTCGAATCAGGTTTCACAAATGTTATGGCGGAAACGTTAGGAGAAATTATACAGGGTGAATAGCTGACGCCGACGTTAATTTGATTCACGAGTATGTAGTACTAGTACCTAACTAAGTAGTAATAATAAAATCAATAAAGAAAAAAACAATACTTATATTGAAAAATCAAAATATTCGAGCAAACTAATTAATCAAAGAAGTAATTAGGCATCATCTATCCATATATATAAAATGAATGCTTGTTTGTATGTCCTTTGTATTATCGTTCGTAAACTATGCATTTGATCATGTGATGTACTTTAGCAAAGTTGTTGTGCATGAGCCAGAGTAGGTGCCAGGTGAAGGAGCCATTGTGTTGGCATTTTTTCTTTCAAAGGAGCCAAAGAAGTTGGTGCGACTAATATTTGACAGATGGCGCTAGGAATTACAATAACAAAATAGCTCAAATCGCTTTTTAGATAAAGATAAATTTTAAGTATGATGAAGACTTTAAAATAGAAGACCAAATATGTGAGATCATTTATTGTCGGCGTCAGCTCTCCACCCTGTAAAAAGGTCACTTGAAAACGACATCAAAGGATTGATGTCTAAAGTTTTGTAAAAATCATAATGAACTATGGTCTGTTAAGAATTTTCTTAGAATTCGCCGAATAGATGATGATGCATTAGATACTACACAAAATAAAACAATTAGGAGATATAGGTACCTATTACTTACTAACATTATCGTAAGAATGTTTTCAGTGTTTGATCTCAAAAGATCATTTTGTCATACTTGACACAATAAAATGATACTGCCAATAAAATTTTTGACTTATTATCAAGTTCGTATTCTAAAAGGTTAAACGTTTACATTGGGTGACCGCTTCAACGAGTACGTTAAGTTTCAAAGTGATGTTTTCCTTTCATACAATATTAAAACAAAATTAAGAACACAACGTACGATGCAGCCAAGTTGCGCTAGTGAGCGCATAGATTCCAGGTAAAATTCCTACTTAACTAGAACTAATGTGGAAAAGCTTTTCGAACTTGCACGTACGCTGCCAGTATTTTGTACACAGAGTGTAAGTAAGACTAAGAAATACGTGTTGTTGTGGTATAGAATAATGTTTGAACAAAATTTTACTAAGTATGATGTTACAATAATACGTTTTCTAATAATACGGGGCTATCTGCTTGCCCTGTACTAAGCCGAGAAGGGGTGCTGAGGACCATGCTTATGAATAACTTTTTTTATGCTGTTAACCTCGAATTAGAGAAAAATATATAAATTACCTCTTCCATACAAAATTGAAACTCGAAATCGACAAAATGTATGAAACATATGATTTTTTTTCTACAATTCCGGGCTGGCCCCATAGTAAATGTTGTTACTAACTGTTCTGACTTACCTTTTTTCGGCTTAGTTTATCAGTTCTGGATAATCCTGCGTATGTCTAAAGAATCCCAATTTTAATGAAGAACTACACCTACACAATTACGGACGCTCTAAAAGTTATTAAACAATTTTGTGCCTGTAATGCATATTTTATTTACTTTTTTAAATTTTAGTTGAATAAAGAGGTAATTATAAAATTCCCCCACTTCAAGGGCTATGCTTTTTTTCAAAAAAAAAGTTACACATACATGATATTGTTACCAGATGGGTTCTTGATAGTCAGTTAAAACTCCGATTATTTGCTCTGCTTTTTATTACACACAATCACTTCACAAAATCACAAAACGCACGACACAACTGGATCACACAAAATTCTTCACACCGTCACTGATATTCACACAACCACTGAACAGTCACTGAACATACTGAACACCAAATACTTCAACAACAGACAACACGATAACTGAGTCGAACGACAACCATCGCTCTATTTATATCTGAATAAAAGTTGCCTAGAAATATCTAGAACTATCGATGCCATTGTGATAAAACAAAGTAAACAAGTGAAAGTTCTAGAAAACCCTATTTTTCTTCAGTACAAAAAACACCATACAAAACGAACACAATAGACGGTAGACAAAGCCACAGACACAGCTTATGTCATTGATGCAGGCCCGCGTAGTAGTAAACAAGTAGCCACAACTTATGTCATGGTTACCGCATAGGTACCTACACGTAAACAACGTGGGCGCGCCTACCGCGTGACAATATTTAAAAAACAAAAAAAACAACCCCAACTGAAAGGATCTGATTACGAAGACGGGAATTAGGTACTGCAAGTTACATTTAAATAGTTTGAACACGATAACTAGGCATTGCGATATTTATAAAGAATGTCGGACGACCCAGTCCTACTAACAGGCTTTATTTCTTCGTGAAATTTAAGAACGAACCCAAAGTAAATTGTTGAAATCACGATCATTTTAGCACTTTGTTCTACTTAGACTTTAAAGTCGTTACTCGAATCAAAACTTTCGTCGGGGCTTATTCAACTGAAACAAGTATTTTCGATATTCAAGTCCTAAACTTGCAAAGTTGCGCAACAGCTTGTATAAAATTAGAATCAATCTACATCAAGAGAAGGGCTTCAAATTAAATTGAAAATGTTATAATTATCAGACGTGTTGGAGGTTTTAAATGAAGTGGGTGAGGCTTGCAAATACCTTCTTCTTCTCAGCTATAGAATGTCCATAGGCCTCCCCTATATATCTTCAATAAGACTAGTTGGAAGCAGCATTAAAGGTGATTATGATGTAATCGCTTCCCGTCCCGGCTTTGCCCGGGTACGATTGTATAAAGAAGACAAATAGTAAGGATCCCTATTTTTTTTGAAAATATAATGTAGTCTATGTTCATCGGCGATATTGTAGCTTTCTAATAGTGAAAGAATTTTCTAAATCGGTTCAGTAGTTTCGGAGCCTATTCGGTGCAAACAAACAATCAAATATTTCCTCTTTATAATATTGGTATAGGTTTATGAGGTCATCCGTTAACCTTTTAGATACTTGCACTACTTCTATACTACAACACTTCTGCTTCTGTTATAAGCAAAAACACGTCCCTGGGTAGTTTTTTTTTTATCTCGTAGGTAAACATACAATAACCAAGATCATTGAAGAAGGAATGCATAAAACATACTTGTTAATTAATACTGCTCTCACCATTGCCATCTAGAATTATAGTAATAATTTAGCAAACATTTTTTTTTTTTGCGAAATTCAGCTATGCTGTGGAGATTCACGCATGTTTAAAGCATTCATATCATGTATTTTAAACAAGCTGACCCGGTGAATTTCATCTCACCATCTGTCAACTGGAACATTTTGTATGGGAAAATTAAATTCATGTTTTTTCAAACTACTTACTTGTTTTTTAATGTTTTCTCACCGTTTGAACTTTCTCTTAGCTTCCACGGATATTTCAAGACCAAAATTAGCCCAATCGGTCCAGTCGTTCTCGAGTTCTAGCGAGACTAACAACCACGATTGATTTTTATAAAAAAGAAGATAGGTATCCCTATCTTCATTTCATGAAATGACCAGTCTCTTCATGTTTTGGCCAATTACAATCCGCCCGACAAACACATGCTGATCAAATAGACCGAATAAGATGTCCGCGCAATGCGGACGTCATCGCAGTCGTAACCCACAGGTGGCGACGGTACTTGCATAAAAATTTCACGTCCGTCATAAAACGGGCAGCGGAAGGCCGAGCCGGACAGTAAACGTACCGTCCTCATCACGCAACCCTCAAACACTTTACACAAATAAACTCTCTCCGAATTTCGCGACAAAAGCAGGATCATAATTTAAAATTTAACACTTAATCAAGCTTCGGCTGACAATCAAGATTTACGTCGCCTCGGAGGACGTTTCATTTTCCAGCCCATTTCTTTCTTTAGGGTAACACGATTAATTTTTAATCTGATCAGTTTAGAACATTAATCGTGATGGTTGCGGATCCTTTTCTCGAAGCTCTGGTTATTAATGGAGTTATCGTTTGTTTTCTTGCACGGAATATTCAACATTGTTATTTACGATAATTCTCGAAACAGGCTGCATTGAACAAAGTTAATTATGTCACGGTTCCTTGCTGATTGTACGTGGTTTGTTTCGGTCGTACGAAAGCCAAAAACTCCAAAACTTTCCACTGGAATGGAAGTTTTAAAGTTCCGCTGTAAATCATGTTGACCAAGATTAGTTTCGGAGTGCCTGTACAGAATTGTAGCTAAAAATGTTTGCTGTTTTATATTTTGCTATGGTTTTATTTATTAGAAAATGGAATACGGTTTTACAGTTCTGAGTGCTTTATAGCTTTAAAATATCGTCTATTGTTTTGTTTGAAAACTAAGGTATTGCCTATGAAGTTTATTATAATAGTTAACTACTTTACTTACCAAATGAAAACTCCTTTTAAATCCAATCGGGCATCATTTTAATCAAAATTTTGAACATCACTTGTACTATCATTAAACAAGGGCCATGTGTGTTTATTTTTACAATATTTCTTAAATAATACACATGTATTTATAGTCCCGATATGATAACAAACAGCCAAGCTATTGCAAACAAAAAATAATCCCTGATTCAGTTATCAAACTCGTTTACAACACCAACAAACAACATATTTTATTCCCAGAATATCCAGCTCAAAGCACACAAAGCAAATACATTACCAACCAAATACAGAAACCCCGACAACAAATCGAGTTAATGATTCTTAACAAAGAGTATGAAATTCTGAAAACAAACTTCGCTCAAACATTGCTGGCAAATAAAATCAAGCCAATAAACTAACAAGACACGTTCCTCCAGTTTGCAGACAAGACAGCGGGAGCGGTCGCCCTCGGGACCAGGCCACCGTCTCCGAGTCATCGAAAAGGTTTCGCGCAGAGTTCTTGGAAGACTGGCCGCATACCCCTGGCGCGCCATACTTCGACCCTACAACCCCAGACAACGTGACCGGCCTAGTTGGACACCCGGTCACGCTCCTCTGTAAAGTCAAGAATTTACAGAACAGAACGGTGAGTTATAACTTTATAACGCTGTTGTTGTGTTGCTCGTATGTGTTAAATGTTTTGTGCTACGTGCAAAGCTAAGTTTACGATTTTTTCTTGCCATCCAAGGGGTTCAGTAATAAAACACTATTAATAACATAATTCTAAATAATTATTTATTGCAAAAAATCGCATGACCGACGTCAACCGTGCACAGAATTCGCGAATATTTCGTACGGATCGATGTAGCATTTTAAAAACTATTGTTGATTTATCAAAAATTGCTCAACCGATTTTGAAGTGTACTCTTTCCAATAAAAAAAGAATTATCGAAATTGAACCACTACGTAAAAAAATATGCGAAGTTATAAATAATAAAAAAAATATACGCGTCGAATTGAGTACCTCCTCCGTTTCGTCGGTGAAAAAAACAAAATACATTTTGATAAAAGCTATAATAGTAGATCCTTGAAGGTACAATAAAATAAATATTGTAAGATATCTACAAAAAGTATTCAATCATATACGACTTTTTATAACCACAACATACGAGCATGAACTGCGAAAACCCTTCAAAATCGGATTATTTCTTTTTTGTCCCGTAATACTTTATATCAGACAAAATGAACCTTTGAGCTACTTTTAGGAGTCTTAAATTAGATAATCTTAGAAACCTACGCAAAAAGCTCTATACTATGTTTGTGCACAGTACAAAAGCTTTTTTGCTTAAGTTAGTAAAAAGTAAGTTCGTATAGGCCGGGTGGCTAGCCCTGGTGTCAGTTTTTAGGCCGCCTGAAGGCCTCTGACATGGGTAAACGGTTAAAACAACCGGGGCCTACAATTTAACCTGTCATCCGAGCCACGGTAGCGCTCAGATTAAAAATGCCACCCGCGGTCATCCATTTAAGTACTGACCGTGCGGAACGTTGCTTAATTTCGGTGATCGCTGACAATCACCTAGTCAAACTACGCTACGAGCGCTACTTTTAAAGTTTAACAGGGAAACAAGGTATTTTCCCAAAATAATGCCCAGCCGGTTTTTCCCTAATCTTTATATCTTTATCTACACTTAAAGCCGTGAATATCTTCATATCTTCCTGCCAGTTATTAAGTTAACTTAGTGCTCGTTCTAACTTAACAGCCATTTTCTTAGGAAAAGCAATGTAACACATATTTCTTTGAAAAAACTAATCAAAGAATGCCATTCTCACTAAGTGAAGATTTCATTTCTCTGAGCTTGCTCGCTGAACTTTGCTGCACTAAGTTTGTATTACCTTGTAGTTATTAAAACTTGTTCCTTAGGCAGCAAATAGAAACACTGTTACTATTAACAATGCTTTGGAGACTTGGTACACAATCATAACAGATTTAACAACTTTGTACAGAGCTAACAATTGAAATAGTCCTCATTCCTCATACGAACAGCCAGAATGTGGAACGCTTTGCCTGGGTCTGTCTTCCCGCTAAAGTACGACGTGGGTGTCTTCAAATCCCGAGTAAATAGGTATCTTCTAGGTAAGCGTGCTACATCCTAGACCGCATATCTGCTCAACATCAGGCAGTATGTAGTCAAACGCAAACCTATATAGAATAAAAAAAAAAAAATAGGTTTTCATGTCTGTTTAATTTTCACAATGTATTTATCGTCCTATCCTGATTGAAGTTCACATAAAACTGCACGTACCTATATTGGATATTGCGTAATTTCCGTAGCTTGTAACTTCACATCCGCCGACTTGTATGATACGACCTATATGCATAGTAACGTATTGTTCACGAGTTGTAGCGTTTGACTAGGTGTTTGTGAGCGATCATCGAAGTTAAGCAACGTTTAGCGGGGTCAGTCTTCGGATGGGTGACCGTGGGTGGCATTTACAACTGAGCGCAACCGTGGCTCGGAGGACACGTTAAATGGTGAGCCCCGGTTGTTTTAACCGTTTAGCCATGTCAGAGGCCTTCAGGCGGTCTAAAAACTTTGACAACAGGGATAGCCAACCGGCCTTACGAACATGCTTATTTACGTATCTACGTTAAAAAAAAAAGTTTATTTCTACAAGATGGTCCCAAAATGTCAGCTGATCAAAACAAAAAGTTCCTCGACTTTCGACAAAACTTCTTCGCGATACCGGAGTTGGTTCCATATTAAAGTTGCTCATAATGATGAGTAAATAATATCTCAGAATGTATCTGTCGTCTAGAGAAATACCCAGTTCTTACCTATATTTTTAATTTTCTAAAAACAAGTATTATATTAAAAAAAAAACTTTTTTTTAAACTAGCTTTAACTGAACAAGTACTTGCCAAGACGTATCAAACGAGCCGAAATTCGATAGGGTTGCGTCGTTTCATTACAGAGTTTCTATGACCACCTTCCAGCTCCATCATCAGACCCTGATTACAATTGAAAGACAAACTACTCGCCAAGACCATTCAAATGAACCCAAAATCGATGAGGTTGTGTCGTTTCATTGCTAAGTTCCTTTGGCCATCTTCCAGCTCCATCATCAGATCAGCACCATGTCATCATGATATTGCATTGTCACGCAATTTACACATGTGTGCAAAATTTCAGCCCAATCGGTAACCGGGAAGTGGATCAAATTTAATTTGCAAGATTTGATTACAAACCGACAGACAGACAACGGGACAGGTGAAACTAAATAAAAGCTTGTATTAAAATCTCGTTGCATATAAAACATGGCCAAAAGTCTTTTTATATTATATTCTACGCCAGTTACGTAAGAAGCCACAAAAAAAACTGATATATCTAGTGTTTTTAATACTTGCTAGGTGCAAAAAGGTACTAAATAGGTTATCATTGTTTTCCAAAACATCTTACAAAAGGCTTTCAGGCAGCTAATGGCTGTCTTGAACTTAGTTGATTAGTACATAAAAATGGCGATAGAATATCAGATTTGTCCCATATCTAGTCGGCACATCGGAAATTGAGACGAGTGTGTGTATTATGTCGGGGCTTATCTGGGATCCTCGCTGAGAGCTCGCTACGCATTCATCATGAGACGCCCACTCGAGTAATCGACGACGCCCTGATTCAAGGGAATACTTCCACGGGCAAATGTAACGTTATGTATTTTTTGTTTCTTTTATTACATTGGAAAAACTAAAACAAAGATATTTTTTCATCTATTGCTCCATTGGCAAAAATAATCCCCTCATCTCCTGTCAAAAAACGTGCTTTTACAGATAATAACTAGAATGTTGGTATTACGTTCTATATTCAATATTCAAATGTTAATTTTTTCTTAAAACTAATCAAAATTACGACGTTGACAACTAAGAATGTTAAACGTTGTTGGCTAATAAAAGTAATTGGTTAGTCCCGGTGTCAGAGTTTTAAGCCTCCAGAAGGCCCCTGACATGGCTAAACGGTGAAAACAACCGGGACACTCATATACTATTAGTAAACTGAAAGTTACTAAATCCTTGTTTGTGGTGCAGGTGTCATGGGTGCGTCACCGCGACATCCACCTGCTGACGGTGGGCCGCTACACGTACACGTCGGACCAGCGCTTCGAGGCGCAGCACAAGCCGCGCTCCGAGGAGTGGGCGCTGCGCATCCGCAGCCCGCAGCGCCGCGACTCCGGCCAGTACGAGTGCCAGATCTCCACCACGCCGCCCATCGGCCACCCTGTCCAGCTCAACATCGTCGGTGAGTGCACCCGTCCCACACAACGTCGGTAAACACACGTCAGACTAGCAGCGCCGTGACTCCGGCCAGTACGAGTGCCAGATCTCCACCACGCCGCCCATCGGCCACCCTGTCCAGCTCAACATCGTCGGTGAGTGCACCCGTCCCACACAACGTCGGTAAACACACGTCAGACTAGCAGCGCCGCGACTCCGGCCAGTACGAGTGCCAGATCTCCACCACGCCGCCCATCGGCCACCCTGTCCAGCTCAACATCGTCAGTGAGTGCACCCGTCCCACACAACGTCGGTAAACACACGTCAGACTAGCAGCGCCGTGACTCCGGCCAGTACGAGTGCCAGATCTCCACCACGCCGCCCATCGGCCACCCTGTCCAGCTCAACATCGTCGGTGAGTGCACCCGTCCCACACAACGTCGGTAAACACACGTCAGACTAGCAGCGCCGCGACTCCGGCCAGTACGAGTGCCAGATCTCCACCACGCCGCCCATCGGCCACCCTGTCCAGCTCAACATCGTCGGTGAGTGCACCCGTCCCACACAACGTCGGTAAACACACGTCAGACTAGCAGCGCCGTGACTCCGGCCAGTACGAGTGCCAGATCTCCACCACGCCGCCCATCGGCCACCCTGTCCAGCTCAACATCGTCGGTGAGTGCACCCGTCCCACACAACGTCGGTAAACACACGTCAGACTAGCAGCGCCGTGACTCCGGCCAGTACGAGTGCCAGATCTCCACCACGCCGCCCATCGGCCACCCTGTCCAGCTCAACATCGTCGGTGAGTGCACCCGTCCCACACAACGTCGGTAAACACACGTCAGACTAGCAGCGCCGCGACTCCGGCCAGTACGAGTGCCAGATCTCCACCACGCCGCCCATCGGCCACCCTGTCCAGCTCAACATCGTCGGTGAGTGCACCCGTCCCACACAACGTCGGTAAACACACGTCAGACTAGCAGCGCCGCGACTCCGGCCAGTACGAGTGCCAGATCTCCACCACGCCGCCCATCGGCCACCCTGTCCAGCTCAACAGCGTCGGTGAGTGCACCCGTCCCACACAACGTCGGTAAAAAAGTAAATATCGGCCAAGAGCGAGTCAGAGTTTTAAGTGTCTACCTGTTCCCGTTATTAATATCGAGCAAGAAACGGCAAATACAAATCGCGTTTGTAGTATGGGATTATTAGTAAATTATTTTTAATTGTTTTTAGTATTTGTTGTAACAGCGGGAACAGAAATACATAATCTGTGAAAATTTAAACTATCTAGCTCATTCATTCATGAGATACAGCCTGGAGACAGACAGACAGACGGACGGAGGGACAACGGAGTCTTAGTAATAGGGTCCCGTTCTATTCCTTTGGGTCCGGAACCTCAAAAAGTAATTGTAAAGTAGTAGTACTCGTAGTATAAACTCTAGGTATACACAGAAGTCACTCACAGAGACCACAACAACGATCAAAATGTTCCATCATTGCGAATGATCTCGGGATTAGCAATCAGTTGCATAGTCTCTGCTCACATTTGCAAATACGACCTCAATTTCACACGTTATTTGTTAAACCTGCTCGCTTTCGGAGTCCATTAATAAATGGACCACTGCAGATTTCACAGATAGTGAAAACTTGTCTACGACGTCAACAAAGTTACGCGGGCTAAAATGGCCAATATTTTCAAATGTTATCAGTAGATACTTAGCTCTTTGCATACTTTGTAGCTAACAATGCACCCGCACACGTTTTGACATGGCTTTGAAGTGCAACGTCGCGCGAGACGTAAAGGAGGGTTGCCTTTGCCTGCTATGTCCACATTCACAGTGTTTGTTTGTTTGTTTCTGTATCTACGTAAAGGCACAATCGTAGCACGTGATACGTCTTTGAACAAGTGTAAGAAACGAATAGAGATAACATAACGATGCCAATTGGCATCGTTTTCATCGTACAGGTCGCGGCATATAAGTCTAGCTCTGAGCGAAGTGTGGAGGGGGTGGCTGCGCATGAGTTTAGTATGGCGGTCAACATGCGCAGCCATCCCTTCCACAGTACCCTCAGCGCTAGACTTACGTGCCGCTACTTGTATTCACTGTTGTATTGCATTCATAGCAACTTTATTATAATAGTATGTCGCTTATGTTACACAAAATTCTTTTAACTGATAGCTGACATAGAACACAGGGATAAAATTATTCTTATATATTTTTAATCCAATTAAATGTTACACTTGCACGTATGAATTGGTGATGTTTTATAATCAGATGTGCTCTACCAATTTATGTTACTGTTAATTCATTAATGAAATGAAATGAAATGAAATGAATGAAATAATTTATGAATATGTCGAGTTACAACCACTTCTTAAATTAATCGTCAGTGTTGAGCATCAGACAATATCTCGTCACAAAAATTGGGTAATCGTAATATAGCTGAAGCTCTCGAACTATTATAAATGCTACACTATCTAATTCGTATTGTTGCAAAAACTTACTGTTTCCAATCCGCGAAAACTATTGGATAACGTCGTGAAACTTTGTTTAATAATACCCAAACTTACCTGATTATCCGCGACTTCAAAGCCCTCAGTGGTTTCCGCTAAAACCATGTTAAATAAGCACGAACACTTTTGACTTTGGATTCAAGTAGCATAACTCGATGTTTTAGAACATCAAAGCGTTTGAAGTCAAAACGCGACTTCACTGCGGGTTACCATACCTCAGAAATTTTCCCGAGATTCCTGGTTAAGATTAGGATATGAATTCATTCAGAAAACTTTAACGTTCTAAATATGGTAGTGTACTGTACAATTTCATCTTTTATCTTCTTTTACTCTACTGTACAAACCAGCCTTAATAGTCCACTGCAGAATAATATAAGCATATTCACAAAGGGCGATCGGAGTATATCCGACGTAGGTCTAGTGCAGGTTGGTAGATTCACATTCACATCACTATTACATACATGAAAATGTAGAATTGTTAAGGCTGAGTCTTTAGAAGAGATTAAGGCGTGTGACACGGTCCTATTAAGCGGTGCGGTCTTTTGTGTTAGACAGAGACATGATAAAGTAGCGAAAATAGTTGAACGGAGAATGGTGCTCCAATCACGAGTGACGTACACCACATTAATGCACGACAGTACTTATAATTTAATATTTTACTTTTCACATAGTTGTAAACTACATTTTGAAGAAAAATTTAAAATTCTGAAATGTTTTTACTACAAATGCTTTTTCCTTGGACTTTTAAATGTTCCATCTGTCAACCCTATTCACAGTGCGAGTTAAATAGGACGCTCAACTGTGTCAGACTATTGTTTGGGTGCTTAGCGTCGGATAAACAGCGGCTGCGGATGCGGGTGCAATTTTACTTTATGACGGAGAGTGGTTAGAACTCTACAAACTTTGTTCTTTGGATGGTACCTAACTCCACGTAGAAACGTTCTACGAGGTATTTCAATGAAATCTAGATAGAAAGATAAATAATGATCGTCGTATCAGTTATATATATTTATAAATTCTTTTTTTTTTTTTTTATTTGTTCCAACATCAAATTAAATGTATGGTACTATTAACTACTAACATACAGTGGGCCTTATAAAAATCGTAGTTAAGATAGCGTTAAAGTACCATTAGATTACTTGAACCACGCACTAGGTCTCATAGGAGCCTGTATGGCGTCCATTGCTGGACATAAAGACTCCCCTGGGGATTCTGATTCTGATTTAAATGCCTCGGTGGCTCAGTGGTTCACTACCTTGACTTCTGGGTCAGAGAGGCGTGGGTTCGATATCCACCCAGGGCAAACATTTATGTGATGAACATAGGTGTTTGCTCTTTGTCTGTAGGTATTATCTATATAACTATGTATTTAAAATATGTATATATAGTATATTGGTCTCTGGCAGCCAAATTACAAGCTTTGCTTAGTTTGGGGTCAAGTACCTTGTTTGAGTTCTGACAAAAGTCGCAGAACAAAAGTTGTTAGTTTTGATGTACAGAATAAGCCCTTAAAAGGATTAAAAAAAAAAAACCTGAACTAGGTTAAACCTATGCTTCAGGCTGACAAAGAGCAAAAAATGAAAATTTAATACTTATAAATAAAATAACTACTTGCTACCTAAACTTAGTTAATTACTTCTAAACACTGATTACAGTGCAAAAGTGCGACATACTTAGTAACCTAAACAAAATACCTGATAATACCTAAAAACCTAACGTTTTCTACAGAACTAAAAAAATTGAAGACTAAGTTAAAATAGATGTCTACCTAATGCTTAAAAATAGTACGTGACATTCGTTGGATGCTAATTGATTAGAAATAACCCTGTACTTGTCGGTACGTGGTCTCCATTGGAGAACGTTTCTATCTCATCAGCCTTCCCTGATTCGAATTACGTGTTATCCCCACTGCCATTTCAACTTGCTAATCTGCTGGTTTTATCTTAATAGATTTTATCAGCCCGCACCCCTCGGCACTTGTAGCTCTTACACGTATCGCCACAGCTTACATAACAATACCTGACTTGTTCTGTGCTTATTGCGAACATTTTCCTTTCGCCCTCTTAAAAGGTACGGGGCAAAACACCGAGTAGAAATTCAACAGAAAAACGGTGTCCAAGGAAAAGTAAATGAGAGAATATGACTTTTTAGTTTACTAGTGTGTGTGCAATGATAAATTAAGTTACTTTCTTTTCAATCCAGCCATATAATTTACAATGTTGAAGTTTTCTAAAAGGACTAAAATTAAGCTGCTTGCGTACAAGTTCAACAAACTCACTTTATCATTCTATAGTTTTCGCCGTAGACAGTCTTGTTTTTTAGTCTTAATACTATTGTCCCTTGCCAATCCGGACAATAGCAGACTTTATAAGAACGGTACAGTACAGTACAAGTAAAGTATATTTAAGTTACCTACATGGAAAATATGTAAAATAGTCGGCCAAGTACGAGTCGGACTCGCGCACGGAGGGTCCCGTACTGTATGGGAGCCCCCCTTAAATATTTATTTTAAGTTAATTTTATTATTTATTGTTGAAGTGAATATACAACTTAATATTCTGTGAAAATTTCAAGCATCTACCTGTTACCATTATGAATATAGAGCGAAAAACGGCTAAAAAAACAGGTTTGTTGTATGGGAGTCCCCCTTAATTATCAATTTTATTCTGTTTTTAGTATTTGTTGTTATAGCGGCAACAAAAATACATCTTTTGTGAAAATTTCAGCTTTGTAGCTATAACAGTTCATGAGATACAGCCTGGAGACAGACGGACAGCGGAGACTTAGTAATAGGGTCCCGTTTTTACCCTTTGGGTACGGAACCCAAAAAAAGCCATATTTAATTGTACCTCAGTTAAATGATTAAAAATATATTCTTTTATTTATTGGTATCAAAATATAAGATACAAGTCACAATTTTTATCATAATAATAATAAAATTTCAGCTTTGCTAAAGCAAAGCAAATATTGAAATTAAAATTACATACATAAAATATTTGCAAAGTTCAATAAATTGTCAAAAATTAAATTGTAAAAAAAAAACAAATAATGGTAATAATTTTATTACATTTCAACTGTAAAGTAATGAATGAATCCAAGTTAATCAAAGTTTTTCCAGTTCAGAGTTACTTTTCTGAAAATATCAGGCTCCGTACCGGAACACCTGTCTTTCACACCTTTAGCAAAGTGAGTTTCGTCTGCAGACGTAATGAACCGGGCGTTCTCGGCGCGTATTGATACTTACGTAACTTAATAATGGGGGGATGGGGCGCCTCGCTGATTGGCTGCCCGCCAAACACGGACCATAATATCCTACTGTGGGAACCGCGCGTTCATTTGTTTGTAGCCTGCTGAGTTTGCGTGTGATTTTGTTTGATTAGTTTAATATTTATATGAAGAACAGATAGAAAAAAATCGGCCAAGTACGAGTAGAACTCACGCACGCAGGTTTCCGTACTGTATGGGAGCCCCCCTTTAATATATATTTTTTATTATTATTTACTACTGAATTGTATATACAACTAAACATTCTGTGAATATTTCAAGAATCTACCTGTTACCATTATTAATATCGAGCGAAAAACGATTAAAATTGTTGTAGGGGAGCCCCCCGTAAATATGTATTTTATTCTGTTTTTAGTATTTGTTGTTGTAGCAGCAACAGAAATAAATAATCTGTGAAAATTTTAGCTTTCTAGCTATAACAGTTTATGAGATACAGCCTGGTGACAGACAGACAGACGGACAGACAGACAGCGGAGTCTTAGTGATAGGGTCCCGTTTTCACCCTTGAGGTACGGAACCCTAAAAAGAGAAGAACGAACCGTAAAGATTTTGAAAGTAGAAGCATACGTAGCGCAGAACGTTAGCCATCAAGTTGGACTAATGAGAACCAGCCCTATCTTATTTTCATATCTTAATAGCTTATCATTATTATTAGAAGACTGAAAAGATACTGAATGCCAGAAGCTCAGTTCCTGGTGTCATTAGGATTTTTTTTAGAGAAGGTCTATATCAAACAGTGGACATAGGTATATATTACGGCTACATGAGGATTATGATGAGATAGATGGAGAAAGAGTTACATCAACCATCGCAAGTGGGACAGTAACAATTTTACCCTACCTAATGGTGGTCTCATCGATATGTCCCATCGTATTAGCAAGTTGAAATGGCAGTAAGTAAGGCACAAAGTTTAGAGGTCTTAGTACTCATAATCGATAGGGTGAAAAGTACAAGAGACCGCTCACTTTGAAGCGTTGCGTAGAATATTCAAGCCAATAGCAAGCTGGCAGGACCTGATTTAATACCGCAAGAATGTGCTGGGTGCAAACCGCTTCTAATCGGAGAATATGCTTAGACATAGGGGGAGGCTTATCAATCAATCAATCAATATATTTATTCATATAAAACGAACAAGTAGGTACATTAATTTGTTACATTTATACATTAACATTAATATTGAAACACACCTATTCGTAATATAACAATTACTTATAACATATAAGTAGGTATTCGTTTTCATTTCTGCTTTGTAAATAATCAAGATTTACCCCACCGACCTATATCGAGCAGGTAACGTCTTTCATTAATAAGACGATGAATTTTTGTTTTGGTTGTTCAAAAAAATGTGGCAATTAATTACTTAACTACAAACTCGGATAAATTTCATTCACTTACAGTTAGGAAAATGGCCTATTGTTCAAAATGTAGAAATCTCATACCATTCAGCTGAAAGTATCAAAAAGGAAAGGGTTTGAAGGTTGCGAGCCTTTGTATATTTGTGTTACTCGTATCGGACCCTTTAGGAAGGCGCTACGGGTTCTCCATCGAAGGTCCTTTGTATTGTCATAATATCTGATTATTTACAAATGCAGAATACTCTGTAATAGCTATTTACTTAATGCGGATAAGAAAATACATAATGTTAATCCTGGTGAGAACAGAATAGGACATTGTTCACCGAGAGGAGAAAGTGACCGATTACCGTCGAGGGTGTCGTAAAACACCCGAGATCGGGAATCGCACTTTCTCTCGAGTGATACATAGTGCTTTATACTACACCTACGAGGAAAATAAAAAACTAAATCTTTACTAATTGAAATTTATATTGAAATTGTTGCAGTTAGTGAAGCTTAATGTAACGCTTGAAAATGGCGCCAATGGAGTCTGCAATTTTCACATGTTCTTTTTTCAAATTGTTTGACACCATCCAACACACAGCTAGTGGCCAGTGTCATTTTCCGAACTTGGAGATAAAAACTCACTGTAAAAACTTTTTGGCTTTTGATATTTAGGTTACTAGCGCATAGTCTTACCCAAAATTAAAAAAGAAAAACCACGTAAGAAATGGATTTTCATACACTTTTCTCTCCCGCTCAGATGCGTTTTCTCCCCACATATTTGTTCGATATGCAATGACGTACTTTCTACCGTAAAAGAGATAATGCAAAATGGGCTCAGACTAGGTACAGTAGCTCAAAAAATCTGTTAAACTACGATAAATAAATGCGCAGAGTAAAACAACCGTATCAAACGCTTAATTTATGAGTAATTTCACATTTTCCAATTTGATTTTTGTTCAGTTTTTCAATTACTGTCATTTTGATCTCATGTAACCTTAATACCCGAATACACGAAATTACTTTTAATGGACACTGTTATTGTAAAAAATAACGGGAAAATCATTTTCCGGAAGAAACAAAGCAAATTATGAAATAATGTACCCTTTAGTGGCCCAATTTCTATGCATATTTGCAATATCTCCTTTGATAAAGTATCAAGGTACTTTCCGAGCAGGTGTAGTATAAATAAAATTTCCTATTTTATTTTTTAATTTTTGCTCTGGTGTCAAGACTGAAATTATTATTTAAACCAAGACAAGGCATTTTAAGACCACCACTGCAAATAATTCACCGCCTGCATTTTTGTGAATTAAGTTATCATTTTAGCTTAATAAATTAGTCTCAACACGTAAATCACGACATTGCGATAACAATTCACTCTAGTCATCGCAAAACACGAATTCTAATGGAAATATTTCGCAACTCCAATTCAAATTTCAAAATTTATTTATTTCGGACAACTCAATCATGATCCATCTTTTGTTAGTAACTTATGCTTATGCTTACATACTAGGGTTAGTTAATATTTATTTATTTGGTCATAAACTTTAGAGGTATCCCCTGAGGAATCATGGTCCGCACGAGATGCCTCAGTACAGGAGCATGCGGGTCATCCGCTATCGCTTTCAGGATGGTGTTGTCACTCCCCCGTTGTAACCATCAGACCAAACTTACCGAACATTCCCATTGTCACGATTGATGCGTTATATACTCATCTTAGAATAATTCTTTAGACATAAAACTAATAAATTATTCTTGTCAACAGAACCCGAAACCGAAATACTGGGCGGCCCCGACCTGTTCATATACGCGGGCTCCACCATCAACCTCACTTGCATCGTGCGCCACACGCCCGAGCCGCCCAGCACCATCAACTGGACGCATAGAGGGAAGGTAACGTACCAACTTACTGTAACAACTTGTGTCACAACTGTGTACAAGTTGGTCACGTGTGGCAACTTTGCATTGTGTGTTACCACGATTGAGCCACCCAGCCCCATCAACTGGACGCATATTCAATATTCAATTGTTTATTGCACCACAAATACATACATCTCTTAGTCTAATTTATAAACGAATATTACATTTATGTAAACTTAGAGTAACATAAATTTATGGACCCTGTTTTAGGTTATCGCAATTGACTTAAACACTAAGGTAATAATAGAAACAGGTATTGGTATCAGTTAAGATCTAATTTACTTTGTCCGGTTCGCGGTATCGAAACATTTTTCGTCTAAGAAATCCTGTATTGAGTAGTAGCTTTTGGCTATGAGAATCTTTTTTATTTGAGGGAAGGTAACGTGCTAATTTCTTGAAACAACTTGTGTCACAACTGTGTACAAGTCAGTCATACGCCCGAGTCGCCCAGCAGCATCAACTGGACGCATAAAGGGAAGGTAACGTAACACTACCAACTTATTCTACCAACTTTTCAAAACTGTGTACGAATTGACCACATGTAGCAAATTTGCGTCGTGTGCCAAACGCCTGAGCCGCCCAGCAGCATCAACTGGACGCATAGTGACGGTAACGTACCAACTTATTCTAACAACTTGTGTCATTATTATGTACGAGTTGGTTACATGTAGCAAATGCATATGCCACATGACTGAGCCACACAGCATCATCAACTAGACGCATAGAAGAAAGGTAACGCAACCACTTACTTACCTATTGTAAAAACTTTTGTCACAAATGTGTACGAATTGGTTACGTGTGGCAACGTCACGAGCATTGTGCTTCAACACAGATAGAAGAAGAGTAACAAACGAGTTATGTTTCAAACCAGTCTACTCTGTACTCGTATTATTAAACTGTCTTATTTTATTGATCACGAGCTTTTTCTCGCTAAAAATGTTTAGACATTATCGTTACACTTTTACGGTGGAGAAAATATTTGTTGCTCTTTATGAAATTCCGAACAGCTTCTGTCTATTAATATTTTTATTAATCAGTTAAATATTATAAAAATTACATTATTTACTTTTAGTCAGAGATCAGTAAAACAAGCTAAAACAACATGTCCACTGCGCTAAGCTTAATAAATCTGTCTTTATCTGATTCAACGGCTGCTTTCGAGTAGAAAACAAATGCTAAATGAAAATTAAAATAGCGCTAGAAAACTTTTACCTACTTTCGCTAAGCACATATTTTATATGACGTAACTATTAGGCAGCTTTTTCCTGGTGCATTTAATAGTTTTCGGTACAATGTGTCTGTGTTCGGTTCCTGGTTTGTAAATGTTTTTAGCGATGGAATTATAAATCTGTTATGGGTCTGAACAACTAATTTATACTTTTTAGGGTTCCGTACCCAAAGGGTAAAAACGGGACCCTATTACTAAGACTGCTGTCCGTCTGTTTGTCTGTCTGTCTGTCTACAAGCTGTATCTCATGAACCGCTATAGCTAGAAAGCTGAAATTTTCAAAGATGATGTATTTCTGTTGCCGCTAAAATAAGAAATACTAAAAACAGAATCAAACTTATCAATAAAGGGGGCTATACTGATTTTTTTTGTCGTTTTTCGCTTTATATTAATAATGGTAACAGGAAGATGCTTGAAATTTTCACAGAATATTTAGTTGTATATGCACTTCAATAAAAAAAAAAAATTGAAAACAAAATAAATATTTACGGGTGCTCTCCCATACAGTACGGAATTCTTATTCGATGTAGGGGCGATAAGTCCTGCACTGACGTCCCGCACGGGGTGTTTTGTGCATAAAACACATACAGTACGGAACCCTCCGTGCGCGAGTCCGACTCGTACTTGGCCGATTATTATTGTTTGTGTTCTAAGACAGAAAGTCATAGTAACTCGCTGTAAGCGTAAAACGATATTTATCCTTACTAAGATTATAAATTCAAAAGTGCATTTGTTGGTTTGTTACTTTATCAAGCATCAACGAAGCAACCGAGAGACTTGAGTTTTGGTATGAATTTAGTTAGTGTTTGTTTTAGCTGTTTCAGTTTCAGTTTATTTATTTCGACAAATGGGTGTCACAGACACACTTTTGAATAGTCAAAAACAATCTACAATACAGTATACACTCAAAAAGAACCTAATTACTCACATGGTTATAATTTACCAACGTCAAATCACAATTCATTTCTTAAAACCAAGTTAATTTCATTCAAATATAAACACGATTTACATCTAATTTACAGTAAATATTCTAAACACAACAAGGTGCCAGTTTATGGGTGATAGAAACCTACCAAACCAAATGCCTAATTGCCCATCCACTTTGATAGATTTTGGTAGATTGGTTGAAATTAGTGACATCGATTATTTTTTGTCTCTGAAATATAAAAGGTTCCTATGGGATAACACAAAAACACAATCACGCGGACGAAGACGCGGACCAAAAATAGTAAAAAATAATTTTGTTTCCAGTAAACTTTTTTGTTAAAGTTACCGTTTACGATTTATGGACCATTTAATGTTTTAAGGTCCATTTAATGAAATTTCATTAAATGGGCCATAAATCGTAAACGGTAAGTTTTAGAAAAAAGTTTACTGGAAACAAAAGATGCGAAATTTTATTTTCTACAATAATGACGTTAATGTTTTTTGCCTTTAAGTACATAGTTTCCGAGATATCGGCCAAAAACATTTTTTCAAGATGACGTGTCAGGAACGCATTCTCTGAACGGCCGAACTATAATAAACTGCTTATTGGTAAATAGATCAAAATTTAATGCTCTACGCAGTTAGTTCCCAGTTAAAGAATCTGGGTCACCCGTGCGTAATTAGGACACGAGGGAGCCTCCAGCTTAAGCCTCCAGTCGACTTCACAATGACTCTGAGGTTGTAAAAATTCCTACAATATATTTTCCTTTTCTGAAAAGAAAAGTTATTGGACCAAATAACATGCATAATTATAATACATTCATGATCAAAAGATTTCAAAAATTTATTTTACCATACTTAAATACGTTACAACTCTAGAATACATCTAACAATATATTACATCTCATCAAAAACATAAATGTGAAATGGGAGCCAAAGTGTTACGAGCTTGAATTACATGGGTAAATCCCTTTAGAATGTTGTAGATATGTTCTCGTAGCTGAAATTTTAGGATTTTCTACAGAACACTTGGCCCCCGAAAACTAAAAGAATTGAGATCCTAGATCTCATATCATTTCTACAACATTCTAAAGGGATTTACTTATGTAATTCAAGCTCGTGATTTGACTTAACTAGTTTAAGAATAAGTACAGTGCAAATAAGCATTTATCTGTACGTGAAAACTAGCCAAATCAAATCATGAGCTTGAATTACACAAGTGAATTTCTTGAGAAGCTAAAAGACTTTAGTAAATGTGCTGAATTTCATGTATGTAGGCTAAATAGTTTTCGAGTTGTGAGGGGATCACAAGTAGCTCCAAATGGTTCGTGTAATATTACACACGGCCGCTGCGTCGCCAGTTTTCTGTAGAACACTTTGCTGGACACGCTGCCGCGTGGCTAGATACCAAATGGTTCGTGTAATATTACACACGGCCGCTGCGTCGCCAGTTTTCTGTAGAACACTTTGCTGGACACGCTGCCGCGTGGCTAGATACCAAATGGTTCGTGTAATATTACACACGGCCGCTGCGTCGCCAGTTTTCTGTAGAACACTTTGCTGGACACGCTGCCGCGTGGCTAGATACCAAATGGTTCGTGTAATATTACACACGGCCGCTGCGTCGCCAGTTTTCTGTAGAACACTTTGCTGGACACGCTGCCGCGTGGCTAGATACCAAATGGTTCGTGTAATATTACACACGGCCGCTGCGTCGCCAGTTTTCTGTAGAACACTTTGCTGGACACGCTGCCGCGTGGCTAGATACCAAATGGTTCGTGTAATATTACACACGGCCGCTGCGTCGCCAGTTTTCTGTAGAACACTTTGCTGGACACGCTGCCGCGTGGCTAGATACCAAATGGTTCGTGTAATATTACACACGGCCGCTGCGTCGCCAGTTTTCTGTAGAACACTTTGGCTGGACACGCTGCGGCGTGTCTAGATACCAAATGGTTCGTGTAATATTACACACGGCCGCTGCGTCGCCAGTTTTCTGTAGAACACTTTGGCTGGACACGCTGCGGCGTGTCTAGATACCAAATGGTTCGTGTAATATTACACACGGCCGCTGCGTCGCCAGTTTTCTGTAGAACACTTTGGCTGGACACGCTGCGGCGTGTCTAGATACCAAATGGTTCGTGTAATATTACACACGGCCGCTGCGTCGCCAGTTTTCTGTAGAACACTTTGGCTGGACACGCTGCGGCGTGTCTAGATACCAAATGGTTCGTGTAATATTACACACGGCCGCTGCGTCGCCAGTTTTCTGTAGAACACTTTGGCTGGACACGCTGCGGCGTGTCTAGATACCAAATGGTTCGTGTAATATTACACACGGCCGCTGCGTCGCCAGTTTTCTGTAGAACACTTTGGCTGGACACGCTGCGGCGTGTCTAGATACCAAATGGTTCGTGTAATATTACACACGGCCGCTGCGTCGCCAGTTTTCTGTAGAACACTTTGGCTGGACACGCTGCGGCGTGTCTAGATACCAAATGGTTCGTGTAATATTACACACGGCCGCTGCGTCGCCAGTTTTCTGTAGAACACTTTGGCTGGACACGCTGCGGCGTGTCTAGATACCAAATGGTTCGTGTAATATTACACACGGCCGCTGCGTCGCCAGTTTTCTGTAGAACACTTTGGCTGGACACGCTGCGGCGTGTCTAGATACCAAATGGTTCGTGTAATATTACACACGGCCGCTGCGTCGCCAGTTTTCTGTAGAACACTTTGCTGGACACGCTGCCGCGTGGCTAGATACCTTATAAAGATTTTGTATTCTAGATGATAAAAATTTTGCAGTGAGCCCCAAACTAAGCTGAATGCTTGTATTTTGGAGGTCGAGTGCGAAGTTTTTAAAAAGTTTGTGCGATGATGTTAATATACTCGTAGGCACTTGTATTTATAATCTGGGTAGGTATTGTTTACGTACTAGTTACGCGAAGAAAAGTACTAAACTACTACTTTCTAAGTACCAAAGTACTTGGGTATACTAAGTAAGTTCGTATAGCCCAAACAGGTAGTTCTAGTGTCAGTTACTTTTAAAACTGCTAAATGCGTCTGATAATGATGAAGAATTTGGATGATCTTTGTAAGTATC
The DNA here is from genome assembly GCA_964007245.1 of Hypomecis atomaria. Classification (NCBI taxonomy): domain Eukaryota; kingdom Metazoa; phylum Arthropoda; class Insecta; order Lepidoptera; family Geometridae; genus Hypomecis; species Hypomecis atomaria. The sequence continues at coordinate 23,630,705 of OZ023287.1, read as the reverse complement.
TAAAACAGTGTAAAAAAACACTAATACCAATAAATTAAATGTTTTAGCCAAACATATCATAGAATTGGTTTACAAATTTTTTTTCTCTATGTCTGGTATAAAAGATCCAAAAGTTCCCAAGCACCACTGTTAGACAAAATTCTGTCCTATCCCCATTTAAAAATTTACCTCCGTTTTGCTTCTCATTCATAACCTTAATGCAGTTTCAGTGACCCGTGAAGACATTTATGAGATAGGTAAGCTTGAATAACTATCTAGATTTTCAAGGGAGATTTCTGAATATTTACCGAGGGAAACTGCAAGCTAAGAAAATAGGATAAGTGGCAGCACTTTTATCTCTAGTGGGTAAACTAATCCAGCTATAAACTTTAAAAATATTTTGTGCTGTTTACATTTTATTTTGATTTTTTGGTCTTTCAAATACATAACAGCAAAGCTAAAGGTAATGGAAAGTTCAAGCTGCCAGTTAGCAAGAGCCCAAGGCCAGAAGGTCCAAGATGCTGGCAGCATTACGATGAATGGATGTGCTTAACAATGGACTAAATAAACGCCATAGCCGTTTCGTCGTGGGTTTAAATTTGATGGCTTATGTTGTAGTATTTTTCGAAACTTTGCCTTGATTCATATTCTAAAATAGCTATTTCGTACCTGTTAGCGAAAAGTTTTTAAAATTCATGTATTTTGTAAATAATCTATTTTCCAAATATTAGACGTTAAGTAATTTTTTACATTTTAGTTTCCTAAAAATCTACAAAATAAACACTCAGTTTACTTAAAAAAATATTTTGCCGCAGATTCCCGATTCGCTCTATTTTCCCCGAAATGCACTGGGGCTGTTTCTTTCCCATTATTATTTTGCCGCGTCATCACAATTAGAAAGAAAATTGCTGATAGCGACGATTATAATAACTATAATTTTGTTTCTGAATTGTTCATTATTTATGAAAAACATTAGCGTCAGTATCAATAATATTTATTTAGCCATTAGCGTCGTCATTTCCGACTCTGATACCTTAATGGCGCAATTTTTGGTAACGAGACTGCCGATTCTTTTAACAACTGAATCAACGGTATTTTACATTTAATTTTGTGTAAACTTTGCAGTATATTATCGTATCAGCTATATTGATTATGGAAACAACGTGGTTTTCGCATATTTTAATTAAAGTATAGCACAGGTGTTAATCACGCTTAATTTTAGTAGATAACTGCTACTATAGTTTCGATCGCATTAAAAAATATTGACAAATACGATCGAAACTATAGTAGCAGTTATCTACTAAAATTAAGCGTCAGTAACACCTGTGCTATACTTTAATTAAAATCAGCTATATTCATAAGAGTCTTGTGTTATAAACTATGCTATTTATGTTTAAGTACAATTTGGAAACAAAAATATCTCTATACGAAAAGCAGTTACATCAAAACGTTGAAAAGACTTGAACGACGAAGAAAAAACGGACTTATTCGCGATAAAAAAAAAGAAAAGAATGTAGATGAAAAAATACTTCGCGACAACCAGTTTCCAGGTCTATGAGCCGTGTAAAATGCCCGAATCGTACCTAATATAGGATTTATTTATCATAGATTACTTAAACTTACTAGTAGGTGGCTAACACAAATCCAAACGAAGAAAACCGAAAGATTTTTGATCTAAAACCCCAAACTAATAGCTTTTTGTTCTCTACTCAGAACACTTAAGGTCCCATCTTCCTAAAATTGTGGAAAATTTAAAATGTTTTTCCTTCAACAAAAGAACCAAGAAGTTGTAAAAGCCGTCCAACTCGAAGTCAGAGCGGTATTCTTTAAAAATATTGGAATAAAACGTCGCCCGTAATTGTTTCTATGAGCTCTGCGCTGCGAGATAGCAAAATGGTTGACTCTGCACCGCACCGCTCCGAATGGAATAACCTAATGCTCTTCTAGAGCTGCGTGATTTACTTGCACAAGCTTGCGTTGCAACTTGAGATCGCTTGAAATAAAGGAGATGTTCATTTTGTGAAATCACCCACATAAACACTTCGAGGCGGATGTTCTGGAATAGGCTATTTGACTACTTTATGGAAATATTGAATAATGTGCATTGCGAGACGGCTCCGCGTGCTAGCACTCGCCAACTTGCGAAAGGTCGCCGAACGCGACCGAAACTATAGTCGTGTTATGACTATACGAACACGTGAGTGAGTCCCGTTTTATATCGTTTAAAATATATCGTTTACAAATTTATGGAAATAGTTTTAAATTATTCTTTAGTAGTACACAATAAGCACACTTCATTTATATTTCTGACAGATCTACTGTATTAACAATGAAAATCAGTATTAAAGAATAGATTTTCAAGATTCCGCCTAAAACGACATTCTGTGATGGCGCAGGTCACGTGACCCTCGTGACGTCACACGCTAGTAAATAGCGTAAGTTAATACAAGTAAATACGCTAGTTCACATCCAAAAATTGACAAAAGATACTTTGGAAGTAACTTGCAGATCCGATAACAGTAAATCGAGAAATTCCCGCTTACTATCATGTGACGTCACCAGAGTTGCCGACCACCTTAGAGCGTTTTTGTCACAGAAAAAATATCACAAAATGTCGTATTTTATTTTGTACAAGTTGAGAATATGCATATTTTAGCTTAGATTAACTGAAATATGTCTTTTTCAGGCTATTACATTTAAGGATTACCGCAATCAATAGTATATTTTCAATGTTGTCACATAGCCTATTATATCTAAATAAAAACATCTTATACCATCCAACTGCTTCAACTGTAAAGAGTTTACGTACTGAGGTAAATACATAGTAAACAATAGATACATACCACGTACATTTTACATTAATTGTCAATGATTTTAAAGCTCAAAAGCCTCTCAACTACATCATTGTATCTATTAAAAACTTTTTTGGAAATTTACCAAACAGAGTAAAGGTGGAACTTAGCTATCAGATTTGATATTAGGTAGTTACAGTTGTTCTTGCAGAAAATTACGTAGATATTAGCCTATATTTTATTTACAGAATACTCTGTAGATACCGATTATACTCGTAGCTATGATGTCAAGTCAAATCTTAAAGTAGGCTCTATCAAATATGTGCAAAAATATGTGTCCAATATTTTTTTTTAAATCTTACTGACGGACTAATTATAATAATGATCTTTATACCTTGTAAACATCCCTATTATTACAATCCAAAGTAATTTTTGTCACTATCATCTAGTCAAAAACACCCAAGCTTTTAAACGAGCCAATCAAGCATGGCTTGTTTCACACGTAATTGCCCGCCTCGCATTCCCAGAAGGTTCCTTCCGAGACCAGGAATCAATTCAGACCTCATTTCTTGGCTTTTCTCTCACAATTAAGCTTCCTGAATCAGCTGCCGAATGTCTGAGCTGGAGCCGTATCGTGTACGTATTCTGGCGTTCGGATTAGCTATTTCTCCTGCTCGCGCCAGTTAGTCGCGCCACGAGTGCTAGCGGGAGGAAAAGCGAAGCCCAACGCCAGGACGTATAGACAATAAGGGGCTGCCTTGAAAGCATTCACACGTGAATGCACCGGTCTTATTGCGCAAGCTTATTGCGGGTAACGACTTTTGTGTATTTCGATTCACTCTGTGGCTGAATAATATTTCGAGATTATTTTGTTTTGTGTGCTGAGTTGTATTTGAACCTTTTTGGAATTGGAATTTATGTTAAATTGTCGGTATAAATTCAGGCAAAATAGAATAATTTTTTGGTTCAATTTAAATATTTAAAACATGTTACGATTGAGTTTCTTAAATAAATAAATAAACTTATAAGCCCTTCAGATAATTTCGGTTAAGTTTATGTAATATTTCATACTGTCAATTAATTTCGTGAGTTACACTATTTATCCTTCGTTCCATTGCTTACGTTTTCTATACGCCACAATATTTTATCGAATCCTTTTATTTGAAAATATAAGCAAGTAAAATTATCTAAGTGATTTTATAAGCCAGATAAGCAGCCCTGATGTTAGAGTTTTTAAACCGCCTAAAGGTCTCTGATATGTTTTAACGGTTAAAAAAGCAAGTTCTATAGATAGTATCTATAGCCCGTATATTTTTTTATTCTTTTATTCTTTTATTCTGCTTCCATAAAGTACATGATGGTAAAAATATAAAGAGTACAAAGTAGCATATGGACCCCGTCGGGCGCAGCAAAAACAGAACAGAACAGAGGAAGGCACCATAAATAGGTCATAGTAATTAATATTTCATGAGACAAAAACACGTTATGTATGGTAAGTAAATAAATGTCCACTAAAAGTTAAAAATTAAAATGTCAACGAAAACATAATAGGTATATTATAATGTCAAAAAATAAATGTCAAAAATACTATAAATAATGTCAATGTTTTTCATTTAAAAATTCGTCCACTGTATAATAAGCTTTAGTTATTAGAAATTGTTTTAAATTATTTAAAAATATTGTGTCCTTATTTTCGGATTTTAATTCATTAGGCAATTTGTTAAATATATTTATCGACATTGATAGCGTTCCAGATGAGTGTATGTGAAGTCGTGACTTGGGTAGCATTAATCTATTACCGTGACGAAGTGAACGATTCGCGGGTAAATCTCTTCTTCTTACATATAGATGCATTTTTGTTTCAATTAATGAAGCTTCTTTGCATTGTTTGACATTTTGAACTGGCTTTTAAAAAGGAGGAGGTTCTGTGTTCGTCTGTATGTTTTTTTTTGTGTATGTTAATAGATAATTCCAATTAGAAAAAAATATTTTTTAGTTGAAAAGGGTATACTCCCGAGGTGGTCCCATTTAAATTTTACAGAAATCGGCTGAGCCGTTTTTGAAAAATCAACATTGATGTAACATTTCGAGCAAAATATTCGAATTTTGTACACGATGGAAGGCGGTTTTGCCATATTTTGCGAAAAATAATTATTTTGTTACCAAGTCTTCTCTAGAATACACGGTCGTGCAAAAAAAGTGCTGCCATATTTATCAACGTGTCCGGGAATAAAATATCCACCGCGACCTCCTAAACTTGCGGGAGGTAAGTTAATCCAGAAATTATATATGAGCGTGAACAAAGCCGGGTTCTCCATCGATCTATTTCAAATATTAACGTCTTACCTCTTAGAGCTCTGTTCTCGTTGATAGCGCGGTTTGAATAGTTTTGTGAGGCTTTTGTTTAAAGCTTTTTGGGGTCGACTCAGGTTTAACAACACGTGTTTTATCCTACAGTAGATTTTTAAAAGTCATATAATAAATAATCGCTTGGGATAATAATGTTGTTCCCGTACCTGTTTTTGGCACTTGCCATATCTTTTCTTTAGAGGATGAGGTAAAGGATTACACATGTCTTCAAGAACATCGATAAGTCATAAATGCAAGCTTACCTCACGATGTTTTCTTTCATTATTTGAAGCTAGCAGCAATTTCCGATAAATACGTGCTAATAACTAGTCTACAATTAAGTTACTAATGTTAACTATTTTTGTCTAGAAACTGCATACTACATGAAATTTTACGAGATTTTTACCTACAATAAGCCCGATAACAGAGGAGCCATAGTAATTATATTAGCTAAATATCATAGTTCTGTTTCTTTTTCACTTTAGGCATTCGGTAGAGAACGCTTTTTACGTTGCTATTAAATTTACGCTGGCGCCTCTGTAATCGGGCTTAACATGGACTACTAGGTATGAAAATTAAACTTTTTCACAGTTTCAATGTTTAATGGTAATGAAATCAGCACTATTAAAAAACTCACAGTTCTCTCACTGTGATTTTCTGCGTCGAAAGCATCGACCATGGCAATTACTACTACATTCAGACCCAGAATAGGTCTGTTTAGGGTCTGATATATATTAATTCTTCACTCAAAAATCTATTTTGCTGAAAATTAAACTCAGAACCTCACACCCTAAACTTGCAGTACGTATACCTCGTCTCATTACTGTAAAAGTTTAAACAAAGATGCATTTTATAAAAGCTTAACTGATGTTTACTCTACATTTTACGAACTACGAAATAGTTATAAGGTAAACGGCACTTAACTCTGGCTCCGGTGGTTCCAAAGAAGATTAATTACTGCTCGTCGTGAAAATAATAATGTTGCTGTAACTTGCCGAGTTTTGCTGGGAACTGTATCTACGACCCACGTAAATAAATTAACCCAAAGTGCGGGAACTTTGTTGCCATACTTCTAGAAATTTGGTATTCTAGTACTCTTAACATTTATTAAGTGCTGTAATTTAGAATTGTGTTTGCGCGTATTAATTTGAAAGAAACACGTTAGATGGTAGGTTCTGTTAGGTAGAGTCTATAGCACGAGCATGTGAAAATTTCTTAGTTATATTGTTGTGATCAAAGATGAAGCACGCAGACCTAGAAGATACCTATTCACTCTAACCTTGAAAAGCTTTAGATTATATCTCTTAGGAAATAGAAAAGCAGGAAGACTGTTCAATTCCATTTTTGTGTACGTTTTTAGACTACTGTTTTTTAATATGTAGATAATTTAGCAGAATTTTCGCAAAAAAAAAAAAAAAATTACCCTAGACAGGGTATCATGTGTAGTGATGCTATTATGCAAAATAAATGGAATGGTACTGGACAAACTAAAAGGAAATAGTTTACCTCAATAAACAAATAATTGAACAATTATGTTGAGTAGCTTTGAAGCAGCTCTATAAAAATGGTGACACTTTAATTGTGCCTACAAAATTGCTATTGTTTATGCTTATCCAATTGTTGTATCTCTAATTTTATAAACATGAAGACCAAAAATTTAGAGCTTTTGCGTTAAATTTCCTTATCAAAACGTACGACGTAAATTCTACATATACCCGCAGCAGCGCACCCAAAACATTCTGCTAATGACGTGAAGCCCGCGAGTCTCAGAACACTTCCCTGATTGACGTCAACCAAAATAACCGACCCGCATCATGGATATAAGAAAGAAGATTGGACCTAAAGTCCCTTGGTACACAATAAAAACCTTCTTGAAGCTGTCTTTCATTTTAGGAAAACATTTACATGATATTTGTAGAGTAATTCAAATGGAACAATGCCGATATTTAAAGTATTGTGTCTTTTGTTTTCCATTCTTCAGGAGCGTAACAAACGCTATTTTGACAAAAGACTTGACTTTGTGCTACGTGACTTTACTATCCTATGTTTCTTACATCCATGTACGGAACCCACGTAACCAGTTATCTGAGGCGTATGACGCGTCGCAACCCGTCGCACCTTTGTAAGTCACCTCCATTTTACAACCTGTCGCGTGGTAATAAAATATAATCGTTTACGTCCTTACGCTGTACGTGATATGATTTATTTATGTGACAGGAGATGTAAGCGTAGGAACTTGTTAAATATTTGTAATTGTTTGATGTTTGTTGACAATAGCAAGCAATCCTCTTTACATGACAGTACATTAAATATTTCCAAGACCATTTCTTGAAAGTCCTGAACAATTTAAACAATCATGGAACCTCACGGATCCATAAGATGAATTCTTAGAACTTTTGTTCTCCAGTAGGAACAAGATAACAACTTGCTTTTGCACTAGATACATGATTTTATCAGCGTTATCTTTCAACCCCATTGTCCTATTTGTACAGGTATTAAATGATTTGTTTATTTTCCCAGACGATAAATTTCGACTCGACGCGCGGCGGCATCTCTCTGGTGACGGAGAAGGGTACACACAGCAGTAGTCGGCTGCTGGTGCAGGCGGCGCGCACCTCTGACGCGGGAGCCTACCAATGCGCGCCCGACAACGCGCAGCTAGCCAGCGCGCGCGTGCACGTCCTTACTGGTGAGATGCTCAATCTTGACTGACGAGTAGTATCTCGCTGGTACAGCAGCAGCCTACTTCTGAGGCACCCGGTGCGCTCTAATAGTCTATTCGCCGAGACGAGTTAGTATAGCGCCTTCTCTATCACAAATTGTTTTACAAATGACAAGGACAAAAAAAAACTTTTTTATGGTCAATGGGCGTTAACAATACCTTAGAAATGTAAATGCGCTTTTACACTGCGCTTTTTAAAAGTTCGCTTAGTTTATACCTGCGGCTTCATCTGTCGTATTTGAGAGCTATTTATTTGGTAAGCTTTTTTTTTTAATTTGTATTTTTTTAATATAACTGATGATATGAAGGAACATAATAAAACCGTTTTCTTTTCTCAGCAGGTGGTTCGATATCCGCCATTATCGCACTATTACAATTCACAGTGAAAAGTCCGTTTCACAAGCCGCCAAGTCCTCAGGAAAGCAATAAATCATAAAATCCAATACACAAACCAGTTCACGAATTGAGCATACGGTCACAAGTAAGAGCACGTTTGCGCAGTACGGGAATAATGAGTAGACTTAAAAGTACTCGAACTGTGTACACCGCCTTAGCGTTTAAAACTGACCAATCGCAGTTAAAAAAATGTGTGAGTGAGATAGCGCTCTACTAACTCGTCTCGGCGAATAGACTATAGTGCGTGCCCGTAAACGCACCGCTGAGGGCCGAGTGGAAGATTTTAACAATGTTCGAAACCTGCTGGATCGCGTTAACGTTTGATAAGATTTAATGGAAATGGCACAGCGCCATCTTGAGTCACGTACGGAAAACTGAATCGGTCAGTGTGAGTTTTATTTACGGGAATATAACGAGCGCCAAACCGATCGAACAAAAGCGCGGCAACGTCTGTGATTGGCTTAGTCAAGTGTGTGTCAATGTGCTCGCGTGTGTGCTCGGTCAATGCGACCTAATTCGATTTCTTTTGCAAAACTGCCACTCGGCACTCAGACCAGAGCACGCGTGCACGTCCTAACTGGTGAGATGCTCAACCTTGACTAACGAGTGGTATGTAGTTGGTGACGGAGGGGCGTAAGCAGCAGTTGCTTGTCACCAAAATGCAGGTGCGAGAATTAGACAGCACGTGCTCTCTGATGAGCCGATATTGAACCCCGACTGATGCGAAGTATGTATCTCGCTCAGTGGCGGACGCTTCATAAAGACAGAAAGACACTGCCTACCCTAGTTCTAATAATAGATCTCATAATATTTTATCAATAAACAAAATAACATAAAAACTTAAATCATAAATCAGCTCCACCTGTTGAGTGCCGGTGGTATCATTAAGATAAAAACGATTTCGCATTCACCGATTCGCGCTGCACGAGCGCCACCCGCCCTTGCCACGGCAAAGACACAAACTATGGATCTCTTAATGTTTTGTATGTGTGCTCTCGTGGTAAGTCGTAATCATGCGGATTTAATGTGTGTGCGTTCCTATAGCTACGTGGGCTTTGCTGACACACAATGACAAAAATCACGCACACAACTGCATGAAAAGACAGTGTCTTTTTGCTTAGCTAACACGAACAATATTACGACTCGTACCGAACATTTCCGAAACAAAGTTTGCTATGCAATGCAAATATTTTAGTAACATTGTTTCATTGAATTTTATACATTTAGATGGCCATCGATTTTTGTGGTATTATATTTCCCTTTTTTACTACTAATTTCAATAGTCAATAGTCGCCATATTGTTTGATGTGTATTGTGTTTTTGACTACGCTATCAGATATTTAGGATTTTAAAGTTGTTAATAGAGTGAAAAATGGATAATATTATCTGTGAAAGTTGTTCAGATGGTGTGTGTATTGAGAAAATAAAATATGATGCGTTTTCAAAACTATTTTTCGGTGAAAAAAAACTAGTTATCGAGATAGGTCGTGCTACACCGGATTTGCAATTAATACAAATTAAAGGTAAAGTCAGTCGTAAATTTAATAAAAAACAATATGATTAATATCATTGGCTGACAGGTTGCATACACAGTAATCGGTTATTTTGTTTCGTTTGTCTACTATTTTCAAATAATAAAACCGTCTGGAACGACATCGGTTACAAAACATTACAAAACATCAAACGAACGCGCCGAAAGGCCACTTCGAATATCCGTAAATTGATATGTCTATAAAAGCAGTCAATCTATGGATATTTGAGCTGGCATTTGGCAATTACCTACATTATAATGTTGATAATTATCAATCGACAAGACGACGAACCAAAACCAACGTGTTTTCGTTGAGCAAAATTTTCTGCCTACCCTGTCTTAAAACTGTGTGCACGCCACTGATCTCGCTGCAGATAGAGAAAAAGCGCGCAAAAGTAGCCCAAAATCACTATTAATAGAGCAGGTGCTAGCGCTAGCGCCTGCATGCACTGTACGACCACTGGCGAGATAGATAGATAGATACTCGTAGATTAATTTATTTTCAGTAAGGATAATTACATACATTGGTATACAACAATATACTATGAGCAACACCTTACGAATTGACAAAATAACAATTATTCATTATGTACTCAACAGAATTATTAGGCATAATATTACAATAAATTAATTTCTTAAAATTTGGTACATTACACAAAATTAAATACACAATATTAAAAAATTAAGATGCCAGAAATATATAACGACATTATACTATCCTGGCTGCACAATTTTTGTTATTAAAATGTTTTCTTCAAATATCGGTAGAAAGTATTAATTTCCAATGTGATAGTTTCAGTTCATATGGCATAAAATCATGAACAGTTTTCCGCATTTTTTATGTATCGCTATATTAAAACCATTACGCACGCACACAGGTTCACTTTTTTACAGTTGTGTTATCTCTCTGTTTTGATGAAAGTTTCTGCCATACATGTCTGATCTTTTTATAATTATATTTTGTTTCGAATATTGTAACATGAGTAATATATTCTATAATCTGTTTTTACTTCCGAACTAAATTCCAAATTTATAACTTTAATACTATTAATCTCTTGGCATTGTATTTATCACATGAATGCATTTTTAGAATTAATTTTATTTTTCAGTTTTCATTTTCTTCAAAATTATTTAGCACGTTGGAAGACGTTAGCATCCGGGAATCAGAAATTCTTGTCCGGGTGCTAACACATCTTTGTATATCTCATGTATCTTGATGTCAATAAAGATTATTATTATTATTAACCTACTGTAAATAAAATCGAACGCTTGGCCTTTACTGAATTAAAAAGTAGCGTGCTACGATAGTACTCGTACTACGAACTATGATAGTCACCAGAGTGCAGAGTAACATATTCAACTTGGACTGAAGTGCTGCATTTATCATGCATTTTAAATGAAATAATTCACTTATTGCGTGGTGGATATGGACCAATCACCCTTTGTGGGTAGGCCTACTTCCCGCAGTGGACTATTTAAAAAAGCTCGTACACTAATTTTCCTCTCATTTTTAACATACTTCCAAAAAGGAGGAGGTTCAATATTCGTTTGTGTGTATGTATTTTTTTATTTTTCTTTTGTGTATGTTCATCGATAATTTCGCCAATTGTGAACTGAATCGAAAAATTCTTTTTTAGTTCGAAAGGGTATACTCTCAAAGTGGCCCCATTCAAATTTTTCAGAAATCGGCTGAGCCGTTTTTGATAAATCAACAATAATGTAAACAATTCGAGCGAAATATTCGAATTTTGTACACGATGGAAGGCGGTTTTGCCATTTTCGAAAAATAATTGACCGAGCTTTAGCGAGGTCTCTGAGTCTACTATGGGACGAGCCGGCACTTGAGCTGTCAGATGTTTGTATGTTTCTTTGTTCGACGATAACTCAAGTACCGCTCAGCTGATCTCCATGAAATTTAGCATGCACGTAGTTTATAAATATAGAATTTTTAACTTCGAATATGAGCATCTTCTGTTCAGTGGTGTCGAAGATACCAGGACCAGTGGTAAAATGAGGCAAAACGGCGCCACTTTCTGCGGGAGTTGCTTGGGTCAAATCTAGTAATAGAAATTCGACCCTCGTCCCGTTGACTGATTGATCTGATATATGGTACACACCTTTAGTTCCAATGACAATACAATATTATTAATTATTTTATAATTTTGTAAAACTTTATTCATATAAACAATTTTATATATTTTTCAAGATTAAATGTGTTGGAGCGCTTTACGCAAAGTTACCTTTTGAACCATTCACATACTTAGTTACTAAGCACATTTAGTTCAATCTTAAAAATCATAGATGGCTCCGTTCATCGAGCGACAAAATCCTGAATCACGCAAATGACTTTTGTAATGAATTTAGTGAGCTATTTGATGTATTTTGTTATCTTTGCGTTTTCGGTACGATAAAATAAACCATTGGTCTCGGAGTTTAAGAGATTTATTCGAGGGAAGTTTTCTGTGCTCTCTGCTTTGGAGGACGCTCGTCGCGCTCAACAAAGTACTCATTCTTAACGAACATTTATTTAAAATCCTAATTTAAATTCTGACAGTACCTATGTCAAAAATTTATGGTCGGTGTCAGTTTCTTGTGAAAAAACTATATTTTGTTTAAAATAAAACAGGACATTAAAAAAGTGATGACGACTTGACGAGAATCTTTGCCTCATTGGCGTCATATGAGTAAACTGTTGAATATTGGCACTACTTTAGGCTGTGGCTACTTAATCTGAACATAGCGTTCAATAAGCCCCCTACTGCCTGCACCGACGTGACGGGTCTCCTTTTGTCAGCTCTCCGTGACACTTACTACCACTAGAGCCGTCTGCGATGGCCTTTTCAGCTCCCTGTGGTATCGACTGCTACAGGGCATTCTCCGGCGGCTCTCTTGTTATCAACGGGATAACTCTTCGCAACGCCTACTACTGCAGAGCTGCCTGCAACGGATTTTCCAACTTACTGTGGTATCTACTGCTATGGAGCGTTCTCCAGAGGCTTTCCCGTGAACGATTGGCCAGCTCTCCGTGACATCTACTACTGCGGGGCCGTCTGTAACGACTTTTTCCGGTCTCTGTCGTATCTACTGCCATGGGGTGTTTTCCTACGGCAGTCTTGTGATCGAAACCTAGCTATCCGTGACACCTATGACCACTGGGACTTTGCAACTTCCTTTCCAACTTTCTGTGGTATCTACTACTACGGGATGTATTCCAGAGGCTCTCCTGTGGTTGACTGGCCAGCTCCCCATGGCACCTGCTACAGGGTCTATTTCAATGGCCTTTGCAAAAACGTCGTGGACTTTCTTCTTAGAGTAGCTCGCAGAGTGTGTACGTTTAGGTTTGATGATAGCTAGAGGACTGTATGTAACGTTCATTTATCTTTTAAATAAAATTGCTAATTATTAAATAAAATTGCTTTTATAAAAAATTATGCTTAATTTTGTTGGTTAAATCTTGTTTAAATAATTTTCGCTCGAACTAAGTAAAGAATCCCAAAGTAGGTTTCTAACTTTTTTTTTTAATAGACTAACTAACAGTGTATACTAACATAGTAACGTTCACGCTGAACTCCCCACGATTTTATTTTTGAGTTTGATCAATGCTCGAGTGATAAGAAAATTAATGTATGAATGCAGTACTTACCTAGGACACGATAATGATATCTAATACCGTGCCTAGGACTACCAAAATTATTTTTTATCTTTTAGTACATTCTAACAATAACTTCTCAATAAAACCGTTTAATTTAAAATGTTTTTATATATTTTATATGTTATATGAATAACCGCTCTCTTTGTTCTTTGAAGCCCTATAAGCTATGCGCCTTCTGCTAGTGTTAGATTCCATTCAGTAATTCTTCAAACATTGTAGCTTAACAATAGCAATTTTCGGCAGAAACTCATATATTTGAAATATTTTACCGAATGATATATTTATTTACTTCGCTCATCGTTACAAAACTTTCATACGAAAATTATTTTTTTTTTTTTGAAATCACAGTTTTTATGATATAAAATAGGAATAGCGCGAGGTCCAAGTCCGGGGCGGACTACTAGTTATAATGATTGAAGTCAAATAATAAAATACTCATTACACCGTCACGTGTGCTGCCACCTTTACTTTACACAGCCGCTGCGAGAATCCAATAACTCATCACCAATATCTATTAACCTAACAAGAGAACAACAGCCATTACATAAATATTCAACCAGTGTGTTCGTAATTTGTTCAATTTAATTGAAATCTGGATTCCAAGCTAGGCAATTCTCATTTCGGCACCTCAATCGTTACATACATCTTGCATGCGATTGTGGCCATTAACGCTCTGATTGCAAAGGCTATAACGGCGTGCAAGTAGGTAGAACAATTTGTAGTGTTGTTGTATTAGACGTAATGTAAACAGAAATGGCACGGTAGGGACTTTACTACATTGAAACACACAAACTGTGCTATTTGAAGTTATGTATTTAAATTGCATGAATGAAAAAGTTTTAACTAAGAAGAGAAAAGATTAGGTTGTTTTTTATGATTTCAGGTAATTATGTACTATCGAATAGGCACAATTGGTTAGTATCTAAAGAAACCGGAACGTTCGTCAACTTGGCTCTTTAAATAGTTTACACGGTCATGTCAGTCACTTTAGTATTAATAAAATAATATTTTTTCGTAAAAAATAGCAAAACCGCCTTCCATCGTGTACAAAATTCGAATATTTCGCTCGAATTGTTTACATTATTGTTGGTTTTTTCCAAAACGGCTGAAACGATTTCTGTAAAATTTAAATGGGACCACCTTGAGAGTATACCCTTTCAAACTAAAAAAGAATTTTCCGATTCGGTTCACAATTGGCGAAATTATCGATGAACATACACAAAAAAAATCATTCACACGAACATGGAACCTCCTCCTTTTTGGAAGTCGGTTAAAAAGCATTTGTAATACCTATTGGAAAGCAAAGTTATCTGTATAAGTTAAAGTTCGGGTCGCTGGCCTTAGTGTCACAGTTTTAAGCTGTACAATGAACACGCAGATATGGCTAAAATATCAGAACCCAGAATTTATTGTAGTCACCCATCCATAAGACGACATTTCCAAACGTTGTCGCAGACAGTTCACAACCAAACAAAACAAAAAAAAAACTAAATTATTAGGATGCTAAGAATAAACTGAGTACGTTATGGGCGGTACAGCTTTGATGTGTGAACTCTATATCCCTAGTTATTCCGAAATTCATCACGTCAATAAAAGCTAAGTGTGTACTCTCGAGCACAAGCTCTACTGACGTCGTACTAAAAGCCATTATCCAACAAATCTTGTTTATAAATCCAAATGGGACAGATTCGCGTAGATGTTCGCGATTAGATCGCGCCAAATAGGGCCTATTTTGCTAGAAGGGTGCTTACAATATGCGATACGTAGGGACCCTTTCGTTGAATTAGAGTAATGTTATGTGAGCTATACATATTATAGTAATTTAATTTTTGGGCCCAACTGAAATTTAAAAAAAAACGTAAGTCGTTTCATACATTTAGACGATTTTACATTGCAGCTTTGTTTGAGACAGCTGATTTTTTTTATCGAATTCCGGGTTGGCCCCATAGCAAAAGTTTTGTGTCTGTTCGGCTTAGTTCAACATCTCTGTAAATTAAGTTCGTATATGCCTGACAGCTAGCCCTGGTGTCAGAGTTTTTAAGCCGCCAGAAGGCCTCTGAGATTGCTAAACGGTTAAAACATCCGGGGCCTACAATTTAACGTGTCACCTGAGCCACGAAAGCGCTCAGTTCTAAATGCTACCAGCGATCACCCATCCGAAGACTGACCGTGCTGAACGTTGCTTAACTTCGATGTTCGCTAACGAACACCTAGTCAAGCTATTCTGTGAGCGCTACTCTGTACCGTCTCTGTTTAACCCTATAATTATTATTATAAAAATTGAACGTTCGCCCAACTTACCGACAGGGCCCAACAAATCGCGTAGTCTAATAAGGGTTTTACTGTGGGCTTCCGTCGGTACATTGTGATGTAAATGCTCTAAATCGGCAGTAATGAATACATTAGACCTCTACTACCACATGCAGAGCGGAGAGTGATGTACGATGGTTTCGGAAAAAATCTGTTCGAGTTTCCGCATTCGAATTTGCCCGTCGATTTGATTTATTAAAAAAATACTAAATATTTACTAATCAGAATAAACCTTAAAATTAACTTAGAAGTAGACTTTAAAAAGTAGAAGGTTTGCAGGTTAATGGCGGGTCTTTCACTAGGAGTTCCTTGTATCAATGATTACTTTCGAAGATCGACGATAACTTTTCTCAAAACATAACCCTATGTGTAAGAAAAGTTAGGTAGTTAATGCATTGTCTCATCACTTTTAAAGTATTTTAATATATTTAGTACGTTGGAGTCAAAGTATTTAAATTTAAACAAATCGGGCTTGTATGTGTTTTATTTTCAATTATTTGAAAGGACGGTTCAGACATCCATTTTATTTCAAACCTTAAACAATTCTAAACAAAGACAATGCTTATTCATTCACGATGTAATACGTAAATAACAAAGCTAAATACCGATTAGAAAATAAACAATGACTGGAATTTTTGAATGTTCACAATCGAATAACTGAATGAAATATTTCGCCCCTCCCTAGTGTGAAGCGCGAATGTATATCGCATCACTATATTGCTGTGATTTAGACACTAGTTTATGTCGCTCGTTTTGTTGCGTGACTGTGACTGAGCTTTTTACGACGAGTCAAATGGAAATAGATAAAGGCGAAATGTGGGTGATAACGCACGCAGGACTATTTTTTGTGAGTGCAATTCGGTGTTTTAACGGTCTATTTGTCAAGTGGTTGAAGTCCATCCATCCATCCATCCATCAGCCATAGGACGTCCACTGCTGGACATAGGCCTCCCCCATGAATCTCCAATAAGACCGGTTGGTAGCGACTTGCATCCAGCGTGATCCTGCGGTCTTAATGAGGTCATCCGTCCACCTTGTGGGTGGACGTCCTACGCTGCGCTTGCCGGTACGTGGTCTCCACTCGAGAACTTTTCGACCCCATCGGTCATCAGTCCTCCGTGCTATGTGCCCTGCCCACTGCCATTTCAACTTGCCAATCCGCTGGGCTATGTCGGTAACTTTGGTTCTTCTGCGAATCTCCTCATTCCTGATTCGATCTCGCAGAGAGACTCCGAGCATAGCCCTCTCCATAGCTCGTTGGGCTACTTGGAGCTTATTAATAAGTAATAAGGCCCATAGTAAGAGACCACGTTTCAGTGGTTGAAGTGCAGCCCATTTTCTTTTAGAAAAAAAAGGTTAGTAAAATATTGGTATACTTTTGAAAACAGTCGTGAGTGTCATGACTTGTATTTCACTGAAAAATGAACTGCAATTAGAATTCAGGATGTCTATCAATAAACTCGTGGGATCAAAGTCCAACTTAGCAATGCATAGTTCCAGCCCGCATTCTATGGCTATAAAATATTTAATAAACTGCCAAATGTTTCAAAAGATATCGAAAAAGAAAACTGTGTTATAAAACAACTAAAAATTATTCTATTATTCAAATGTTATTACACATTTGACGAATTTTTAACGATAATCTAGAAAACATAATAATAAATCGGTCCAATTCGAATAATAAAAATGCCATACCTTTATCAGGGTCATATTTAACACTGTACTGTAAAACATGTTAATTAAGAACCGCATGTAAATTTCACATGATGCAATAAATGATTTGAGTTTGATAATAATAAGCAATGGTAAAAAATATCAACTCGATTATTCACAAAGCAGTCGCGTGCCCCCGCACTATAAACTAGTTTCACTTATCCATTCCACACACAAAAAGGTGGCCACAAAAGCAAATCTCCCTAAAAATATGCAATGTTATGTAGGCCAGGTCAACTGAGCAAACGTTATAGGGCATGAATAGAGAAATCTCGAGCCCTGATTCTAAATCTGGCGAAACAAGAGTACCTTTATGGTAATTGCATTCCTCGGGAAACAAGACACGTGGGGCGCTGAATAGGTCTTGATTCCAAGATGAAAGTGCTCGTACGGCGTGAAAGTTGGCAACTCGATGAGCGCGCGAGAGCTGTGTTGCAGTTTCGTAGTTTACTTGGATTTAACTTGGCCGAGACTGACTGAACTTACTGTATGTTGTGATCTAGTTTGGCTAGTTTGGGGAAGCGCTTTACTTACATGAGCGCTGTGCAAATAGGTAGCTGAAATTAATTGTGCTTATTGTTAAACTATAGGAAGTTGTGTGCGGTTAAATGCTGTTGCTTTGTAGAACTAATACAAGTAAATTGAACTTAGTTGTTTCACCAATAAGCTATTCACGTTTTATCCAATTGATATGTCTGTCTGTGATACTGTTATTACATATGTGCTTTATATATTTTATGTATGTCTATCTATGTATTGTTTACTTATGTAGTAGTATTATTATGTGTTAGGTATTTTATGTAGTATTAGTATTTAGGTCTAAAGTGTAATTTTTAGTATTTATTGTACTCCCCGTAAATATTTAAGCACATTCCTTTCCGTACATAGGTTGCCTGGAAGAGATCGCTTCCAGCGATAAGGCCGCCTAGTGTTGCACTACATTAAGGATCTCACTGATGTATTTATTGTAAGTTTTTATTTTGTGTGTCCAATAAAGAGTTATTTGTTTGTTTTGTTTGTTGTATGTCTTGTACTCCAAAACAAAAGCGTGTCATATACGATAATTTAATACTTTGTTTACGTAGCACAGTAACAAAGGTATTATATTTTCGTATTTTTGTATTTTTAATTAATATTTTTGTTTAAATTTCTCCTGCAACATGTTAAGCAAGGTGTAAACTTTGTAAAGCCACCAGGATGTTAAGTTGTAAGGAACACTACCTTAAATAAAGAGCACCGTATTCATGCCGTTTAAATAAAAATGTGGAAACGAAAACAGAGCATGTGGCACTTCGGTGCTGAAAACTTTTCCAGCTGTCGATAAAACTCCTTGTAGATTGGCAATGCTACGCCGCGTCGTAGAACATCACAGAGCGTGTCTACGCGCTGTAGTAACCGCTACGACGTAGCTCTTTGGTGGGTGTTACTTTGTGATATATTTATGTATATTTTTTTCTGTATGCTAATGTAACGAATATTTTTCTTAGTGCCAATAGCTCCCATAACTTACCTACAGTCATTATGAAAATAAAGGTTAATATACTTATACTAGATTCTAGCCAATGATAATTTTAAGACAGTTTTTATGACAACTTAGTTTTCACAATACCTACAATAAATTAAAAATTCATAATCATAATATTTTAGAATGTGTGTATGTGAGTAGTTAATCTCTTACTTTAAAATAGTAATAAGTAAGCAAATAATAGCCTTCGTGAAACTTTTTGTCATCAAAAGACGTTTAACCAACCTTTCCACTAATTGCTCCTTCCAAACGACATAGAAAATAATTTCACAGACGAGTCCTTAGTAATAATTTTGGGCTTTTTGTGACTACAAATTATGAAATAAATAAATTTTAACGGCCATTTTGCGCGATAATTGTGTTTATGCCCGTAATTATTCTTTTTGGTGTTGCTATTAGCAGAAACAGCCTTTTTGGAGGTTATGGTTTGCACGTAATTTATTCAACTTGGGGTTTAATATTTTTTTAACATTCGGTTGTTAAAACCATGCTTATTATTATAGCTGCGTTTGCTAAAATTACCCTGATTAAAATATAAATGTGTATTTTTTTTGTGGGTTACCTGTACCTCATTAGAACAACTTAATTACTCTGTATACAAACTGCCTCCGATTGATCTAATTGATCTATAAGGAAGGCCTATGTCATGCAGGTATATGTTCATCAGGTATATGATTTCAAATGAGTGCAACGATTTTTTTAAATTTATGCAGAGTTATCTGCTTACACTTTACCAAACCAAAAGATCATCGTTAAGACCATCGTAGTGAACAAGGGCCGATCAAAAATTAAAAAAAAACAGCTGTTCCATACAAAACTGCAACTTAAAATCGACCAGATGTATGTATGTACACAGCTGATTTTTTCTCGAATTTCGATTTGGCCCCATGATAAAGTTGTTCATAATGGTGATTTGAATCACTTTCTTGCGACTTAGTACATCAGTTTAAAATAACCCTGTAAACCAACTCAATAGGGTTATCAAGCACTACAGCTTTTTATTTTACAAAAACATTCCTTCTTAAAATCAAAACTTAAAATGAGCCACGAAAGTGACGCTGAAAAGTGTGACAAAGAGAAATATCCAGATACCAAAATACACATTATAATTACAAATTACATCGACAATACACTATAACAGGTTTCTAAATGGCGGCCCTGTCGTCTAAAACAATTTCAAGCGTCATCACTCATTATACATTTCCCTTTATCGACAGGTGAGACACCAGCTGCAATGCAAGGCAGCGCGCAGTGGGCAGGCAGCTTTGGACTGCCCACGTTACTCTGCTTCACCGGCGCGCTGTTATGGTCCAACTTGTAATGTATAAAGTTAAAACGAAAACTTATCATACAACTAGCATACGATTATTATAGTTCACCCTACTTCCGATGGAATATACTTTGTTAAAAGCAGGTAGAAACTGCGTTATGATTCCATCGCAAGTAGGGTCTAACATTCAGAAATTTTGTAAATATTAGACGTAAATTAAGTTAAAATGATTGTGAATACGTTAGAAATTCTATACGGAGTTTCTCGTTTGTAAATAATGTCAGTCGACCATTTGTCTAAGCCAAAAAATAATAATAAATGGTTTTACGAGGGACGTTCAATTTCAAAAACACGGTTTGTCCAACAATATCACGAATTATTTCTGTTGTCTAGTAAAATAGAACATGACTTGTCTACCTCCAGGCAGACAACTGTGGAAAGTTTTGATTTATTTATGAAACCAAAAAACATAACTAGTTTGACTCTATTAAAATATTTATTTGACCATTTTAACCATCTACATTTTATAGCAACTCTTCTTTTAGTGATTTTTATATTGCTGATCGCTAATTGCAAGAAAAGCCCGCGAATACAAAAGCATTTTATACCTGTGAAGATTCGTATATGATTTTCAATGTTCTATTTTACTAAATCATATGATACGACGGAAGTAACCTTGTCATTAAAGACAAAAACAAAAGTGGGTTTGATCTATAACACAGACTATTACTGTAGGAAAAATTGACACAGTGACATGTTACTATCATATTTTAGGTACTTTGTAGAAGTAAATAAACCAAGGACCACCTGTTGGTATACGCTGCGTTCAGACATCGATAAAAAAGTGAAAAAAATTAAAGTCACAGTTACCAACTTAGCTTCTTTAGAATTGTGTTTAGCTATTTTTCGGTGTCAGCTTGTTACAATAGGTATGAATTGTGTAGTAATGGAGTAAAACTTGCATTTTATGTTAATAACGATTTGCTGCATTTATACACGTTACGCAACGGTCTTTCAACATAATATTGGGGTCTACTACATACTACTATACTTCGGCCGTTCAGAGAATGCGTTCCTGACACGTCATCTTGAAAAAATGTTTGGCCGATATCTCGGAAACTATCTACTTCAGGGCAAAAAACACTACGATCATTATTGTAGAAAATAAAATTTCGCATCTTTTGTTCCCAGTAAACTTTTTTGTAAAACTTACCGTTTACGATTTATGGCCCATTTAATGAAATTTCATAAAATGGACCTTAAAACATTAAATTAATTTTTTTTGCCCATAAGTACGTAGTTTCCGAGATATCGACCAAAAACATTTTTTGAAGATGACGTGTCAGGAACGCATTCTCTGAACGGCCGAACTATGAGAACGCCATTAAACAACTTTGTACCAACATTTTTGAAGTATCAATGCCATTTTTTTAGCTGCCTACTACGCCATAGTACAGATTGTATAGTTTTAATTATATTTTTTGTAATTAATGTAAGTGGTACAGGCCTAATCATACAAGTAGGCGAATGTGAAGTTAGCTACAAGCTGCGTAATATCCAATACTGAAGTTTGCATAAAGCTGCCTGTTGATTGGTTTTCGCAAGGGTTGTAGCTAACTTCACATCCGCTGACCAGTATGATTCGGCCTAAACCTATTGTGCCGTTTTAGTTATTATAAAAACTATATTTGTCTAGGTCTAGCTAAACTACTAGAGTTTTTGAAGGTAACAGTTGGTAACAGGGATTCAAATAACCATAATGTTACTGTTTCAATTTTGTCCATGTACATGTCTTAGTCCGTTACAAGATCTGATCACACCGTAATATATCTAGAGCCAGGGTAAAAAAGTAATAACTTAGAATACTTCAATCAGATGTAATTACAATACCTACTTACAAATTAATTCATTCGATATTGTAAATGTCAAGCGTAGACTTTAAACTTAGAATATGATCCAGAAATAATTATGTTGTTTTTAAAAGTTTGAAGTTGGTTTAATAAAAGAAGTTTTGTAAAGTTTGTTTTTGTTTTAATACCAAAACTATTGAATATCCTTAGTTAGTTTGAATTAGTTGAGTAACTATATTTTTTGTCGTTGAAGCTGCTTAAATGCCTCTAAATTTTAATTAAAGAAAGCGGCTTGCATCTAGCGCGATCCTGTAGTCATAATGAGGACACCCTTCCACCTTGTGGGTGGATGTCCCACGATGTGCTTGCCGGTACGTGGTCTCCACTCGAGACATTTTCGACCCCATCGGGCATCAGTCTTCCGCACCAAGTGCCTTGCCCACTGCCATTTCAACTTACCAATTTGTTGGGCTATGTCAGTAATTTTGGTTCTTTTATGGATCTCCTCATTTCTGATTCGATCTCGCAGAGAGACTCCAAGGGATGGAATCGAAAAAAAATGTCATTCCCACTTTACATGTATGCATTGGACCCCTTAAATACACTACTTTAAAAAATTTACTGGTTTTAAATTGATATCTAAACAAAAACTATCATAACTATCAAGTTTCATGGAATTTGGTTCATACATGTGGTAGTTATAAGGCTTTGTAATATTAGGACGGACGGACGGACACAACCAAAGTTATAAGGATTCCTCATTTTACTAAAGAACCCTAATGATGAAGAAAAATCACCATAAGAGTACGAACAATTTCATACATTAAATATCACTATTTCCTTTAAACACCAAGATAAAAATCTAGTTATTTTATTCGAGATTTATATGACCCCTCAACAACATTCAACCAAATTCTCTCGAAGCTAAGCTTGAATGACATAGGTAGACTAAATAAATCAGAAGAACGTTAATATACCTTCTCACGTAGGCAGTGCTTCAGACATGTTGGAAATTCACGTCAAGATGTCTTTTCATTCGAGCCCTTTGGTGGTTTTATTTCAACCCTTTCATTCGTACTCTAGCTGGAGAGGACAAGTGAGATTGAAAAAGGCTATGTAGCAACGCGCAAATTTATGTAGTACCGCTGCGCCCCGCGGTGTTACCCGCGTTAGCCCGTGATAAAATATTTTTTCTAAAATAAACGTAGCCTAAGTTACTCCTTATTACATCAGCTACCTGCCAATAAAAGTCCCCCTAGCCATTTCAGAGATTAGCCGGACAAACAGACACAGACAAAAATTGTAAAAATGTTATTTTGGTGTACTCGTATATATATATATTCATATACATGTAGTAAATAATCGGCCAAGTGCGAGTAGGACTCGCGCACGAAGGGTTCCGTACCGTATGGGACCCCTATTCCTCTTGCCGTTATTAATGAAGAGCGAAAACCTAAAAATCACGTTTGTTGTATGGCAGCCCTCCTTAAATATTTATTTTATTCTGTTTTTAGTATTCGTTGTTATAGCGGCAACGGAAATACATCATCTGTGAAAATTTCAGCTGCCTAGCTATCATGGTTCATGAGATACAGCCCGGTGACAGACGTACAGACGGACATCGAAGTCTTAGTAATAGGGTCCCGATTTTACCCTTCGGGTACCGAACCCTAAAAACGGTTATTTCAATATTACAAACAGACACTCCAATTTTATTTATATGTATGTAAGATGTATATAATATGTAATGATTTTTAATTTTATGGTGCATCCCACACTAGGTTTATCACAAAGAGTTACTTTTTATGATAAACATTTCAAAACCGAAGACGCAAGGTTCGAATCCTGCATCCGCGACGAATTTTTGAGATGTTTATCATAAAAAGTAACTCTTTGTATATATGTAGTTTCTGGTGGTCGATATCGCCGTAAAAGTCTTAAATGAAGATATTTTCTGATAAGTAGCGTAGAATATCCTCTGAAAAGGTGGTTAGACTTCATTAAGGGCGCAGGAAGGCGCTGGATGCAAACCCCTCCCTATGGTTGATATGACGATGGCATTGAGTTACTTGATTCTAATCCACACCAACTTAAGTAGCACATGGAGAAGAATAGAAATTGTTTTCCTTATAAAATAAGTTATCTAATTCGTGTCGAGACACGCGTATGCTATATAGGCTTCCGTAGATAGTGACGATGGCTATTTTGTAAGCCAAAGACCTTTGACTTGTGCGCAATTTTAAAAATTTAAATTTTCCTTTATAACACAAAAAGTTATGGTCCCACAGAGCTAAAAATAATTTTCAGAGAAAGTTTTTGGTATGGTCTATAAAGACAGGAAGTGTTTGAACGGATACAAAGAAGTTAAAAAAGGGAAGGAAAGCTTATAGAGATTTTTAACTGCAAGTGGAACACAATCTGAATTCAGCCTGATCCTGTGGTTATAATCCTGCGGTGCAATTCTGTCAACCAATCTCTTCACCGAAGTGATACGTTCCCGAACCCCTTTCGCTTTTCTGACAGTTTTGATAGCTCAAAGCTGTCAAAAAAACGAGAGAAGCTCAAGAACGCGTCACCTCAGCAACGAGATCGGTTAACAGAATTGCCTTAGGTGGGTCATCTATTTACCTTGTGAATGGACAAGCTATAATGTGCTTGCAAGTGTGTAGCCTAATAAAAATAGGCATGATAGACAACATTGTAGCCCCATGAACCATTTTATAAAAGTAAAAGGCTTGGAAAATGAAACAAGAAAAACATTCTATAGGCGACATCACCTAGAACAAATTTTGTACCGGTTATATAAAATTACATGCTACGCTGCTACAATGACACTCGTGATTAATTTTCATTTATCTAAGTATGTCGTTATCCCTTTTTAATAAAATAACCGACTATTACTAGTCCTTTCTTATAAAACTATAAATCTTAATGAATGATTGTTGGTTTGATACCTTTTACGCATCAACATATCAACGTAAAAACTTAATTTTGAGCATGAAATGAAATGAAATACCTAATTTAAAGTGGTTCGGTAGTTTTCTCCTACTACGTAGGTAAGAACAAACGTATAGTTACGTATAGGTAACAAAATAAACTTTATTAGTGTTTAAACGCATTTTCATTGCGTATGGTCATAAGAATTGCTGATTTATTTGACGTTTACCTAAACAAGGGAGTATTTTACGGGATCGATGGCACATTAACTGTTAGCAATTGATATGTCGAGTTATAACCACTCCTTAAAGGTATTAGAGTAAGTTTTTTTTATCCCGGAAAAATAATAAGTTACATTGATCTCAAAGGAACTTATTTTTCGACACAAATCACATAGCACAAAATCAAATATCACGTGGGCGAAGCCGCGGCCAAAAGCTAGTTTTCTTATAAATCATACAGCTTTAGAATAACGTACCTAGAGCGTTCATAATCACACCTTTTTCATTTTAAATTCCGTTGCAAAATTTTACGCGATATTGAATTTCTGGGTGAGAAAATCCTTTGGCGTCTAGTTTTGCTTTTTTCTAGTCACTCGACCGCGGCCTCTCGGTTCACCGCGGCACCGGACCTAATCGAGGCCAAGTCTAATGGAAAAGTACCGCCGATTTCTGTAGCTTCATTACCTCTTCAAATGCTGTACTGCCTGTGTTTCAGCCTTGTGATTTTTTATAGCGAAACTTTTATTACTGTACTGTATCAGCCTTTTTTAATAGTCCACTGCAGGACGTAGGCCTACCCACGAAGGGTGATTGGGCCATATCCACCTCGCTGGCCAAGTGCGGGTTGGTAAAATCAGGTTTGTTGTCTGGGAGCCCCCCTTAAATATAAATTTTATTTTGTTTTTAGTATTTGTTGTTATAGCGGCAACAGAAATACATCGTCCGTGAAAATTTCAGCTTTCTAGCTAAAGCGGTTTATGAGATACAGCCTGGTGACAGACGGACAGCGGAGTCTTAGTAATAGGGTCCCGTTTTTACCCTTTGGATACGGCTAAAAACTGGACTCCTTGGTGATCATTATATTATTTGCTGATTACATAATTACTTAATTACATTACGGTGGACGTGTTATTACTAGCGCCTAGCGTGGCTCGGAGACAACTGATGGTCGTCGAGTGCTGCTAACACATCTTGCTTGTAAACAAAACCGCTAATAAAGAACTCATCAATACTTATCTACGATTCCTACAATAGTACAGTCAAAGTTAAACCGTTGCAATACAGAAAAAAACGACTATTTCAATCGCTATAAAAGTAAAACGCTTGAACAGTTCCCATTAAGACTTCTTATTTCATCTTTCCGAAGAATTCTTGTCATTAAGCTTTTTATTAAAATCTCCTTTTAAATGTAAACTTAATCTTCGATTTATATCTCTGGCTTTGGAAAAGTGAAGGATTCCAGAGAAATTATGTTGAGTATCGGAGCGAGGCTACCGCTTAAAAAGTTTTATGCGATTGGGTTTAAGTTAGGTATATTTTTTGTGAGATTTAACTAATAAGTTTAGAGTTCGGTAATTAATGCGATTCAGGTTGGATATTTAAGTTTGCAAGGACTTTGGTTAGTTTCGTAGGCGTAGCGTACTTAGTACAGTGGATAGACGACTTCACTGGATGCGAGCTGCTTCCAACCTTGGCAAATCAAATTGGCGATTTTTCTTTTGAGTTGACGAGACATTATTTCCTCCTCTTTATTTTATTCATTCAGTATTATGCCTAATTGGTAGCATTTAATTTAGCGGGTACGTTATGTTTAACGCTCTTAGGGCAGAAACGAATGTCATTTTATTTACTAACTAGCTATTTCCCGCGGTTTCGCCCGCGTGGTATTTTGATTTTTGTGCTATTCCCTAGGAACCTACAACCCGGTCAGAATATCTGTGCACCTCGCTGGAATGCGGCGCCTCTCCCGCTTCCCCTGTCACCTCTCCGCGCACTCCACGGTGCGACAGTACGGTTAGCATCTTCGTTGCCGATACACGTCCCGATAGTAATTTACGTCCGGACGGTATACTAGACGTCCGGTAATGTATATACGTCCCGATAATTCGATATGACGTCACGAAGTCAGGTGCACAGATATTGTGACTGGGTTGTACTATTTTTCCGGGATAAAAAGTAGCCACTTTCCGTGTTTTAAACTGTGTCCATGCCAAAAATCAACTCACTCCGTTGCTGCGTGACAGAGGAACACACCAATAAAATAACACATACACTTTTGGAATTACCTATACCTAACTAGCGACCTGCCCCGGCTTCGCACAGTAATATTTTATTTATGCATATTTATAAACCTTCCTTTTGAATCTCTCCATTAAAAAAAACCGCATCAAAATCCGTTGCGAAGTTTTAAGATAATTATAAGCATATAGGGACAGACAGCGGGAAGCGACTTTGTTTTATACTAGGTATGTAGTGATATAAGGTAAGGAAGTACGGATTACATAGAGTCGTCCTTACCTACTAATAATGATATGATATAGATAATGATAGATACCTATGTACAATTGTACATATTATATTCTTTCTGTGTAGGAGAAGCCTGTTTTCATCAGTTGACGTCGTAATGTTGCTGAGAAGAAGAAACAGAGAATGAGGACTATGACTAAAAACGTCTTTTGCCGACGTAAATTAAGTCACACTGCTTCTTAAATATTATCATGCTTACCAACCAAAGGGTATCTACTGCTGAACATGCGTATCTCCTATGAGTTTCTAGTAAGACTTATTAGAAATTCATAGTAGACTTTTAAGACGCACGTTTGAAAGCAGCTTCAACGTGGTCTTGCTGTCTTAATTAAATCTTTGCTACCTGTACTTTGTCAGTAGAAGTCTTAACCTGCACCTGCCAATACTTATTTTTAATAGCTAATATTTATGTAGGTATAGCTAATATACCTGCAGTTAGTTACCTTTAATACCTACAGTCTCAGACCAAACAAAAAAATCAAGACATCCTCACTTTTGGCAAATTTATGGCAAAACTAAGCCTCGCCGTGTACAGACACAATTAAACACATGCTCGTACAAGGAAGCTAAGCCTTCGCTCGTCAGTCGAACTATGGCAGCGCAACACCGACGCACTCACCACATGTATAAAAAACCGGCTTCACTTATTTATTTACCGCGTTTTTTCTTGTTTTTTTTTTTTATTTGGTCTGAGCCTACAGTTGTACAGTAAATTAGAAAAATCTTATATACTTAGCAAGACTTTTTTTTTTATCCAGGGGAAATCTTTTATAGATACCACCACGCCTCGTGGGCAGACGGGTGGTTATGTGGGAGTCCCGCCGACTGGACGGTATACCCACCAAAACCCCTGGGTGTTCCACCACTGTTCGCTTGGTGTCGAGGCTACGGGCACGCTTCCGCACTCCTCCTCGGCACCCGACAGCGCTGGCCCGACTCGCACCCCACCACGGAACTTGCGCTCCCGCCAGAATGACGATGTGTCGAACACCAGACACATCGTCATCCACCACCTGGGACCAACCAGCACTAGGCGTCGGACAGCACCCGTATCCGACAGCCCTGGTCCCGATGCAACGGGTCAATTGAAGTGGCCCCGCGCCTGCCACTACGGCTGCAGAGGATAGGGAGAACGGCCATCGCGATACCGACACTCCTCTTCCCCTGCAGCCCCACCGCCTCCGCCAACACGTTGGCGGCACCCGTTTGGGCCGCTGGCCGGACGGATAGACAGCGGCTTCCTCGCCGCCCGTCCATCCCGTCGCCGCCCCCGCCTCGATGGGCTCGGCTGCGGTATCACGACGAGCGCGACACCGCAGTCCACCTCAGTTCACTAGCGACCTACTGGCCAGCCTCCACTCGGGCTTGTCGAGGGCCAAGACCTGGAGAGGCCGGCTCACCTCGGGTTCCTCTTCGTTTACCAGGTTGAGGCAGACCAGCGGGGCAATTCTGTTAGCCGATCTCTTTACTGAAGTGATACGTTCTTGAACCTCTCTCGTTTTTCTGACAGTTCCGACAGCTCAAAACTGTCAGAAAAACGAGACAGGTTCAAGAACGTGTCACCTTAGTAACGAGATCGGTTGTCAGAATTGCCCCGCTGGCTACTAAGCCCCCCCGCCACGACAAGGCGGGAACCCACTCGGGATACTTAGCAAGACTACCCCAACATTACCCAACTTTAGTTATCTTATTATTACACGCCTACCCAGAAAAACTAATTTAAAAAAAATGCAAGGATATGTACGAAAAAAAATTTGCTTTCTAAAGGATATGAAATGAAATATCTATAGTATCTTTATATAGAAAAATAAAAGTCAAAAAATTCGCTTGCAACCATTATATTTTGCCCTTATAATATTCATTGTAATTATATCGCGACTAATATACTATACCTAGTGGAATAGGGCCCTTTGTACTTAGGAGTACATCGCTCTGAAACTGACTTACGTGAACACAACATGCTACGAACTCGCGGCTATACAATTAATAATAGTTCCCAAACACGGTTTACAGTCAAGTTACCCTACTCGTAGTAAAATCATATTCAAAATCAATACAGAATTTAACTAGATTGTGTCTTATTGTTTGGTGTATATAATAATGACTTTATTCATAACATTAAGTTACACGTCTTCATGGGTTCAAATCTCAGTTTCGTGCTAATGTGTTTGTTTGAAATTTAAGTATGGATTTTTACACCACTGGATTTACGGTGAAGGAAAACATCGTGAAAATCCTGCATATGACCGTAGAAGAAATTCGATGGAGCATGTGATTACACCACCCGCACTGGGCCAGCGTGGTAGATATGCTGGTCCAATCGCTTTTCATTGGTAGGTCTAAGTCCTGCAGTAGACTATCAAACATGGCTATGTAGCTGTATGTACATGCTGTGTAAATGGTACAGTATTGTATTGTATTGTACAGTTAAAGTTCTTCATAAAATTATAATCCAAAAATAAATTTCTCCCACCTTCCGGCTACTTATCAAAACTATTTTCTTAAATTACTTACCTTAATACTCAAGTATACAAAACAATTTTGACTTTACAACAAAACCACAGCAAAACTAATAATCAACAATAAATTAAAAAATTTAAAAACCCCCGACACAAATATATTTGACAATAAACTTTCAATTGACAACCATTTTGGGCACATTTGTAGAATTTTGGTTCTTCCATCCCCACTTTAACCCACCATAACTCTTAAACGGCTCAATCGATTTTTATAAAGCATAGCTAAGAACACTCTCGATTAAGTCTCCTTTCATCCAAAAAAAACTAAACTGAAATCGGTTCAGTGGTTCAGGCGCTATGATGCCAGAGACAGACAGACAGACAGACAGACAGACACACAGACAGACACACAGACAAACAGACACGTCAAACTTATAACACCCCTCTTTTGCGTCGGGGGTTAAAAAAATACAATATTTCCGCCAAAACATCAACTGTAATAATGTTATCAACTGTAATAAGTATGCTCTTGTCTTTATATTAAAAGTTTATTCAAATATATTTATTGCTAAATGTAAATTATTAAGTACTTCGCTACATTTTCATCAGTGCTACCTTAATAAAACACAAGATGCTGAAACTATGTTATTCTAACTAATATCACCCACAAAATTATAACAGACGTTGATTCTTGTCCAAATTACTCGTCCCCTGGCAAAGTTTAATTATTAAATATTTAGTGAGTTATGATAACATATTATAAAAAAGTAGTAAAATGCTGTGACGATTATTCAACCACCTTTTCACGTGTGCTACGATATACAAAACGCAAGATGGGAAAACTATGTTACTCTAATATCACTTCCATTAGAATGATAACAAACCTTGATTCCTGTCTAAATTACTCGTCGTCTGGCAATGTCAAAGAATGGTTACAACAAAGAAGTTGTAATTATATTAACTGACCATTCTTTCACCACTTTTTCACAAGTGTTTCCATATCCAAAGCACAAGATACGAAAACTGTGTTACTCTAATATCACTCCACTAAAATGATAACAAACCTTGATTCCGGGCCGAATTACTGTCCCTGGCCATTCCGCCGTACACCGAGGAATATTCCTAAGACGCTCATAACATCTCGCCTCTTTATGCGTATTATAAATTCTTATCTCAATTACAGGCAGGCTTTAATCGAAGATTTATGAGTCGGAAGCGGCATTTAGCGCCCTATCCGCACCCTTTCCTTTTCACCGAAATTCCCTATCACTTCATTGGGGGCTCTCAGCTGGCGAGAATATCGATGCTACCGGCCGGCCTCGGATTCCGACGAACGGAGGAACGACCGGAATTCCTCGAGGTGTTTTTCATTTTCATGACAGTGTACGATTTGAATTTTTATTTATGAAACAGGTACAGGGATGCAAATCCGTTTTAAATAAAATGTTTTAGCTGTGTTGGAATTTATACTGCAGTGTTTTTAAGGTCATTATAACATTACAGAGACTTTCACTTTCTGAACTCCCAATAAAGTGTTTAAACTTCAAAGACTACAAAAAATCAGCCAAGTGCGAGTCGGACTCGCGCACGAAGGGTTCCGTACATTTCTCTTGCCGTTATTAATAGCGAGCAAAAAAGTTTTAAAAATCCAGTTTAATGTATGGGACCCCCCTTAAATATTTATTTTATTCAGTCTTTAGTATTTGTTGTTATAGTGACAACAGAAATACATCATCTGTGAAAATTTCAGCTGCCCAGCTATCATGGTTTATAAGATACAGCCCGATGACAGACAGACAGACGGACTTCGACGTCTTAGTAATAGGGTCCCTTTTACCCTTTGGGTACGGAACCCTAAAAAAAACCGTGGGTATTTTCTGATGTTCAACTTGTTGTCAACATAGAGAATATAAAATAAATACAGAAAACAAAGAAAATTAGCTGTTGATTGTAAAAATTTAAGTCATATTTCTTATACTAATAAGCTTACCAAATCAAACAGCATTTTATTCAAAGAGAGTGGAGTTCTGAGCGTGAGACAGTTGTTCATACTCAAAACTTCACTCTCTGTTCACAAGTCTGTGCTTGGTGCCGCTGACGATGGAGAGACGACGCAAAAAAGAATTAGAAGGTTGCCATTTCCTCAAGTCAAAACCAGCTTCGCTCGTCGATTTGGTCTTTTCATTAAAGCCCATATTTACAATGTCATTGACAAGCACTGCAATTTAAAAGATAAAAAAGTGTACGAAGCCAAAAAAAACAGTTCATAAGTTTTTGTCTAGTCTGGACCATAAAGAGACTGAGGATTTACTAAGGATTATATCTTAAGATTTATATTCCTCCCAAGTGATCAAAAGCATTTTTTTATTAAAAATTTATCAATAGTAAAATCTTTTTTGCGAGCAATATTTTTAGATTTTTTAATGTAACATCTGTGAAAAGACTATGTAGTATTCCAATATTTATATGTATGTGTTTCGAT
This sequence comes from Hypomecis atomaria, assembly GCA_964007245.1. Lineage (NCBI taxonomy): Eukaryota > Metazoa > Arthropoda > Insecta > Lepidoptera > Geometridae > Hypomecis > Hypomecis atomaria. Next base: position 23,598,210 of record OZ023287.1, on the reverse strand, counting down.
TATTTTAAAATAGATTTTGTTTTAAGATAAAAATCAGAGGTGTAAATGCTAAATGCATATTAATTATACATTTAATTAAGCTAAATCATACCGGATTCCCGCGATACAGGCCCAGCCTAGTGCGGGAATCGCCATTATTTCTGTAGTGTATATAAAACTCCCATAAACATATGTTTTACCTTAATTAACTTGGTCATGTACTTACTGTTAACCTGTGTTTATGTTAATAAATATATTTTCATTTTCATTTTCATTGTGGTGTACCAAAATCGGTATAAATGTCTAATGCAGCATAGAACATGTATAGATGTATTAAACATATCATGGTGGTAATCTAACATTTCTGACTCTTGGTATTACAGTAAAACAAGATTTTTTAGTAAATAAACTAGGTGCAATAAAGTGATATATTCATAATAGGTACATAATGATTGTCATCATTGGTAAACACCTCAACGAGACCAGACAGATCAAGACGGGGAAAACTGGCGAAAAAGTAAGCCTAATGTCTCCGTGGCTTAAGCCTTATAATAAAACTAAAATAAACAATCTAAGTATAAAATTAAAAAGGTAATTTACCTAGATGTTGCTGCTGCTGATGATGATGATTATTAGTAAGACTGTATTAATCCTGATTTCAATCTTTCCAAGTAACATTGCCAAAAAACTTAGAAGTAGGTTATGTGAGCCTTTGGAAGTGTATTAAGATAAGACGTGGCGAAATGTAAAGGTATTGGATGCGTGAGACTCGTCTGCCAAAAAATGGGGTGCGAACATGGAAGATAGAAATATAAGAAGTGTCCTAAGATTGAAAAGAAGCCAAGATTTTCGCAAAATTTCGTCGAATACGTAGATTAACTGCTATGGTGTTGTCGTTTCAGCCATAGGACACAGAAATACAGGACATAGACTGCTGGCCAAAGGCTTCTTCTATAGATTTATAAGACCGGTTGAAAGCAGCTTGCATACAGGATCGCAAGATTGTGCTGGAAAGAACTGCTGCGCAATCAACGGCAAAACTAATTAGAGCTACTAATCAAGTAAGTGTATTTATGCACACACCGTTGCATAGGTAAACCTTTTTGTTAAACCTTCACAAGTAACGGTTGCCTGGTAGAAATTGCTTTATGATAAGGCCGCTGATTGTAACACTAGCCATAAGTTCCTAGTTTAAGTTTTCCTAGTATATTTAAGTTTTGGTGTGGCAATAAAGCATTGATCTATCTGTCTGTCTTTCAAATGTCACGACAGCGTTTCCGCATTATTTTTTTTATTTATAATATCCATGAGTGCGAAGGGATCGATCTTAACTCGCTCCGTAATCTGCATACGAAGTGATATTCGATGTGCTTCGGCTGATTTAAACGATCCGCTTGGAATTATTGAATGGAGCACTTTTTGCTGATTTTTAAATGTACTCGTAGTTATGAAAATTTGATGTTGGGATAAGTAAGTTGGTACTTGTAAATCTTTGTAAATCTTATTGAATTAGCATAAGATGTGTAATATTTTTGGTCTTAAATAAATTATTTATTTATTTATTTTGTTTTATTTATTTACTTGATACAGATCTTATAAGATCATAAAGAAAAATGACAAATTAAGACGAGTGTGAGGTGCTAAGCCAATTAGTCTACACAAAAACAATAAGCTATCTACCTCTAAATAATTATAATATTATTAGATTTGAGTGATTTTTTTTGTCATTGAATCAGCACTGTAATAACTAGGTTTATACGTTTTGACAGATTTTTAAATGACCGTAAAGTTAACAAAATATAACGTTCTGTTATAATTTAAGGTGCGAAAAAAGTTTTCTCCCGGAACGTAAATTTTATCAAAAATGTACTGAAAATTCTCTTGATGTTCTGCAGAAAACGCGAAAACAGTAGTCACCTAATACTCTACTTAAGTAGTAGAGTAAGAAATTTGTGCTTAATGACTGTTTTACACTAATCCAGTCCAGCGATAGAATCCAGCGCTGGATTTTTCTGGAATAATGTAAACTGGCAATGGAATGCACTGGAGTGCCAATTTACATTATTCCATTTGCAATCTATTCCATTTCTTCTAGGTCTGCGTGCTTCATCTTCGACCACGACGTCGCTTACCATCAGGCGAGTTGGTGGTCAAGCGCGGACTAATTCGCGATAAAAAAAATCTAGTACTTGATACGATTAATAGACTGGAATAATATAAACCGGACATTACAGATGGCTGAATTATTAAGTTCCAAAAAAAACAAATTGGTTGAGATATTTAGCTATTTTTGACCTAAAACACTCTATAATGATTTCAGAGTTTTTATTCTAAAAATATTACACTGCTTATTGATGCAGTAGGAAACTCAAAAAGGACGACTACACTGTCGATTTTCCTTCGATACGTACGAAGCGGTTTGACTCAACATTTCTGATTCGTACCGCCAGGTAATGGAACAGTCTTCCTGCTTTCTTGTTTCCTAAGAGATATAATCTAAAGCTTTTCAAGGTCAGAGTGAATAGGTATCTTCTAGGTCTGCGTTTTTCATCTTCGACCACAACGTCGCTTACTATCAGGCGAGTTGGTGGTCAAGCGCGGACTTATTTGCGCAAAACAAGGACCCTACCATCTGGTATGAGTGATCAAGATATACCTACACATGAGTAAATTTGTACTTATCTAAAAGAGATGTTCCAAATAATTTTGTGCTAAAATACAACAATCATATTAGTGTAATAGAATCTGTAAGTAGCTATACTAACGTACAGCCTAACAGCCTAGTGTTATTACGCAACTTCCAAAAGCTGAAATTGGGGTCATTAAATTTAATCTATATTCTAAACCTCGCCACTGAGCGTTTGTCCGTAGATTATCCCGGATTAAAACTAAATACCGCTAATTTAGCCCGGGTCTACCCACTGATGGGTAAAGTACGGCGGAGCAAACTTACATGTACAGGATGTTTCCTACAACTAGTAGTTCTCAGAACAGTCCTTTCGACTGTGAATCTTTAAGTATAAGCCTATAATCTCGACTGGCTCTTGGTCGTTTTTTTTTTTTTCTAAATTAAAATTTACTAACCACAGACTCCAGGGTCTGTGCCCTTTGTTAACTAAAATTTACATTTGATTATACTATACAAAGAGAGTTAGTAGGTACTTGAAATAGCCTAAGTTAGTCAATGCACTGCGTGAATGCCACGAGCAGACCGGCGACCCGCAAGCAGCACCCGATCACGAGTGTGACACATGTGCCAGCCATCATTCTCCTCGACCATATTTGAGGGAGGAGAACGACCCGACACATGATGCCGCCGCAAGAAGGAGCCCTCGATGGCGAGCATGAATGCTCCGGGCATGCACACAATGCTTACTTCTTATAAATTACAAATACAAATTTTTTACGTCCTATATATCGATTTGGTTCATACTCGGAATTCTTAGTATTTTTATTTATTTTTTTATTTTATTTCAGTTCACCAAAATAGTGTACATCAATACATTGTAAAAAGATTATACATACAAAATAAGAGTTAAATGCCACAATAATAGGTGAAGACAACATGCATTATCGAGCAAAGCATTGTAAAAGAATTCAATAGTGCTAAAAAAAAAATACAATCAAATTGTCATAAAAAACAAATTGTGTCAAAAATAATAGTAAAGCTAGTGTCAGTTATCAAATTAAAATTAATTGGAAGTTATACAAACATTAAATAATAAACATTTAGATTCAGATTCAGATTGTCAGAGACTTCAAAGTGTTCCTGAAAGCATTGAAGTTTTCACCAAATATATGTCTATACCGTGGACTTCGACTAGTCTATATTATTATAATGTCGCGTGATTCTAGATATAGGTGAACGAGTCAGAACGAGCACTTGCGATTCTAAGGCCTCAAACTGATAATTTGCCCAGCCATCCCAAAGATGGCAGCAGTATTCCAGACACGAACGGATCTGTGCTTGATATAGATTAAGCAACTGTCCCGGCGTGAAATACTCGTACCGCCTAACCTTGTTCAGGATACCCAACTTCAAACCAGCCAATTTGGCCCTAGGTTCTAGGTACGTACCGTATTTTAATGTGGGAGTGTGTTATCCCCAGCAGTTCAAGGCGGTCTGTTACTGTTAAAGGAATATCCTGAAATATCATATCGTACAAGGTGGCCAAACATCTTTCCTCTTCTTAATATTAAAAATTTTCTCTATCATTCTCTATCATTTCATTCAAAATCTTTCTCTATATTTCTGCGTTAGTGACCTACCTGCTTGAAGTGCAGTTGGAGCATTGCACTTCAAGCAAGTAGGTGTTTATTTTAATCAATCTTTTGCTAATGTAATTTGAGATTTTAGATTTAAAAAGGTGTAGTTTTATTGTTGGATATTTGTGCTTATGCCGATATTTATACTGCAAACATCAAGTGTTTCATAAACAAATTCAAACCAGTAAACTTAGTAAATAGCTTTGACTAAACTTGTCATCTTTTTGCATGTGGTGTCTAACTATGGGCCTTATTAAAAGCTCCAAGTAGCACAACGAGCTATGGAGAGGGCTATGTTCGGAGTCTCTCTGCGGGATCGAATCAGGAATGATACGTATCTCCGTAGAAGAACCAAAGTTACCGACATAGCCCAGCGGATTGACAAGTTGAAGTGGCAATAGGCAGGGCTCATAGCGCGGAGGACTGATGACCGATGGGGTCGAAAGGTTCTCGAGTGGAGGCCACGCACCGGCAAGCTCAGCGTAGGACGTCCACCCACAAGGTGGACGGATGACCTCATAAGGACCGCGGGATCGCGCTGGATGCAAGCCGCTACCGACCGGTCTTATTGGAGATCTATAGGTCTATGGATCTATATCCAGCAGTGGACGTCTTATGGCTGATGGATGGATGGATGGATTTTGTTGTTGGATACTTGTGCTTATGCCGATATTTATACTGCAATAATTCAAGTTTTCCATAAACAAATTCAAACCAATAAACTTAGTAAATAACTCTGACTAAACTTTTCATGGTCTATGGATCACCTGATTTATTTTCCCTCACAGTAAAAGTTGTCTATTAAAATGAGTACAACGATAGGAATACTCATATATCCTATCCTAGAATATAATATCCGCTTTAAAGAAACATCCTGTATGCGGATATCTTTAGTTTAAGTTAGCAAGTTCATAACGCTGGAGCTACGGAAATAGAATCTTATTGTACGTGTAGAAACCTTGAATTCACAATGAACTTAGTATCGAAAATGGTCTAAATGGTGTTGAGGAAAAGATGGTACTTCTGTACCTTTGCTTAACTTAGAGGGATACTATAGTAGGTTACTACTACTACTCCAGGTCAAATGTAATTTTTTTCATCTCACTATCTCAGGTGGCTGGCATTTTTTGTTTAATTTGTATATTATTTAACTTCATAAAAAAACAATGTTGACATAAATATATGGGAGGCAATTTTAAAGTACTATTCCCAAAATTAATTAAATATCTATTTGTTTGTTATGATTTGAGCAAAAAATAAGATTCAGTATTTAGGATAAGGTAGCAGGGTACATAGCTTTCGGTTGAGTTTTCGTTATGTATGGACACTAAACACAAGAGTGATTACTCAACCAAGTACCTAAAACGTTGAAACAATCATTTGAACCCGTAGTTTAGTTACTAGGCAAACTGCTAGCAATAGGTGACTGTACATATTAATCAAAGGTGAGATTGTGTAGATTATCGCTGTACAAAATATAAAATTCCACGGTAAGAATCATTTTGTATTAGGTATTACGGAACATTTTACATCTACGCATCTTTTTTTGTTAATCTTTTATCGGTATCACCTCGCCTCTGGTGTATTTCAACAGGTTAGTTTACTGTACTGTACCAGCTTTTTTTTTAAAAGTCCTCTGCAAGACGTAGGCCTACTCACGAAGGGTGACTAGGCTATATCCACCACACTGGCCCAGTGCGTGTTGGTGGATTTAAAAACGCCATCGAATTTCTCCTGCGGACGTATGCAGGCTGCCTCACGATGTTTTCTTTCAGCGAAAAGCCAGTAGTGTGAAATTCCGTACATAAATTCCAAGGAATTCATTGGTTGTAGACCGGGATTGAGCCCACGACCTCACGATTGTAAGGCGAGTGTCATTACCACTAGACCGTCACGGCTTAGTTTTCCCACTGAAAGCTCAGAAACATTCCACCACTGCGCTGGATATCGCTTTAGCACTTATCCGTGACCCTAACCAGCTCTGGCCATCATTGAGCTCCACCATGCGCTCCAAACAATAGTTTAAATGCACTTTGCATTTTTGTCAAAGGGAATTCCGCTACACTGCGTTTCCGCATTTCCACTCCGCTTCTGTAGCTGTAAGTACAAAGTTTTTCCGTCACACAACCAAAGCTTTTTATTTATTTTTTTACACCAAAAACTAAATCCTCAAAAGTAATAACATTATCCCGTCCAAAGAGCTTCTTTTGTAGATTAATTCTAGCGGACGCATTAAGTGCTGCGCTATTGTTTTAGGTACTCGAGCGACTTGCTAATAACTCCGCCAGACTGGAAACTTGGTGGCAGCAAATTGTGCTGAGTTATTACCACGTCAAGATTAAGATATTGTTTTAAACTGGAAAAGGTTTCTTAACGATGATACTATTTTAAAGTTTAATGTGCTTGCGTGCTTTTTGTTGAAGAGATTGTATTTTTAAACGGATTTGTACGTCGATTTTTAAAACCGATTAAACTTTTGTTTGTATTTAAATCTCAATACCTGGCATTATTTATATAAAGTGTAAATACACCTGAAATTGTGAAAGTAAAACATTGGTTTATGTCCCTTGTGGAACGTGCAGTCAACTACTATCTCAAAGTGTCAATAATCGAAGTTTATGATTTGACTGTTTTTTGTCGTATAAAGTATAGATTAAAGTATTTTCAATTTGTTTTTTTTTTTTTTATTTATAAAGTGCCTATATTAACTACCACTACATACAAGACTTACATAATCCAAAACTACATAAACTACTACATATCAAGCAATTGGATCACCCACAGACCCTTGGATGTCTAAAGAAAATCAAAGTACCATAAAATATTATGTTAATTTTAGCTCGGTATGTGATACTTCATAACCATAGACCACTACGGGATAACCAAGATAACTCTATCAAGAGCGTAGCAACCAAGACGAAGTGAAGAGATCATTAGCTTACTATTTTTCTATGTTCAAAATCGACTTCAATAATATATAAAATCTAAAGGTCGATGACATAAGGTTATAAGTGTAAGCACACGTGTACTGATAGATCATCAATAGGCAATGACAGCTGAACTCCAAAGCCCTTACAAATTATGTTACCCCGAAGATCTGCTATTGTTTGTATTACAATTGGAAGTAACCCTCTACCCTCATTACGTATGCAATGCAGCGATCCCGGGGGGGCGCGAAGATCTGCTAACAACCTGACGATTGTTGCGACAGATCCAATGATCTTGTTTTGAATCTAATCTATTCCAAATACGGTCCCTGTGGTGGGCACTAGCGTTAAATATGCATGCGGCTCGATTGCCCGTGTGTGTTCGGGGGTTTGTCGATTATTGGGCCATGTTGCGAAATAGGTACCTAATATAGCATGGCTAATCAACGCGCGTTCGATTTCAACTTTGCGCTTTGGTTTGAAATTCATGTTTATTAATTATTACGTCTGAGTAAAAGTAACTCAATTTCTTTTATTATTTAATCGATAATTTAGTTAATTAAGCTTTTAATTATATCAAATATTTAAAATATTGTAATCTTTTAAATAACATAACAAATTTTCCCACAGATGCGATACGTGCAAAACTCAGTGTTTTTATTGTCCGCAGTCAAAAAATTTGCGCAAAAAATAATTTTCTTTTTAATCATTTTATCATATCTAAATTGTTAATAAAGACATACTATAAATATGCATGCAGCTTGATTGCCCGTGTGTGTTTGGAGGCTTGTCGGTTATTGGGTCATGTTTCGAAATAATATAGAAGACTTAAGCTGAAAACAAACTATCGGATGCGGCTGACGGTCGCGACTTATTAGTGTGCACAGTCTTAAAACATCCGGTGTGCCAGATCTCTCTCGGACGTCCGAATGCTCAAGGTCAGCCCAAGGTGACGTCCGCGACTGATGTCCGATAGTTAGCACGGCACAGTGTACATTCATTATCTAGATACCTATCAGTCGCGGCTGTCAGTCGCGTCCGTCAGCCGCGTCAGATAGTATGTTTCCAGCTTTAATCAACGCGCGTTCGATTTCAACTTTGCACTTTGGTTTGAAATTCATGTTTATTAAAATTACGTCTGAGTAAAAGTAACTCAATTTATTTTATCAATTAATCGATAATTTAGTTAATTAAGCTTGTAATTATATCACATATCTGACTGCCTCGTTGGCTTAGTGGTTACTGAACCTGACTTCTCGATCAAAAAGGCGTGGGTTCGATCCCTATCCAGGGTAAGCATTTATGTGATAAACATAGGTGTTTGCTGTGTGTTTGGACGTTATTTAGGTACTATCTATGTATGTAAGTATGTATTTAAAAATATGTACATGCGGTATATCAGTCTCTGGCAGCCATATCACATGCTTTTCTAAGCTTTTGGGGTCAGAGACCGTCTGTCGATTGTGTGGCCATGTTGCGAAATAACCTAGCAGGCCTAATCAACGCTGCGTTTGATTTCAGTTTTGGTTTGGAGTTCATTTTTGTGAAGCTGAATTACTTATGAGTAAGCAGTCCATAATACGAAAAAGCATTTGGTATTAACACGAATGTTATGAAATACTTAATTAATTTTATCATAATTACTAGCGATAATTAGGTAAAGATCTTGCAAAGTGAGACCAGGCTCGGTACAGCTCGAAAAATCCATTAAAATGTATGAGAGTAAAACAATCGCATTGAATGCTTAATTTGAATAAAATTTCATATTTATAATTTAATTTTTGCTAAAAGCCGCCATATTTTAAAACAATGTAAAAAGATAATAAGATCCGAAAATTTCCTTTAAATGAAGATTGTTGCGAATTAAATTAATAGAAAAATCATTTTCCAAAACAAATAAAAGAAGTAATTGAATACTGTAAGAGGTATTTTTTTTGCAATATATTTTTTTAAGCTTAAAATCTTAACTGCTTCTATAGTCCAGTGATTAGTGACCCTTACTCCTTGGTCAAAGAGGTGTGGGTTCGATTCCCACCTATTTTAGCGATGAATATTATAGGTGTTTACTCTGTGTCTGGGTGTTAGTATCTATATAAGTATGTATTTAATATATGTAAAAGTTTTCAATTACTTTCTGGCAGCCATATTACAAGCTTTATTGCTTTGTTTGGGGTCAGAGACCGTGTGACCGTTTTAATTTTGAACGTTTTATTCTTCTAAATAAGTCACAAAAGTTTCAAAATCAAATTAAATTGCAACATGTGGAGAAGTATGAGTAAGTATTCAATTTTCGTAGTCAAAAAAAAAATCGTTAAAAATAATTCCATCTTATTTAATATCTAAACTTATTTTCAAAACTGTCTGACAATTTTCGACTTGTATTTCTCACACCCTAAATGGATGCTAATAAATAACCAGTGCCGCTTAAAAATAAGCACCACTCGATCGTCTTATTATTTTACTGTAGGTACTTGAAAATTTTCATTATCACAAAAAGTACATCGAATTCCCATCGAAATGAATTTTCAGTTCAAATAAAAATATTACGCAGCAAAAATGAACGAGTTCAAATTGTATTTTAATGAACTTGCAAATATTATGTCACAGAACGATTTCTAATAGAAATGACAGAATTTCATAGATTTGCAAGTCGGCATCTTAAACAGTTTGGAAGGTGACATTTCTCTGAAGTAGGTAAGATAAGTACCACAGACACAGAGCTAATACAACCAGAAAGATAGGCGATAGCGCTGTTATCCCTTAAGGCAATTCTCAATCACATAAGTACGAAAAATATTGCCCAAAGCTGTCAAACTGTCAAATTTAAATTGGGATTTGACACTATCGGGAAAAAAACACGGCAACAGTTACATAATCGAGATATTTTGTATGTCTCTTCCTAACTTATGCCATTATTAACCGACTTTCAAAAAGGAGGAGGTTTTATGTTCGTCTGTATGTATAATTTTCTATATGTATGTTCATCGATATTTTCGCCAATTGTGATCCAAATCAAAAACCTCATTTTTAGTTCGAATATGTCTACTCTCGAGGTGTTCCTATTTAAATTTTATTGAAATCGTCTGAGCCGTTTTTTAAAAATCAATAATAATGTATAAATTGTGTACAACAATTCGAGCGAACTATTCGAATTTTGTGCACGATGGAAGTTGGTTTTGCCATTTTTTGCGAAAAGCAATTATAGATCAATGCATCTCCTTCAGATTTTCTTGATCGACCACAGTATCCCTGTGGTTGTAATACCTATAGCTCTGTGACCACAGATATTTATATTTACCTAACAGATTGATATCACTGTTGTCAGCTGAAACAATACTCAACCGCAAAAATCTACGGAAAATCACTCCAAAATGTTGTCACAGTCAAATTTATGTACATAATGGAATTTGGCAAGAATTTGACGTTCTTCGGAGAAAAATCCGACAATAAACATTGAATCAAGATATTTTTCATGTCTCTTTCTGACTTATGCCATATGAAATCGATGCATCTCTTTCAGATTTTCTCGATCGAGCACACTATCCCTCTGGTATATCTGTGGTAAGATAAGTAACTACTTGTAAGTTTGGTTCGCGGTCACTTGATCTTTGACAAGGGCAGCTGTCAAAATAGCCCAAGGTCCGAGTAACTGTGGATCAAAGAGGGCAAAGGTTTTAGTTTACAATACCGATTTGTGTTATAATATTTGGGAACCTCTTACACACGGTCTCTGACCCCAAACTAAGCTAAGCTTTTGATATGGCTGCCAGAGACTGATATACTACATATTTATACATATTTTTACATACATACTTATATAGATAGTGCCTAAATAAGATCCAGACAAAGTATTATGTATTTGAAATGATTTTAATTTTATAGTGCATCCCACACTAGGTTTATCTCAAAGAGTTACTTTTTATGATAAACATTTCAAAAATTCGTCGCGGATGCAGGATTCGAACCTTGCGTCTTCGGATATTATGTATTTATTTGTAACTTTACTAAGTCAAAGCTTCACGGACTTCGATGCATTTTGAGTTATAGGTACCAAACTATTAAATCAAAAAAATCGGCCAAGTACGAGTCGGACTCACGCACGGAGGGTTCCGTTATTTTATTATTTATTATTGAAGTAAATGTAAAAATAAATATTCTGTGGAAATTACAAGCATCTACCTGTTACCATTATAAATATAGAGCGAAAAACGTCTAAATATTCAGGTTTATTGTATGGGGCTCCCTTAAATATTATTTTGTTTTCTTGTTAGTATTTGTTGTTATAGCGGCAACAGAAATACATCATCTCTGAAAATTTCAGCTCCCTAGCTAGCATGGTTCATGAGATACAGCCCGGTGACAGACAGACAGACGGACAGACGGACATCGAAGTCTTAGTAATGGGGTCCCGTTTTTCCCTTTGGGTACGGAACCCTAATAAAAATAGAGATAAATTATGTTCGAAGCCTTTGTTTTGTTATTTCACTAGTACGACAGTGGTAGACCCAAAAAGTACTCGTATTATGCAACTATGCTGCTGTATTTCAATCCTAAATCACATTCGGTATTAGATAGGTAAGTATGTGAAAATTTGTTCTGAATATTTAGTAAAATAATGAGAGGAAGGATAATTCAATGAAGAAAATAGTGGGTCATAAAAATATTCTTTCCATCTATCTATTAGCCTTAGGACGTCCACTGCTGGACATAGGTCTCCCCATAGATTTCCAATGAGGTCCGTTGGAAGCTTTCATCCTGGGCGTTCCTGCGATCTTTTTTAACCGACTTCCAAAAAGGAGGAAGTTCTATGTTCGTCTGTATGTATTTATTTTTTGTGTATGTTCATCGATAATTTCGCCAATTGTGAACCGAATCGAAAAATTATTTTTTAATTCGAAAGGTTATTAAATTTTTACAGAAATTAGCTGAGCCATTTTATTAAATCAACAATAATGTTAACGATCCTAGCGAAATATTCGAATTTAGTATACACGATGGAAGGCGGTTTTGCCATTATTTGCGAAAAATAATTATTTTATCGTCAGTCCACCTAGTCGGTAGACGTCCTAAAAATATTCATGGGATCCAAAATATTCTTACCGCGTCTACAATAGGTACTCCAACTTACGTAACTATTAAGATACAAACTTACGGGTCACAATATAAAGTAATATTTGAAGAACAACGTTAGCCCTAAATCCAGGAAGTTTCGTCGACACCTTTATAAACGGTTTTAGTATTCTAAGACCATTCGAGTATTACTCCCCTATTCGCAATTCAAGTCCTGATAAAGGTTGGCCAGTAAAATAAAAATGTTCTCATATTTCACACGCAAGGAGAATATCTGTTGAAATTTGTATTTTCTCAAGCAAATACCGCCACGTGCTCAGATTACAAACTAAAGTGGCAAAAGAGATATTACTTTTATTTCGTCTAAATTTAAACATTTATCATGAAACTGGCATCACTTTATGTTACGGTTAGTTAAGTCAAATGTTGAAGGCAAAGCACTTTTTGCAAAACTGCTAATGCAAAACTTTATTGAGCTGCCTTTTACAATTTTGAGTTATGGCCTCAAATAGCTTTAGGTATAATTTTACTGACGTTTTGTTGAAGTGAAATTGCTCGTGTGATAAGAATAACTTTGTATGTACCTAATGACCCTATGCTACTACGTTTTTAGGGTTCCGTACCCAAAGGGTAAAAACGGGACCATATTACTAAGACTTCGATGTCCGTCTGTCCGTCTGTCTGTATGTCTGTCACCGGGCTGTATCTCATGAACCGTGATAGCTAGGGAGCTGAAATTTTCACAGATGATGTACCTATTTCTGTTGCCGCTATAACAACAAATACTAAAAACAGAATAAAATAAACGTTGAAAAGGGGCTCCCATTAAACGAACGGGATTTTTAGAAGATTTTATGCTCGCTATGAATAATGGCAAGAGGAATGGGGGCTCCCATACGGTACGGAACCCTTATGCGCGAGTCCGACTCGCACTTGGCCGATTTTTTTGATAGGTACACTAACAAACAGCCTAACTTTGCTAAGCCATAAACTGTGTTAACACAGAAGGAGATGACTTTACGAAGACCGCAGGATTAAGCTGGGTGCAAGCCGTTTTCCAAACTGTTTTATTGAAGATTAATAAGGGAGGCCTGCGTTCAGCAGTGGACATCCTATCGTCCACGGATGGAAAAATGGAAGATGTAACTGAAAAGTTGTAAACATTTCGTTAACAACTTAGCTTAAACTAGTTTTATTCTATATTTTGACGTCAGATATTTCTTTTTGACCGACGAAACAAAGGAGGTACTCAATTCGACGCGTACATTTTTATTATTATTTTTTTTTTTTTATGTATAACTACGCATTACTTTTTACGTTTTTAGCAAGTTATAATTTTTCAATGCCCTACAAGGGTGACTAAGTTGTAAGCACATAATATCTTAATTTAAGACTTCGAATGTAACACTTAGTAGCAATAAATAAATTTGAATATGAATATGGAAATATGAATACGTAGTGGTCCGATTTCGTTAATTATTTTTTTAATGGAAATAATATACTTCGAAGTTGGTCCGATTTAAATTTTATCGAAATCGGCTGAGCCATTTTTAAAAAATCAACAATAATGTGAAAAATGTTACATCGATCCGAGCGAAATATTCGCGAATTCTGTACACGGTTGAAGTCGGTCATGCTATTTTTTGCAAAAAATAATTACCCTTAAACCTGCAAAATAAGCAGTGGCTTATGACGCGCCCCTATTAGCCATGAGAATGACGTTGAAACATTCTTTCACGAAAGCGAACTAAATTATTATGATTCCGAGAAGCCGGCACTACTCGACACGCCAAAAGTTTTCTAGGAAATAAAATTAATTAACTTTACTACAAATTACTGCACTGCCTGACACCTTAACTTCGTGGTCGCATGAAATTATACAAAATAAGGGAGCATAGTACTGAAAACATATCCAAATATTTCTTATAATTTTATCAAAAGAATATTGCTAACGTTTGAAAACTTCGCAGTTCCTATGATGCCAATGAACTGAAATTTATGAACTACTTTCATTTTTTAAGCAGAACTAGCTTTGTATACATGAAAGAAAGTCTAATGTTCAATTTCAGTAAAAGTTGTGCATAGTTGGTCAATATTCAATCATTTATTCTCTGACTGTATAGAGCTATAAATATGTTATGTCCTACAAAAAAAGATTTACAATACTTCTATAAAAATTGTACGGAGAATAATAATTAAAAAATCGGAAAAGTGCGAGTCGGGCTCGTGCACGAAGGGTTCCGTACCGTCCTGGAGACACCTTAGCTCCATTCCTTATGCCATTATTAATAGCGAGCAAAAAAACTCCTAAAATCACTTTTGTTGTATGGTAGCACCCCTTACATATTTATTTTATTCTGTTTTTAGTATTTGTTTTTATAGCGGCAATAGAAATACATCATCTGTGAAAATTTTAGCAGTCTAGCTATCAGGGTTCATGAGATACAGCCTGGTGACAGACAGACAGACGGACATCGGAGTCTTAGTAATAGGTTCCCGTTTTTACCCTTTGGGTACGGAACCCTAAAGACCAAGTGTAGAGCAATAAATAGTACCATTGAAAGTCAACACACCTAAGTAATTTTATTAACATTCCACAAGAGCAATAAACTACAGGTTAACCCACTTACTACAAACAATCATAAATTTCCTTCATTAGGACATTACATCAATTTTGCAGCAATAAAACGCTAAGTTCAAGTTAATACTTAAGTTACAAGTAATAAAAAAAACAAGTTAGCTAAGCAGCGGTTGAAAATAAAATAGAAAGCAAGTCTTTAGTAAGTTTTATAAGCAATATTTAGCCTGATAAATGCCAGTAAATTACCGTGGGCGTCAAAATAGGTAAAGGTTTACTTACAATTGTATACCAGTAGCCCAACTTATGCTTTATATTAAGTTGCCGAATAGAATAATCGGCCAAGTACGAGTCGGACTCGTGCACGGAGGGTTCCGTACTGTATGGGAGCCCCTCTTAAGTTTATATTTTATTTTTATTTTATAATTTACTATGAAAGTGAATATACAACTAAATATTCTGTGGAAATTTCAAGCATCCACCTGTTACTTTTATTAATATAGAGCGAAAAACGGCTAAAAAATCAGGCTTGTTGTATGGGAGCCCCCCTTAATTATTAATTTTATTCTGTTTTTAGTATTTGTTCTTATAGCGGCAACAGAAATACATAATCTATGAAAATGTTAGCTTCTAGCTATAACGGTTCATGAGATACAGCCTGGAGACAGACAGACAGACACGGACAGCGGAGTCTTAGTAATAGGGTCCCGTTGTTACCCTTCGGGTATGGAACCCTAAAAACGAAGCAAAAATCATGTCAGAGAACTGTTTAACCTCTTTTTTCTTACAAAATTCATCATAGTTTAGTTTCGAAATGGTTGAACCATGAAAAACTCTGTTTCGTTTTGGCACGTTGATAAAATTGTGACGTGGCGCGTTTGAGACCACACTGAATTACACCTGAATTTATCTTCTCTTCAACTTGATTATAGAAGTTAGCGTGGTGTTTGTGCATTATTTTATTAGAATACGGCTGACCCGGCGTACTTCGTTTCACGCATTGGTCGCATCAACTCAGAAACCTTGGCTGATGCACAAAAACTTTGCTGAAGATCATCACAGTTATGATCAAATGCATAGTTTACGATTCTATAAAGGACATACCGACAAATATATTTTTTTATACATATAGAAGATAAAATAAGTGATTATAACACAGGTATTAGAATATAACTCATCAAGTCTTTTATAGTTTGTCCGCATTTGGCGATCTTTTTCACCGAGAAGTAGGTACTAAGTAGCACGAGGACGCGTCTGGCGTGTGTTATTATTTTAATCAACAAGTATTGTATTTAAAAAAAACTTTTTTTTTAAAACAAGCTTTTAATGAACAAGTACTCGTCAAGACGAATCAATACTTACAGATTTCCTATGACCACCTTCCAGCTCCATCACCAGACCCTGGTAACCATTGAAAGACTACTACTTGCCAAGACCATTCAAATGAACCCAAACTCGACGAAGTTGTGTCGTTTCATTACTAAGTTCCTTTGGCCACCTTCCAGCTCATCAGATCAGCACCATGTCATCATAATATTGCATTGCCACGCAATTAACAATTGTATGCAAAATTTCAGCTCAATCGGTAACCGGGAAGTGGATGAAATTTAACTTGCAAGATTTTACTACAGACCGACAGACAGACAACGAGACAGGTGAAACTAAATAAAAGCTTGTTATAACAACTTTTAAAGAACCCTTAGGCTGCAGTTAGACCACGCGACAAATTTCTTGCGGCCGCCGCGTCAACAGTTCAGTCGCAGCAAATGTATATTTTATAAACTAGGACTTAACGTTGAAATTGTTTGTGAATAACTAACTGTGCGGCGATCGCGCGGCGTCCGCTCCTCGATCACACGGCGGCCGCGCAGCCGTCATAGTCATCATCACTACGTATACAAAATAAAACAAAGTCGCTTCCGCTGTCCCCATGTATGCTTATATCTTTAAAACTAATACACAACGGATTTTAATGCGGTTTTTTTTAATAGATAGAGTGATTCAAGAGGAAGGATTATATGTATAATAAACCTGTGCGAAGCCGGGGCGCTAGTAGCCATATAAACGCGCCCTTACTGTTAACTCCTGTAAGATGGTACATAAGACAATGATATTATTGTATTATAGGGCTTTGTGTAGTTACTGCCGTCTGACATGCAGATAACATCGCGATTCACCCTTTGTCATGCGATTTACGAATTAGTCGCGAATACCTACCGACTTCTGATTTGAATATTAAACGCGAATATAATTTATTGAGGTAAATATTTTAATGGGTTGTAGATAGTAAAGTATTTAATATCTTGGTAAATAAAAAGCCTTGAGGTCTAACTAGTGGTAGTGTATTTCAGTAGTATATTTTAGGTCAGTAATCGGTCGGGTAAAAGGTCGGGAATGAATATTTTTTCAACAATTTCTACTTTGTAATATCTAGGTCATATTATACGCTTGCCCTGATATGTGCCCCGGGGCACTAGAATACGGCATCGGTATCCCCTACCTGTAGTAAGAGTCTACTAAAAGGGGACCCCTGGGCTCGTGGGTGGACAGAGTTGGGGCTCTGGCCATCCACTCCAGCGGGCCCGAGGAGGACGGCAGCGTGTGTGGCAACGATGTCGTAAAGGACGATACAAGCCTGAGTAGTCGTGTAAAGTGCTGAAAGCACCGGTGTGTTCCTTTGGAGATCTCGGAGCTCCCAAGAAGGCACAAAGGCTGGCCACCGAGGGGGTTTTAGTGGGTACAATCCCACATAGCCCTACTGCACCCCAATGCAGTTAGGGCATCTTAGTGATTATTTTAAAGTTTTAACATGAAAAAATAGAAAAAATGTTGTAGCGTCGGTTTCCAGGGTGAATTATCGCGTAACCCACACTTATTTATTATAACCTCAGAAGAATGATTTTGTTCTTATTCTATGATTCTAACAACCTAGTTTAGGGGCCTTAGTATGAGATTATTCGTAACCGAAAACTAAAATAGTTTTCGTGTGACTCTACATACTTAATTGTTAAGCGTCTCTTGTGGAAACGAAGCGGGGCAACAATAATGTATTAAGCCATATGAAAACGATAATAGTTATCGTTTAGGTACTATTCAAAATCATACTGTGGCCTCAGATAACCTTGTATTATTAGCTTTGTATTTAGTATCAAAGTTCTCGGTATTTGGGCAAATATTTACCTGACATTTGTTTATTACTAAAATAGGGATAAGTATATATTTGAGTAAGTAGCGGTCCCTGTGAAACATGATTTATTTTAACTGGGAATTATGACCATGACTGGGGAAATTGTATACCAAAACGTATTATATGTTTTAGAAAATTTTAATAGCATGAATAAAGCTTCTG
Source organism: Hypomecis atomaria (assembly GCA_964007245.1). Lineage (NCBI taxonomy): Eukaryota > Metazoa > Arthropoda > Insecta > Lepidoptera > Geometridae > Hypomecis > Hypomecis atomaria. The sequence goes on along the minus strand of OZ023287.1, from coordinate 23,580,041 downwards.
ATTATTATGGCCGTAGTTGCAGATTTATAAATAAGTTGCTACCACTGTACAGGCGACTAGCAAAAACTGCCAACAGTTTTCACTGTCTAGGAATTGACTTTTATAATAAGATCCCAGAAATGGTAAGGAGCAGTACGAAAAATGACATCCTAAATTTTATTAATTATTTAATTAATTATTTTATTTTTTTAATTTATCAGTTTTTTATTTATAATGTAAATTTAATACCTACACCTTACAAAAAGTTATTTATTTATTTTAGATTAAAGATTTGATGTATTTTTATTGTTGAATTATGATATATTTATTTATTCATAATAAGTATTAAAATGTCAAAACTCAAAAAATAAATCACATCCTAAATTACGTTAAAAAACAATTCTTAAAAAAAAAACTATAAATTGACAGACGCCATTTTAGATAGGAATATTTTCATAATTACGTGAACTATTTTAATGTTTATAATATATGATGTTGTTTTTTTTATTTTAGTTACTAACTTCATTTTATTTTATTTCTTACATGATATTTTTAAGTAGGTATATTTTTATTCAATTAGTTATTTCTGTTAAATATTAACTTGACGATGCTATTGATGATAACGTAACAGTTCTATCGCTGATAGCGTAACTGTTACTCGTTTGCTATTTGCTACATGCTACTTATTTTTATCTGTACTTTTTTTCATGATGACCATTTTACCGGAAATTGTTACATTTAATGACACTGACATTAGCTTTTTGTTATATAGCCGTATATACGAGCCGTAGTCAACATTGAGAGGCCCTTTTACAAACAAAATATTATAAATAAACACTGGGTGGTGGCAAGAGGAAAACTATTGTAAAGACGGAAAATTTTTGTACAGTCTGTTCTGAGCTATTGGTATGAAATAAAGTATAAAATTACGTGATAATGAGCTGGTCTATGGAATTAGGTGCGGCGAAGACAGCCAACCATCATCATCATCAGCCTCTGTCGACCATCTTGCGATATTGTCGTCTATCTCGGGCTAAACTTATGAATGCATGACCCATGATAAGTTTCATGTAGTCATCCCATCGGGCTGGTGGTCTTGGTATGGACATCCAATAAAATACCAAATTGTCTCAGCAAGTATCGTTTCTAAATAACAGGTTCTCCAACATTACATTTTGTACTTTTTAGGGTTCCGTACCCAAAGGGTAAAAATGGGACCCTATTACTAAGACTCCGATGTCCGTCTGTCTGTCTGTCTGCCTGTCACCAGGCTGTACCTCATGAACGATGATAGCTAGTAAGCTGAAATTTTTGTGAAAATCACAGATGATGTAATTCTGTTGCCGCTATCTATAACAATAAATACTAAAAATTCAAAAAATTCAAAATTCAAAAGTATTTATTTACGAAAGCACATCAAGTTTTTGGAGGCTCTAGCTGCCAAACTGGGTGTAGGGAACCCGTGTTTTGGAAACTAGTTCCTACTCAAGGAACAATATTTTGTCTTACAAATTTATTTAGGTTTTTGCTTTTATTTTGAACATTAGAATTAGAAAATAAGAAGAAATTGAATAAGAAAAATGTAGTACAGATTTGACATTAAGTATAATATTTTAAGATATAATATAATGCATAAGGTATAATGCATAAAAACGGAATAAAGTAAACATTTAAGGAGGGCTCTCATTCAACAAACGTAATTTTTATGAGATTTTTTGCTCGCTATTAATAATGGTAAGAGGAATGGGGCTAGGGGGCTCCAACACGGTACGGAACCCTTCATGCGCGAGTCCAACTCGCACTTGGCCGATTTTTTTGTACAAGTCTTTTCCTAACAACAACAGTACTCATTACTGAGACATATTTGTATTTTTTCACAGTAAACGTTAATGTTATACAGATTAAGGTCGCTGAAATATTCTAAAAATATCTGTTCGACAAGGTAACTCAAGGTTGCCACCAGTATGAAATAAACTCTAGCCTAAAATGTTTTTCTACTAAAACAGGTGAGTAGGATCATAAGATGGTTTCACGCGTTTGATGAAAATATCTTGGAATATTTGCTAAAAAGATGCTGAATAAATACTCGCAGAAGTTCTTTGATCAACATACTTTATAGTAGGTACACCTACCTTTATGTTATATCACTCACTCACGATATAAATGAGTTGTTTACTTCTGAGGCTATTAAAAATAAGGAGGAGTTTCTGATTATTTGTTTGTGGGTATTCGTATTTGGAAAAAAAGTAAAATAAATATTTTTGTTTATTATTCTCTCAGACTGTCTAAATAAAACGATTCTATGGTGGAAAACTACTTTTCTTTAATCTGTTTTGAGCTGTTTAGAGTTCCAATGGTACCTAAGTAATTATTAGCTAAATACATATTGGTTTTCAGTACCTACGCAGTATGTATGAAATAACATGACGGCTTTGTTTCTCCCCACAAAAATTGCGTGCACGTTTATTATATTATGTATTGCAAGATTTATTCCGTAGCTTTGCTACAGTCGCAAGATGATGTAATAGTGTTTGTTTCTAACGTATCTGACTTATGGCGAAGGACAAGTCTGACGAACATAAAATCAAAATAATGGGTTTTTAAGCTACTGGTTTAGGTGTGTCCGTAAAAGAAATCCGATGGTGAACATATAAATCCCCGTAGTCTTTTAGGGTGCTAAAAATAACCCAATCGCTTTTCCTGGGCTATTGTTCAGTTGTGAGTTATTAACAAACAGCTGGTACCTACAGCACAGAAGTTCTCGTTTTTTCAAAAATGAAGCAGCATGTTTTCAGTTTCTGGATTCTATCACGAAACAAAGAATGCGGGGGGCATTCTTTGTTTCGTGATAGATTAGATACAAATGCATTCTAGCAAATGAAACTCTAGTACGAATAAGAGGCGCTGTAGCTGATTTTTTAATTTATAAGCAAGTGCTCCTCCAACAAACAAGCTTTATCGACTTTATCGTGAATTGAAATTGCTTCATTTGAAAAAAACTCAGCCACAATAAAAAAATGACAGCTTCAAGTCCTTAATTTATTTTAGCAACTAAATCCTCCGTATGCTAAATAAAGAATGCATGCAAAATCCTTTCGCCATGCAAAAAGAACAAAATGGACGCAGTGAAATGCACATGACGCCAAAATGGCGGAGCCAGCTCGGAAATGAAATTTCTAAATTGCTGTAATGTAATGTCATTTTGACCAAATAATACGAATTTTGTAGAATTCTTTGTTGTGTTTGTGCTTGAGAATATTTAATTTAGAAACTGATGAAATAACTTAATTATGAGTTTGTCATTTGAAAGGATATTTGATGAAGGAGATATTTTGAAGAAATATGTTACATAAAACGTGACACGGGTTATTTATAGGAACAAACTCTCCAAAGAAAGATTAAAAAAAAAAAACCTGTTCTACCAATGACTTTTCTACTACCTATCTAATGACGTCGTAAAAATTAGGTGCCATGCCATCACCATCATCCACAAACATGTGTGTGGTGGTCTCGAAACCTTGATAACTTACTTTAAATTTATTTTCGTATGTCATTGTAACCATACGAATTTTGGTCCTAAATCCTAGAAGTCAAAACTTTTATTTTGAAAAATGTCAAGAGCTACTTGTAATAATTCTCCTTCCTTCCGTCTGTAGAGAGTACCTATGATGGATGAATTAGGTTCAACCTAGGAAATAAATTGAAAGATCTGGCCAAATGTCTGCCGGAGAACAGCTTCATAAAGTGCTATGAGGACTTAATGTTACTGAAATTTATGTTACTGAAAGACAAGGCTTTTGTTTTTATTAAAAGTTTTTAGGTTACCTACACAAGGTTCGTGTATCTGTTTACTTAAATGATTTCAGATTCATTATCATTCACAGCCTTCCCTATCTCACTGCTGGATATAGGCCTCTCTCTTAATGTGCCATCTGCCTCGGTCCAGTGCCAATCGTGTCCAGGTGCGACACGTTGACTACCTATATAATATCATCGACCCGTCATCCGTCGATTTCAGATTACTTAGTACCCATGTGGGAACTATGGGATTCTTAAATGTGCAATTTTAACCGTTACTCGGCGAAAAACAAATTACCGAGATCCGTTTTTACCCTGTTTGCTGATACTCTGATTAAAAATACATGGAATTGTAAAACAATGGACGCCGCAAACAAAGCATGGGTATAATCATCGCCAACAAATGGAGATCTGGCGAGCCTCGGGCTCTGAACCTTCTACTGGAATAAGGATGGTGATGGTATTGCAATTTGTCGCAAGTTTTAAACCCCGACTGTAAAACTGCATTTTTTCATACGAATGATAGAAAAGACGAGCTAAGTAAACACTCTATCTAATATTAAACGTTACCAAGTCAATGGACTTTTTCTATGAGACACCTGATTTCTGATTTCTCTTTCGCTAATACAAGGTTGGTGCTATAGGTACACTTTGTTGACTGCCTTAGTGGCTCAGTGGTTACAGGTCGCGGCATATAAGTCTAGCGCTGAGCGAACTGTGGAGGGGGTGGCTGCGCATGAGTTTGTATGGCGGTCAACATGCGCAGCCATCCCCTCCACAGTAACCTCAGCGCTAGACTTACGTGCCGCTACTTGTAGTGACCCTGACTTCTGGATCAAAGAGGCGTGGGTTCGATCTATGTGATGAACATAGGTGTTTGTTCTGTGCCTATGAATGGTGTTATTTAGGTACTATCCATTTAAGTATGTATTCAAAATATGTATTTGCAGTATATCCGTCTCTAGCAGCCATATCACTAGAAATAGAAATAAACTATATCATTGCTTATTTTGGGGTCAGAGACCGTGCGTAAGATGTCCTAATATTTATTTTAGTTAAATATTTAGTATAAGTTGTTTATCTTAATGTACTAAGATCGCTTTTAAAAATTGTATAAGTTACCATTTACCTGTATACTTAATAATGCACGGTACGCGCATTCTTTACTGATCTGCGCTATCAAGAATTCTTATTTGAGAATATTGAAATAATGCAAAACCCAGGGCAGGACGATACTGCCCTCGACACTCATAGGTATGATAATTTTAAATCTCATGTTGCTGTTTTAGCTGGACATAATTAATGCGATTTTTGACCGACGAACCAAACCGGAGGAGGTACTCAATAAATACAATATATACAATATATATAATACCTTTTGGGCGTGGGTAGTCGCCAGCATAACATTGTTTTTAATTAGCTCCCATAAAATTTATCTTTTTAAAATATAAATAAACGATTTAGAATCTAATCTACATGTATAATCAGTTTAATTGATTAAAATACCTGTCCGGGAGTGTTTTCCTTTATTAAAACACAGATTTGTATCATATACAGCACATATTTATTTTTGTGGGTATCTTGCACACAACACTATTTTTCACCACTCAACTATGGAAGCTATTGTGGAGTCCCAGGAGCAGCTACAGGCACTATTTTTGAAGAAAATGGAGGCCTTCCAAACTGAACTGCAAAAATCACCTGCCACGAGCAAAAAAGAAGTATTGGCCGAGGACTTTGAATTTTTCCGTTCTTTCGTCATGGTGTCTATGAAATCTCTCCAAGACCAAATTAATCTTGTGGCACGACAAACGGATAATCTGGAGATGAGAACTCGACGGAAGATTCTTTTACTGCATGGTGTACCTGAGGCCAAAGATGAAGTCATAGTGACAAGTGTTGTGAATGTTGTGTCACAAAAACTAAAGATAGCAGAGTTCGCTGCCTCCCACATCAGTCGTTGTCATCGTATGGGGCGGTCGTCTGGTACCGGCAGACCTAGGCCTATCCTAGTAAAGTTGCATGACATGTCTCTGCGTCAAAAGCTTTGGTCTGCCAAAACTGCTCTAAAGGGGTCAGGTATTACTTTATCCGAGTTCCTGACTAAACCGAGGCACGAAACTTTCATGGCAGCCCGTGAGCGATTTGGTGTAACGAAGTGCTGGACGCGTGAGGGGCTCATCATTGTACTGGGTTCAGACGGCAAACAGCATCGCATCAGCAGCCTCGAAGAGCTGAATAGGATCGAGGCCTCCGCTGCGGCGACGAGTAAGAAGACTGAGGTGCCGACCCTTGCTGCAGAGAAGAGAACTCAAGCTCCGCGAGCAGCTCGAAAACTCCAAACGAAGTAGTGAGATTCGTGGGCACATTCCAGCTGTGTATTTGTATTTATGCATATATAGTCATCTTTGGTTCTTTCATCCAGGGTAGGTGTGGTATTTCATTGCACTTTTTAACTGTTCTACCACCTTTATATAGTATTTTGATAAAATAATTTCGTTTTAGCACCCTCAATCCACAATGTTCACTTGCAGTTGTCAATAGTGACAACTGTCAAGTGTCAAACTTGCGTCAAACTGTCACTCCTCAATTTTTTTTTTTTTTTTTTTTTTTTTTTTTTCTTTCTTTAAGTTTAGGCCATAGTCCTTTTGTTATTATGTTTTCTAGTGTTATAGTGCTAAACACAATTATCATTTATCGTAAAGCAAAAACATACAGTTACGTCAAAATAGGCCATATATCTCCATGTATGTGTTTTTGTCTTATAATTTTTCTCCTGTGTATTTCTGTTTTCTTTTCTATTATAATTATTTTTGTTTTCTCCTGGCGTGAACTCTACTTTAGTGTTAAGCTTGTGTCATAACATTTTTAACAAGTGTATTTCTACGTTTTTTAGGTTAAGATTTAAGTACTTACCCATGTACTTTGGACTTATCTTTGATTATGCAGATGCATATTCAAAGGTACTAATTATGCATTTACTTTAACTTTAAGTGTTACCTAGTAATTTCAGCATTTCTGATAGATACAACCGGCAGGTAGATACTAGATTATTTATATTTAGTATTTTTTTTTTGTTCATATTCTTTTTATTTGTATTATTATTTTATAAACATTATATTATATATATTATATTATGTTAAATATTTTTGACAGTAATGATGAAAACAGTGATAATGAATATGTTTCTGCATCCTCTTCTGGCTCGACAGAAAGCAGTAACGATAGTTTTGCTAGCATGCTACCTCTCTCTGACTTCCTGGAATGCACCTTCTCCGACGTGCCCAAAAATTTCAACGTCATCCATATTAATGCCCAGAGCATTCCGTCATGTTATCCCGAAATGTTGGCCTCTCTTGATCATCGTAATATCCACGCAATATTGGTCTCCGAAACATGGCTTCGTCCTTCCCTTCTTACTACATCTTACTCTCTTCCTGGTTTTATTCTTATTAGAAATGACCGTGTCTCCCGTGGTGGTGGTGGCGTAGCTATTTATCTAAAAGCAAATATTCCTTTCACTATCATAGACCAGTCACCCCAGCCACCCCCTGAAAACGCCGGTGAACATTTATTTATAGAAATTCAACTTTCTCACACTAAAATTCTTCTCGGAGTCTATTATTGCCCTTCAAAAAACATTAATTACTTTTCTTCTTTTGAATCTGTTCTGTGCAATCTTATACCTTCATATAATCACTCCATCATCATGAGTGATTTCAACACATGTCTTCTTAGGCGTGATCATCGAACATCCACTCTAGAATCTTTATTGAAATCCTGCAACTTAAATATTCTCCCTCTGAATGCCACGCATCATTTTCCAAATAGCACCCCATCTCTTCTCGACTTGTTAATAGTATCTTCTCCTAATAACGTGGTTAAACACGGTCAGTATGCGGCTGACAATTTTTCCTATCATGATTTAATCTATCTTTCTTACAAAATTCGTCCTCCTAAAGTCAAACCACGAATTATTCTGCAACGCAACTTTGGTGGTATGGATCGTGAAGCTCTTCTTGAGGATGCGAAAAAATTGATTGGGGTCCTGTGATTGACGCTGAGTCGGTGGATGAGCAGGTCGCTTTATTCAACTCCCTAATTGTGCAACTATATGATGTCCATGCTCCAATACGAGCTATCAAGATGAAACAGCTTCCTGCACCATGGCTCACCGAGGACATTAAAAGCTTAATGCATAAGAAATCTGCAGCAAAAACGAGGTACAAGTCACGACCTACTGATGTCAATCATAGTAAATATGTTCAGGCCCGTAATCACTGCAACAGGGTGTGTAGGGATGCCATACGCCGCCATGTTCACGCATCTGTCGACGATGAAAATCCAGCTAGAGTCTGGAAGTTTCTCAAATCAATGGGAATTGGCAAGTCACGTCAGTCTACTTCCCCTCTTAATATTGATATTAATGCTCTAAATCAGCATTTTTCTTCGGTCGCCGCTATGTCGGATGCGGAAAAGCACTCGATTATTAACTTTCTTTCTTTCCGGTTGGCGGTGATAATATAAGCCGGAACATGCTTTTGCCCATTCTTGACATAATCCTTCCCATCCTTTGTATTATTTTCAATAACTCCACCACCAGTGGAGTATTTCCTACTGCCTGGAAAGATGCAACGATCATACCCTTACCAAAAAAGCCAAATCCTAGTTCCTTTTCTGAATATCGTCCTATTTCCATCCTTCCATTCCTGTCTAAAGTCCTGGAGCGTCTTATACACAAACAACTCAACAACTTTCTCAACAGACATGACCTCCTGAATCCTTTCCAATCTGGTTTCCGTCCTGGGCATAGCACTGTGTCTGCGCTTGTTAAAATCACCGACGATATCCGCTTGGGTATGGATGACGGTAAGCTTACTGTTCTAACTCTGTTAGACTTCAGTAACGCTTTCAATACCGTTGACTATGACATTTTGTTAGCAATAATGCGCTCTACTAACATATCTCCATCGGTCATAGACTGGCTTCACAGTTACTTGTATGGGCGTCGGCAGCGTGTTTGCCTGGAAGATATATTGTCTTCTTGGTGTAACACTACAGCTGGTGTTCCGCAAGGTGGCGTTCTTTCTCCCTTACTCTTTGCAATTTTCATAAATTCTATTTCCCACAGTCTTACTTCTTCCTACCACCTTTATGCAGATGATCTCCAAATTTATACACAAGCCCATCTGGATGATCTCAACAGTGCCATTACTACAATTAACGCTGACCTCGGCCGGATCATTGAGTGGAGTGACTCTCATGGCCTAAAAGTCAATCCTGATAAGTCACAGGTCATAATAATTGGCAGCTCGTACAAGATTTCGAGAATTGACTGGGCTACACTTCCTAGTGTAAAATTTAATGGTGTTCCTTTACCATACAGCGAATCTGTAAAAAATCTTGGGGTAATATTCGATCGTACGCTAAGCTGGGATGCTCATTTGAAATCCATTAGTAGTAAATTGTTTGCCTCTGGCAGTTCATTGAGACGGCTTCGAAACTTCTTACCCACTGCCACCAAGGTTGCGCTCGCACAGTCTCTTCTTCTTCCCATTCTGGATTACGCTGACGCTTGTTACCTTGATCTCAGACAAGACCAACTAGACAAACTTGAGCGCCTTCAGAATTTCTGTATCAGATTTATATTTGGTCTACGGAAGTATGATCATATATCCCAATATCGCGCTAAGCTCAAGTGGTTACCTATTCGTTCTCGACGGAATGCTCGTATCCTCTCTTTCCTTTATAATATTTTGTTCAACCCTTCCACCCCGCGATACCTAAAAGAACTCTTCTCCTATTGGTATACATCCCACTCTGTCCCTCTTAGATCCACATATAACCTCTCTCTTATGACTCCTTCAGCACGTTGTGAAAATTTTTATGGTAAATCGTTTGCATTCCAGGCTGTTCAGCTTTGGAATGCATTGCTTGTGTCTATTAGACGCTCTCCATCTCTGGCGGTTTTTAAAGAAAATGTACATGATCATTATATGTCGCAGTTGCCGTCTCTCTAATTATACTCAAAAATTATTTATTTTCACTCATTTCTGTCATCATTATAAGCTGTTAAAATGTAGTCATTTATAATTTCCGATATAGTTATATATATTAGTTTATTTTATATTGTGTATAAGTAGGTTATTATTAGAATTTATTAGAATGTATGTTGTTTAAGTAAGTATATTTATGACTTTCATGCACACCCCGTCGCCTATACCTTTTCGTTAATCCTTAACATGTAACGGTTGCCTGGAAGAAATTGCTTTTTAGCGATAAGGCCGCCGATTGTAACACTTGTTTGTAGTTTCTAGTTTAAGTTTTCCTAGTTTATTTAAGTTTTGGTGTGTCAATAAAGTATTTATCTATCTATCTATCTACAATAGGTACTCGATAAATCAACAATAATGCGAAAAATGTAACATCGATCCCTGCGAAATATTCGCGAATTCTGTACACGGGTGAAGTCGGTCATGCTATTTTTTGCAAAAAAAATAATTATAAATAATTGTGGTAACAATATTTAACCAAAATCAGTGATTTTACAACAATTAAAGAAGTACTCGTAAGTACATTGTACAAGGATGTTCCACCCGTTTATGTAATACATCCATAACTTTGAAACAAATACCTCAACATTTGAAACTTTAGTAAATAATAGAAATAGATTTTTTCATAACTTCTATCAAGAAAGTGTCTTACCTATACATTTTTTCAAACCAACAGGTTTAGTTATTACGTTTTATATTTGAACACCATGTTTTACTCATGCGTTCCTTTACTCGTGTTTCACGCGTTATAAAAATATAATTATACTAAAACCACGCTAGCTTCTATAAACAAGTACCGCTTTACCACAAAAGATTTAACCTTCCGCGTACAAGGTGGGGTTTATTTAACCCCAGCCCTGGAAAAACAGCTAAATTCATAATTAAAAATCATGCACCTGAGTTGAAATCTACAGTAGCTGGACATCACTGCATCGATACATCATCATATATCAGTGCTTTTATAACTGATTTTTTCACCCCACGTTGTACGTACGTACTTACGTGGGACGTAACTAAAAAGGCGCATATACGCGTTGTACGCGGAAGGACTTTTTATCACCTTGTACGCGAAGGGTTAAACACGCTTTAAACACTGTTGCATCGTGCAATTATGTATAAGCCGTGCGCAAAACTTTTGTGGTAGTACGTAATGTTTTATCCGTAGGTAGATTTCATGCCAAGTTTACATTGTATTTTTAACTAGCGACCCGCCCCGGCTTCGCACAGGTGTATTAAACATATAAACCTTCCTCTTGAATCACTCTATCTGTTTAAAAAACCCGCATCAAAATCCGTTGAGTAGTTAAAAAGATATAAGCATACATGGGGACAGACAGCGGGAAGCGACTTTGTTTTAAACCACCTATGTCATGATTATGAAACAATCAAATTAAACGAAAAGGCACGTTTTTAGTCTAACCAATTAAACACTCTAGGTTGAATTCTGCCTAAAGTCAAAGTGTATATTAAACTTGATGTTTATGAGATACAAGTTAAACAACTTAGGAGTGATTTGCAAGTAAAATTAGAGTAATAATAACAGATTTGATTATTCCGTGAGGCACGCGAGGAAGCGACTACGTGCGTGGCGTAGGATTCTTATTAGCCCGGTTTTTACGAGAAAACTTGTGTGGAACCATAGTGTTATACCTCTTTTTATTGCGCTATATGTGGGCTGGTAGACTGTGGTAAATTAAAAAGAACTTTTATCTTATACTTATCTAGATATCGTTGTGGGTGTATGTTGACGAGGAGCTAGATAGATAAAATTGGTGAAATAAAGAATTTTATGCTTCTTGCTTTCTCTCAGACCAAACAAGATATTTTTATTTGGTTTGAGATACCTGCCAGTAGGCTTTAGTTACAACCATTGTGTGGGTGTGTATTGCAAAGAAAAATTTCTACCAATATATCATGTCATGATTTTTAGGGTTCCGTACCCAAAGGGTAAAAACGGGACCCTATTACTAAGACTTCGATGTCTGTCTGTCTGTCTGTTTGTCTGTCTGTCACCGGGATGTATCTCATGAACCGTGATAGCTAGGCAGCTGAAATTTTCACAGATGATGTATTTCTGTTGCCGCTACAACAACAAATACTGAAAATAGAATAAAATAAATATTTAAGGGGGGCTCCCATACAACAAACGTGATTTTTAGCAGTTTTTTGCTCACTATTAATAACGGCAAGATGATTGGGATTCCCATACGGTACGGAACCCTTCGTGCGCGAGTCCAACTCGCACTTGGCCAATTATTATTTTAATATAATAACATTATTCATTTATTTATTATTTCATCAATATTCGAAAGTAGATAGATAGATAGATAGATAAATTCTTTATTGTTCACACCATACAATATAAAACAAAGAAAGAACAACTTAAAAAAACTAGTGGCAACAACAGGCGGCCTTATCACTAAAAGCGATTTCTTCCAGGCAACCTTAGGATGGAGAAAAGTATTTGAAGATAAAAATCGACGGGGTGTGCTTTATAAAGAATGAAAGGACAATGACGAAGTTATAATAGGCAAATAAACATACATACAAAAATAGTACACACGAATACTTGAAATACTATAAATAAAAATGAAATAAATAAATAGAAATACACTAATACATAGTTATACAATATACTACATAAATAGAAATAATAACGAAGCAACAAAACAAACACTATCAACTGCGGTTTAGCAACTGTGACAAGTATAAACTCTTTACCTGTTCCCTAAAAACGTCTTGCGACGGAGCTCGTCTTATAGAAACAGGCAAAGAGTTCCAGAGTTGGACAGCTTGGTAAGCAAAGGACTTTCCGTAAAAGTACTCACAATGCGCGGATGGAGTCATAAGGGTGAGGTTATCTGATGATCGAAGTGGGATAGTATGGGAAGTGTGCCAAAAAGTGAAACGCTCCTTTAGGTAAAGCGGGGTAGAAGGATTGAATAGGATGCCATAGAGGATAGAGAGGATAATATGAGCATTCCGACGAAAGCGAATTGGAAGCCACTTGAGTTTTGCGCGAAATTCAGATACATGGTCATATTTGCGTAAGCCAAATATGAACCGGATGCAGTAATTTTGGAGGCGCTCTAGTTTTTCAAGTTGGTCTTCTCTGAGATTGATATAGCAGGCGTCAGCATAATCAAGAATCGGGAGTAAAAGAGACTGTCCTAGCGCAACTTTGGTGGCAGTAGGTAAAAAGTTACGGAGACGTCTTAAAGATCCACCAGACGCATATAACTTGGAGCTGATAGATTTTAACTGAATATCCCAGCTCAGTGTACGATCCAAGAAAATGCCAAGATTTTTAACCGACTCACTGTATGGTATAATAATGCCCCCAAAAACAATACTCGGAGTAGTGGCCCAGTCAATTTTGGATACCATCCGTGAGCTGCCAATGATAATTGCCTGTGATTTTGAAGGGTTGACTCTCAAACCGCACGAATCACTCCACTCCACGATCCGGCATAAATCAGCATTGATGGTGACAACAGCAGTGCTCAGGTCATTGGGTCGGGCTTGTGAATAAATTTGGAGATCGTCTGCATAAAGATGGTAGGAAGACGTTAAGTGTTGAGAAATGGTATTTATAAAAATTACGAAGAGTAAAGGAGATAGCACGCCACCTTGAGGCACACCGGCTTCTGTATTGCACCATGAAGAAAAAGTATCTCCAAGGCGAATACGCTGCCGGCGCCCACACAGATAACTGTGAAACCAATCGATTACTGACGGAGATAATATGTTAATAGAACGTAGTAGTGCTAACAGGATGTCGAAATCGACGGTATTGAATGCATTACTGAAATCTAACAGAGTTAGAACAGTAAGCATACCGTCGTCCATCCCTAAGCGTATATCGTCAGTGATCTTAATAAGTGCAGACACAGTGCTATGCCCAGGACGGAAACCGGATTGAAAAGGGTTAAGGAGGTTTTCTTTAACCAGAAACTCGTTCAACTGTTTATGAACAAGACGTTCAAGAACTTTGGATAGGAAAGGTAGTATTGAAATCGGTCGATATTCGGAAAAGGATTTGGGATTCGGTTTCTTTGGCAATGGTATAATTTGCGCATCTTTCCAGATTGTAGGGAACACACCAGTTGAGATTGAGGAATTGAAAATGAAGCAGAGGGTGGGAAGGATGGTGTCAAGGATAGGCAAGAGCATGTTCCGACTTATGCAATCACCGCCAACGGCATTAGAGGAAATCGACATGACGCTCTTTTTAACATCACATTCAGTAAAACGATGAAAATCAAAGGGAGAGAAATCGGGAGTCTGAATGGCAGAAAGAAAATCAATAGTTTTGTTTTTATCCACGCTCGACAAAGTGGGAGCAGATGAGAAATGTTGGTTGAGTGCATTTAAATCAAAATTATTAGGAGTTGAATTTTGACGTGATTTGCCAATTCCCAGCGATCTTAGAAATTTCCAAACTTTAGTAGGATTCTCATCATCAACAGATGCATGAACATGGCGTCGTATTGCATCCCTACACATCTTATTGCAGCGATTGCGGGCCTGGACATATTTAGCATGATTAGCGTCGGTAGGGTGCATTTTGTATTTGGATTTTGCGACCACTTTCTTATGCATCAGAGTTTTTAAGTCATTGGTAAGCCACGGTGCAGGGAGATGCTTAATCTTTATAGCACGTGATGGAGCATGCACGTCATACAATTCTGTAATGAACTCATTGAAGATGGTGACTTGATCATCAACTGTTTCTGCGTTAAGGATAGGTGACCAATCAATGTTATTCGCATCTTCAAGGAGAGCTTCCCGATCCATACCGGCAAAGTTGCGCTGCATAATAATTGGTGGCTTAGATTTTGGCGGACGGATTTTATAAGAAAGGAAAACCAAGTCATGGTAAGAAAATTCATCAGCAGAGTATTGGCCGTGCTTGGCAACATTATTTGAAGAGGAAACCAAGATTAAATCTAAAAGAGATGGGGTACAGTTAGGAAAATGATGAGTTGCATTGAGAGGGAGTATCTGCAAATTGAAAGATTTGGTAATGGATTCTAGCGTTGAGGAACGATGATCTCTCTTAAGAAGACACGTGTTGAAATCACCCATGATAATGGAGTGGTTATAGGACGGAATAAGATTGTTTAAAAGAGTTTCGAAGGAGGAGAAATAGCTAATATTTTTAGAAGGGCAATAATAGACTCCGAGAAGAACTTTAGTGTGAGAAAGAAGTACCTCGATAAAAAGATGCTCGCCAGCATTTGTGGGGGGTGGTTGCGGCGACTGATTTATAACAGAGAAAGGAATATTAGCTTTTAAGTATATAGCCACACCACCACCACAGCGAGAGCTGCGATCATTTCTTATGAGAATGAAACCGGGAAGAGAATAAGAAGTTGTCGGAAGACATGGACGAAGCCAAGTTTCAGAGACTAATATTACGTGGATGTTGTTGTGATCAAGAGACGCCAGCATATCAGGATAAGAAGACGGAATGCTCTGCGCGTTTATATGGATAACGTTGACATTTTTAAGTACGTCGGAAAAACTGCTCTCCAGAAAATCAGTAAGTGGCAAAAGGCTACCGAAACTGTCGTTGCTGCTACCCGACGTCTCAGAAGAGGAGGCTGACAGAAATTCGTCGTCGCTGTTACTTTCATTATTAAAAATATTTAACATATTATAATATTTAAATAAATTGTAGAAAATAAAATGTTTGTATACAAATATATTTATAAATAAGATAATAAAGCAAAAATAATATCACTAAAAAGAAATAAAAACAAAGTAACTACTCAATACTAAGGTTACATGTCTGTTGTGTAATAGAAGATATAAAAAGAAAAACATAATCACAATATTCTTAAAATCTAAGCTGCGCAATACTGCAGAATCAGCACACATACAAGTTCGCTGTTTAAATATTTAAAAAAAAAAAATGTAAAAAACAATTTCTCGATTTGGTGGATATTTTCAGTTGACAACATCTGAGTCAGATAGAATTTTTGACAGTTTTGACAGCATGGAAAGATTTTCCATACATTTTATTGGTTGAGGCCTCAAGCGAAGCGACAACAGTATTGTCAATCTGTTTTCTGTGGATATCTGTAAAACAAGTGCCATGACAGTGACAGATACTGAGGTAACAGATGACAATCGGTAAGTACTGCCAACAAAATAAAAATGACTTACAAAATGCTACTTTAATATTGCCCCTTCAGACATTTACCAGATATTTAACTATATTATTTAACATTACTTAACGTCAGACCACCTGAAAAAAAAAAAAAGATGTATAATAGAAATGATTTATTTAATGGTGGGCCTGAAACAAAACGCACAAGGCAATAATTATGTAGCACTTTGCGTTACTTTTCGTTACTTAAGTACCTATTCGTCAAACAGGAGCTGGTAACACTCTTAGCTACAAATTAATTTTGGAATTCATTGTTTTTTGTTTTGTTTACATAATAGGTAAATGAAAATTAACAGAAGAGCAACAAAAACATTTTAATTAGAAAAAGCAAGGTACCCAATCAAAAGCGAAAATTTATAAGGATCAAGGTTTAAAATCCTACCGTACCTAGATGAGAAAAGAAAATTAAGCGAAGACAGCTAAGAACTATAAGTTAATCATAAAAAGCTAAAGTACGTGATGCCTGCAGACCTGCGGCTCACTGCTTCGTATTTGCCTTACGTGCGACCCGCGGGGCTCTCTTTTCTACATCGACTTCAGGCACTTTTGTTTTTGCAGGAGCGGAGGTCTCGATTTTGTTCAGTTCAGCAAGGCAGCTTATACGTCGGCGAACATTGTCAGGCCCGAGAACAAACACGTTTCCGTCCCGAGTCCAGCAGTTACCAATGCCGAAACGCTGACGAGCAGCCATGAATGTGTCATGCCTTGGCTTGGTCAGAAACTCTGACACTGTGATGCCTTTGCCCTTGAGGATCGTTTTTGCACTCCATAACTTTTGTCGCAGAGTGATGTCTCGCAGCTTCAAGAGGATTGGTCTAGAACGGCCTGGCGCAGATGACCGACCCATGCGATGGCACCTACTTACATCAGAGGATGAAAACTTTGCAATCTTCAGCTTCTCGGTCACCACACTCACAATGCTGGCCATGACGTCCTCATCCTTTGCTTCGGGGACTCCGTGAAACAAAACAATTTTTCGACGTGATCTCATTTCCTGATTATCCACCTGGCGTGCAAGCAGTGCGATTTGATCCTGTAGTGAATTCATCGACTACAATATGTGTTCCCGGAAAGACAGGAAATCTTCTGAAAGCGATGATGACTTGACCGAAGGGGAGCTCGATTGAAGCAATTTCTCTTGAAAGGCAGTGATTTGCTTCACGAACATCGCCTGCATCTGCTCTTGGGACTCCTTAATAGCATCCATTGTTGTAGTGCACAGGTGAAAAATAGTTTGAATGATGACCAGAATGTAAGTGAAATAAAAATGTGAGAATACTGTGTTTTCAGGGACAATTACACTTTCAGACAGGTAAATAAACTTGTTGTTTTAATTTATCATGAAATTGAGGCTTTATATTTGTTAGTTTAAATAATATTTAAAATATTGATATGAGCTAGAAAAACACGTCTTATCGGCGACTACCCACGTCGCGAAAAAGTATTACAGCCCATTATGAATACTGTAACTAAAATAAGTAAATATAACTGTAGTAGTAAATTTATGTCTATGAACTGTATGTACTCGTATATAGGTATATAGATGAAAACTCCAGAAGTTAATAAATGCATTTAATAGTACATTATGATATAAGTGCGGTAAGTTGAAAATACAGCCGAGGCGATATTGCAAGCCCGAGCCGTAGGCGAAGGCTATAAGGAAGCAGAGGCTGTAATTTTCAAAGCGCACGTGTGTCATTTGCGAGGCAATTAATAAAACTCTGACTCTGAGTGAAAGTCGTGCATCAGTCGAAGCAAATTGCGTTTTACACTATAATAACGCACAAGTGCGTAATGTCTCTCACTCTCTTGAGTGAAAGTAGGAGAAACGAGACCACAGAGTTCTGCAGTCGGTGGCGGCGTGCGTTTTACATTACAATAAAGCACAAGTGCGTAATGAAATACATAACGATATTGAAATTGGTGTAATTACAGCCACTTTACGAGCAAATATGTTATGAAAAAATATAAAATTCATTGAAAAATTCGAAAAGTCGGCATTCTGTTCCAAGCCTTTTCATTATCATCATAAATATGTTAAACGAGCTAGCGCATTTGATAAATAAGTTGCGTTTGGAACTAGACAGATGTGATATCAGTTCTCGTTATTTTGAATTTATATGCTGATTTGAGCGCTGGCGTGTGATAAGCTGAAAATGGGTCAAGCTCGTTATGATGCGATACTATGGAAATATTGAGTAGCGTAAATTAAACTTTCGGTTTGGTAAATCCATCCATCCATCAGCCAAAGGACGTCCACTGCTGGACATCCAGGCCTCCCCTATGGATCTCCAATAAGATCGGTTGGAAGCGACTTGCATCCAGCGCATTCCTGCGGTTTTAATGAGGTCATCCGTCCACCTTGTGGGTAGACGTCCTACGCTGCGCTTGCCGGTACGTGGTCTCTACTCGAGAACTTTCGACTCCAGCGGTCATCAGCCCTCGGTTTGGTAAGTACCTAAGTATAAGTTCGTGTAGGTCGGGTGGCTTGTATTGGTGTCAGTTTTTTAAAAGCTTCTGACATAGCTTAACCGGTAAAACAACCAAAGGCTTACAATTTAACGTGTCATCCGAGCCACGGTAGCGCTCAGTAAATTGTAAATGTCACCTGCGGTCACCCATCCGGAAACAGACCATGCTTGCTTAACTTCGTTGCTTAACTTCGATGATCGGTAACTTACATCTAGTCAAATTACGCTATGAGCACTACTTCGGTATGGTGGGATCAGGGTAAGTTTTATTTTACACATGCCTTATTCATGTTCTACAAACTTCGAAACTTCCCGCTCGAGGAATTTTGGCGGGAACGCGGAAAAATTATGTCGCCGCATTGTATTAATTTGTAAAATTTGTGTTTCTATCAGTAAAAATTGGTGAATAATTGTGGTATTTCGTTGGTTATGAGCTGTAATTTGACAATGCAAATAAACTTTTCGTAAGTAATGCGTTTTCTATGTGAGTTTTTTGAACTTCACGTTCCAAACGTACCAAATTTTAGATTTTGGATCAAACCAACTCTGACGTATTCTCACTAAAATTTAACCCTTTTTTAACCTACTTCCAAAAAGGAGGAAGTTCTATGTTCAGTTGTATGTATTTTTTTTTGTGTATGTTCATCGATAATTTCGGCAATTGAGAACCGAATTCAAAAATTATTTTTTAGTTCGAAAGGGTATACTCCCGAGGTGGTCCCATTTAAATTTTACTGAAAACAGCTGGGCCATTTTTGAAAAAAACCAACAATAATGTAAGCAATTTGATCGAAACATCCGAATTTTGTACAATATGAACTTCGGTATTTTCGGAATCGAAAAAATATTTTTTAATTCGAAAGGGTATACTCTCAAGGTGGTCCCATTTAAGTTTTACAGAAATCGGCTCAGCAGTTTTTGATAAACAATTCGAGCGAAATATTCGAATTTTGTACACGATAGAAGCCGATTTTGCCATTGTTTGAAAAAATTTTGGAAGTCGGTAAATAAAATAAAATTTTTCATAACTTATGCGTTTTCTATTTAAGTTTTTTGAACTTCACGTTCCAAAAGTACCTAATTTAGATGTTGGATAAAACCAATTATGACGTACCTATTCTCACTAAAACTTAACCCTTTTCTACAAAATATTTCTCAATTCGAATATCAATTGACAAGATAAAAGACAGAAAGTAACTAGTCACAAGTTTCAAGTGAAAAACTGTGAGACGCAAAATCGAATGTGATTTGGTCGTGAGAGGGGAATATTCAGAAGTTCTTGAAAACTTTTCTCTGCCACATATGCTATCTTGACTTATCTCTAGATATCTGGGAAAAAGATTTAAACTCACCGAGACTTGAAAAGAGTATTTATTTATTGAATACGTTTTTTGTTCTAAAAAAAAAGATCTTCCAAAGTGGGACCCGACTGTGTACAGTAGATCAAAAAATATATTTAAATATGGTAAATAAATTCGCAGAGTATAACAACCACATTGAATGATTAATTTGAATGGGATTTCATATTTTCTAATTTGGTTTTAGTTCAATGCCGCCATTACGCGGCGTGGATCATCACGTGGAGTCCTTTTTATGCAGTGCACTCTCAGCGAAGTGAAGGTATCCAGCGTGCCTTTACACGAACACTGGCTTTCTCTAGTCAAGGCATTTCCCATAGAAGCCCCTATGCGGTTCGTTTAAGTTTTTTTAATATGCACACCTTACGTGACAGACGAAAAATCCGCAACCTTACATTTCTTTGTAAAGTGATCCATGGAATATCCGACTGTCCTCTCATATTAGAAGAAATGTCTTTGCATATACCTTGTCGCTATCCTAGGAACCGAATTTCACGAATCTTGAGGTGGCGGCAAGCTCCTAGAACTAATTTGGCGCTAAACTCCCCAACACATAGATTGTGTCGGACTTATAACGAATTTAATGTCTCATTGGATGATCTTGATGACTTCTACGATTCTATTTCTATTTTCAAAAAGAAACTATTTAAGCCTCTCTCTAATGATGCTTAACGTTCATATTGTGTAAGTTTTAGTTATTTTAGTTTATAATTATTATAGTCTAACCACTAACGGCGAATGTTGTATACGCCTATAATTGGTGATCATATCAGTCCTGTGTATTACTGTATTTTAAATGTATATAAGTGTGTTTAATATGTTCACTGTTGGCGTATCTTTAATAAATAAAAAAATCGGCCAAGTACGAGTCGGACTCGCGCACGGAGGGTTCCGTACTGTATGGGAGCCCCCCTTAAATGTTTATTTTATTTTATTTTATTATTTATTATTGAAGTGAATATAAAACTAAATATTCTGTGAAAATTTTAGGCATCAGCCTGTTACCATTATTAGTATAGAGCGAAAAACGTCTAAAAAATCAGGTTTGTTGTATGGGAATTACCCCTTAAATATTTATTTTATTTTCTTTTCAGTATTTGTTGTTATAGCGGCAACAGAAATACATCATCTGTGAAAATTGCCTAGCTATCATGGTTCATGAGGTACAGCCCGGTGACAGACAGACAGACAGACAAAAAGACAGACGGACAGACGGACATCGAAGTCTTAGTAATAGGGTCTCGTTTTTTCCTTTGGGTACGGAACTCTGAAAAAACACGCCGCTATATTTTACAAGCAATGTCAAAAGCTAATAAGATTCGAAAATATAAAATTCCTTTATATGAAGATTGTTATGAAAGAAAATAATAGGAAAATCATTTTCCAAAGCAAATAATTGAATACTGTACAAGCTGATTGCCTAATCTCGATATATTTTTGGATTATCTCTTTTCAGTGGATTTTACAGTCCAGAAAAATTCAGAAAATCTGTGAACCGTGAGATCCTAGGATACCTAACAGGATACCTAAAGTTGGTCTGATACAACTTTCTGTTACATCGCACTCGAGCCCCAAGACACAAGCCTCGTGCTTAGTTTGGGGTTCACTGCACCACTCATATACTTGCCTTAACTTGAATTCACTCAGCTTAATATCACAACTATGGTATTGAAAATCATTGTATCTTTGCAATTCATTGTAAGTTTTATAGGAAATATACTTTCTTTCTTTCAAATATGTAAAGTTGTCTATAATTGCATAAATAAATAAATGAGTCACTTAATAGAGGTTGGTATTTTCTATTTAATATTTTTTATAATTTTAAAATACAGATACAAATTGCTAATCTTACGAATTCACTTTTAAATAAAGTAATTTGTGATTACAATAAACCCGATTACAGAGACGCCATCGTAATTATATTAGCTAAATAGCATAGTTCTATTTTTTTTTTTCACTTTAGGCATTCGATAGAGATAACGCTTTTTACGTTGCTATTAAATTTACGCTGGCGCCTCTGTAATCGGGGTTAATATTCAGTTTATTCAGTAAATAACTTAATTTATGAAAAGTATTATAGAAAACTTGGTTTCTATTACTAATCTATGTATTACGACCAAAGCCGAAAGTATTGTCGATATCATGCGTTATTTACAACTAGGCGCTACCGTGGCTCGGATGGCATGTCAGAGACCCTTAGGCGGCTTTAAAATTCTTACACCAGGGCTAGCCACCCGGCCTATACGAAATTACCTTCGAGCAAATATCTACAGTCCCTAAGTGAAAGTAGTAAAAATATGTCCGAGCGTCGTCATACATACCGACTAAGATTAAATAATTCACAATGACCCGTTTTCTCGAATCTCGACGTTATGTCACCTAATTAGTGCTTGTAACTGAGCACTTTGGCATCGTGCGGCGTTATGGTCGGCTTGCAATCGCCTAAGCCTGCTCGCTACGTAGCTTGGGCAGAGTTTTGGTTCGGACACTTTTTTTCACAATTGTGATTCTATAGATATTTGCTCGAAGAACTATTACTTACTTTTTTTGCGTTATTTATTGAAAAAAAGGGATGGTGGTTTAGACCCTAAGCTTCACATTAAGATATACATTCTCAATCGAAGGCTTCTTGACGTGGGTTCTCAGTAACATTTTAATAGTAAAGAGTTGCTCCGTAAACTTCTGAAGCGTTTCGAATCACTGCGAAGTTTTCTCGATCAAAGAAGAATATTTTCGCGAACTTTTTGGTATAAGGGCAACTGGGATTTATTTTTCAAAAACAAGACCGTTAAAGGAAACTAAAATGCAAAATTATAAATTCTTGAAGATGGAAGTTTCGAAAGTTCATTCTTGTTGGTTTTAAACTTTGATTTTATAGATGGTCTAATCTAAAATTTCATTTGATATTTTTTATTTTGAAGAAAGAAAGAATAGAAAAGAAAGAAAATTTATTTATTAACAGAAGAGTAAGGAAATCGGTACAAATTATAGTTCGCGAAACAACATTATCGTTAGATTGTAAATGAGTCAGTTGGATTAACAGCGGGCCCCAAACTCGACTAAAGCCGGTCTCTTTGTGGCCCATTCCAAATAAATTGCCATGAACTGAATTGGCGCGTTATTACACTTATCATACCATATCAAACCTCGAACTATATTTTATTGACATAAAATTTTGAAAAGTGAAATTTAGAAATTTAGAAGAGGAACTCTTCTTAAAATTTTGATATTGCAGACATTTTTTTTGTAATTCAAAGTAATACAGGGTATTTTACAATATTAACCGTATAAATACGACTGTGGGTTGAGCGTATTATTTTAGATATTTTTTTGGCTTTTTAAAGGCCGATTTACACAGTGAAGCTACCTTGTCAGTGATTGCTGGTGTCGTCAGCACTGACGCTGACACTGACAAGTGGGGATGCGTTCATAGATAATGTAGGAAAGAATATTTTTCACTGTGACGGTACTGTGCCGAAACAGTAGCTTCACTGGTGTATGAATCGTTAGTTACTTCGGTATTGTTCAGCATCTTATTACAAACCTGGCAACGTCTCTTGACATAACCGGCTTTAGACGTCTTGGATTCTATAATAATCTGCCAAGTACGAGTCGGACTCGCGCACTAAGGGTTCCGTATTGTATGGGAACCCCCCCTTAAATATTTATTTTATTTAATTTTATTATTTATTATTGAAGTGAATATACAATTAAATATTCTGTGAAAATTTCAAGCATCTACCTGTTACCATTATTAATATAGAGCAAAAAACGACAAAAAAATCAAGTTTGTTGTATTGGAACCCCCTTAATTATTAATTTTATTCTGTTTTTAGTATTTGTTGTTATAGCGGCAACAGAAATATATCATCTGTGAAAATTTCAGCTTTCTAGCTATAACGGTTCATGAGATACAGCCTAGAGACAGACAGACGGACAGACGGACAGCGGAGTCTTAGTAATAGGGTCCCGTTTTTACCCTTTGGTTACGGAACCCTAAAAATGAACCAAACCTCAGGACCACAGCACAACAGGACTAAACGCGATACGTTCTAAAATACTGATCATATCAATGTTACTTTGTAGGTATTGCTTAGATATATCATCTTCATACTGCAGTAGATCTCTTTCAAATCAAAATGTATCTTACGGAACAACTTGGCAACAAACTAAATAAAATGTTGCCCATTCAACCTTATCCTCCTCGGAGGCCAATCTCAACCCTTCCGAAGTGGATCAGTCAAAGTTCAACAATGAACACAATAAACAAGACAGTTGTACCACCCTCAAAGTCTCATTGTTCAGGCTGGAACGAGTCGGAACATTGTCAACGGTTTGAGTAGATAAACGCTAGAGTTCGCCTTACGACACTCTTGTGGAAGCTTAGATAGGAGCTGCTGGTTACTTGTGTTACTGATCAATGTTTATTTATGTAGGCACAAAAGTTTTATGGGGTATTTTACTCATCGGCAATTCTATTTAAGTATTTTTTTTTTATTTTTTGAAAATCATTTTTATTTATTCTAAAAATCAAATTTACATGATATTTTGCTATAAAATAAACTTTTTTAAATTGCATGTAGGTAGTTTTCGTTTATTACGGTTATAATGCTTTTCTAAATACTACGTTTTTTGTACTCTGATTTCTGTCCATCCACAGGTAGGCTTTTTTTTCGAGGGCAGGCGGGTGGTTATGTGGGAGTCCTGCCGACTGGACAGTATACCCACCAAAACCCCTGGGTGTTCCGCCATTGCGCCTGGTGTCGGGGCTACGGGCACGCTTGCGCACTCCTCCACGGCACCCGACACCGCTGGCCCAACTTGGGCCCCACCACGGAGCTTCGGCTCCCGCCAGAATGACGATGTGCACATCGTCATCCACCACCTGGGACCAACCAGCACTGGGCGTCAGACAGCACCCGTGTCCGACAGCCCTGGTCCCGATGCAACGGGTCAATTAAAGTGGCCCCGCGCCTGCCACTACGGCTGCAGAGGATAGGGAGAGCGGCCATCGCGATACCGACACTCCTCTTCCCCTGCAGCCCCACCGCCTTCGCCAACACGTTGGCGGCACCCGTTAGGGCCGCTGGCAGGACGGATAGGCAGCGGATATTGTATCGTACGTTTTTTTTTCACGATAGATTGAAAATCGTGGGTCAAACCTGGACAGTGGCCATGTTTTAGCATAGGACCGAGTTAAATGGCACAGTAAGAGAGATCGTAGGATCAAAGTCCAACTTAGCAATGCAGTTCCAGCCCGCATTCTATGGCTATAAAAATATTTACTAAACTACCGAATAATCTAAAAGATATCGAAAAGGAAAACTGTTTTATAAAACAACTAAAAATTATTCTATTATCCAAATGTTATTACACATTAGACGAATTTTTTAACAATAACCTAAAAAACACAATAATAAATCGTTCCAATACGAATCATACGAATAATAAAATTGCCATACCCTTATCAGGGTCACATGTATAACTATACAATACATGTTAACGAACCGCATGTTAATTTCATATGTTGCAATAAATGATTTGACTTTGACTTTGATGCCTATAGCCAGCAGTGAGATTAAGAAGTCTGCGAATGATGATGTTTATAATAGGTAATACTTTTCCACCAACATTTTTCTGGATTGCATGTATAAGTAATTAAATGTTGCATTGTCTCCCAGCCTAAGGCTTTATCAGCGGTTGACCCGCTAGTTACGGGGTTCTTCGAGAGCTTATTCCGCATATAAACTGTCGAATCTTTGTCAGAGACAAACAGACATTTAAATGGAAAGCACCATTTGATTGGATACTCCAGAACTTGATAAACAACTACTCACCTTCTATTTACTATGTTAATACAACTACTGACTAATAGACTGCCTCGGTGGCTCATTGGTTAGTGAACCAGACTTCTGGATCACAGAGGTGTGGGTTCGATCCCCACCCAGGGCAAGTATTTATGTGATGAACATAGGTGTTTGCTCTGTGTCTGGGTGTTATTTAGGTATAACTATATGAGTATGTATTTAAAATATGTGTTTGTAGTATATCAGTCTCTGGCAGCCAAATCACACTTTGCCTTGGGGTCAGATATCGTGTGTAAGATGTCCCCCAATATTTTTTTATTGATTTACGAGGGTCATTCAATTAATACTTAGCCTACAAAAAGTAAACGTAAATTTTGGAAAAGTGGCAATTTATTTTTCAACATAGTTTAGTTCGATACACTTAGCCCAGCGATGCTCCAACTTTTTTAACCCGCCCGAAAAATTGTTTTTGTCAAACTCTGCAAAATAGGCCTCCGTGGCGGCGATGACCTCCTCATTTGATCCATATCTATTCCCGGCGAGAGATTTTTTCAGATTAGTATAACCTGCTATTTTAAAAATAATTTAATAGTAGTTTATGCAACTGTCATATAATGAAGGGTATATTAAAACACGAGTGTGAGTTTATGAAACGAGCGCAGCGAGTTAAATTCTCCGTGCATGACACGTGCTGCTTTGTGAGGTACAAATAATGATTTTTCACAAAAAATGGCTAAACCGCCTTCCATCGTGTACAAAATTCGAATCTTTTGTTCGAATTGTTCACATTATTGTTGATTTATGAGAAACAGCTCAGCTGATTTCTTAAACATTTAAATAGAACTTTGTCGGGAGTATACCCTTTCAAACTAAAAAATAATTTTTCGATTCAGTTCACAATTGGCGAAATTATCGATGAAAATACACTAAAATTACATACAGGCAACCTCCTCCTTTTTGGAAGTCGGTTAATAAAAGCTACTTTAAGCCGAATCATACAAGTCGGCGGATGTGAAGTTAGCTACAAGCTGCGCAGTATCCAATCCTGACTGAAGCTCACATAAAACGGCACGTTCATTGTATATTGCAGAGCTTCTAGCTAACTTCACATCCGCCGACTTGTATTATCTGGCCTATACTGACGTTTAATCGACGGAACGGTCTAGTGAGTCTAGTTCTATACTTTTCAATAAAAAAAAAAGTGACTTATTCCTAGCACGGTTATGTTAGGCTGGGACTCCACCTAAGCAGAGATGTGATGAGATGAGATTACACATCTCCGCACAGATATCTCCACTGAAGCTGAGCGGAGAGGAGATGTGTCAATAACACAATTATATTGGTTGTTTAAAAAGCATCTCCTCTCCGCTCGTCTCGTCTCCAATTTGGTGGAGTCCCGGCCTTATGGTATAGATAGACGGAAATACAATTCTTGTTTTACAATTGGAAATACAATGCCTTAAAAAGATCCTAGCTTTCTAAAGGCTAAAATGGAGCTGACTCGTCGGTAAGACACCTATTCATGCAAAACTATTATTTCTACCTTCTATCTTTAAATGTGACAGTTGGATAATTTATCGATCATGAAGTAAGGCAGGGTCTGTCCGACATTGGTCTTTTATGTTTTTATCATTTCCTTCCCCGTGTTAAATCACAGTTGGCGTAATATATAGACTATTTCTGTCGTGTAGAGTCAATATATTACTGTTAAATTGACTTTGCGATGAGATAATAAATAATTCTTACATGCTAACCTGTTATAGAGAGTGTACAACCCTATAAAACCGTGCCTGTACCCTATAAAAAATATGCTTAGAAAGAAAGGAAAATTTGAGTAGTTTCTTAAAACGATAATAATTAAATTTAAGTACCTTAAAACTTGGCTCTTCAGTTAGGTACCTACATCATTATCACTCCATAGTACAAAACAAAGTCGCTTCCCGCTGTCTGTCCCTATGTATGCTTATATCTTTAAAACTACGTAACAGATGCAGTTTTTTTGTAATAGATGGAGTGATTGAGGAGAAATGATTATATGTATAATACACCTGTGCGAAGCCGGGGCGGGTTGCTAGTAATTTATGATTGGTGTGCATTTTAACCCCAAATCTAATACAAACCCGACTCAAGTACGTATTTTGGCGTCTGTATATTATGTTCTAGGTTTTGATATAGAAAGAGCCATAAAGGGTAACTATTTAACATAACGGTTAAATAAAAATGACTAAATTTGTAATGTTTCAAATCATTTTGATTAACATTTTTCAATATTTGTATAAATCTACGCGAGGCAAACGTGAAACCTTGTGTACCTAATCTCCGTACGCGAAACGTCGCCATGTTTGCTTCTTAATTAATTATTTATATCACCATAATTGATTTATTACAGTTAATTAACTGGGTTGAGTGACGACGCGACGAAAATGATTTCGTCGCTTTCCTTTTAACAATTTCCGGTAATTGAAACAGTACAGATAATAATCAAAAAACATGCAGAGTCGATGAAACCTATATAGAGAAATAAAGAGAAGCCTTCTGTTATACCAGCGCACGAGACGCTTAAGAAGGTAGTATAATATACGCATCTACTGCAATATGTAAAAATATTCTGCAACAGTTATATTCCAGAAAGCAGTTATGGGCGAGAGTATGTGAATATGAGTATGTACTTCGATACGTAAGAAGCGGTTTGACTCAACATTTCTGATTCGTACCGCCAGGGAATGGAACAGTCTTCCTGCTTTCCTGTTTCCTAAGAGATATAATCTAAAGCTTTTCAAGGTCAGAGTGAATAGGTATGTTCGTGGTCTGCGTGCTTCATCTTAGACCACAATGTCGCTTACCTTCAGACGAGTTGGTGGTCAAGAGCGGACTTATTCGCGATAAAAGAGATTCGTGGTGTTCTGTGATAACATAATTAAGTATTGACTTTACGAATTGTTATGATCTGAAACAGAGACGTGTGCTATCTTGCGAATCTTGTGGAGTTTTATATACAGCCGTTTGTAGCTACGATGCATCGTAACTTCTAAACTATCGAATGATTCCATTAAGTGTTATATGTATATATTTGGACCCTACTTCATACATGCTTGTTTAAGTTAAACGTGCGTTAGCTGTGTGATACTGTAATCGATTCTGTCGTTTTTATAGATCAGCTCCTCATGCAAAAGTGTTTAATATAAATTTTAATTTTCAGTAAGTACTTAATACCTTACCTTTTTCATTTATTCCTACCTATAACAAGTTCGGTTTTGTCTCACTTTACTCCTGCCATTAACCGATTCATTTTTTCCACCACAAACCTTACAGCACCAACAAATCTTCTTTAAAAGAAAAGCACGTAGCACACATGAATAAAATTCAAGACAATTTAATGCAAACATTCTGGAAGAGTGAATTTAGAAACGTTTGCATTAAAATGATTCCTCCATAGCTGGCAGTTATGCAAACAGTATGTGCAGTGTGCAGACCACGCCGCGGGATTCGCTAACCTTATGCTAATCAAATCTCTGCTTCGCGGTGTTTGCCAGAGCTTAAATTTACATTTGGAAATTGGTATTAAATGGGTTAAAGGTTATGAGTGTCTCTTACGAAATGTCGATGTGACAAGTTACACATAAATATACCTATGTAGACTTTGCGCCACTCCTGATGCCTGATAAACGAGACGTTACAATCGCTTTTTGACCGACGAAACGAAGCGTACATACCTATTTTTTTAATGTATAACCACGCATAACTTTTAACGTAGTAACTAGTCCAATTTTAATAATTATTTTTTTGTTGGAAAAATGTATACTTTGAAATTGGTTCCATTTAAATTGTATCGAAATCGGCAGAGTCATTCTTAATAAATCAACAGTAATGTGAAAAATGCTACATCGATCGTTTTTACCCTTTGGGTACGGAACACTAAAAAGAAGTCGCCTCACTTTCATACCAATATTACGCGTATTATTATTTTTGAAATCACAGTATTTATGATATACGAGTAAGATAGGAATAGCGCGAGGTCCAAGTCCGGGGCGGACTACTAGTTACATTATGGTAATGGTTATGGTTTTGTTCGACAATTTGTTTTTTTGTATGTATGCTACGCGAGTACTGAGCCAATAAAATTATGATACGATATTTTTTTTGTTTGGTTGCTCATACTTTTCTTTTTGAAATTACTACATCGATGATAATAATGTATCGATTCATACGAACTATTCGAATTCAGTACAAGGTTGAAGTAGGTATAAACATATAGTTAAAAAAATATTGTCACTGTTTTATACAACCTCTCACTTGATACCTAAAATATAATTTTCAGAGGAGAAACTTAAAGCAATTAGCTTTTCATAGCTAACTGGCAGTGAGCCAGCAAACCTAAACTGTTATCAAAGGAGCACAAAATTAAAAAAAAGTACTCACTTAGTAAGAAACTTGCTTTGTTTCGTGCCAAAAATATACGCAAGGGGAAAAGTTTGTGTGTTCGTTTTACCTACTTTAATTTGAAAACTTTTGCTTACAACTTGGCTTAGGAGCATCATGAATATCTTTATGCATATGTTGTCATTTAAACTAAATTAATGTTGCAACTATTTAAGATTTACCAAAATACGTGTAGTAGTTAATAGTTAAAGTGTTAAAATCGTGAAAGTTCAAAAACTACATCACCAAAATTGTATTTAAGTATTTTTTTCAATACAAAGTTTTGCTTTGCAAAGTGTAGGGATTATGAATAGCTTTTACTATGGGACCCAATCTAATACACAATCTTGATTCAGATTTAAAACAGTTTAGAAACACAAAGCTTGCATTCAAAAATATCACCGGGAAAAAGCTAAGCTGCTATGCATTCAAATACATCATTGGTGAAATTTCCAATTCTTTAGTATCTAATCTTAATTGCAAGCACTTTTTTACAGTGAACATTAAGATTTTTTCTAGTATTCAAATTATTAAAACAGATGCTACTGAAATGTAGATTCATATGCTTGTGCCGTTATTTGTCTACTAACAGAAGCTCTTAAATGCCCAAAAGCTATTACAAATAAATTCGTTTCGAAAAATGTTTCGCAAGATTAATCTTCAACAAATTTAATGTCTTGATTGTAAAATGTACCTATTGTGATTGCTTGTGCTTTTGAGTGGCTTTATAATTAACTAGCAGCGCCTCGCGGTTTTACCCGCGTTGTGCCCGTTCCCGTGGGAATTTCGGGAATTTTTATACATATAAACCTTCCACTTGAATCACTCTATCCATTAAAAAAAACGTCATCAAAATCCGTTGCGTAGTTTTAAAGATTTAAGCATACAGACAAACAAACGAAAATAGCGACTTTATTTTATACTATGTAAGGATTTAAACTAAAGTTCAGAACAAAAAATCGTGCCTTTTTTAAATAAATTTCTGTGTTAGTGCTAACTGCTCACATGATAATGGCAGCGAGGGAAGGAAGTTTGTAGTATAGTTTATGGGCTCATACAATTCTCGAATGGAGACTACGTACCGATAAGCACATCGTAGGACGTCTACCGACTGAAAATATCGACAATCTGATCAAGAACAGTGAAACTCCTTGGATTCAAGACGCTTCCATCTTGTTTTATTTTGAAAAAAAGAAAGGAGGAGACGTCCTTAGGCCAATTTGATGGTGGATATTTACCAGAAGTTACTTAGGTACATTTGTGGATCATTATTTTACCTAATTACGTAAAAAGAAATTTTATGAAATAGACAGTCTACACATGATTACATACCTATAGAGACAGTCCATCAGAAAGTACCAGCGAGCGTCCAAAACGGGATAGGTAAGCCAAAATATGGCACATAAGCAGCTATCGCGCTTATAGATTTGTTATGATAGCTACGAGTAGATAGAGGTGTATGAAAATGGTTATCTGCCAAGAAAGACCGCCTTGGTCATTTGACCTCCAGCGGTTTAAATTTCATTTTTATACACAAATGCTGGTAGTTGTAATGTAGTAATCAAGCCGTGGTGGTCTAGAGGTAGTGACACCCGCCTTACAATCGTGAGGGTTCAAATCCCGGTCCCGTACCAATGAGTTCTTTGGAGTTTATGTACGGAATTTCACACCACTGGCTTTTCGGTGAAGGGAAACATCATGAGGCAACCTGCATACGTCCGTAGAAGAAATTCGATGGCGTGTGTGAATCCACCAACCCGCACTGGGCCAGCGTGGTGGAAATGGCCCAACCACCCTTCGGGAGTAGGCCTACGTCCTACAGTGGACTATTAAAAAGGCTGATACAGATACTTATACAGTTGGTAGTTACACAAAAGGTATTGATGTCAGATTGTATAAGTTCCTATCAAAGCAATGACGTGTAAAAACCACCTTTTGTACCTTTCTTCTGTCGTTTTTTTCGGGTTCCGTACCCAAAGGGTAAAAACGGGACCCTATTACTAAGACTCCGCTGTCCGTCTGTCTGTCTGTCACCAGGCTGTATCTCATAAACCGTTATACCTAGCTAGAAAGCTGAAATTTTCAGTTGATGTATTATATTTCTGTTGCCGCTATAACAACAAATACTAAAAGCTGAATAAAATTAATATTTAAGGGGTCTACCATACAAAAAACCTGAATTCTTAACTATTTTTCGCTACATATTAATAACAGTAACTGGCAGATGCTTGAAATATTCACTGAATGTTAAGTTGTATGTGCAATTCAATAATAAATAATTAAATTAAAATAAATATTTGAGATATAGTACCATACAGTACGGAACCCTCTACACTACTCGTATTTGGCCGATTATTTTCTTCTGTTATGTTTTAATTATTTTGTTATCAATAAAGTATTCTTGTATTGTATTGTAAGTCATTTGACCTTTATCGGTTTTTCTAGGTAGTTAAACATTTTGGCCGGCCTATACAAACTTACTTACTTTTATTGATACGAGTAAGGCATTTATTTTTTTCTCTACTCATATTTTTTCTACCTATTATCAGTTCACCTCGTTAACCTGCTGAGCAACAAGTTTAATACCTCGGTCAAAGTTGTCAAAACCGAAATAGAATAATATTAATAGAATTGATGTTTACTATAGAAAATTTCTACACAACAAAGTAGCGGAAATACAAGTAAACAGGTCGACAGGTTCATGCCACGGCAACCATTCACGGCGTAAACCAATTTCATCAGCAAATAAATATACTCTGAATTTATGTCAACAATAAGTAACTACAAATATGAGTCCTCATACTTTGGTTTAAGGTCCGAATTTGAGTAGAGACGTTTTTGCCGACTGTGGAAATACCCTTAGAAAGTGAAGGAAATTGACATATCACACACTACCGTCAAATCGGGGAACGTTGGTCTGACGAATAAGTACTTGGGTTGTGCCAAATATTTTGATTTCCATTTGTGACATAAATTGCGTATTATATTTGGAATAATTGTAACATTAAAGGCAATTAATTAAGCAACCTGACACCGTTTCACGGATATTAGTCTCTTGTTTTTTCGACTAGGCATTTTTTCTTCAGGCTGTAGATATTTCAATAAAATTGTTTTCAAAGTCTCTAAATTAAAGTAAACATTCTTTTAAATAGGTTTCATTGTTAGTTAGTAAATGTATCTTTTACTAATCCTGAACTAAGTTTTAATTCCATTTAAAATTCTCTCGAGGTTACGATTTACTTAGTGGGTAATTTTGTGCCTGATTTAGGCAGTCTAGACTTGAAGATTAGCTAATTTAATTTTTACAATAACTAATCCTAATTTTGAAATTATGGCCATTATTAAAAGAAGCTAATTTATTTGCTGATGGATGGTATAAAATTTGTAGACATTTTAAAATTTAATTATCACTATCATACTTTCTTATTATACTTTATACTCATACTCATTTATTGATAACAATAAAGTTCAATGTCAAAATTTTTTCAAAAAAGTTAAGTTACATCGTTAAAAAAAAATACAATAGTTTTAAACACCAATTAAATGAAATAATAGTCAAACAAAACAATAATAAAATGTCATAAATTCAATCAATGAATAAAAAATTAAATTGTTCACATTATTAAAATTAACGAAAACAGAATACTATAGTATATTCATTCTA
Source organism: Hypomecis atomaria (assembly GCA_964007245.1). Taxonomy (NCBI): domain Eukaryota; kingdom Metazoa; phylum Arthropoda; class Insecta; order Lepidoptera; family Geometridae; genus Hypomecis; species Hypomecis atomaria. Next base: position 23,546,317 of record OZ023287.1, on the reverse strand, counting down.
CCTTAGGTATAAAGTCCTGCACTTTGTAGAATGCTTGCTCGACAAGCCAATTCTTTGCTTTGTATTTAAATGTCTGCCGTGAGGGCGAATCTTTTATGAAGTCCGGTAGACGATTGTAGACATCTGTCTATTACGTGTATTTGGTTGGACGTCTTTACGAGCCGGTGGCAGGGCACGCACAAAACACCCGCTCGTCGCGGGGGTTGCGTACTCTGTTCGCCACGGCATGCGTACTCTCCCAAGTGGTCTCTAGCGTACAGGGCTGCCTCTAAGATCACCATCGAGGGCAGGGTTATGATCTTCATGGCCTGGAATATAGGCTGTGCTGATTGATCCCCTGACACTCTCTCTATAGCTCTTTAATCTTTACACAAAATATTATTTAAATATTTCACCGCCTGCCCATAAATCCGCATGTAAATATTTGAAGCTTTTTTTCTGAAAACAAATAATTCTTGTTCTGAAAATCAACTAAATAATTTAGTATGCGTTGAAAATCGTACTTTGCGCTAGATTTAAGCTGCTCCAATGAAAAAAGCTTTCCAATGATGTATCTGGTTATCTTGGTTAGATTTTTCTCTGAATAATATACTACACGTGGTGCGTGAGTAGTTTGTTAGTAACTGTCTTTTGCTTTATCTAGTTCACAACAGAAGCTAAGTTCGTTTATATAGGCCGGCTGGATTCGTGTCATTCGAGTCCATTGAAAAAAAAAAACCAAGTCGATATTCGAGTCTCAGCGGCAGCAGTCAGTTGTCAATGACACCTGCAATTACCCATCCGAAGGCAGACCGTGCCGACCATTGCTTAACTACAGTGATCGCCAAGAAACACGTAGTCAAACGCTGTGAGTGCTAAATCAAGTCATTCAAATAACAGAATCAAAACATAAAACAATCGTTAATTTCAAGTTAGGATATTTGTTGTAAACAATGCATTACTAAGTTTTAATTTCAAGTTAGGTAGCAGTTCCTTCGTTCTACAGCTTTTTGCTGCGCAGTGTTTACTTGGAGCTCATTTCATTAGTGATATTGCTTCGGCAAACGCCAATAGAGCAGATGGTGCCTGAGTTCGGCTGTTGCTCTAGATTCTTAATAGAATTCCGTTTTAATTACGAGATGCAATTTCTTAAATTCTATATTTAGCTGTGTGTTATTATCGGTTTACATGTATGGTGTAATTTAAATTGGTTAGACAGTATTAAAGTTCCTCGTTCAAATCGAGTTATTTGGTCTGGAATACTGTTGCCATCTTTGTGATGGCTCGGCTAAGTATCAGTTCGAGGCCTTGGAATCGTTGGACCGGCGTGCAGTTCGGCTTATATAGGTGATGAAAAGTTAGTTTCAGAAAAATTTCATAGCCTGGAGCATCGCCGTAGGGTTGCGAGTCTGTCCACTTTTTATAGGGTTGATTTCGGAGAGTGTGCATCTTTATCCTACCATCCCCTTTTTACTACAGGACAAGTAGAAGGACGCCACATTACCACCCCTACACTGTCGATTTTCCTTCGATACGTACGAAGCTGTTTGACTCAAAATTTCTGATTCGTACCGCCAGGGAATGGTCTTCATGCTTTCCTGTTTCCTATGAGATATAATCTAAAGCTTTTCAAGGTCAGAGTGAATAGGTATCTATTAGGTCTGCGTGCTTCACTTCGACCACAACGTCGTTTATCATCAGGCGAGCCAAGCGCGGACATTTTGCGTATAAAAAATATTTGCCCGTGCATAATATTACCTTCGAGACCATGGGATATTGGGATTATGTATGAGGCTAAAAGCTGAATCGCAGGACTAAGGCGTAAACTAAGGGTGAAAACTAAAAACTTCTACTCATGGACATACTTTTTTTTTTGGCTCAGGGAAAATCTTTTCTGGACCACCACGCCTCGGGGGAGGCAAGGTTGTTGCGAGGGATTCCCCGACTCTTGCTCGTACCTGGGGCCTTACTGTGTAAGCGCTCTGACGTTCGGCTTCGCTTTCCCTCCCGTTCGCTCTCGTGGCGTGAGTAACTGGCGCGAGCAGGAGAAAAAGCAAAGCCAAACGTCAGAGCGCCTACTCAGTAAGGCCCCTGGTACAAAAGATAGCCATCGGCATCCAGCGCGGCAATGCGGCCAGCAATTTGAGTTCTTTTCACCTGGTAAGATCGGAGATGGGCTATGTGTTTAGCTTTTAGGATTGACTTTTTGTATGGGCTAATTAAAAAAAGAATTTTATGTTTGATTTATTTCGTAAAAAGTAATAAAATGACATGCGAGCAAATATCTAAAGAGTCACAATCGTGCAAAAAGTGTCCGAGCCAAAACCTGCCCAAGCTACGTAGTGGGCAGGCTTTTTAGTTAGTCGAAAGGCGATTGCAAGCCGACTACAACGCCGCGCGATGCCAAAGTGCTCGGTTACAAGCACTGACATTAGGTGACATAACGTCGAGATTCGAGAAAACGGGTTATTGTGAATTATTTAATGTAAACATCTAAGTCGGTATGTATGACGGCGCTCGGACATTTTTTTCATACTTTCACTGAGGGATTGTGGCTCTGTAGATATTTGCTCGAAGCATGACGCGTTGTTGTGATTTTTTAAGCAAACAGTTTTTTATGTATATCGAAATATCACATCTCGCAAAATTTCTAGCTAGTCACCTAAACCTGTTAAAATAGATCATCCATCAATCTGAACACGTGCACGGAATGATTAACTACGTAGCATTTAAATTTAACATCCCACAACATTACCTTCGAACTTAATCCCACAAGATGAAAGGCTTGAAACTATCTGAGAGGTATAACACGTGAACCCTAAAATTGGGGTTCCGCAATAATCCTATTTGTCGAGGATGTCGGCAAACAAGTAGTACTCGTATTTGCCCGAGTTTGCTCCGCCGCCAATGTGATTGACTCCCCGGGCACAACTCGTATCTACCATGCCACGCTTTGACTATGGAGCATGATATTGACAGTGGATTTTTATAATGGAAGCTTGTATACGCCACACAGTTTTATCATAAATACTCATAAAGATTTTACATGCTTCTTATAAATAGCTTTTTTGTTATATTCAACTCAACTTGAAAGCATTTGAAAGATTACAGATTTTATGAAAAATATGTTAATAAATAGAGATATGTTAACATACGTTTAATGAACTGAATTTTATAAGCACCGACAAAAGTATTGAAAACTTTTGTGAAGTGTATATTAGTTATAAGACAGAGAAACCAGCGTTTTCAGCACATTTTACTATAACATTTCTTTTAACTCGTGAAAGTTTGAAGCTGCGACCTTTTTTGTAGACGATTATTATTACACGGGCTTGACTTGCTTAATACCTGCTAACCTCGAAATATTATCCGATTTTAATAACTAGGGTTAATAGTCTTAGTTTTTACAGTTTTATATACGACTCAAAGGTTACAAGCCTTTAAAAAGCTATATTTCTACGAAAAAAGTTGTCTGAAAAGTATACGGAAACTAAAAACTTTTCAGAATAACAAATGAGAACCATTTTTGTGCAATTTTTCTTACTCAAGTGATTGACACCAAAAAATTAGCATTCCGTCACAATTTCAGAGGTTTAATTAAAACAGTTTTCTACCGGAACGTAAATTTTATCAAAAATTACCTAAAATTATTTCTATGCTCAACAGAAAACACGAAAACAGTGGTCGATTCACAGTCTTCTTGAAATAAAACCAATAAACCACTTTCAAAATAATATTCATCCATCCATCAGCTATACGAAGTCCACCGCTGAACATAGGCCTCCCTTATGGATCTCCAATAAGACCGGTTGGAAGCGGCTTGCATCCAGCGCGATCCTGCGGTCTTATTGAGGTCATCCGTCCACCTTGTGGGTGGACGTCCTACGCTGCGCTGCGCGGCAACAGTAAATTTTGTACATTTTGTTATGCTAGATCATAATTAAAATTGCATGTATAAATTATAAACTATAGAGAAAAAAAGATTTATTTATTTATTTACTTAAATTGAATTAAAAATCTAAACCTATACCTAGTAAAATATGAAAATTTAATGCGACATTAGACATACGTTTCGCTAACTCTTGACTTGGCAAGATCACAAGGCAGCTAGCGCAGAGAGCTGCGACAAGTCCACTTAAAACTTTGGCGTCCGACCCAGAAAATATGGTTTTGTTATGGGGATGGAATACGTGAAAATTGTCGCATGATAAAGAGCCAATTTTGAGTTAGTAGGAGGCAACTATTATAGCAATATAATTTTAAAATAATATTTTAGTACTGTACCAGCCTTTTTAATAGTCCACTGCAGGACGTAGGCCTACCCACGAAGGGTGATTGGGCCATATCCACCACGCTGGCCCAGTGCAGGTTGGTGGATTCACATACGCCATCGAGTTCCTTCTACGGACGTATGCAGGTTGTCTCACGATGTTTTTCTTCACCGAAAAGCCAGTGATGTGAAATTCCGTACATAAGTACCAAAGAAACTCATTGGTACAGACCGGGATTGACCCCACGACCTCAAGAATGACAGGCTAGCGTTACAACCACTAGACCACCACGGTTAATTCGTTACGTTATACGGATATTTTAGTATTTCATGCTATTTGCTAGATGATATCATTCAAATTGTCAGATCTGTTTATTTATTTACTCAAATTATTTATTTTAATTTGTGGTGGTCAAACCAAAGTTAATATTTAATCATATCCAATAAACATCTTGAAATGAGAGGTAAAGTTCTCTGAGATTACGAGCCGCCAAGCGCAGCGTAAGACAGGCGGAGAGTCAGCCAGACAGACAAACGGGCAACTGTGTGATTCTAAATGAGTATTTTTTATCCATTTGAGGTACGGAACCCTAAAAATGATCAACTTTTGTCCTGTCTGACCTTGATTGCTAATATGGCTAATTTCCTTATGATATATTAAACTCCCTTTGATCTAAAAATTACAGAGCAAAGGAAAATCATTATCATTATTATTAAATCATTATTATATCAGTTAGTCACTTATTCTAATTTATCTTTTTTTTACTAAGGATCTGTTCCCATTATTGCGTTTTAATAAATCGAGAGTTTTAGGTAATAATAAAATTGATTATACCTTTATTGTTTTGTTCGGTTGCTGATGACGATGATTGTTAATAGATATCACCAAATTCTAAAAATCAAATGTGCGTGATCAAACCTTATAACTCGAATTCAAAAATTTAATACGAGTATCAACATCATTGTCAACCGCAGGACGCCCACTGCTGGACATAGGCCTCCCTTATGGATTTCCAACAAGACCGGTAAGAAGCGGCTTGCATCCATCGTGTTTTTAATTAAATATTATTGTATTTAAAATAAACTATACTTTTTGAATGAGTAGGACGTCCACTCACAGGGTGGTCGAATGACCTTATTAGGACGGTAGAATCACGCTAGATGCAAGCCTAGATGCTAAAGATTATTGGAGATCTTATAGGAGGCCTATGTCCAGCAGTGGACGTCCTATGACTGTTGGATGGATGGATGGATGAATAAATTGGTGTTATTTAAATTTTGTTTAATTTTACCAACAACTTATGTTTTATTGTTATCTTTGGAAACAAGCCTTAAGAAATTAGATGGGCGTACGCTCACACGCTTATACTCGTACATAATTAGGTCAAGAAAACATGGTAACATATTGCATTACCCAAGCTTTTCACAAGAACTTTACTGTAGTCTGCAGAACATGGATTCTAAATATAAAATGTTAGAAAACATTCATTTAAAAAATATGTCTAATGTCTTTATTTGTTTTCCTGAATTCGTTTTATCAAATAAAGTTATTGTTATAATGTAACCAATACAGCGTTTTTTGCTGTTACCAAAAATGCTACACCAAAAAATACTATAGCAAAAAATGCAGCAGCAAATGGTTGTTTTTTGTGCTGTTTAGTTGATTTAAATAAGCATTCTTATGCTTTCAGGCAGTGACCAATAAATAAATAAATACGGGACGTCTTATACACAGTCTCTTATCTTAAACTAACCAAAGCTAGTGATACGGTTAAGACTGTCATGGTAGAGACTTCTTTTCGTGTCGATGTTTCCATTTATTTCTGTCCATAACTGATATATACAATTTTTGATTTCAGTAAAGCTCCAAAAGATAAACTACTCTACAAGGTGATTGCTGTAGGCATGGGGGTGCTAGCTTTAAACTCTGAACTCTGGGATTGGTTTGAACCGCCAAATCACTGGTTTTACAGATTCCATCGAAGAGCGGCGCCGATATTGTATCCTTATATAGTATTGTCGCAATTCTTATATGTTGCAGTACATTATGACGACCTTGAGGCTGAAACAGTGTCAATGATTTGTACTATTATCCCTATTGCTATCACAGTGTTGGTAAGTCGGCCTGATCATCACTATTATTGTAATTATCTGCCGTAGGAAGTCCACCGCTGGATATAGGCCTCTCTTATGGATATTCAGAAATGGTAGGAAGCGGCTTGCACCTGACGTGACCCTATGGTCTTGATTAGGTCTAAACTATATCTTATCAATTATTTTCTAAGAATCTTTTGTATATAATAGCTGATTTTCTTTTTTACACTTGGTCCCATAGTAATAGTTTATATTTATGAACATCCATACCTCCAAAAGTCTCTGTATTTTGCACACTATTGACATAGTACAGTAGGACACGTCATACAGAACCGATACTATGACATTTTGAAATGTTTTTTTTTTAAATTGTGAATGTTTCAGCTGAAATTTTTCATAGCCCAAACTAAAAGCTATAAAGCTGTCATGGAAGACTTTATGACGAAAATTCATCTGTATAATTGTTATGGAGCTAATGGTGAAGACTACGTAAAAAAGGTATAATTTTCTGTATCGTTGTAATCTTAGTTACACAAAGTACTGTAGGTAAGTAGATAAAATAAGAGACATAGAATAAAAGTCGATTCTAAGTTGCAATTTTGTATGAGATACTTACCAGATCTTTTCGCAATTTTCAGGTTTGCCCCATATTAAAAGTTTTTAATAGTGATATCCGGAATCAGCTAAGGTAATTTGGCTTAATAGAGTCTGGCCAACGAAAGCTGTCCAAGAAAAAAGGCGGGAATTTTGAAAAATCAAGAGCTGGTAGCTTGTTTTCTAGTACCGCTCTGCTGATCTGCATGCACGTAGTTGTATAAACTACGTGCATGCTAAATTTCATGGAGATCAGCATGTCATGGAGATCAGCATGTACATGTCAATGTAACAATGGTGTTATTATAGTAGTTTATGCAACTGTCATATAATGAAGTAAGTGTCATATACTCGTTACTATTATGAAACTCGCTGCGCTCGTTTCATAAACTCACACTCGTGTTTTGATACCCGTGTGATATGCAGTTGCATACACTACTTTATCTTCACTAATAAAAATAAAATAAAAAACATATTGCGAAACATTAAATTCACGCGTACGTGTATTGTCACAGTGAACTTGGCGCCATTAAAATCTAACCAATGAGAGCGCAGCTGCGCGCGCAGGGCCAATCAGGAGCGAGCGCGCGATGTTATAATGAGATTTTACGATATCGATGTGGATATTGTAACATCATGTGAAATTGCTTAAATTGAGTGTTTTGTTGTCTGCGCTATAACAGTAGTCATTATAAGTCAAGTATTGGAAACATAAGTAGAATGTTACAACATTAGTGTAGATAAATAAAAATATTGTATTGTATTGATGAAGACGAATATGAAGCACGCAGACCTAGAAGATACCTATTCAATCTGACCTTGAAAAGCTTTAGGTTATATTTCTTAGGAAACAGGGAAGCAGGAAGACTGTTCCATTCCCTCGCGGTATCGAAGGAAAATTGACAGTGTGGGGGTGGTAATGTGGCGTACTCCTACTTGTCCTGTAGCAAATAGGGGATGGTAGGATAAGGTCGTGCAGCTCAGATCAATTTCTTTCGAGTATAATCAAATAAAGATAAGATATGTATAACTTTTTCAGATTACAACAGTTGCAGATAATTTACTTCAGTATTTCAGTGTGTACTACGTGCTTCTTGGTTTCATTGGCTGCGGCAGCTTGGAAGCCTTTCCAATCGCACATAACCTAAAAAAGATCGAATCTTACAGTAACAATACCGCTCGACTTGAAATTTGCATACATATGTGGATGCCGTTCGACTACGAATACAATTTCATCACTTGGTTGATTGTGCAAGTAATAATGATCTACGTTGGCTTTGCTGCGATTGCACAAATAACCTTATTTGATTTAGTGAATCTGGCTATCATGTTTCATTTAATTGGACACATTTTAGTATACAAACATCGTATTAAGCAAATGTTTGAAAATCAGGCTCAAATGACTCAAGAAAATATAAAAGACAATCTTGTTGAACTGAATCGAAATTACTGTTTTATTACTCAGTAAGTTCAATTATTTGTGAAATATTCTTTCGTAGTTTAGACTAAGTTTCTGGTCACTTTAAATACCTCTGGAAAAATAGGATTTATCTATGCACTAAATTTCTGGGTCAAATTGTTTTTTTATTATAAGGTTAAGATCACTTACTGAGTATAAAATCACAAAATGCTGACAGATCCAGGTAAAACTTCAAACGCCATCGTGAAAAATACTTTTTGGGCGATATCTCGGAAACTATGCACTTTAGGACAAAAGGACAACCATCATTGTAGAAAATAAAATTTAACAAATTTTGTTTCCAGTTCATTAAATGGGCCGTAAATCGTAAACGGTAAGTTTTACAAAAAAACTTTTCTGAAAACAAAAATAGGCGAAATTTTTATTTCTACATTAGGTTGAAATAAATGTTTATTCAGTCATATCACAAATTCATTTCACAAATGTCAACTTAAAACTAGCTTATAAATAAATTAGTCGAAAAGCCCGCCCCTGATTGTCCCCATTTTTACATTGATAATTTCCATGACTTTAGGGTAAAAGTCATGGAAAACACAAAACACACACACAACACAAAAAGCTGACAGATCCAGGGGGAACTTCAAGCGCCATCTTGAATAAACGTTTTTGGCCAATATCTCGGAAAAGCACTTGAGGGCAAAAGTCATGGAGACCATTATAGTAAAAAAAAAATGCATGTATTGTTTACAGTAAACTTTTTTTTAAAGTTACCATTTACGATTTATGTCCCATTTAATGATTTACGGTTCATTTAATGAAATTTCATTAAATGGTCCAAAATCGTCAACGGTAAGTTTAATAAAAAAGTTGCGTAATTTTATTTTTTCTAATAACGGTGTCCGTAATTTTTGCCCTAAAGTGCATAGTTTCTAAGATATCGACTAAAAACGTTTTTTTCAAGATGGTGCTTGAAGCTCCACCTGGATCTGTTAGCATATTGTGATTTTATGCTCAGTAAGTGATCCTAACCCTTTTACAAAAAACAATTTGGATCGTAAATTCAGCACAAAGTTGACCAAAAAAACGTCTATTTTTCCTGAGGTAAATGTATTCATATTCATATACTTTATTTGATAATAAGTGTACAAATAGGTCTTATAATTATCTTAAAGCTCTTAAGATTTAGTTGCCCTTGCCGGCCATTGCAAATACAGGGCGCTCTCTGTAGTAGGTCATAGGTACTTAGATAATTAATTATTATGTCTTATAAATAAACTTATAAAATTTTTATACAAGGCATCTCTTAAAATAACCTTGATAATATTAGCTTAAAATAGACTTTAGATTTAAATAGACTTTAGCTTAAAATGGTCTCTAGAGACCATTATATGTTTTGAATGTGATGTGTTATATTTGTTCTTGTTTTGAATAAATATTTAGTGTATTTCCGCTCTGTCGTAGTCTAACCTAACCTTAGCCTAACCATAGTCGAATCATGATACAGGTTGATGGTTAATTACTAATTTTGTTTGTGATTTAATTTGGATTTTTAATGGTACCCTTAACTTATATGACTACGACAGAGCGGAAATACACTAGATATTTATTCAAAACAAGAATTTGAAGATGAACTTCCGCAAAGTAACGCCTGATTCAATAAACTATGTTATATTTGTATTTTTCAGAATTTTGAAAAATTTGGAAGCGGCTTATGGGCTCAATGTAGCTAGTATCTATATGCATAATTTGATTAGCGGGGGTTTATTCATGTACCAGCTTATGGCATCCGGGAATGTAAGTTGTAATAGCAAAAATTGTTATATTTTCATTGACTGACTCTAAGAAACCTACAACCTTAACACAAAAATGCAATTGTTTATATTTTATTTAAGTTATGCATTTGTAGTATTTATTACATTGCTTGATCAGTAAGTATATAATTATGTATAAAATATATGAGTGATAAACAATTATTCGCGTTATGAAGGAACCAGAATGGAAATGAAATCCCCTGCTAATCTAACACTATTGATCAAACTTTATCGTTTTACTTTTAGGATGTATTAATTATACTTACATACGGCCTAATGATACCAGTATTCATGGGAGTACTTATCGTCATGTCATTTGTGCTTGAAAACATGCGTATACAGGTAAGATAATATATTTTATACTACACCTGCTCGGAAAGTACCTTGATACTTTATCAAATTTACGGTAGAAAGTACGTCATTGCATATCGAACAAATATGCGGGGAGAAAACGCATCTGAGCGGGAGAGAAAAGTGTATTAAAATCCATTTCTTACGTGGTTTTTCTTTTTTAATTTTGGGTAAGACTATGCGCTGGTAACCTAAATATCAAAAGCCAAAAAGTTTTTACAGTGAGTTTTTATCTCCTTAGTTCGCAAAATGACACTGGCCACTAGCTGTGTATTGGATGGTGTCAAACAATTTGAAAAAAGAACATGTGAAAATTGCAGACGCCATTGGCGCCATTTTCAAGTGTTACATTAAGCTTCACTAACTGCAACAATTTCAATATAAATTTCGATTAGTAAAGATTTAGTTTTTTATTTTCCTCGTAGGTGTAGTTTATAGCACTATGTATCACTCGAGAGTAAGTGCGATTCCCGATCTCGGGTGTTTCAAACGACACCCTCGACGGTAATCGGTCACTTTCTCCTCTCGGTGAACAATGTACTATTACTACAAAAATTGAATAAACCTACTACAGGAAAAAAAGACGATTTTTTGGTCAACTTTGCACTAAATTCCCGATCCAAAATAAGGTTTAGGATCACTTACTGAGCATTAAATCACAAAATGCTGACAGATCCAGGGGGAACTTCAAGCGCCATCTTGAATAAACGTTTTTGGCCAATATCTCGGAAACTATGGACTTGAGGGCAAAAGTCATGGAGACCATTATAGTAAAAAAAAAAAATTGCATCTCTAGTTTACAGTAAACTTTTCTTTAAAGTTACTATTTACGATTTATGTCCCATTTAATGATTTACGGTTCATTTAATGAAATTTCATTAAATGGTCCATCAATTGTAAACGGTAAGTTTGACAAAAAAGTTGACAAGGTATAAAAGATGCGTAATTTTATTTTCTCTAATAACGGTATCCGTAATTTTTGCCCTAAAGCGCATAGTTTCCAAGATATCGGCCAAAATCGTTTTTTCAAGATGGCGCTTGAAGCTCCACCTAGATCTGTCAGCATTTTGTAATTTTGTGCTCAGTAAGTGATCATAAGCCTTATAAAAACCATAATTGGATCGAAAGTTTACCGTTTAATTATAGGTTTATAATATTATTATATTATTCTATGTTAATATATTTCAATCTCCAGGCAGACGACATTCCAAATATAATATACGGCATCAAATGGGAAAGTATGTCAGTATCGAACCAAAAACTGGTGTTGATGTTGTTAATGCAAGTGCAGCCGCCGCTGGAGTTCAAGGCGGCCTTCAACATCAAGACTGGGATGCAGCCAGCTATCAACGTATGTTTCGTGTTTGAACATTTTGACAATAAATTTGTTGTCTGTAAAGTCTATTTAATGTTGTAATAAGGCTGAGTTTAGTGTCAAGCGGACCGTCAGTACGGATCGCTCCGCACATACCGATCTCTATTAAGCTTAGGGAGCGTTTTAGAGTAATGCGGACGGGTCCGGCAATACAAATCGGTCTGTGCGGAGCGATCCGTACTGACGGTCCACGTGACACTTAAACCAGCCTACGTGAATTTATGACAACCAACTATGTATATGATGAGTACTTATTGACCGTCGTTCGAGGGGGAGTGTATGTTCAGCTGTGAACCAATAGAAGTGATTCACAGCTGAACATAGACCCCTACATATTTTCTTTTAAATAAAAAAAAACTTCATTTCGTCTGATTATACTGTTACAGATCATCAAAACGGCGTTTTCGTATTACGTTATGATAAAATCAAACGTATAATACGTGGACAAGCAAGGATTTCTGTATAATTAATTGATACAAGTGAGCAGAAGCATCGAATTATTTTCAACATGCTAAGAGCCCACAACGATGAAATAATCGGCCCAGTACGAGTCCAACTCGCGCACGGAGGGTTCCGTACTGCATAGGAGCCCCCTTAAATATTTATTTCATTTAAATTTGATTAATTAAAGTTAATATACAACTAAAAATTCTGTGAATATTTCAAGCATCTACCTGTTACCATTATTAATATAGAGCAAAAGACGGCTAAAAAAATCAGGATTGTTGTATGGAAGCCCCCCTTAATTATTAATTTTATTCTGTTTTTAGTATTTGTTGTTATAGCAGCAACATAAATACATCATTTGTGAAAATTTCAGCTTTTTAACTATATCGGTTCATGAGATACAGTCTGGAGACGGACAGACAGATGGACAGCGGAGTCTTAGTAATAGGGTCCCGTTTTTACCCTTTGGGTACGGAACCCTAAAAAACAACTGAAAAGAAAACTATTATTTGATATTGTTATTATTCTCTCACATTAATCCTAATTTTACTTTGTCAGCAACAAGTAAAATAAGCCAAGTTCTATAGGTTGCTTGTAAGTTTATTCAACTAACAAATTATTGATACCTATCAAACATCAAAACCTAAATGTAAATGAGTGGAATCGTTGTTGTTGTTTTATTGATTAATAACTTTTTTTTAGGGGTTGGCAGGAAGTTGCGATGGATCGCGAGTCCTGGAAGGAAATGAGGGAGACCTTTGCCCAGGAGTGGGACAGTATAGAATAAAAAAATAAAAAAAACTCGCCTATGACGAAAAGCGACGTTGTGGTCGAAGATGAAGCACACAGACCTAGAAGATACCTATTCACACTGACCTTGAAAGCTTTAGATTTTATCTCTCAGGAAACAGGAAAGCAGGGAGACTGTTCCATTCCTTGGACATCGAAAGTTGTCTTTTGTAAACGTCATTTAATGGCCAACATTTATAAAAACACTTAACGGCACAGTACACAAGTGTACAAATCTATACCAATATTATAAAGAGGAAAGGTTTGATTGTTTGTCTGCTTTGAATAGGCTCTGAAACTACTGCACCGATTTGAAAAATTCTCCACCAAATCTGGATGACAAAGGATATATTATATTAAAAAAATATAGGGATCTTTACTAATTATCCCATATCTACATTACATGGTAGGTATATAGGCACAATACTTATAAAATCTATCTTACTCGTATTTAGCAAATCGTACCCGGGCAAAGCCGGGGCAGCAACCTCGTTATAAAATACGAGTATGAAGGCAATCCATGAGTATTATTTACTCATTCCGAGGCAATCATCTATATGACAAGAGCTAAAAAGTCAGAAATTGGTCACGTAACAATAAGTTCTTTGGAATTTTTGTAACGTTCTTCACTCCACCTGGTACTTCAATGAAAATGAAAAAAAATGTAGCTAATTATCTAATTCCAACCTGTACTGTGTCGGCCTGGTGGATATTCCCAATTGCCCTTCGTGGAAAGGTTTATATTCAGCAGTGAACTATTAGAAGATCGGTATAGTATAGTGCATTATAGTATAAACATTAGAAAAGAATAACATCAGACATTAGTTTCGCTAATAGCAAGATCACAAGGCAGCGAACACGGAGAACTGCGACTATTTCTCCTACTATTTCGGTGTCTGATCTAAAAATATCGTTTTGTTATGGAGATGGGATCCCTGAACGCTGCTGTATGAAATATATCAGCTATAAATCAGTAGAAAGTAGTGCAATAACAATTTACTTGGAAATTATTATTCGCCAAATATGGCACAACTAGTTCAACCCTGTGCAGATTTCGATTAGTTCGCACGAACTTATGAGTAATTTCCTTGGAGGTTTGATCTATGGCATAGATTGGAATTGAGCATAGAATCTATGCTCAAATAAATAAGAAACTAAATGTTGATAAAGACACTACATACAAATGTAAAACGAAAATCAAAGAATATCTTTTTACTAGTTTAAGATGTACCGAAGAAATGCTCCGTCCAATAAGTTAGCTTACAAAATTATGTTAACTTTAAAAATGTAATTTACTATTGTGACAACTTACAAACGCCTACTAACCAGTACCAAGTACACAGCACAAACCCCTCTCAACTGCACGTTATTGAACATTCTAGAAGATAACTAGCTTCCACAAACAGGGCATCCTACCGTGGAAGCTAGCGCCTCACAATCAGCTAATATTTATTAATGAAATCACTATGCTGGTTATAATAATTATATTCCTATACTACTATTTGCTAAATAATATCTGTTATAATTATATTATTTGAACTAAGTACCTATGATTTTATGTTAATGCATGCAATATATTAATTTATTAACACGAAAATGTACTTAATTAGATTATTTAGATTTAGCTTAAGAAACAGTGTATTAATCACGAAATAAATAATTGTCTTATCTTATATGTGTGCCATTGAAACATTATAGTTGATTTTTCAAAAACGACTCTGCCTATTTCAATAAAATTTAAATGAGGGTGCCAGTGACTAGAGTCACTATTATTCTTATTATGTACCTGATATCTCCGATAATAAGTTATTACATGTACCTACATATGCCAGCTTTTTGATAATCCACTGCAGTATGCAGACTCACCCAGGAAGGTTGATTGGGCCATAACTACCAACAAAGTTCTTCTTTTACGAAAAGTTATCGAATAGAGACCACGGACCAGCAAGCGCAGCGTAGGACGTCCACCGACTAGGTGACTAGGACGATATAATAAAGATGGCAGGAACGCGCTGGATGCAGGCCGCTTCCAACCGGTCTTTTTAGACATCCATGGGGGAGGCATGTGTCCAGCAGTGGACGTCCTCCGGCTAATGGATGGAAGGATGGATGGATCAAATTCCTTCTACAGACGTTTGGAGGTTGCCTCATCATGTTTTCTTTCACTGAAAAGCCAGTGATGTTAAATTCAGTAAATAAGTTCCAAAGAAACTCATTGGTACGGGATCGGCATTTGAACCTATCACGATTGTAAGGCTGGTGTTACTACCACTAGACCATCTATATACGAGTACCTCTGCTATTAGTGTGTGTGATGGATGTAGACAAACTATTGGGAAGCGTAGTGTAGGTCTTCACGTAGATTGAAGATCTAGTCGAACACCACCGGAACACGTTGGATGCCAGCGTTTCTATCCATTTCATCACAGTTCTTTGGGTTAGCAAGTTGAAAAGGCCTTAGAAGATGGCCAATGTTTTGCAAAATTCTCGAGTAAAGACATCTCGAGATCAAAAACAAATGCAGAGTAGGGAGTCAACTAACTTACGTAAGTAGAATGTAGAATAGTAGATGTACTGTGGATCCAGTTTAAAAACTCTGAAACCAGGGTTTTATTACATACTATGTAGCCACGTGACCCATACGATCTTTCTTTTACGTAAAAAGTTGAACTGTTTAAGACTATTTAGTCAATCGTACCAACGTAACACCCACGATTCAGGTAGCTTTTAATCGATCCTATCGGTTTGTACGATATACGTATCTAGGTCATTACAATTGGTACATTCCAAGAAAACAACACTTTATTGCGACTCAAAATCGATTCATAATATTTGACGGAACGATCGTGTAACATACCTACATATAAAACAAAACACACACAGTCGAATTGAGAACCAAGTTTTTTGATGGATACATGGACGGTGTTATTCAAGATATATAAGGAAGCCATTTGTTAAACAGTGGGCGTTCTATGACTGAAATGTTTGCTTAAATGTCACTGGTATATGAAAACGCGCTAAAATAAGTGTGTTTATATGTCTGACTAAAACATAGTACCTACATACATTACGTGGTTGGCACAATATTCTTAAATCGGTCTTCTTTAGCCAATTGCATTCGGGCGATACCGGGACGGGCAGTTAGGAAAAAGTAAATTACTTTCCTAATTTCATCGATAGGTACAGAAAAAATCTTTAAATTAAGAAAATGTTACCTACACATTTCTGGTTTCACCTTAACATTGTTTAGTATTATTATGACTTACCCAACAACCTTCTATTTAAAAGAATTGAAAGGATATGCAGTGTACAAACAGTTTGTAATTAGTCATTAGAGCTATTGTTATCATTTGAAGTTTCTTTCCTTTGATAAAAATCTGTTCCCATTGTTCCATTTTCATCATCATATCAGTCAAAAAATGTCCATTGGTAAAAATATAGGTAGAGGCGTTCTCTACGAATTTCTAAAGGTCCCACTACACTATTCGCTTTGACGCTCCGTCGGAGTCCTCTACGAAGTTGCCCGGATTTCGAAGTGACCGTCCACACACTCGGTCAACTTCACGAAGTGGCCAGTCTCTCGGAGTCTGCGCACGAGGTAACATAGACGTACAAGTGGCAGCTGCAGTTGCAATGTGCACCCTTTTACACAGTACGACGGGCTACGCTACAACAACGTCTCGCGGCGAACTGAAGTGAGGCGAGTAGGGTGGAGAGTCGCCTCGTATTCGAACTCCGGAGCGCTCCGAGTACTTTGAGTCGGACGCAAAAACCGACCACGATCGGAAGTCAGGCGAGGCGAAGTGAGCTAGCACGAAGCGGAGTGAAGTTTGAGAAACCGTACTAAAATAACAAGAGATATACATCACCTATACGCTTTGCCTGAGTCTGTCTTCCCGCTAAAGTACAATGTAGGTGTCTTCAAATCCCGAGTAAATACGTATCTTCTAGGTAAGCGTGTTACATCCTAGACCGCATATCTGCTTAACATCAGGCAGTGTGTAGTCAAACGCAAACAAAAAAAACTTTAAATAATGAAATTAAAAAGGTGTTAGAAAAAGATGCACATACACTGAAACTTACGTAATTTAGGAGCTATCTCAGCTTTCCAAATTCATAAATATAGCTTATTTATGTTGTGTTAAGTTATTTAAATTTCAAAAAATATTTCGAAACTAATTAAGTATTTAATTAAGTACTGTTTCGGTTTATGTAGTTTTTAATTTTAAGTTTTTTCAAATATTAACAGTGTTATAATGTTTATTTATGTATAAGTTTTGTTTGGTTAGTAGTTTGTAGTAAATTTTAATTGTGTAAGTTAGGTTCACTGTTAAGGTTTTTATGTTTGAAAATGTTTTTTGTGTAGTTAAGTCTAGATGTAGGTAAGTTGTACATAAAAACTGTTTGTGAACTTCAATAAAAAAAAAAAAAAAAAAAAAAGGTGAAAAGTAGGAAGGTATCGGTAAATATAGTAAGTTACACAATATATAATTTACGTTAGAAAAAACTATAGTACAGCATTTAATTTTCGTCAGCTATTTCTTGCTTTTTACAATTTTTTATTAACGTTTGGAAACAAACAACAAACAATTATTTGGACATAGATTTACAATCACATAATATAGGTAGTTATACATCCCCCTCACCCCT
This sequence comes from Hypomecis atomaria, assembly GCA_964007245.1. Taxonomy (NCBI): domain Eukaryota; kingdom Metazoa; phylum Arthropoda; class Insecta; order Lepidoptera; family Geometridae; genus Hypomecis; species Hypomecis atomaria. The sequence continues at coordinate 23,528,537 of OZ023287.1, read as the reverse complement.
CTTGTTTATCATAGAGCGAGACAGATAGTCAGCTTACGCAGCAGTTAGCGGCTCTCACGCCTTGTTAGTTAGAATGCTGCGTAAGGGCCCACCGGCATAGAGATAAGGTAACATTAAGAATAGACTCGAGAAATAAATCATTATTATTAGAGCCTCCATATCGGCAACACCTTAGTTTTATTTTAGTTTTTAAAAACTCATTTAAGTGCTCCCTAAATTTAACTGGCGCAGCCGGTAGGATTCGCTCGTTAAAGGCTGTGCTAGTTTTCGTTACAGGCATCCAGTTTGGCCTGATCGCGGAATCGCGGCACGGCGTGAGCGAATCCTCGAACCAAATAAATTCGTTAAGTGGCGGGACACCCGGTATGGCAGCGATCGGCTGGTGAGTAAGACTTTTCGCCATCCCTTCCAAATTCCTACCGTTCCATGATTTTTGTTATCTTGAGATAAGACTTCTCTCATTATAACTGTCTAGTGACTGTGTATAGAACTCTACCCAGTGTACTTTAGCGATAAGGAAATACATAGAGTAAACTAAACTAGAAGAGACATGCTGAATTAAAATCATTTAGCGGGTCGAGTATTGTTACAATAAGTAAGTTAGTAAGTGTAGCTAGATAGAGTAAAATAGACAAAGTAATCACATTTTACAGTAAAAATATCCGTTTTAACAAAAATTAAAATAAAACGGATTAGTTAAAAATATTTCGCATATCTTGGTATATTAGGCTATTGTTGTATTTTATTGCATTTTGTGAATTTATTGCGTGTTATAATAATATTGTGTACACAGCCCCTGACCTACTAATTACTCTATAGCAATGGCACTAAACGGGGAAGTAGTACCGATACCCCGGGAAATGATTACCATCATACCGACTTTTGGAGGTGACCCGGGCCACCTAAATCTATTCATAAGAAAAGCCGAATATGTAATTAATAGGTATAGAGGCAATGCGGCTCAAGACTTGTACACATTCCACTCTATAACGAGCAGACTAACCGATAAGGCAGCTGCGTTGTTATCGGAACGCGAGGATGTATGCACCTGGAGTCAGCTTAAATGTTTGTTGAAACAACACTTTGGAGATCCGCGTAGCGAACAATGTATTAACATCGAGTTAGAGTGCATGAAAATAAAATCCGGCGAAAGTTATTTAGAGTTTTGTAATCGCATTCAGAGTACCCGTTCACTTTTGATTTCTAAAGTTAATCTGCTTGACGATCTGGAACTAAAACGGGCTAAAACAGTTATCTATAACCACACAGCTTTGAACGTATTCCTCTACAATTTACCAGAGGATATGGTACGCATAGTGCGATTGAAAAACCCAATGACCATAGAGGACGCTCTTAGTATAGTGCTCGAGGAAGTCAATTTCCTCGACCAATATAGTATGAGGAAACGTATTTACAACATTAACAGTAACGTTGCAATGCCTAAACCAATTTTACCCCAAAACCAGAACCTTGGGGGATTTAAATTTGGTGGGACACCCCAACTTACTGGGTTTAGACCTCCCGCGCTATTGCCTAATACTAATAACTCCCTAACACCGAAATTTAATTTCGGACAACAACCGGCACCATTTAGGATGCCGCAAGCTCCCCCACAAAATTTCGGCTACCGGCCGCAACTTGGGTACCGCCCACCTCAGTTCAACAATACGCCACAGTTTGGATATCGGCCACAGATTAATGCACCACAGTTCAGGTACAGACCGCAATTCGGTTACCGCCCCCAATTCGGTAACAATCAGCCGCAACCAACAGGCTTTAAGCCCAATCTCAGCGCAGGCATGTCACCTCAACAATTCGGGTATAAGCCGCCCCAGACAAATCCGTTAGACTCAACTGACGTCACAATGAGGACGGCTCTGCCAGCGCCACCACGACGTGAAGGATTTAGACTAAACGAGCTTACCAACTATGACGAGGACCAATACTATTGTCAGTACGGCAACGAATACTATTACGATTACGACGAAACCGAACAAACCTATGGATACTCGGACGAGGGTGACCATGAGTTTTATCAAATGGAACCTTACGCTGAGACCCAGCAGACTGCCTCTCCTTCAGAGCAACCAACTGAAAATTTTCCGGCACTAGCCTCCACCGACAAGAAATCATAGAGCTAAATTGCGACCCTACTCTCAAACTGCCCCACATCTATATAGCCGAAATAGATGCCAAAATGATGATAGATACGGGCAGTACAAGGTCATTCATGAGCCCTCAAAAGGCATATCAGTATTTTTACAACGACATAAGACGTGAACCTTTTGAAGTCGTTAGCACCCACGCACGTAGCAAACATACAGAAGTAATAGAAATACCGCTTCTACCAACGTTTCAAAGTAGCGACTCTCATAAATTCTACTTGTACAACGTAGACTCACGCTACGACGGTTTAATCGGGAACGACCTCCTCAGACAACTGGACGCTGTAATAGACCTTAAGAATTCGGTTTTAAAAACCAAGACCACATGCATTCCGATAATTAACACCAATCTGGATTACGTAATCGAGCTCCAACCAAGGACGGAACAACGCGTCAAGCTTCCCATAGACCAACACTCGGGCGAAGCTATAATTGACCATAGAGAATTCGGCCCTGGCGTACGAATGCCAAGCGCAATAGTGAACTGTGTCAATGGATACGCTACTACGGTTATCCAGAACGCCTCCGAAGAACGAGTTTTCCTCACAGTTTCACGGCCCATACAAGTATCGGGCGATTCAGCAAGAAAATGTGACCTCAACTTCACTACGGAAGCAACCGATACAGAGACTGACAAAATACTTGAAGAGAACCTAAATAAACTCAGACTGGAACACTGTAATAGCGAAGAACGCGAAAAAATTTTTAGGCTTTGTGAAGAATTTAAGGATATCTTTCACAGTGACCTATTGCCACTGACCTTCACTAACCAAGTGAAGCATAAGATACGCACAAAAAACGAGGACCCGATTTTCGTGAAACCGTACAGACAAGCCCCCGCCCAGGCGGAAGAAATCAATAGGCAGGTACAAAAAATGCTACAAGATAACATCATACAGGAATCGCATTCTCCGTGGAACGCCCCTGTGCATCTTGTACCCAAGAAAATGGACGCTTCCGGTCAGCAAAAATACCGCATGGTCATCGACTATAGACGTCTAAACGAAATTACTATAGACGACAAGTACCCCCTACCAAATATACACGATCTATTCGACAAATTAGGCAAAAGTGTTTACTTTAGCACACTTAACCTTGCAAGCGGGTACCATCAAATAGAAGTAGAGAAAGAAGACAGACAGAAGACAGCATTTAGCACCCAGAACGGCCACTTTGAGTTTTTGAGACTCCCGTTCGGTTTGAAGACGGCCCCAGCGACTTTTCAGCGCACCATGGACCATGTACTTCGAGGACTTCAAGGCCTACACTGCATGGTATATCTCGATGACGTCATCATCTTCTCATCCAGTCTCGAAGAACATGTTCAAAAACTCCGGCTGGTTTTCAACAAACTCAGGGAAACAAACCTCAAGGTACAGCTAGACAAGTCGGAATTTCTACGCAAAGAGGTGCTCTATCTCGGGCACACTATAACAAAGGATGGACTGAAACCTAACAATGATAAAATTGAAGCTGTACTAAATTTTCCAATCCCCAAAACCACGACGGAAATCAAAAGTTTCTTAGGACTAGTCGGTTATTATCGACGTTTCATACCAAATTTTGCGAAAATAACCCAACCGCTAACGTCATGTCTGAAAAAACGCAACAAAATCATAATCGACCAAAATTATATAGATGCATTCAACAAGTGCAAAGAACTCCTAACTCATGCGCCTCTTCTTCAATATCCGGACTATGAGAAGCCTTTTATACTAACTACTGACGCGTCCAACGTAGCCCTGGGCGCTGTACTCTCTCAAGGACAAGTTGGGAGTGACCGGCCTGTAGCTTATGCGAGCAGGACCTTGAGTGACACTGAAAGCCGGTACAGTACCATAGAACGAGAACTGCTTGCCATTATTTGGGCAACCAAACATTTTCGACCATATCTGTACGGTCGGAAATTTTACATATACACCGACCACAGACCTCTAGCATGGCTAAATTCCCTTAAGGACCCAAATAGCAAGCTGACACGTTGGAGACTACGCCTTCAAGATTTCGATTTTGAGATTATTTACAAAAACGGGAAACAAAACACAAATGCGGATGCTTTAAGTAGAATCAAGGTTAATGCCTTAAATTCTGATAGCGACACAGACGACGACGCAGACTCGATGATAGCAAACGTTGACAGCAAGGACCGCAAATTGGAGAAAGAGATGAAAGATGTTATTCAAAACATCGTGGAATTGTCAAAAAACCAAGGCCAGCGGCATGACTCATCGACCATTACCATATCAGACGCAAGCGAGACCCTAAGTCTGACAGACGAACCCATGAGCATACCAGATTCGGAAGACACCATTCGAGAGCTAGAAATTGAACGCCCAGTAATTCAATCGCCCACGGAAAGTACCAAATCACAAACGGTACACTCAGCAGCGGATCTGGAATCAAATGGTATACCTATTTTACATGAAGCTATCGACAATAAGCCTAACCAAATTTTAGTGCTATCATGGCTTAAAAACGAACTCCACGTGAAAGACATATCACACGACAAACACAAAATTCTAGAAGTCTTCCTACCCGTCAACAACCCGGAACTGATTAAAAACTTCCTAAAAGAGTACATCAGACCCAAAATCAAGTATTTCATTTACTTCGAAGAGCAAGAACATCGGCGACAGTTCAATAATATAGTAATAGCACTATTTAAAAGAGATATGATAAATCTATACGAATGTACAGAACGAGTAGTATACGTCGAAGATGAAGGCGAGCAAAAAGAGATTGTACTTAAATATCATGAGGGAAAAACATGCCACCGAGGTATAAAGGAAACACTTGTTAGACTTCGCAGAAACTATTATTGGAGGAAAATGGAAGAAACCGTTTCGGCCATTATCAACGCATGCGATGCATGCCGAAAAATGAAATACGACAGAAAACCTCTTAAGCCAGTCCTGCAACTAACTCAGACGCAGGACGCACCCTTCCAGGAGTTATTCATCGATCTATTCTCTATCGACGGTAAATATTACCTAACCCTTATAGACGCCTTCAGTAAATTGGGACAAGCCATCGAAATACCCAACAAATCAACACCAGAAGTTGTCAGGGCCCTAACGAAGTACTTCTCTTTTTATGGTATCCCTAAAAAGATAAGCTCTGACCCTGGAATGGAATTCAACAATGAACTGATGAAGGAGTTCCTCAGCCTACATAAAATAGAACGTCATGTAGGTACAATCAATAACCCGAATTCAATGGGATTAATCGAACGATTCCACTCAACGATTATTGAAATATATCGGTTAGCAAAATATGAACAGAAGTGCACGGACGCCGCCTCCATCATGACGTACTCGATCATGGCGTATAATCACACTATACACACTGCCACCGGCCTTACCCCGTTTGAAGTCGTGTTTGGCCACACGGACTCGGACAGCCCATTCAACGTAGAGTTTCAAAAATCCTACACCCAACAATTAGTAAAGGATCACGAAAAACGAACGAAATTCTTATACAAACAATTAGCTGACAAGATGATGGCGGAAAAGGAAAAGGTTAGGAAGCAACGAGGGGGTGAGACCCAAATCGAACTCCTGCCAGAGGAAACAGTTTTCGTGAAGGATATCAACAAAAGAAAAAGTAAGGATAAAGCTAGATACAAAAAGGCAAAAGTCGTGGGAACAGCTAAAAGAAATGTCATCCCCATAAAAGTAGAGACAGAAAGAAAAGATACAAATGCTCCAATTAAAAATATAAAACGCCCTCCACAGGTGGTGCGTCCTGATGCTGGGGGCGCTGACAGCTGCCCTTCATCTCCAATCACTTGAAGGAAACCCTGGAGTTCTCCCCGTCAAGGAAGGTTTAGCATATGTACAGATAGACAATTGGACTATTATCAAAACCGTGAAATTAGACAACGTTTACACTGACCTAAATTTTATTGTAACAAAGTTCAATGAATTTCAAAAATTGGTTACTGCAAATAAAACATTTCCTCATGACTTTATTTGGCTGCTAATGCACGCGGAACATCTGCGTGACATAACTATAGATAAATACCGCCAATTGATCCCACAGCGTTTTAAGAGGGGTATTATTAACCCCTTAGGTTCAATTATAAAAATTGTAACCGGTAATTTAGACCACGATGACGCACTCAGATATGATAAAATTACTTCCGAACTAAATCACGACCAGGTCGTTATTTCAAAGAAAATTACCTTTATCTCCAAAATGTTGGACAGCCTAGTGAATGCTACCGATGTAATTAACCAGAATGCGATAGCGTCCGATGCGCGTCTCAAGGCTATAGAAACGTCATTAAGACAAACAATAGCTAACGAGAGTAACTTAGTCATAACATCGTATATACTCGGCATGTATAGCCTGTTTGTAAGCAACTTCCGTACTATATTTATTAAGTTAAGCGAAATTGAGACTGCATTAGCCTTGAGCAAAAATTCTGTACTCCACCAGTCTATTATCAACTCTACGGAGCTGTTACATCATTTGAAATTGATTTCAAAAGCAGGTAACTTAGTGTACGAGCCTAATGAAATAAATTTAGTTAAAATTGAAGAGACTTTTTCGGTCAAGTCATACATAAAAAGAAATCAAGTCACTTTCATTATGGAAATCCCAATTACTGATAAGAATACTTATAATTATTTTAAAATGTTCACTCTACCTATTTTTCTTGAACCCGAGAACCAAACCCTAGCTATATTTCCTCAATACCCTTACCTTTTGGCGAAAGGAATGAAGTACTTACCGATCGCGCAGCCGTGCCGCCCACTCGCCGCTGGCGATGAGTTCCTGTGCAACGACGACAACAGGGCCTTGTACAGCGGGCCCACCTGCGAGGAGCAGTTGCTGAAGTACGACGGTAATCTCACTTGCTGCAAACAATATCCGCTCTACGTGGAAGATGTCAAACTTCAAAAGATCAACGCCGAACATTGGATACTCTTCACGCGACTCAGAACAACTCTCACAAAGCAATGCGCAGAAGAAGTGACCAAATATCCAGTTTTTGGAACATACGTCGTTACCCTAGACGAACCTTGTGACGTAGAGATTGAAGGCATTAGAATCCACCATAAACGTGTGTACACGGAGAGTGAAGCAGCGAGGCCTCTACCCATCGTGAACCTGCCACAGCTACCGACCGGCGCGAGGCTACCGAGTGCACGCGCACTCAATATGCGTGAGGTGAACCTAGACGAAGTAAAATACTTAGCAGTGGCTGCAAAAAACAGTGAAGTGTGGGAAAGTTTTAGTGAAACAAAGAATGACTCTGGAATAAGTGTATTAGTTTATGTAGTATTAGGACTCGTAATTTTAAGCTTAGCTATAAGCACGGTATACGCATTACGCCCGGAAATAAGGCATGTTCTACGGAATTATCGGAAAAATCCTGAAATCGGAGTTTCCGCTAATTCCTCACTTGGCGAGGGAGGAGTTATACATCCCCCTCACCCCTCTTGTTTATCATAGAGCGAGACAGATAGTCAGCTTACGCAGCAGTTAGCGGCTCTCACGCCTTGTTAGTTAGAATGCTGCGTAAGGGCCCACCGGCATAGAGATAAGGTAACATTAAGAATAGACTCGAGAAATAAATCATTATTATTAGAGCCTCCATATCGGCAACACCTTAGTTTTATTTTAGTTTTTAAAAACTCATTTAAGTGCTCCCTAAATTTAACTAGGTACTTAATAGTTTTGTAAACATTGTATTGAATTTCACACATTTCGAAAAAGTAATTCAATTAATCATTGGAAACAAACAGCAAGAAATCATTGCGCGTAGAATTAATAATAACTACGTATACAGTCAAGCTCAAGAGAATTCATTGAATTTCATATCGTTAGCATATAATGCACTTGGTCTTCATACTTACTTGACTTAAAGCCCGCAAAGAATGGACTCCAAATATTTTATGTAAGACATCATTCAATCATACAATTTTGGATTTTAAGTTATTTTTTCAATTATTTCGCTTTTGTGTAATTTTTAAGCTAAGAAACAAATGAATTAGATTTTTTTTTTCAAAAATAAATATTTTAATTCTTATTTTAAAAAATATATATCTTTTCAGAGCCCATCCAAAAGATAAACTATTTTACAAGATAATTGCCATACTTATGGGAGCATTGGCTTTGAATTCTGAGCTTTGGCAATGGTTTGACCCGCCGAAGCATTGGTTTTATAGATTCCACCAAAAAGCTATGCTTATATTGATTGTGCCTATAGTACTTTTGCAATTTGTTTATATTTTAGTACATTTTGACGAGCTTGAGTTTGAAACGTTATGTATTCTCTATATTATTATTCCTATTTCAGCCATTGTAATGGTAAGTAATTTTTTAAAATTTCATGTTTTTTAAGCAACTGTACATTATTTCGGATACAAATAGCATGTCATTAAGGAAGTTCTAAGTTCTAATTTGAAGACATGGCCTTCTATATTTTAAAAGATGAATGGTTTCTATAGTGAAGGAAAACTTTGTTGCAACCTGCACATGCACTTTAAAGTTATTGTAGGTGATGTAAAGTTTAATTCTTTATGATTGGCGATTTAAGATATGAAAAGGAAATCAATTTTTATCTGTTTCAGATCAAATTTTTGACATCCCAAACTAAAAACTATAAAATAGTAATGAAAGATTTTATGAAAAAAATTCATTTGTATAATTGTTACTTAACAGATCGGGACAATAATGTGAAAAAGGTAATGAGTTTCTGAAAAGTATTTTCCTCTTTTGTTTAACATGAACAAATTACGTATGTACAAATCATGTATTGTGTTGTTACAGATTTTGACTACAGCAGAAAATTTAACCCAGTGGTGCAGTATCTTTTTAATGTTTTTTGCCTATACTAGCTGCAGTTGCATGGAATTACTTCCGATCGTACACAATTTACGTAAAATTGAATCTTACAGGAACATTACTTCTCGGCTAGAAATCTGCATACACATGTGGATGCCATTTGACTACGAATTCAATTTCATCAACTATATCTGTATGCAAGTGATTACGACTTACGTAGGTTATTTGGGTATGACATACTTAGTGTTATTCGACACAGTGAATTGCGCTATCGTGTTTCATTTCACTGGTCACATTTTAGTTTTCAAACACCGAGTTAAGATAATGTTTGAAGGAAATGACACTAAAATGACTCAAGAGAACATTAAAAGAAATCTTGTTCAATTGAATCGAAGCTATCATTTCATTACTCAGTAAGTTAATCAATTTCCAGTATCAATCTTATATAATTTTGACCAAGTTATGTATTTTACCCTTATAATTATGACCAAGCGCATTAAAAATCCAAAGCAACAAATATCTCTTTCATAATTATGGATTTTAAGTAGCAATTATTTGCTCTTGGCTTGTATAAGTCCTCTTGGGCATATATGGGTTAATGCGCTATGGCTTGGAATTTTCATATTGTGTTTGTAATTTTCAGTATTTTGAAAAATTTGGAAGCAGCGTTTGGTGTCAACGTGGCTAGTATTTACATGCATAATTTAGTCAGTGGGGGTCTGTTTATGTACCAGATTATGGCAGCTGGAAATGTAAGCTATATTTATTAGAAAAAAGAATTCAAAATCTTCCGATAACAGATATTTACTCATAGCTTGCATAGATCAAGTTTTGCAGGCGAAAATATAGACATAAAATGTGCAAGTTCTCGTTTGTTATTTATGTAATGGATAAGAAAATACTATAAATTATGGAAAACAAAAACTATTTGGCCTATAAAACCAAATAGATAGTAGTTTTGAAAATTTGATTTCAGTTGTTAAAATTGTACCTAAAGATTCTCACGTAAATTTTGGTAATTTCGGGATAATTGTTAAAAAAAAAACATTTTGTATGTTTTGTAAAAAATATGTATTTATAAAGCTGTTCGGAACATGTTAATTCAAAATATTTTATACAATTTGATATGTTAATAACATTACATTGTGGTGGTCTAGTCACTCAAGCGCTGTTTTTCACGTAATTTTAAAGCAATTCCAGATATTTCCAATACCTACAATATAACATTAACATAAACGCATAAGAACCATTTAAAGTTATTTATTGTTGTTTTTTTAAGGATCCTATAAGAATCATCACATTTGGACTCTTGATACCAGTATACATGGGAATACTTGTCATTATGACATTTGCTCTGGAAAATATACGCATTAAGGTAATTAATTTAATTATTAAATCGCCTAGAGTAGTATACAGGGTTATTTCTAATCAATTAGCATCCTCTTAGGGGCTTATTCTGTACATCAAAACGTACAACATTTGTTCTACAACCTTTGTTAAAACTAAAAAAAACAATCAGCTGTTCCATACATTTTGTCGAGGGTGAATGACATTTTTCTATGGAACAACAACTTTTTTTTCGAGAATTAATAAAAGTCGTAGAACAAAAGTTGTTAGTTTTGATGTATTGAATAAGCCCCTGAAAGGATGCTAATCGAGTAGAAATAACCCTGTCTAAGAAATAACTTTTTTTTTCAATTATTCTTCAAATGTTATCACCACCATCAGTCTGTTAAAAGTTTTAAACCCACTGCTAAGCATAGGCCTCAATTTTATTAACAGACTTCTAAAAAGGAGGAGGTTCTATGTTCGTCTGTATGTATCTTTCATTTGTGTGTGTTCATCGATAATTTCGCCAATTCTGAACCGATTCAAAAAAATGTATTCAGTTCGAAAGCGTTTACTCCTTAGCTAGTCCCGTTTAAATTTTAAAGAAATCAGCGGAGCCGTTTTTGAAAAATCAACAATAATGTAAACCATTTGAGCGAAATATTCGGATTTTGTACACGATGGAAGGCGGTTTTGCCATTTTTTGCGAAAAAGAATTATGCCATTTACTTCTATCTCTTATCAACTGGATCGATTTGCAGTATATTGCTCGTTTAATAATATAAAAGTATAGTTACAGGAATAATTCCTATATAATTATTATCAAACAAATTATTATAATTATTATCGAATTGAATTTTGCTGTCAGTACCTGGACCATCACTTGATTAAGTTATAGATAGATAAATAAATTCTGTATTGTTCGCATTAGATGTAAAATAAATAACATGACCAGAAAGTGCAGGGTAGGTAGCAACAACAGCCAGTCTTGTCACTAAAAGCCATGTCTTCCAGGCACCTTAAGGGTAAAGAAAACCTACTAAAATATAAAATCAACAAGGTGTGATATATGGAAACAGACTATTGAATATAGCCTTTATTTTATACAAGTGTATCGTCATGTCTGTATGTACCTACTGTGTAGTTTAATTATGTAGATCTAAGTAAAATTATTAATACCTAAAATGTACAATTGTACAAACTGACAATTATTATTTTAAGTTAATTATTTTCTAAACATAGGTTGCCTGAAAGTGATCGCTTCAAGCAATACGGCACTACATGACTATAAATTCTCTATGTATGTTATGAATATTTTCTGTCTGGTGTGTGCAATAAAAAGTTATGTTATCTACTTTTGACTATAAAAGTTACAATATTCTTATTTTAAACTAGCGACCCGCCTCGGCTTCACACAGGTGTATTATAACCATCCTCTTGAATCACTCTAACTATTTAAAAAACCGCATCAAAATCCGGTGCTTAGTTTTAATGATATAAATATGCATACTTGTTGAAAGACAACGAAGCGACCTTGTTTTATACTATGTATAGGTAGTGATGATAATACAGTAGGAAATAAATAGGTATTTTCTCCCCAGGCAGATGATATACCAAATATAATATACGGCATCAAATGGGAAAGTATGTCAGTATCGAACCAAAAACTGGTGTTGGTGTTGTTAATGCAAGTGCAGCCGCCGCTGGAGTTCAAGGCGGCCTTCAACATCAAGACTGGGATGCAGCCCGCTATCAACGTATGTTTCGATTATAAATGATAATTTGAAAATACTTTCATATCAAAAATACCAAGTACTATCTAGTGGTTATCGTCTCACTGTATGGCAAAGGTCAATTTTAAGGTTCCGTACCCAAAGGGTAAAAACGGGACCCTAGCTATTACTAAGACTCCGCTGTCCGTTTGTCCGTCTGTCTGTCTGTCACCAGGCTGTATCTCATGAACCATTTTAGCTAGAAAGCTGAAATTTTTACAGACGATGTATTTTATAACAAATACTAAAAATAGAATAACCCATAAAACAGACCTGAATTATTAGCCGTCTTTTGCTCGATATTAATAATGTTAACAGGTAGATGCTTGAAATATTCACAAAATATTTAGCTGCATGTTTTCTTTAATAATAAATAATTAAATTAAAATAAAATAATTATTTAATAATTTTCGTGCACGAGTCCGACTCGTACTTGGCAGATTATTCATCCTTTTATTTTTAGGGTTCCGTACCCAAAGGGAAAAACGGGACCCTATTACTAAGACTTCGATGTCCGTCTGTCCGTCTGTCTGTCTGTCACCGGGCTGTATCTCATGAACCATGATAGCTAGGCAGCTGAAATTTTCACAGATGATGTATTTCTGTAGCCGCTATAACAACAAATACTAAAAACCAAATAAAATAAATATTTAAGGGGGGCTCCCATACAACAAACCTGAAATTTTAGACGTTTTTCGCTCTATATTAATAATGGTAACAGGTAGATGCTAGAAATTTTCACAGAATATTTAGTTTTATATTCACTTTAATAGTAAATAAATAATAAAATTAAAATAAAATAAATATTTAAGGGGGGGGGCTCCCATACAGTACGGAAACCTCCGTGCGCGAGTCCGACTCGTACTTGGCCGATTTTGTTCTTGGTCGCGAGCTGGCAGTGGGAGTCAAGCTCGTCTCGATGCGTAGCACACATATTGTAGTTTTATTTTTCAAATTTAAAAGTTTGACTAGGTTTTTTAACGTTTAATAAAGTTACGTGCGGCACGGTCAGTTTTTGGAGTGATGACTGCTAGTGGCATTTATAACACAGCGCTGCCGTGGTTCGGATTAAAGAAAGCATCTAATTCGGTTCACATAGAAATAAAAAGCTACTCATACCATCCCAGCTATGTTTAGTCAAATTGAAAGGTATCAAAAGTAACTCATTTCCTGCATAGGTACTAACTAACTTAATCTTTTTCAGATCATCAAAACTGCTTTTTCTTATTACGTAATGATAAAGTCAAGAGTGTAAATATGTAAGCAAGAAATGTAAGTTATTGGTCAGCAATGAACTGGAAAGTGGAGTTTATTTTAGCAACATAAATCTGCTGCTTTTTTATGGAGAACAATACTGCTGGAAAATTATTACTCATTAATTTACAATATACTGCAACATTATCTCACTTCAATCACTGTAGTTTGTTAAAAACGATTTCTTGTAAGTTTTATTTTAGCACTTTTACTGTTGATATTATGATATCATGAATGAAAATAAAACGTATTAAATATGTGTAAGATTTTACTTATTCATTGTCGACCCTCATTTCATCGAGAATAGCTCACAACCATCCAGTAGTTGTTATTATTTACTTATAATCATCACCAAAATACACTTAGTTTACTGTTTTACAGTCTAGTTGAGTTTGATTACGTATAATATTATAATTTATCTGTGACTAATTTATTTAAAAATATGAGCATTCAAGAAAAATGCTTCTTAAATAAAGCCCTATAATATCATCCAGATATAATTATGTTACGATATGTAGAGAAACACCCAAGATAATTGTGCTTAATGCCTCACTTAAAAAAATACACGGAGCAGATCCTAGGGCCTACGTAATTATCATATGGAACATATTATAGGAACACGTATCAAGCATATCTTAAAAGTTCAACAGCTAATAAAATGACTATAACAACACAATATTTTCATAAAAATATCGAACAACTACATGAATTAAGACAAAGAGAAGTCTAGATGTACGATAATACTACCATCCTTATCCTTACCAATATTATAAATCCGAAAAGTTTGTTGGTTTGTTACTCTTTCACGCACCAACGGAGCAACGGATTGACTTGATTTTTGGCATGGCCATAGTTTAAAAGGCGGAAATTACTTTAGGATATTCCCGAAAAATTGCATAGTTCCTGTAGGACAGGACAAAAACTATTAAAAGCGAAACTGTCGCCACTATCACAAAGACGCTACGTGATTAATTCCTCTATGACGCTAATATGGACTAACGAAACGTCACAGCTAAACGTAAATAGATGACAGGTGACATTGTCTGCAGACTTTTATAAATCACAGGTAGCATGGCAGGGGGACAAATTGTTTTTCCACCATTATATCCCCTTGAAGAGGAAATAAAGTATGGATTGAAAATGACAACTGACATTAAAATTGAATAAAATGTTTTTTTCCCTCTGCATGCTACATGTTACTATGACATTCAATACCAGGCCGTCATTTTGTCTGACATTAAAAATATTTTTAAATCTTCTATCATTAGAGGTTTAACATGTTTCTTTATTCTACGTTTATGGTACAGAATCATCATACTTTAATATTGTCAATCCGAAAAGTTTGTTGGTTTGTTCCTCTTTGACGCAGCAACGAAGCAAAAGATTGACTTGATTTTTGGTACGGATACCTATGGTTTAAAAAACAGAAAGTGATAAAAGGATACTTTTTTCTCTCGAGAAAATTCGTGATTCCCATGGGATAGGGTGCGTGTAGTAAGTTTATGTTAGCTGTGAATTTTACTGCTAAGGGATGGAGGGAAGAGACGCCAACTACCGTTTCCAGTGCAGACCTAGAGTCACAAAAGATGCTGTAGCTGGACTTCGGGAATTTTAATGATTTTTCGGTAGCCTCAAGAAGTGCCAATAGCTCGGCCTGGTACACGGAGCACCAATCGGCCAATTTCAGCTTGCGGGTACTGCTGTCTCAGCGGCATCATCCCAAACGGAAAATGCCGCCCCGACTTTCCCTTTAATTTTGCTGCCATCTGTAAATATGTTAATTTCTCGGTTAAGATTTTGCTATATTGCTGCTCCGTCTGCCAGGCATATGAACTTTAGCTCCTCCTGCTGCACTGGGTATGGCTTCTTAATATAAGGGACCAACTTTTCTGTCTCTCTATCTCCAGTTACTTGCTGGGAATAACCTTTCTTAGTTTCATAAAGCAAGGCTGCTTCCTGGACTCTGATATGACAGCTGAGGATTAGGGGCCGCGTAGGGATATATGGAACTGGTGGTGTGGGTGCCGCCACCTACCCTACCTTCCGCTAGGCTGTCAACGTGTTGACAGACGCAGTGGG
This sequence comes from Hypomecis atomaria, assembly GCA_964007245.1. NCBI lineage: Eukaryota > Metazoa > Arthropoda > Insecta > Lepidoptera > Geometridae > Hypomecis > Hypomecis atomaria. The sequence continues at coordinate 23,513,143 of OZ023287.1, read as the reverse complement.
GCTGCAGGGGTAGAGAAGTGTCGGTATCGCGATGGCCGTTCTTACTGCCCTCTGCAGTTGAAGAGGCAGGCGCTGGTCTACTATGACTGACCCGTTGCACTGGGACCAGGGCGTTGAAACGCTGTCCGACGCTCAGTGCTGGTTAGTCCCGAGTGGTAGATGACGATGTGTCTTGTGCTCCGAAACACTCCGTCATTATGGCGGGAGCGCAAGCTCCGTTATGGAGCCCGAGTCTGGGCTAGCGCTGTTGAGTGCCGCGAAGGAGTGAGAAAAATGTAGGGACGTCCTAAACTTGCCATGACAGGTTATTTCTGGCGCTAAGACGGCTGCAACCGCGGCCTGCTCACTTAGTTTTTATCCTATCCTACGGGAACTGTTAAAGTTTTTGGGATAAAAAGTGGCCTATGTCACTTTTCATCTTTCAAACTATATTCATGCAATAAGCCAAGGCAATCCGTTGCTCCGTTGCCGAGAAAATATTATTGTCTTATCCTACGGGAACCACAATTTTATTCGGGACTTAAAGTATCCTATATCACTTTCCGTCTTCCAAACTATGCCCACCCCAAAATTCAAGTCAATCCGTTGCTCCATTGCTGAGAAACAGTAATTGTCCTATCCCATGGGAATCACGAATTTTTTTGAGATAAAATGTATAATATTCTAACTTTCTGTCTTTTAAACCATAGGTATTCATACCAAAAATCAAGTCAATCTTTTGCTCCGTTGCTGCGTTAAAGAGGAACAAACCAACAAACTTTTCAGATTGATAATATTAAAGTATGATGGTTCTGTACCATAAAGGTAGAATAAAGAAACATGTTAAACCTCTAATGATAGAAGATTTAAAAATATTTTTATTGTCAGACAAAATGACGGCCTGGTATTAAACGTCATAGTAACATGTAGCATGCAGAGAGAAAAAAAACATTTTATCCAATTTTAATGTCAGTTGTCATTTTCAATCCATATTTTATTTCCTCTTCAAGAGGATATAATGGTGGAAAAACAATTTGTCCCCCTGCCATGCTACCTGTGATTTATAAAAGTCTGCAGACAATGTCACCTGTCATCTAATTACGTTTGGCCGTGACGTTTCGTTAGTCCATATTAGCGTCATAGAGGAATTAATCACGTAGCGTCTTTGTGATAGTGGCGACAGTTTTGCTTTCGATAGTTTTTGTCCTGTCCTACAGGAACTATGCAATTTTTCGGGATAAAAAGTATCCTAAAGCAATTTCCGCCTTTTAAACTATGGCCATGCCAAAAATCAAGTCAATCCGTTGCTCCGTTGGTGCGTGAAAGAGTAACAAACCAACAAACTTTTCGGATTTATAATATTAGTAAGGATAAGGATTTAGAAAAAACCATAGTACAGCTTTCTCTTACTTACAGCATCTAATTTTCGTAAGCTATTTCTTGCTTTTTACAATTTTTTATTAACGTTTGGAAACAAACAACAAACAATTATTTGGACATAGATTTACAATTACATAATATAGGTACTTAATAGTTTTGTAAACATTGTATTGAATGTCACGCATATCGAAAAAGTAATTCAATTAATCATTGGAAACAAACAGCAAGAAATCATTGCGCGTAGAATTATTAATAATTACGTATACTTAAGTCAAGCTCAAGAGAATTCATTGAATTTCATATCGTTAGCATATAATGCACTTGGTCTTCATACTTACTTGACTTAAAGTCCGCAAAGAATGGACTCCAAATATGTTATGTAAGACATCATTCATTCATACAATTTTGGATTTTAAGTTATTTTTTCAATTATTTCGCTTTTGTGTAATTTTTAAGCTAAGAAACAAATGAATTAGATTTTTTTTTTTCAAAAATAAATATTTTAATTCTTATTTAAAAAAAAATATATCTTTTCAGAGCCCATCCAAAAGATAAACTATTTTACAAGATAATTGCCATACTTATGGGAGCATTGGCTTTGAATTCTGAGCTTTGGCAATGGTTTGACCCGCCGAAGCATTGGTTTTATAGATTCCACCAAAAAGCTATGCTTATATTGATTGTGCCTATAGTACTTTTGCAATTTGTTTATATTTTAGTACATTTTGACGAGCTTGAGTTTGAAACGTTATGTATTCTCTATATTATTATTCCTATTTCAGCCATTGTAATGGTAAGTAATTTTTTTAAATTTCATGTTTTGCAACTGTACATTATTTCGGATACAAATAGCATGTCATTAAGGAAGTTCTAAGTTCTAATTTGAAGACATGGCCTTCTATATTTTAAAAGATGAATGGTTTCTATAGTGAAGGAAAACTTTGTTGCAACCTGCACATGCACTTTAAAGTTATTGTAGGTGATGTAAAGTTTAATTCTTTATGATTGGCGATTTAAGATATGAAAAGGAAACCAATTTTTATCTGTTTCAGATCAAATTTTTGACATCCCAAACTAAAAACTATAAAATAGTAATGAAAGATTTTATGAAAAAAATTCATTTGTATAATTGTTACGTAACAGATCGGGACAATAATGTGAAAAAGGTAATGAGTTTCTGAAAAGTATTTTCCTTATTTGTTTAACATGAACAAATTACGTATGTACAAATCATGTATTGTGTTGTTACAGATTTTGACTACAGCAGAAAATTTAACCCAGTGGTGCAGTATCTTTTTAATGTTTTTTGCCTATACTAGCTGCAGTTCCATGGAATTACTTCCGATCGTACACAATTTACGTAAAATTGAATCTTACAGTAACATTACTTCTCGGCTAGAAATCTGCATACACATGTGGATGCCATTTGACTACGAATTCAATTTCATCAACTATATCTGTATGCAAGTGATTACGACTTACGTAGGTTATTTGGGTATGACATACTTAGTGTTATTCGACACAGTGAATTGCGCTATCGTGTTTCATTTCACTGGTCACATTTTAGTTTTCAAACACCGAGTTAAGATAATGTTTGAAGGAAATGACACTAAAATGACTCAAGAGAACATTAAAAGAAATCTTGTTCAATTGAATCGAAGCTATCATTTCATTACTCAGTAAGTTAATCAATTTCCAGTATCAATCTTATATAATTTTGACCAAGTTATGTATTTAACCCTTATAATTATGACCAAGCGCATTAAAAAGCCAAAGCAACAAATATCTCTTTCATAATTATGGATTTTAAGTAGCAATTATTTGCTCTTGGCTTGTATAAGTCCTCTTGGGCATATATGGGTTAATGCGCTATGGCTTGGAATTTTCATATTGTGTTTGTAATTTTCAGTATTTTGAAAAATTTGGAAGCAGCGTTTGGTGTCAACGTGGCTAGTATTTACATGCATAATTTAGTCAGTGGGGGTCTGTTTATGTACCAGATTATGGCAGCTGGAAATGTAAGCTCTATTTATTAGAAAAAAGAATTCAAAATGTTCCGATAACAGATATTTACTCATAGCTTGCATAGATCAAGTTTTGCAGGCGAAAATATAGACATAAAATGTGCAAGTTCTCGTTTGTTATTTATGTAATGGATAAGAAAATACTATAAATTATGGAAAACAAAAACTATTTGGCCTATAAAACCAAATAGTAGTTTTGAAAATTTGACTTCAGTTGTTAAAATTGTACCTAAAGATTCTCACGTAAATTTTGGTAATTTCGGGAAAACATTTTGTATGTTTTGTAAAAAATATGTATTTATAAAGCTGTTCGGAACATGTTAATTCAAAATATTTTATACAATTTGATATGTTAATAACATTATATTGTGGTGGTCTAGTCACTCAAGCGCTGTTTTTCACGTAATTTTAAAGCAATTCCAGATATTTCCAATACCTACAATATAACATTAACATAAACGCATGAGAACCATTTAAAGTTATTTATTGTTGTTTTTTTAAGGATCCTATAAGAATCATCACATTTGGACTCTTGATACCAGTATACATGGGAATACTTGTCATTATGACATTTGCTCTGGAAAATATACGCATTAAGGTAATTAATTTAATTATTAAATCGCCTAGAGTAGTATACAGGGTTATTTCTAATCAATTAGCATCCTCTTAGGGGCTTATTCTGTACATCAAAACGTACAACATTTGTTCTACAACCTTTGTTAAAACTAAAAAAAACAATCAGCTGTTCCATACATTTTGTCGAGGGTGAATGACATTTTTCTATGGAACAACAACTTTTTTTTCGAGAATTAATAAAAGTCGTAGAACAAAAGTTGTTAGTTTTGATGTATTGAATAAGCCCCTGAAAGGATGCTAATCGAGTAGAAATAACCCTGTCTAAGAAATAACTTTTTTTTAATTATTCTTCAAATGTTATCACCACCATCAGTCTGTTAAAAGTTTTAAACCCACTGCTAAGCATAGGCCTCAATTTTATTAACAGACTTCTAAAAAGGAGGAGGTTCTATGTTCGTCTGTATGTATCTTTCATTTGTGTATGTTCATCGATAATTTCGCCAATTCTGAACCGATTCAAAAAAATGTATTCAGTTCGAAAGCGTTTACTCCTTAGCTAGTCCCGTTTAAATTTTAAAGAAATCAGCGGAGCCGTTTTTGAAAAATCAACAATAATGTAAACCATTTGAGCGAAATATTCGGATTTTGTACACGATGGAAGGCGGTTTTGCCATTTTTTGCGAAAAAGAATTATGCCATTTACTTCTATCTCTTATCAACTGGATCGATTTGCAGTATATTGCTCGTTTAATAATATAAAAGTATAGTTACAGGAATAATTCCTATATAATTATTATCAAACAAATTATTATAATTATTATCGAATTGAATTTTGCTGTCAGTACCTGGACCATCACTTGATTAAGTTATAGATAGATAAATAAATTCTGTATTGTTCGCATTAGATGTAAAATAAATAACATGACCAGAAAGTGCAGGGTAGGTAGCAACAACAGCCAGTCTTGTCACTAAAAGCCATGTCTTCCAGGCACCTTAAGGGTAAAGAAAACCTACTAAAATATAAAATCAACAAGGTGTGATATATGGAAACAGACTATTGAATATAGCCTTTATTTTATACAAGTGTATCGTCATGTCTGTATGTACCTACTGTGTAGTTTAATTATGTAGATCTAAGTAAAATTATTAATACCTAAAATGTACAATTGTACAAACTGACAATTATTATTTTAAGTTAATTATTTTCTAAACATAGGTTGCCTGAAAGTGATCGCTTCAAGCAATACGGCACTACATGACTATAAATTCTCTATGTATGTTATGAATATTTTCTGTCTGGTGTGTGCAATAAAAAGTTATGTTATCTACTTTTGACTATAAAAGTTACAATATTCTTATTTTAAACTAGCGACCCGCCTCGGCTTCACACAGGTGTATTATAACCATCCTCTTGAATCACTCTAACTATTTAAAAAACCGCATCAAAATCCGGTGCTTAGTTTTAATGATATAAATATGCATACTTGTTGAAAGACAACGAAGCGACCTTGTTTTATACTATGTATAGGTAGTGATGATAATACAGTAGGAAATAAATAGGTATTTTCTCACCAGGCAGATGATATACCAAATATAATATACGGCATCAAATGGGAAAGTATGTCAGTATCGAACCAAAAACTGGTGTTGATGTTGTTAATGCAAGTGCAGCCGCCGCTGGAGTTCAAGGCGGCCTTCAACATCAAGACTGGGATGCAGCCCGCTATCAACGTATGTTTCGATTATAAATGATAATTTGAAAATACTTTCATATCAAAAATACCAAGTACTATCTAGTGGTTATCGTCTCACTGTATGGCAAAGGTCAATTTTAAGGTTCCGTACCCTAAGGGTAAAAACGGGACCCTAGCTATTACTAAGACTCCGCTGTCCGTTTGTCCGTCTGTCTGTCTGTCACCAGGCTGTATCTCATGAACCATTTTAGCTAGAAAGCTGAAATTTTTACAGACGATGTATTTCATAACAAATACTAAAAATAGAATAACCCATAAAACAGACCTGAATTATTAGCCGTCTTTTGCTCGATATTAATAATGTTAACAGGTAGATGCTTGAAATATTCACAAAATATTTAGCTGCATGTTTTCTTTAATAATAAATAATTAAATTAAAATAAAATAATTATTTAATAATTTTCGTGCACGAGTCCGACTCGTACTTGGCAGATTATTCATCCTTTTATTTTTAGGGTTCCGTACCCAAAGGGAAAAACGGGACCCTATTACTAAGACTTCGATGTCCGTCTGTCCGTCTGTCTGTCTGTCACCGGGCTGTATCTCATGAACCATGATACACTTCACAGATGATGTATTTCTGTAGCCGCTATAACAACAAATACTAAAAACCAAATAAAATAAATATTTAAGGGGGCTCCCATACAACAAACCTGAAATTTTAGACGTTTTTCGCTCTATATTAATAATGGTAACAGGTAGATGCTTGAAATTTTCACAGAATATTTTGTTTTATATTCACTTTAATAGTATATAAATAATAAAATTAAAATAAAATAAATATTTAAGGGGGGGCTCCCATACAGTACGGAAACCTCCGTGCGTGAGTCCGACTCGTACTTGGCCGATTTAATTCTTGGTCGCGAGCTGGCAGTGGGAGTCAAGCTCGTCTCGATGCGTAGCACACATATTGTAGTTTTTTTTTTTCAAATTTAAAAGTTTGACTAGGTTTTTTAACGTTTAATAAAGTTACGTGCGGCACGGTCAGTTTTTGGAGTGATGACTGCTAGTGGCATTTATAACACAGCGCTGCCGTGGTTCGGATTAAAGAAAGCATCTAATTCGGTTCACATAGAAATAAATAGCTACTCATACCATCCCAGTTATGTTTATTCATATTGAAAGATATCAAAAGTAACTCATTTCCTGCATAGGTACTAACTAACTTAATCTTTTTCAGATCATCAAAACTGCCTTTTCTTATTACGTAATGATAAAGTCAAGAGTGTAAATATGTCAGCAAGAAATGTAAGTTATTGGTCAGCAATGAACTGGAAAGTGGAGTTTATTTCAGCAACATAAATCTGCTGCTTTTTAATGGAGAAAAATACTGCTGGAAAATTATTACTCATTAATTTACAATATACTGCAACATTATCTCACTTCAATCACTTTAGTTTGTTAGAAACGATTTCTTGTAAGTTTTATTTTAGCACTTTTACTGTTGATATTATGATATCATGAATGAAAATTAAACGTATTAAATATGTGTAAGATTTTACTTATTCATTGTCGACCCTCATTTTATAGAGAATAGCTCACAACCATCCAGTAGTTGTTATTATTTACTTATAATCATCACCAAAACACACTTAGTTTACTGTTTTACAGTCTAGTTGAGTTTTATTACGTATAATATTTTAATTTATCTGTGACTAATTTATTTAAAAATATGAGCATTCATGAAAAATGCTTCTAAAATAAAGCCCTATAATATCATCCAGATATAATTATGTTACGATATGTAGAAAAACACCCAAGATAATTGTGCTTAATGCCTCACTTAAAAAAATACACGATGTATACTGTAGAGCAGATCCTAGGGCTTACGTAATTATCATATGAAACATATTGTAGGAACACGTATCGAGCATATCTTAGAAAGTTCAATTAATAAAATAACTATAACAACACAATATTTTCATGAAAAATATCGAACAACTACATGAATTAAGACAAAGAAAAGTCTAGATGTACGATAATACTACCTTACTGTTGTAAAAAAAGAGAGTAACTGACGGCCACGCTGAGAGGATGTTGCCATAACACAACATTAACGGTTATGGCTACCCGCGATAACGCGCTCTACATTGCGGAATTACCTAACAAATACTGACTCTATATTCTGACTTTACATCGGTGTTATAATTACCTGTAAGATAATTATAGTCAGCGGATTCGCAAGTTAAATAAATAAGTATTTAGGAACATCTTACAAGGACACGCTCTCTGAGCTCAAACTAACTGAGCAACGATTGTAATATAACTATAAATATAGATAGAGAACGATATAGTCCATTTACATATTTTTAAAATGTTTTATGATAAACAAGTAAAGAGATAATAGTAGACTATGGACCAAGAGAATCAAGTCATCACGGGCGACATATTGGACCCTAAGCGTAGCGAGGTACTCTACATTTAACTCCTGAGCACAGCGAGTGTGTTTTTAGTTAATTCCCGATTAAAGCGAGGGAATAATTTCCTGAGAGTGGCCTGAGTGAAGCGAGGGGTTTAAGTCGCCCATGCCGAAGACAGACTTGATTCTAGTGGTGTACACTCTACTTTTCATGCTTCCTGAGACAAAATAAAACCCCAGGGTTACTCATATGAGTAATACTTACGTCATAAACTCACTAAGTGTAGGTACTCTCTCTCTGGTCTTCTCTATTTTTCTTTATGGCGCGGAGACCTGAACCCTGAAAGCAGCGGACCGTAGACGAATTAATGCTTTCTAGATGTGGTGCTGGAGGAAGATGCTTAGAATACCATGGACAGCTCATCGGACCAACGTATCAATTCTTAAACAGCTCAGGGTCACGGATAGACTCTCGACCATCTGCCTTAGATGTGTCCTTTAGTATGTTGGCTATATAGCTAGGGAGGACGGAGACAACTTAGAAAAGCTAATGGTTACGGGGAAAGTCGACGGCAGGCGGTCACGAGGTCGGAGCCCGATGCGTTGGTCCGATCAGATCCGCACCACGCTGGACACGTCAGTTTACGAGGCGCTCCACGCCGCCGAGGATAGAGGACGATGGCGCAGGATTGTTAAAGAGAAGCTTTTGGGAGGTGGTGGTCACGACTCTCAGACATGAGGAATTCGACTCGAGGAAGGAGTAGGTACTCACTAAGCAACTCGGTATTGTTCACAATAAAATAAAACAAATTAGTGATTGATGGTGCTGCCACACTCTCCACGAGGCGACACGAGAACCATTGATGTAGCTATCTTCACATCGTATGCAAGTAAACAAGTCGGTGATGTGAAGTTATCTACAAAAGCGGTGCTCGTGTCGCCTCGTGAAGAGTGAAACCGCACCATGAGAGGTGCTCCAAATTATTCATCGTCATAGTCACTATTGTAATAATTCTATTAATGTTTTTGGAATAAAACTACAAATTAACCTTTCCATTGAATGTTTATTCTATGCTTACCAATGTAAGTGTTGTAGGTAACCACTACGGATACCTGTTATCGTTATAACCGTTACGTTATACAGTTATCGTAATTCGTCGTAATATCAGTTGTTTAGGAGTTTTCGTTACGAGTATTTTACGCCAAAGGGAGTTGTTGTTTCGGAGTATTGGACTTCGAAATAGCAAAAGTGAGGTTATTGAAGCTAAATGGAGACAGAGATTTGTGACTTAACTTAGGTATATGTTCATAGTTTATTTAGTTCATGAAGTAACAGCTTTTGCCTGTGGCTTCGCCCGCGTAATTTCTGTTGCCGTTATAACAACAAATACTAAAAACAGAATAAATTAAATATTTTAGGTGGGCTCCCATACAAAAAACGTGATTTTTAGGAGTTTTTTGCTCGCTATTAATAATGGCAAGAGCAATGGGGCTAAGGGGGCTCCAACACGGTACGGAACCCTTTGTGTGCGAGTCCGACTCGCACTATATTTTTAGTAGTTAGGGTCCCGTTTTTACCCTTTATTTACTACCCGCGCTATAAATATTAGGGGACATCATACACACGGTCTCTGACACCAAACTGAGCAAAGCTTGTGCTAATTGCTGCCAGAGACTGATATACTACATTTACATATCTTTAAATACATACTTATATAGGGACCTAAATAACACCCAGACACAGAGCAAATACCTATGTTCATCACATAAATACTAACCCTGGGTGGGAATCGAACCCACGCCTCTGTAATCCCGTAGGCAGGGTCACTAACCACTGAGCCACCGAGGCAGTCAAATGTATGTACTCGTGTTATGGACAATAAATCAGATCATATAATCTGGTGTTTAATTGAGATGACGTAGTATGCCGGAAGTCCTATCTCCACATCTCCCGACGCGCCAGCGATACAAGATTGCCTACGTCACCTAATAAGGCAAAGTGGTGTCCCCAACGCAATGACATTATCAAACTTTTCGAAAATTGAGCTCCTGGTTTTTGAACCATGCACTGTTTCGTATTATAAATGTGGTCAAATGCAAATTATACAAAACATTTACGTCTTACGATTAACACTGTGATGATGATGATGTCTTTAACACACATATTTCTTACATACAAATAATTTACTTAAACAGACATTATAACTCGTTAAAGAGTTTTTTTATTAAATAGCCAGTTTTAAATTATGTTAAACCCTAAATTAATTTAATTGCTCATTTCAAATTACAGAGTCGTGTGTAAATACTGTCCACTTAATAAAGAGTTAGTCTTCAAAGAATATTCGCAATTTGTGATTTCTTTGTTTTGCTAAGAATCTGTTTCCACAATACATACGAGTATTATGTGCTGATTTTTCAAATGTGGTAGTAGATAATTTTAACTGACCAAAAGCGATATACAAATTTTTCTTTTATCTGTCTGAATGCTGATTGTCCACTGATTTTGGAGTTTCTTATATGTCGGAGATTTTTTTAAGAGGAGGGGTAGGGGGTGGGGGTGGGGGTGAGGGAAGGAGCTGGTTGGAGCTATAGTACCTTCTTCGTCGTATAGTGCCTAGTACCAGTGTCAAATGAGTTATATGTATTTTTCGCAAAAAAATGGCAAAATTGCCAAAACCGGCTCAGCCGATTGCTTTAAAATTTAAATGTTACCACCTCGGTAGTATACCCTTTCGAATTTAAGAAGAATTTTTCGATTTGGTTCCCAATTAAGGAAATTATCGATGAACATACACAAAAAAATGCATACAGATGAACAAAGAACCTCCTCTTTTTTGGAAGTCGGCTAAAAAGACGACAATATAAGTTAAACTTACTTAGTTATTTTTTTTTGCGTCATTTAGAACTTAATCAAGGCAACACTACAGTGGAACCAAACCATTAAGAAATGGATTATGTAGTTGAACGCTAATAATATAGAGTTTATAAATATGATTGATCTTTAATTCTTAAAAGTCCTGGAGAAGTAAGCTTTTAAAGTTGAATTTTCATATGCATTAAGTAAAGCATTTCACATTGCATGTTTTTAAATAAATTTTATTTTAGTCAAAAAAATGGACTCTACATATCTCATGTAAGACTATTTTTCATTATTCAAGTGTATGCTACTATTGGTATGATGGTAACTCATATCAGTAAAAAAATTGGAAATTCATTTAAATATAAAAATAAATTATTCAAATTTGCTTTCAGAAAACATCCTAAAGATAAAGTGTTTTATAAAATAATTGCATTTCTCATGGGTGTAATGGCTTTAAATTCTGAGTCCTGGCAATGGTTCGAGCCGCCAAAGCACGTGTTTTACACAATACACCGCAAAGCTATGCTCGCCTTGGTTCCTGTCTCAGTATTCTTACAATTTCTTTACATCCCAGTACATTTCCGTGAGCTAGATATGGAATTGATACTTATGCTTTTCACAATTTGTTTTATTGCTGCTATCGTATTGGTAAGTAGTTAATTGTCTAAAGTTTTCTAAACATATATCTGGGTGCACGGTAGTGCACCCAAACAAGTCGAGCACAGCCGTTGGCACACTTTTCCCGAATTATTATTTACATATTTAATTCGCAAATTCGCATACTAAAGTCAAATCGTTTTGTTCCTGTTACGACGTGTAAAGTTATTAAGATCGACATAATTTTAAATTATTATTGTGACAAATTATAATATTATTAAAATAAAAAAAAATTCGCAAACTAATACTGAAACATAAAATTATTTGTCTGATATCATTAATTATGTCTAACTCAGGTAAATAAGTAAAAATACTATTTTTTAATCATTTGAATATCATCACCATCCGCAGCCTTCTCTATCCCACTGCCGGGGATAGGCCTCTCTCTCTTACGCATTACGATGCCATTTGTCTCGGTCCTGTGCCACAGCCTGGATTCGTGATTTTCCATACAAAATAAGCTGTCTTACGCACACTACAAAGTAGGCACTTACAGACGTGCATTTGCATAGAATTAGATCTAAAGTAATAGAATACTTACTAAATTTTGCTTAAATAAAAACTATGTTACAGCTATTCATTTCTGGTTATAAATCATATGCGAGAGTGAGTGGAACAAGAAACATGCATTATCTCAATTGTCTGTCGGCGTACGTCAAAATCACAGGTTGGTATTTCAAAATGGTTAAAATTTGGTTCCACTTTGTCTTTTGCTTTATTGCGATATGATCGGAAATTTGAACCCTCTAGTTCCAGTGAGAAGGTTTAAATCTCTGATCATTTTACCTTCCTACTTTTTACCTTTTTGAATTTGGACAGCCTATTACTTTAGTTCTTATTCTAAGTGCATTTGTGCGCGGAACGTCTATGGCTGTCAGAGATTTCACCACGACGTGACAACATGCCGCGTGAGTGAGACAGTTGCGTATTCAATTTGCAATAATTATTAGTCGTGCCGTGGTGGCCGTTCCCTTCAACCCATGCTCCGCATACGCAATAATGGTGACAACGTACGTCGCATCCCAGCCTTAGACCTACCGCCACTCGCAGAGAGTCGTTATCCAGGAGCGTGCCCATTTGAGGAGATGGTAAGGCACGCAACCATGCACCCAACTCTGGCAAAGCAGCGGCGTCTAGTCACGCCAAATCGGCACCCGAGTTCGCATTGCGAAGTCGAGTGACGGTTATTTTAGACGTAATGTCGTCCCAACACCTTTGATTCGCTAATTTTTCTGGGGGGTCAGTGTCCGGGCAAAGAGTCAGCCACGCGCGATAAGCCTCTGCAGCAAATGGAATGGTGATTCTGTCACCGTTGGCCGACATAATGTGGCTGACAAGATTTCCAGCACCATGCGAAGAGGATAAGAACGCGAAGGGGCCCGATTCTCTTGACCTCCACACGCCCAAACCTCCGTGACGTACCGGCAAGCCAGCTTGCAGCCACTGAGACTCGTTTAGCTGTATATTGAGAGTTACCTCCAAGATACGTTTCAGCGTCTCATCAAAGCATTGTGCCTCATCAGGATACATCCAAGTTGGAGCCGTTCTGATTACGTAGATCAGTTTTGGCATCGCGAAGCAGCTCCTGAGAAGCGACAATGCCACATGCGCCGGTAGATGCTTGAAGTGCTCGGAAAGTGATGTCAAGATTTGCGTTTTGGACTGCATGCAGCTCGGCACACCCTCAGCAAATATGGGAGCACCCAGAAGGCTTAACGACTCTCTATCCATGATTCTTAAACCACGTATTATAGATTTAAAAGTCGCTATCGATTCTGCGGCCACCAAACTGCAGGCAAACAATTCGCATTTTGACGTGCTCACCTCCAGACCGAGCTCCCTGAGTGCCGGAAAAAGAAGCCTCACATCCCTCTCGACGACAGCTGGACACCCACCTATAGTACCATCGTCCAGGTAATCAACGCAACGCTTGCGTCTTTCACTGACGTCGAATCCGCAGAATTCTTTTCGACCAGAAACAGAGTTCCGCACACCTTGATCACGTCGATTTCTTCAATGGCAATATCGGAGGCCATTTCGGGCCGAACGATTCCCACCAGTCGGGTGTCGAGCAACTTGTTGATTCCATTTAAACACGACGGTAGTTGGTCGACTAGTGCCGCAATTGCATCTATATCAATATGCTTTTTATTCGGAGGCAGAGATATTTGGCGACATGCCTCGGAAACCGCAGATGTAGACGTACTGAGATTCAGATCCCTTGCAACTTCACTTTCCACTTCCATTCTATCGTACTCATCATCTCCCATTCTCCTGTTTGTATCCTCATTCTCACTGTCTGAACTAAAAGAGCATGAGGAATAACTCGACGACGACGACTTTCTGAAACGGTATTTTTAACTGGCACCACATGTATAAGTGGCACTGGCAATTTTTTATCGATACGCTCGAAGTCATTGGAGGTGACAGTGTAGCATGTAGTAGCACTAGAAGCGGACCAGTCCTGAGTCCAAGAGAGGCAGGAACCGATAGAATTGGCTGAAGTTTTACGAGAGATGGTGTCCGCTTTGCCTGTTGTTTTTTGTGTGTCAGATGTGGTCATATCTGCCGGTTTTGCCTCGTATCTTTTCGGCGCCATTTTGCTTTCTTGTACTGCGCGTAGACGCACGTGTACCGTTTGGTGAGATGGTGTCCGCTTTGCCTGTTGTGTTTTGTGTGTCAGATGTGGTCATATCTGCCGGTTTTGCCTCGTATCTTTTCGGCGCCATTTTCTTTCTTGTACTGCGCGTAGACGCACGTGTACCGTTTGGTAAGATGGTGTCCGCTTTGCCTGTTGTTTTTTGTGTGTCAGATGAGGTCATATCTGCCGGTTTTGCCTCGTATCTTTTCGGCGCCATTTTCTTTCTTCTACTGCGCGTAGACGCACGTGTACCGTTTGGTGAGAAGGTGTCCGCTTTGCCTGTTGTTTTTGTGTGTCAGATGTGGTCATATCTGCCGGTTTTGCCTCGTATCTTTTCGACGCCATATTCTTTCTTCTACTGCGCGTAGACGCACGTGTACCGTTTGGTGAGATGGTGTCCGCTTTGCCTGTTGTTTTTTGTGTCAGATGTGGTCATATCTGCCGGTTTTGCCTCGTATCTTTTCGGCGCCATTTTCTTTCTTGTACTGCGCGTAGACGCACGTGTACCGTTTGGTGAGATGGTGTCCGCTTTGCCTGTTGTTTTTTGTGTCAGATGTGGTCATATCTGCCGGTTTTGCCTCGTATCTTTTCGGCGCCATTTTCTTTGTTGTACTGCGCGTAGACGCACGTGTACCGTTTGGTGAGATGGTGTCCGCTTTGCCTGTTGTTTTTGTGTCAGATGTGGTCGTATCTGCTGGTTTTGCCTCGTATCTTTTCGGCGCCATTTTCTTTCTTGTACTGCGCTCAGACGCACGTGTACCGTTCGGTGTAGAATTTGTATTCTTTGTTGGTTCTGAACTGGGTTTTTCATCGGTTATAATTTTTTGCCGTTTGCTTTAGGCGTGTCCTCTTTTTCGACCAATGAAACATTAGAATTCGCCGGTACTTTTGGCCGACCTCGTGGTTTTTTGGTCACTTGCTTGGGAGTTTCTGTTGTTTCATCTAAAATGATAAAGAAAAATATTTGTGGAAATTTGTTCAGTGATGCACACATTGATTAACTTTTACCCGACTTGGGCATGCGTTTGTTAATTTTTAACATGTGTTATTTGAAATCAGTTATAAAGTTTAATTCCAAAATAACTGTGAAACTTACCATTTGTACTAGGAGGCAATTCTTTGACGGTAATTTTTGCCGGTAGTCTCTTAACGACGGGTTTCTTTGTGGTATTTTTAATTGGAATTGTCACTTGAAGTTCTTTTTCTGTAATATAAATACAATGATAGTTCAGATTACAAGTAATCATAGCATTTAAAACTGATCACTCACTACTGTGACTCAAACATCAAATTGAATTGTAGGCAATCACTACATAGTATAAAACAAAGTCGCTACCCGCTGTCTGTTCCCATGTATGCTTATATCTTTAAAATTACGCAACGGATTTTGATGCGGTTTTTTTAATAGATGGAGTGATTCAAGCGGAAGGTTTATATGTATAATACACCTGTGCGAAGCCGAGACGGGTCGCTAGTTATTAATAAATTGTAGGAAACAATTCCAGTATATGTTGATTTAGATAATTTGGTGGCTGTGATGATAGCCACAAGCTGCAGATAACCTAATCCCAAGTTAATTGAGCTTCAGTTAGGATTGAGTTAACCGCAGCTTGCAGCTAACATTACAACCGCCAAATTGTTTGATTCGGCGTACAAAAACCTTGCAAATGTTAGTTTTTAGGGTTCCGTACCCAAAGGAAAAAACGAGACCCTATTACTAAGACTCCGCTGTCCGTCCGTCTGTGTGTCTGTCACTGGGCTGTATCTCATGAACCGTAATATCTAAAAAGCTGAAATCTTCACAGATGGTGTATTTCTGTTGCCGCTATATCAACGACCACAACGTCATTTACCATCAGGCGAGTTGGTGGTCAAGCGCGGACTTTATCGCGATAAAAAAAATTTTAAAAACAGAATAAAATAAATATTTACAGGGGGCTCCCATACAATTGGCAACAAGTAGATGCTTGAAATGGGGCTAAAAGGCTCCCATATGGTACGGAACCCTTCGTGCGCGAACCCAACTAGCACTTTGCCGGATTATTTTAAGTAAATTTCAATAATGAAAAATTTAGAGATCGGTAGGGCGCTATAAAGCTTACAATGCTTACTTAGCGCTACCAATTTGATTAAAAATCCCCATTGGTGGGGCAGATTCCACACATATTTTAGAACAATGGAATCTGCCCCGCTCGTCTCACCTCGGTGGTGTGTGATTGTCAATGGTTACTGTAACTTAAATAGTCACTTGTAGAAACTGGGAGCCTACTTTGTCGTGGCTGTGGTATTGCAAAGCCACAGAAGACACTAGAATAGATTACGCGATGATTCTGCATTATCATCAACATCGCCATCATTTCATAAATCACCAAACTACTGGAGCAGCCAAATGTTAAGTGGTGCTTCCAGGGACTTTATGACCTTGTGGATCGCTAAGCTGAAAATAAGTGGACCCAAGGGATCTCCCTGCTGAGCCCCAACCTGTGACAGAATGTATTCTCCGTTGTGGGACAAGTTACTCGGAGACGAATAACATTGGTTGAGAAATGGGTATATAGATGGGGTCAATACTTGGACTTCCGCCAACATTGTGCCTCTGTCTATACTGTTGAATGCGTTCTTAATATCGAGTTTCAGAAGAACGTCGTCGCTACCCTCGCGCATGAGAAATGCTCTTGTGGCATGGATTGCCGCCTTACAACCCAGAGGGGTGCCAAAGCCAACTTGATGGGGCTGCAGGTAGTCTGCCATACCGGGTCTGACTGCCTAACAGCAGAGCTTCGCCACGAGACGCCGTATAGTTCCACCTACAGCAATCGGCCTTATTCCGCCATCTTTTTTTTGGAGGGCACATAAGGAACCTCCATACAGAAAGGGGCACACCTCTGAATTTAATTGGCCTTCCAGCAAGAAGTTACACATTCGTGTCAACGCATTGAGCAATCTGGACCCGTTGTCGCCGGCCGATGGAGAAGTCAGCTCTTTTAGGTGCTCTAGACGCAAACCATCAAGACCGGCAGCGGACCCGCGTCGAAACGAGTTGAGAGCTCCTGAAACATCTTCAGGCTTAACAGAAAGATAAGAAGTTGAAAAACTCGGAGCTGGGGGGATATTTTGTGGGTGAGAAGGTTCCGGGTGCTTCTCCCTAAGGGCAACCAATGTGTCCCGGTTGGCAGGAGCAAATGCGCAGTCCGATGTCAGCAGGCGCGCTGCACCTCTAAGGTCTCCCTCAAAAACCTTCGATTGGACCACCCGATAAAGCGAAGGTGGTTTTCCCGGCGACACTTCCTGCGACGCATCCGGCTGGGCATCTTCAGCTATGTTGGCCTTGACTTTAGCCGTGAGGGATTTTTTCACTTGTTGGTCGGGGATTTTAAGGGCCGTGATAGCGAAAGCAAGGAACGCAAACCAATCATCTGTACCACTAGATTGTAAGCACTTGTCAATAACAGACGCTAACTTTCCGGCTGCTAAATACCTCGCACCCTTAGGTACGTGTCTAAGAACCCGTGCCCTCGTTTTTAATGAGGGAAGGTCTTTCAGACTTAAGCCTGGTTGGCCGGCCGGGGGGGGGGGGGGGGGGGGAGGTGCTGACGGCTGCACCGTAGGAACGAAAGGCGGAGAAGTCACCGAACCTAGCACCGAAACGTCAGTAATAAGTAGGTACAGTACCTATTAAATACTATAAATCCACTAGCAATAATTTAAAATGTCAAAATAATAGCCATTTATATATGGACGATGGATCCACTATTTTATTGCAAAATTATTATAATCGTTAAAATAAATTAAAATAAAAGTAAGTACTTAATAACAAAATTAAATAGTCCTTCAAAGTAGCATTAACTTATTAATAACATGATAAAAATAACAAAAATCTATCAAGTTCATAAGTAGATGGCTGAAGTTTTCAAAAACACGATGAAACGCAGTTCCAAAACATAACAATCATAATATTCGAATTTTGAATTACCTACAAAACTGATACCACTTAAAGGCCTATGTATAAATGGTATTTTTACTAACGACCACAACTAAATAATTCGGTTTACGAGGTATTAGGTATAATATTCAAAAAATAAATGAAAATATTACGAACATTTAGAGCCTTTACATTACTTTTCTTCAATTCTTGAACCAAAAGGTGTAGGTCCCGCCCTCTGTGGATTTTAGTCGGAACCGAGTTGCTTGAGCACCGCGCTGCCGCACCAGGTTGCAGTCCGTCTCACCAAGAATCAACGCCACGAGCCGAATTGGGTTGCGTTTGAAAAGGCGGACTGTGTATTGAGTGATATTATTTTAGTGTGCTGATAGGGGCAGAGATGGCGCCAGTTGTAGTAACGAATTAGGAGAAAAAACAAAGTTCATTACAAATTTTCCCATTGTTTTCTCCTCTTTTCGTCACTGTCACACACTTGTACACTATAGAAATCACTATCCCGGAAAACAGACAGCGGAACCAAAGCTTTTAAGCCGAACTTTTATTTAATTGCAGCGTAGTTGTTGACATCTCCGCACCTCCAGGTTTTCTTGATTTATAGAATTTGTCACTGGGTGAAATTTTTGGATAACAACTGTCCGATCGAGATGTACCCAGATCTTCTTGTTTACATCAGCAAATGTACGAAAATACTCAATAAAATAATAAAAATTAGCAAAATATGCAGAGGTCCATAGCGATGTAGAAGAGGACCTACCCTCATTTTTATATATTATAAATTATATATATTTATTATTATACATTTATTTTACTTTTTTTTTACGTTTACGCCGTCCTTGTCGTCTTTATGTTTCCTTGCATCCAAGAGAGGTTGTCTGGAAGAAATCGCTTTTAGCGATAAGACCGCCTTTTGTGCCTTTTCTGTCTTTGTTTCTTTTGTTATGTTTTCTTGTTGGTGTCAATAAAGTGTTGTTGTATTGTATTGTATATAATGCTAAAATTAACATCATTATTTACTTAATTGACCTATATATATTTTTTTACTTTGAAATCATCATTAGGTGTTATATAGTGTTGTTTAATCATCCATTTTTATGTTTGTTAGTATTGTGTAAACTTAAACTAAGAAAACATGATTGATTACTCTGGAAAATGTTTCAGTTGAAGTTTTTGCTGGCTCAAACTAATAGCTACAAAACTGTCATGGAAGATTTTATGAAGAACATTCATCTGTACAGCTGTTATACAAATGATCGTCAACATTACGTTGGAAAGGTAAGATTAATGTTATAATGTTTCAACAAAAGCCAGAATTTAATTCTGGATGAGAAGTAAATTGGGCACAGGGAACCACTATACTAATTACCACCACCAGCTACATTTTTTTTACAGTTTCTTTAGCAAACCTTATAAAATATCAGACGATTTTTTAAATAAATAAAATGAAATTTGACATTTTACCTAAACGAACTTACCTACTTACATAACGTAATGAAAATTTAAGATCTTAGCAAACTCTACCTTATTAGCCCCGAAAGCAAAATGTCCAGGTAGTTCTACTAGTAGAACAGTAGAACTTTCAGAGCGACCCGAATTCGATGTATTTAAATAATTGGCCAAGCGCGAGTCGGGCTCGCGCGCGAAGGCACCGTGTGGAAGCCCCCTTAATATATTTTATTTTAGATTATTAATTATTTTTTATAGGAATATACCACTTAATATTTAACGTAACGTCCTGTTGCCGTTAATATTATCGAGCAAAAAATTACATTACTTGTATGGGATAATTAATATTTTATTTTATTTATTAATTTTATTTAATAATTAAAATAAAATTTTAAGTATCCTTAAAAATATTAATTAAATAAAATAATAATTATAATTAAGTGATATTTAATTAAATATTCTGTAAATATTTCAAGCATCTACCTGTCACCGTTATTAATATCGAGAGAAAAACGTCTAAAAATTCAGGTTTGTTGTATGGGAACCCCCTTTAAACTTTCATTTTCTTCTATTTTTAGTTTTTGTTGTTCTAGCGACAACAGAAATACATAATTTGTGAAAAATTCAGCTTTCTAGCTATCACGGTTTATGAGATACTGCCTGGTGACAGACAAACAGACGGACAGACGTACAGCGGAGTCTTAGTAATAGGGTCCGTTTTTACCCTTTGGGTACGCAACCCTAACAATAAAATCTATGAATAAATTAGTAGGCAATTTATTTATGTAGAATAGGGCTACATTTGGCCACCAACTCGCCTGATGGAAAACGAAGTTGTAGGCAAAGATGGAGTATGTAGTCCTAGAAGATGCCTAATAATAGTAATCACTCTTGACTTGAAGCTTTCTAAATTGTAATTGTCAAGAAACAACGACGAAGGCAGGACGTTCAAATCCGTGGCGTTGCGTTCCGCATTATGAAGGAAGAAGCAAATCGCTTAGTCCGAGCAGGTGGTACGTCGACTATGTAGGGATGGTATTTATGCTACTTCTGGCTTGTTCTGTTGTGAAAAGGTAATGAACGAATCAGATCGTGGATCCCGAGCGCACACTCGCCGTAATGGAGCCTATAGAAAATTGCCAAATTCGCTACTTTACGAGTACGTCTGTGTTCCAGACTTTTCAGTTTGGAAGCGACAAGCTTACTGTCCCCGATTATCCGCAAGGTACGACGTTCAATCGAATCTAAAGCTTTGAGTTGGTATTTAGCTGATCCATCAAAAAGGTGGCTGCAGTACTCCAAACACGATCGGGCTTGAGCTTGGTATAAGTTAAGAAGCTGTCCCGGAGTGCAATACCTTTTCACCTTATTGAGGATGGCAAGCTTTTTCTCAGCTACTTTAGCTTTAGACTCCAGATAAGTACCGAAGTTCAACGTGGGGGAGAGAGTAAGGCCCAAAAGCTCTAAGCGGTCTGGCATCTCCACAGGTACATCCTAAAAAGTGGGAGGGGTAGAAAGTTGGGATTTTTTTGGCAGAGAACAAACAAGCTTGCGTTTTGTTGGCGTTGAAATTAACAAGATTGTTATCGCCCCATTCTGCTACCATAGAAAGTGCCTTGTTCACTCTTTTAACCAGGGCCTTACGCAACGTTTCTATTCCAACCGACTAGCTCGAGGATTAGCTGTATATCTCTCCACAATTGTGCTGTGCCTACCCGATAAATTCGGGTACAAGCATTACATTGATGTGCAACAGGAACGGAACCCTGAGGAACGCCGGCATTAATCCTTACTAATATTATAAATGCGAAAGTAACTCTGTCTGTCTGTCTGTCTGTCTGTCGCGCTTTCACGCTAAAACTACTGAACCGATTTGAATGAAATTTGGTACACAGATAGTATAGAGCCTGAGAAAGGACATAGGCTACTTTTTGATTCGAAAAAATAGTTTTAAAGGGTTGAAAACGGGGGATGAAAACGCATTGGCTAGAATCTTAGAAGAAAAAACTTATTACCATGACAAATGGTAATTTGCATCTTGACTTTCCAAATTACATTCTCTATGCCCAATGCCCATTCAAGGCTGCTCGAGTTGCAAATGTCAAAGTCAATCAATCTTTTCCTGTAAAATTTAGAAAAGGTTACATGTATTTTTTCAGTTTAATTACGTAGTTTTTATTCTAATAGGTATGCCTGCAAAACGCAAATCGAATCTAGCGCGTAGTTCTAGCGGAGCTCGCGTAAAGAAAATTGCTAGAAGCCAAGAGTCTGAAGAGCACACTTAAACGCGTTTGAAATTAGATGCCGAGCGCCACGCATCTCAAAGAGCTGCTGAGACTCAAGAGCAAAACCAAGCGCGTCGAATTTTAGATGCTGAGCGTCACGCAGCTCAGAGAGCTGCTAAGACTGAAGTTGAAAGTCAAGCGCGGCGACTTTTAGATGCTGAGCATCACGCAGCGCAAAGAACTGCTGAGACTCAAGAGCAAAAAACCAAGCGCGTCGAATTTTAGATGCTGAGCGTGACGCAGCTCAGAGAGCTGCTGAGACTTTAGGAGAAAGTCAAGCGCAGCGACTTTTAGATGCCGAGCATCACGCAGCGCAAAGAACTGCTGAGACTCAAGAGTAAAACCAAGCGCGTCGAATTTTAGATGCTAATCATTAGACGTTAAGCAAAAAATTGCATAGTTCCTGTAGGACAGGACAAAAACTATCGAAAGCAAAACTGTCGCCACTATCACAAAGACGCTAAGTGATTAATTCCTCTATGACACTTAACGAAACGTCACATCGAAACGTAATTAGATGACAGGTGACATTGTCTGCAGACTTTTATAAATCACAGGTAGCATGGCAAGGGGACAAATTGTTTTTCCACCATTATATCCCCTTGAAGAGGAAATAAAGTATGGATTGAAAATGACAACTGACATTAAAATTGGATAAAATGCTTTATTCCCTCTGCATGCTAATGCTACATGTTACTATGACGTTTAATACCAGGCCGTCATTTTGTCTGACATTAAAAATTTTTTTAATTCTTCTATCATTAGAGGTTTAACATGTTTCTTTATTCTACCTTTATGGTACAGAATCATCATACTTTAATATTATCAATCCGAAAAGTTTGTTGGTTTGTTCCTCTTTGACGCAGCAACGGAGCAAAAGATTGAATTGATTTTTGGTATGGATACCTATGGTTTAAAAGACAGAAAGTGATAACAGGATACTTTTGTATCCCGAGAAAATTCGTGATTCCCATGGGATAGGACAATAACTGTTTCTCAGCAATGGAGCATCGGATTGACTTGATTTTTGGGGTGGGCATAGTTTGGAAGACGGGAAGTGACATAGGATACTTTCCGAAAAAATTGCGGTTCCCGTAGGATAAGACAATAACTTTTTCTCAGCAACGGAGCAACGGATTGCCTTGACTTATTGCATGAATATAGTTTGAAAGACGAAAAGTGACAAAGGCCACTTTTTATCCCAAAAACTTTAACAGTTCCCGTAGGATAGGATGAAAAGTAAGCGAGCGGGCCGCGGTAGCAGCCGTCTAAGCGCCAGAAATAACCTGTCATTTCAAGTTTAGGACGTTCCTACATTTTTCGCACTCCTTCGCGGCACTCAACAGCGCTAGCCCAGACTCGGGCTCCATAACGGAGCTTGCGCTCCCGCCATAATGACGGTGTGTTACGGATCACAAGACACATCGTCATCCACCACTCGGGAGTAACCAGCACTGAGCGTCGGACAGCATTCCAACGTCCTGATCCCAGTGCAACGGGTCAGTCATAGTAGCCCAGCGCCTGCCTCTTCAACTGCAGAGGGCAGTGAGAACGGCCATCGCGATACCGACACTTCTCTTCCCCTGCAGCCCCACTGCGTCTTCCAACAGGTTGACGGCCTAGCGGAAGGTAGGGTAGGTGGCGGCACCCACACAAACAGTTCCATCCCACCGCAGCCCCTAATCCTCGGTTGCAGCGTCGCAAGAGCGGCACTGCAGCCCACCTCAGAAGCAACACTCCTCATAAGGCAGGCAACCAACCGGCCATCCTCTCAGCTGCTTTAGTTAAAAGCGGCTGCACTACGAGTGCCGGCCTTAGACCTCCCCTGCCACGACAAGGCGGGAATACACAGGGGGGTTGTATATACACTCCAACCGTAACTTAACCAACAAAAGCATTCCTCTAAGGTATTTTGATGTTTGTTGCTTAGGATAGGTTTCGCAGCCGACATAAACATTAGCCAAAATCAACATATAACGCGGGCGAAGCCGCGGGTAAAAGCTAGTTTTTAATATATCTGATGAGCACCCATCGATTACCACACGGACGGATCGTTTATACTCAGAAATTTGGAAATCAAAACGCACAAAGCCGGGGTTAAACTATGGGATGGGAGCTTACTGATAAGACCATCGTGCCAAACCCTATCAAAGGCCTTTAAAATGTCTAAAGAAACGGCCAAGGCTTCAACGTACTTTTCAATGACTTCTCCAAGAATGTGAATGGCATACACAAGAAGATCCCCGTTCGAACGATTGCGACAAAACCCAAACTGACCGTTGCTGAGAAGATGATTAACTGTTAGGTATGCCAGGAGTTTCCTATTTACCACACGCTCCATGGTCTTAAACACAGAAGTTACGGAAATATAACGATAGTTGCTTGGGTCGGCACGGCTACCCTTTTTTGGAACTGGTTGCACATTTGCGATCTTCCAACAGTCAGGAACTATGCCAGTCCTCAAAGAGAGACGGAAGAGACGAGTAAATACAGAAGGAAGACAATTCAGGTGCACATTTTTTTTAATAGCAAAGCAGTAATACCATCTGGACCACTGGCGTTATTAACGTCAAGATTATTCATTTCTCTGAGAACCTTTTTCTGATTGATGTGAACATCTCGGCATGGTCTCAGTACAACGAGAAAATGTTGGTAGAGTTTCGTTGTTGAAATAGGTCGGCTTTTAAGACTTTTATAATTTAACGAGGCTAACTTAGCCCCGATACGCCTAAGAAGAAACTTAGCCCACTGAATCGCTTTTTTACAGGCTTTGGCAGCGCTATTAAATACTTTTTTCCTTGCTCTTACGTCAGAGGACTTAATCTGACGAGTAGATGCCCAAGATTGGTAAGCTGCCTGCTTAATCCTTGCTGCACTATCACAATTTCACAGACTACTATAGATATTACTACGTATCACAATTTGCATTGAACCAAGGTCGAGCGGATTCAGGAGGTGGAGCGTCAAAGTAAGGAATATAATATTCCATCGCTTGATTTATCACTTCCGTTATCGCAACTGCATAGTCTGAGGGTCTTAGGAAGCAAAGCATATTTTTTTCCATGGATAAGAAGCGAAACTCGGACCGTTTTTACGGTTATTCGTGCGTCTAGTAATAACTACAATGTCTTTGGTTTGACTACATAAATTTTACTGTGTCTAATGCTTAATTTTTTTGTTATACTAAAAATATGTTAAATAATTTTTTGTTTTTAGCTGTTGTTTCTTGTTAAAATATACCTAGCACGTAATAGTGCATTGTGATATAAGTGCGGTAAGTTGAAAATTACAGCCGAGGCTGTAATTTTTAAAGCGCACGTATGTCATACGACGTTTTATAACATATTTGCGAGGAAATTAATAAAACTCTGACTTTGAGTGAAAGTCGTGCATCAGTCAAAGCATCGTGCGTTTTACATTACATCACCGCACAAGTGCCGTAATGTCTCTCACTCTCTTGAGTGGAAGTAGGAGATACGAGACCACAGAGTTCTGCAGTCGGTGGCGGCGTGCGTTTTACATTACAATAATGCACAAGTGCGTAATGAAATACATTACGATATTGAAATTGGTGTAATTACAGCCACTTTACGAGCAAATATGTTATAAAATAGTAACGAAAAATTTACGATACACATATTCCATTTCAGATTATGATAACTGCTGAAAAATTTTCTCACTGGTCCAGTTTTTACTACATGTTTTTGTGCTACGTTTGCTGCACTAGTTTTGAGACTGTCCCAATCATATACAATTTCCAAAAGATCGAATCTTACAGCAACATCACCTTTCGGCTCGGCATAATCGTACATATGTGGTTACCATTTGATTACGAATTTGATTTTACTAACTGGGTTATAGTACAAACCATAATGGTCTACATTGGATTTTTGGCAATTACTTACCTAGTTTTATTCGATACAGTGAATATGGCAATTTTATATCATATTATTGGGCATATTGTGTTATTCAAAGATGAGATTAAAATAAAGTTTCATAACAATAAATCTGAAATATCTCAAGAAAAAATTAAAGGTAACCTTATTGAGGCAACTAAAACCTACATTTTTATTACCAGGTAAGCTTACAAATACTTTGTGTTGCGCTATTCTACTGAAAATAATAGATTCTTA
This sequence comes from Hypomecis atomaria, assembly GCA_964007245.1. Classification (NCBI taxonomy): domain Eukaryota; kingdom Metazoa; phylum Arthropoda; class Insecta; order Lepidoptera; family Geometridae; genus Hypomecis; species Hypomecis atomaria. The sequence goes on along the minus strand of OZ023287.1, from coordinate 23,487,109 downwards.
TGAAATTATATTTTCAGAACTTTGAAAAATGTGGAGGCTGCATTTGGTTTAAATATAGCTAGTATCTACATGTTCAATTTGGTCGGCGGGGGCTTGTTTATTTATCAAATTATGAATTCTGGAAATGTACGTTTATATTTTTTCTTATTTTTAGCAGTTACCTTTCATTATGACCAATTGTTGGCAGATGAAAATTTAAGTTCAAATCAATTTAAATTTTATGACCGTGCTAGGATAGTGTCAGTAAAAAATATATTTGTATTGAGAAACATGGATTGTACGCACGTTGATGGCAGGTACGTTGTAGTGGAAATAGTAGGAGTTAAGAAGTGTATCGTGTAACGTATTGTTTTTCTCTATTATCATACATCCTAAGCACGGTCATGGTACGATATTCACAGTGGTCAGATACATTTAATAGTACTACCCACACTAGGAGTTATTTTTTACCAAAAATAACTCTTTGAGATAAACCTAGTGTGGGATGCACTATAAAATTAAAATCATTTTATTGATTTAGCAGTGTGCCATCTCTCGTCAATATACAGAAGTTCTTATAACTTCAATTGAGTGATAACCTGTCTAATACGAGTATCATAGGTGGCGCCGCCAACGCTATAAGTTGGTTAAATGATAAACACTTCACAAATTCGGCGCAAGGGCAGTACCAAAGAGTACTGTATATACGGAGACGTCGGGCTAGTGATTGGAAGACGCAAGGTTCGAGTCCTGCATTCCTGACGAACTTTTGAAATGTTTATCACAAAAGTAACATTTAACGTTGTTAATTACATATTTTACGGGTACCTATAACTTTTATTAATATCCTTATCCTTCCTTACATAGTATAAAATAAAGTCGCTATTTTCGTGTGTTTGTTTGTTTGTCTGTATGCTTAAATCTTTAAAACTACGCAACGGATTTATATGCAGTTTTTTTTAATGGATAGAGTGATTCAAGAGGAAGGTTTATATGTATAATACACCTGTGCGAAGCCGGGGCGGGTCGTCTAGTGTGTTATAATTGGTTCCCCAATAAGTTTGTTTTGAGGTATTTCTTGTAGTTTCTTTTTATTGTGTTAGCTAAAGTTGTTCATTTTTCTGAGGTTAGCTTTGATGAATTGTCCTTTGTTATTATGTCATATCGTCTGTTATTTTCAGGATACAGGAACAACATTAATTACATTCGGATTACTGATACCAATATACATGGGAATACTTATAATTATATCGTTTGCTCTTGAAGGTATACGTATTGTGGTAAGTATAAGTAAAGATTTCAAGAACGTCCCGAATTAAACCGATAGTGAACCGACTGCTAGTTAGCCTGTAATTTTGCATTGAAATTGCCATCTAATTTAAAATGTGCCAATTGAAACTTCCATCCAATTTTAAATGTGTCAAATGGTGGATATCATTATTATAATAACAATATAATACCGAGTAAGTAGTAGGGACTACCTTGACCAAACTACTAACCAAATAAACAAGATTTGTGTTCAGTAAAATTGCCATGGTTTTCGAGATATTTGACATTTTCTAAACTTTAAGAAAAGGCAAACCCTTGGTCTACTTTTCCTATGCTGTGACCTAAATTCATATTTTTTTTGTGAAGTATTAATGGATAAGTTTGCAACCAAATTCATATAGCCGTTTTAGTGTCGCATCATCAGTTTTTTTATTTATTTATTTTTTAAACATTTTTTTCCAAAATTTTCTGAGGTGAAAGTCTAGTGACAAACTTTGAGCTGCCATTGTGAAAAAAAATATGATCATCAAAGTGCTCATCATTTTAAAAACTAGTCTAGTTTACTACCGTTTTAAAATGATGTAACACATAGCATTTAAGTCATCAAATATGAGATAATTAGCTCATAAAGTGTAGCAAAGTTAAACGTTTTAAAACTCCAATATTCACAAAATTTGTTTTGATTTCCCTGTGCTGCTAAATCACATAATGATCATCGGGAACTAATAACAGCCCCTGCGTCAGAGGTGCTAAGTAAGTAAGTTCGTATAGACCGGGTGGCTAGCCCTGGTTTCAGAGTTTTTAGGCCGCCTGAAGGTCTCTGACGTGGCGAAACGGTTAAAGCAACCGGGAACTACAATTTAACGTGTCATCCAAGCTACGGTAGCGCTCAGTTGAAATATCCCCGCGGTTACCCGTGAAGCATTATCCACTGTTTACTGAATACCCTGTATAAAGGTAAGCAAAGCAACATAAATACATGATATAACACAATAAGTAATTTTTTTTACTCTTCAGGCTGATGATATTCCTGACTTAATGTACGGTATAAATTGGGAAAGTATGTCGGTTTCAAACCAGAAGATGGTAATGATGTTGTTAATTCAAGTGCAGCCTACTCTGCAGTTTAATGCCGCTTTCAAAATCAAGACCGGTGTGCAGCCAGCGATAAACGTAAGTTTAATAATACGCTACCATCTCCAATCCAGCCAGTTACAAAAGAATTATAGCTATAAATCTTCAGAATTAATATTCTAAAATTTAGTAAAACTGCACTGCAATTTGACGTGCAGTTTACAATATCGAAGACCGTGTCTTATTGTGTATGCAGATAGAAACAAAAAAATCGGCCAAGTGCGAGTCGGACTCGCATACGAAGGGTTCCGTACTGTATTTAAAGTATTTTAGGGGGGTCTCCCCTTAAATACTTATTTTATTATACATTGATTATTTACTATCGAAGTGAATATACAATTTAATATTATGTGACTATTTCAAGCATTCACCTGCGACCATTATTAATATCGAGCAAAAAACGGCTAAAAATTCAGGTTTGTTGTATGGGATCCCGGATCCTTAAATATTGTTTTTATTCTGTATTTGTTGTTATAGCGGCAATAGAAATACATCATCTGTGAAAATTTCAGCTTTCTAGCTATAACGGTTCATGAGATACAGCATGGTGATAGACAGACGGACAGACGGACGGACAGCGGAGTCTTAGTAATAGGGTCCCGTTTTTACCCCTTGTGTACGGAACTCTAAAAACGACATTGATTTATAGTAGGTACCTAGTGATTTTATGGAATTTCAAGAGCATGATTTCGGAGTTAGTTATTTAGGAATTCAACTATTTGGCTGTAATTAATACTTACAGTAAAGCCAGGCATTTATCGATACTAGTTTAAAATTCGTTAAATTACATAGTAGTTATTGTAAGTATTCATATTTAAAAACTACTTATGTTAAAATTTAGTCCGACAACCAATTTGCACAGGGTACTCTATTTTGAAGGCTCTACTTGAAGGTCTAAAAATACACTTATCATTTTTAACTTGCAATTTTTTCAGATTATCAAGACGACATTCTCGTATTACGTGATGTTAAAGTCAACCGTGAAATCCGAGAACTATTAATGCGCATTTCAAGAAGATTACTATAATATGAATCTAGCAAAGTTTATGTAATAATAATGTATTTGACAACATTAAAAATATACTATTGATTGTGGTAATCCTTAAAGATAGCCTGAAAAAGACATTTCATTTTATTTAAACTAAAATATGTCTAATTTTCGCAAATCACTAGAAATAAAATACGATATTTTTTTGATATTTTATCTGTGACATGAACGCTCTAACAAAGGCGGCAACTCTGGTGACGTCACATGATAGTAAACAAGAATTTCTCGATTGACTGTAATGTTGTTTGTGTAATTTGTGTTTTGTGATTTCAGAGTAATATTATTGGATTTGTAAGTTACTTTTAAAGTGTTTTTTCAGTTTATAGATGTGAACTAGCATATTTACTAGTATTAACTAACGTTATTTACTAGTGTGTGACGTCAAAAGACCAGCGCCATTACAGAATGTCGTATTTGGCGGGCTCTTGAATATCTATCCTTGAACACTGATTTTCATTGTTAATACAGTAGATCTCTCGGAAATATAAATGTAGTGTGCTTATTATGTACTAACAAATAATTTAAAACGATTTCCAAAAACTAGTCAAATAGTCTAATGGAAAAAATACTAATTAGGTAACGTAACGTCACATGTTTCTTTAAGTAAGTACATACATTGTTAGTTATGGAAGAATCAGAATCAGAACATTTATTTGCACCAACAATACAATACAAGAATGGTTCCTTCTTGTATTGTAACAAGAAGTAACCATTCTTATATTGTAACACTTTAAAAATAATAAATAATGTAATGTATTAGAATATATACATAAATATTTAACGTAGGTAGGCTTTTGTGTCGTTCGAATCTTCATTATCCTAATCCATTTTTTATACTATTACTAGAATACTAGGTACTACTTAAATGATCAATATTTTTAAAACCTTTCGTATACTAACTATACGACAACAATAACTATGATTTAATTAACGTAATTGGAGTAAATACCGCTTTAATTGAATTAAATATTGACTAAACATTGCGTAAGGTATTATAAATATTGTTAAAATGGTGTCATAATTTCAAAAGTATGAATATTAATATAGCCAGTGTCATTATTCGTAAAAACATATATATTTGAATTTATTTTTCTGAATGTAGCGTGTTTTATATTACGTTCTTACAATATTATCAAAAGCTTCATAATACGAGCTCGGAATTTCGGCAAAATATTTACGAACAGAATTCTTATTTGAATTTCTGTTTGCTTCGTTTCTCTCTGCTTTTAAATTATAAGTGACTTCAAGGCATGAAGTGTGTTTTTTAATTATTTCAGAGTCATTAAGATTAAGTAAAAGAATTGAGCACAATCAGAGAAAATATACTTTACTATTTATTTTTTGTTTAAATTACTGTTCCACAGACTTCACGGCCTATTTAACTTTTTTTTAAACTTTTAATAAAGTATTTTTTTTAACTACAGCAAAATACAATACACTCACAAAAGCTAAAACTACATAAACTAGTACTTCATAAAAAGTTACTAGGTACATTTTACTTTATTTGCATCAATTTTTTACCTTCAAAATCAGATTTCTATATATTTTGCCGAGACAAGGATATCTGTTTTTTATTAAGTTGCATCTTATCCTGGAACTTCTTTTATAACAGCTAACCTTTCTTGAGTATCGCTCACAGCGTAATTTTACTAGGTGTTCATTAACGATCATCAAAGTTAAGCAACGTTCAGCACGGTCAGTCTTCGGATGGGTGACCGCGGGTGGCATTTACAACTGAGCACTACCGTGGCTCGGATGACTCGTTTGATTGTAGGCCCCGATAAAGTTGTTTTAACAGCTTAGCCAAGTCAGAGGTCTTCAGGTGGCTTTAAAACACTGACACCAGGGCTAGCCACCCGGCCTATACAAACTTACTTTACCTGATCTTGTCCTCTATGAAGCAATCAAAAACCTGCTGAAAACCTCACTCCTCACCCCCGCTGACATCAATGAATTCGATAGTTGATTGAATCAGGCCTAAGGTTTGGGTCTCGGGACGTCTCGTGTCTTGAAGTCCCGGTACTTTCGAGTCAAGACTCAAGACGAGACAAGATTGCCGAAATTGTTAAGTATTATAAATTTCAAAAGGAGTTTCAGTTGTTTGAAGCAACTGGAATACGTACAAAATTATTGGAATTACTATAATTATAAAGCTTTAAACACAATTTAACTGACATCTGTTAAAAACGAGAGAGTGTTCTTCTTGACGGTGACAAACATCAGAAACTCAGGAGTGGCACAATCTGGTCCCACCTGCCCCTTTCTTCTATCGTACGGCTAGACAGACGCGACCAAAGCGCCTCCCTTTTATGGTGGACATTCCGCGCGTTAGAACCAAGCATTTCGAATCCTCATTCCTCATACGAACAGCCAGAATGTGGAACGCTTTGCCTGGGTCTGTCTTCCCGCTAAAGTACGACGTGGGTGTCTTCAAATCTCGAGTAAATAGGTATCTTCTAGGTAAGCGTGCTACACCCTAGACCGCATATCTGCTCAAGATCAGGCAGTATGTAGTCAAACGCAAACCTATACGGAATATTAAAAAAAAAAACAGATTGTCGGACAATGCTGTTAACGCATCAAAAAAAGCCTTATCCCAAAATAAAATTAAACATATAAAACTTTTTTCCTAAAAGTCTCGAAGTCTCGAGAATTCCCAAGACTTTTTTTCTAGGCTGTCTCGTGTCCCGGGACTTTGAAATTGTCGGGAATGCGCAAAACCTGGTCATGCCAATTTTTGCGAAAAATAATTATAACCTTCAATACAAAACCCGGACCTAAAAGCCAGCTTAGTTCCATGAATAGTTTACAAACCTTAATTACTAAATTAATAATTTAATTGAAAACACACCAGCAGAGCAGAAAATCGCCCACTGAATATTTAACGCCGCCATGATGCAGTGCTGTCACTCGCTGGAAATTAAGGCTTCTCATATCTGTTGAATTTTCATTTATACGAGCAATCGTAATTAAAATATTATTCTGGTCAGAGGTAATGTTTGTTTTGTTGAAATCACAAATACTGGTTTTTAAATTATATTTCAGAAAACGTAATGATAAATAATTTCAACATCAACAGCAAAATTGCCATGTTTACCGACGAAGGACTACCGACGAAGGGTGATTGAGCCATCCACCACGCTGGCCCAGTGCGGGTTGACACACGCCATCGAACTTCTTCTACGGATGTATGCAGGTTGCCTCACGATGTTTTCCTTCACCGAAAAGCCAGTGGTGTGAAATTCCGTACATAAGTTCCAAAGAAACTCATTGGTACGGGACTGGGATTGAATCCACGACCTCAAGAATGCTAGGCCAGCGTTACAACCACTTGACCACCACGGCTTCCACCATGTAAATATTATTACAAAACTACATAATTATCTTGCAATACGCAGTTGAACCCACTGCAGAAATACCCATACCTACTTACTTATTATACATACATGGCTTGGCTTTACCTATTTTGGGACACCGCTACAAACATAATGTTAATTGTAAATTATAAAAAAAAATAATTATAAACATCCATCTCGTACACGTTCGTGTTTTTTTTTTTTTTTAAATTAATACTATAAATCTAAGATTGCATCTTATAGTAGTTAATGAACATCTTTAAGGCGCTGATCGACGAGCAGCCGACGAGCTTTAAAACCTGGTTTTACGGTTCGTCTGTACAATTTGCCTGTCGAATACTGCAAAAACTGTGTTTTTAAAAACCGACAAGCTTAGCTCGCGGCTGGTCAAACATGTTGAATACAACATTTTGTATCCAATGGACTGATTTACAATGACAACTGGTCTGAATGCCCAGATTTATGGGGCTTAATCTCCTTCATCAGATTATAAGTAGTTATTACTCGAGCGAGTTTCGAACAGACTGGGAGCGACTACAATGCGATATCAATTAGAAATTCCTGAGCCGCGCCGATATAATGGCAGCGGACAATTCGTCATTCTGTATAGACAGTATTTAGACTAGGTATCGTAGTATCGGGTGTTTGTGATAAATGTCACGGCACAACTGTTTGGCTCGCCAGCCGCTCAGCGTCGACGGGCCAACGACCCAAAATCTTCGAACTTTAAAACCGAATTTTAAAGGTTGTACAGCATCAGCGGCTTTACAGGTACTTATCGAGTTCATTTATTTGTTACTTGTTGTCTACAACAAAATACAATACTACTTCATATGCTAAAATATACACTACTACTACATAAGAAGCATTGGATCATCCACAGATCCTTGAAGGTCTAAAGATACACTGCCAGTTGGCAGCGTGCCCAGCATGCTGGCTGGATTGCCACGCTGAATGGCAATGCTTATGCGTTGAGCCAAATAAACACCAGCATTTTGGTCACGCGTCGCGTCCACCAGACGCTCAGAAAGACTTGTTGTTGATAGTAAACCGTCTAAAACTTTAATTGTTTTTCTATTATGACCACAAAATATTTCAGAAAATGTTCACCGGGACTATAATTGCTGATTTGTATTAACTTGAAAACTACTAAAACATCAAATTAGAACTTAAATTTGAAATCGAAAACCAAAATTAAATATTTATTACTCAAACAAAAAAATATCTTGCTGCACAAACTCTGAAAGATTATCCAAATATCCAGTATCTGAAATAGATTGAATTAAAAAAGAAAAACTAACTCTTACGAGTACATAATTATGCTTGCATTTACCCGTACTTATAATTAGATTTTCTTTTGTGAAAAATGTAATTCTTTGCCACCGTGATCTAGTGGTAGTGACACCTGCCTTACAATCGCGAGGTCATGGATCAAATCCCGGCCCCGTACCAATTAATTCTTTGGAATTTATGTACGGATTTTCACACTCCTGGCTTTTCGGCAAAGGAAAAATTGTGAAGAAACTTGCATATACCAGTAGAATAAATTTGATGGCGTATATGAACCCACCAACCTGCAATAGGCCAGTGAAGTCGATATGGCCCAATCACTCCACTCTCACTCGAATATGCAGTGCCCGACAGGGTACATACTAAACTTTGTTATTAACATCTTGTATGTTGTATGGAAGCATGAATTAATGTCATGAAATTAAATCACTCTTCGGGGGAGGCCTACGTCCTGCAGTGGACTATTGAAAAGGTTGATACAGTACTGTACATATGCATAATTAAATTTTCTTATGGGAAAAATTTAATTTCTTGGTTACGACTCAGAGACTCCGAGCGAAGACGCAAAACGTTTCTTAAAGATTCGTTCCAAGGTCACATTCACGAAATCAGATTAAAATTAACAAACCAGCCGAAATTAAACAAAGGGTTGAAACTGATTAAATTATTTTTAATCAACGTAAATAGAACTTGGCTGTAAGTTTTTATGATTGAAGCCGGTCTGCAGGTGGTCACGATTTCTCTCCTCGCTATTAGATTTTGCATTTAATTCTACCGAATTTTCGCCGAAAACTTTATTGCTTCGGCAGACTGCTCTTGTAAAACTTGCTCATTTCTGAATAACCACAGTGCAGTTTACACGATACGATACGATTTTGTAGAAAATATTTTTTCTATGAACGATGGATTTTAATAATTTTAGAATAATAAACATATCGAACATTTAAATGTGTAATTTTTAATTTATTATTTATATAATGTACTAGCGACCCGCCCCAACTTCGTACAGGTTTATTATACATATAAACCTTCCTCTTGAATCACTATCCATTAAAAAAAAACCGCATCAAAATCCATTGTGTAGTTTTAAAGATATAAGCATACATGAGGACATGAGGACAGCGGAAGCGACTTTGTTTTGTGTGACAGTGACAGTGATAGTGATGAGTGCAATGTTCTATGTAACTCTGTGTTATTTGATTATATAATTATTGACTGAACCTAAAAAGGTTTTATATGTGTAATCGTTTATTAACATTTAACAATCATGGTTCACGGCTGAGAATCTGCCTAATATAACATCTTGTTGTATTCTTATTGAGATAATTATTTTTCGCAAAAAATAGCACGAACGACTTCAACTGTGTACAGAAGTCGCGAATAGTTCGCACGGGTCGATGTGGCATTTTTCACATTATTGTTGATTTATCAAAAATGGCTCAGCCGATTTCTATAAAATTTTAATGGGACCAATTTTGAAGTATACTTCCGATTTAAAAAGAAATATCAAAATTGGACCACTACGTAAAAAGATATGCGTGGTTTATTAAAAAAATATAGGCGTCGAATTGAGTAAGTACCTCCTCCGTTTCCTTGGCCAAAAATAATCGTGCACTGATACTAATATTTTATCTAAGACGTTATACCTAAGTATTAGCATTACACCTGTAGAATTGAATTATGTAGTATATCAGTCTCTGGCAGCCATATCACATGGGGTCAGAGACCGTGTGTAAGAAGTCCCCTTATTTTATTTATTGAACGGAGTTCCAAAAAAAACTAGACTAATTAATTAAAAATGCCCTAGTCATTAGGTACTGAAGGCTGAGGCCAAACAAGCGTATTTTTACTAGGTATTGTTAAGTCGCTTATAATCTATCGGACAATTTTCACCGAAGTTGAGCCATTGCCCCAGCGTAAGCTTTATTTCATAAAGTCGTTTCGTTTTTGCAACGTCACGTGTTAAATGTACTTTGAGATTTTTATAGCTTTGAACCTTCAGAAAACCTCATTAACTCTATGAAAATTTGTATTTAAAAAAAAATAATTTTTAAATATTTTCGGGACATCTTACACACGGCCTCTGACCCCAAACTAAGCAAAGCCTGTGATATGGCAGTCAGATACTTATTACATATAGGTATTTTTAAATACTTACTTATATACATAGTAACTAAATAACACCCAGACACAGAGCAAACCCCTATGTTCATCACATTTAAATACGGCAAGTATTTAAATCTGGGTGGGGATCGAACCCATGCCTCTTTGACCCAGAAGCTACGGTCACTAACCACTGAGCCACCGAGGCAGTCATCAATATGTAAGCCTAGTGTAAGCATATGTAAGCCATTAAAATGTTATACTCATGAAAGAAAAATATAGACAGTAAATTGTTTCTCATTAACGAAAGAGACAATAGGTAAATGCTGTTAAAAATCTTATCTGATCTTATAAGTAAAACTTACAAGTTGCCGCGGAAATATTGTATGCCGAAGTTACGAGAGTGGAAACTTGTCTGCCAAGTTGGCGAATAGTGTTTTTATTCATCACCCTTGTCTCTCTTAACTCGCGAGTGGCTTTCAAATTTTCAGTTAGCTAATTCACTTTTAGAACATTAAACAAAAGTTTTGTGTTGCAATATTCAATTTATGCTGTGGTTAAGACCAAGTAAGAAAACTAAGAAGTTTGCTGCTTACTGCTATTATGTTGTCTTTAGTGGTACATAATTATCCTTAGATTAATGATTAGCCTGCTATTAGTGAGGAATGATGTCACCACCGAATGGATTCCAAAATCCAAACGACCTTTGGGTCGACCAAGACGCAGGTGGCGCGATGAACTGAGCTCGCACGACAAACACTGGGCCACCAACGCAGTAGATCGCGCAGCCTGGAAGGAGAGAGGGAGGCCTTTGCCCAGCAGTGGGACAATACAGGCTCAAAATAAATAAATAATAAATGATTAGTCTCGCTGCGCTTGACTAGAGACGTCCCTGGAAAATGCAGCAATTTACAGTGAACCTTGCTGTCTTTAGCTTACGGCGGGCCAGTCACTAAACAATTCTTGAAAATTGACAGTTGTCACAAGACTTCAAACACAATAATTATATTATTCAACAAAGAGTTTTCTCTCATTCACGGCTGTGTTGCTTTTGTTTGTTGTTTTCAAATAGGCGGGACCTAGTCGAGCGCAGCGAAATCGATCAGCATCATCAATTATATCTTAGATAAAACTTTCAAACATTAGGTTTATCTGTGTAAATAAGCTTTGTTTGATTGCTTGTTTTAGCGCTACACATTACGTAGTACATTTACATACAATATTTATTACAGTATTCAAATCATATGTATCTGAACTTGTATTCTTTTATATTGAAGAGTTTTTTTCTTATAATCGAGAGAGCGAGCCAAAATCAGGATTTTGTACCTACCTCTATAGTTAACTTTGAATAGTGCTAAAACCTTTGGGATGAAATTACGGTAGATGTATGTTACATTATATCCATGGTTTTGTGTTCCGGATTCCAAAATAAAGAATCACATTTGAGTTAGCTATGCCAAGAATCCATACCTAATTATTTTATGCAGAAAATTACACAACCGAATTTAGTCGTGTACAAGATTCGAATGATTCATTCAAATCAATGTAAACTGACGCGCGCACTGCACACACTATCAATCTAATCTCGGTTGAAACGGACCTATTTTTACCCGACATCCAAAAAAGAGGAGGTTCTATGTTCATGTATATATTTTTTGTGTATGTTCATCGATAATTACGCCAATTGTGAAAGGAATCGAAAAATTATTTTTTATTTCGAAATGGTATACTCCCATTAAATATAGGTGGTTCCATTTAAATTTTACAGAAATCGACTGAGCCGTTTTTGATAAATCAACAATAATATAAACAATTCGAGCGAAATATTCGAATTTTGTACACGATGTAAGGCGGTTTTGCCATTTTTTGCGAAAAATAATTATGTTGTTCTCTGAACGAATTCACAAAAATAGCCTTGTATGTATTATGCTATGGCAACAGAGATTAATATTGTGTTGTAAATCATGTAAATATGTTTTTAAGATTTTTAGTTTCGAATTGAACTACCGCATTAGGTGAAACCTGTAAAGATATGTGTATTGTGGAAATAAATGAAATTAAGTTTTAGGATATTTGGGGATTTTTCAAAAACGAATGAATAAAAAAATCGATAAAATTTAGATAGGACCATCTTTAGAACATGACCTATCAAATAAATAGAGAATCATTGAAATTCGTTCATTATTGGCGGAGAAACCGTGTAACATAAATTATACAAAAAAAGAACACAGTCGAATTAATAACCTCCTTTTTTGAAGTCAGTTAAAAAAAAATATTGGTACTTAAAACATTTCTTCATTTTATACATTTCATTTTACAAAAAACTACTTATTTTATTTAAAAGTAGATTTTTCCATACCATGTATAGAAAAATCTACTTTATAAATAATCGGGATTTTGTACCTACCTCTGTAGTTAACTTTAAATAGTGCTAAAACCTTTGGGATGAAATTACGGTAGATGTAAGTTACATATATCCATGGTAGATAGAGTAGATTTATCGGGTTTTTATGTCAAGATGTTTTTTTTTTGTTTTTCTGTGTAAATAAATACTATACCATGTTATATGTGTAATTGTGAGTAGGTAAACCTAGATTTGATTTTACTCATAATTGTAATGGATGCGATTAAGCTAACTATATTGAGTATCTACGTGCATAAACATTGAATCATTTGCTATCGTTATGGTAAACCACATAAAATCATAGCCAATGATGAACCTACTGTATAATATTTATATATTAAATTAGATACCTATACTAATTTTGTAATATTGCCGTTGATAGATGCGCTGTCGACCACAGTATCCGGACAACATTATTAAACTTCGTAAATAATTATTGGTTTTGCGGCATTATAATTAATTTTGTATTTGTGTTCGGGATACAATTATTCACTACGTCACTCTGAGGTAAGTATTCAATCAAGCATACTAATAGAAGAAGATCCGCCAGATTGAAGTTCACAATACTTGCGAGATTTGCTGTTCGAAAAACTACTGGTTAGGTAATAACTAGAACAGATTGGTACTTAAAAATTTAAGATGAGGCATCGGGCCGAGAAACACGAAAACGAGTACTTTTGAATGCGCGATGTGAGAGGACGAATGATATTGATTCAAATTTAACAAATATTATAGATAAGGAAAAATCTTGAAAAATTTTATGAACCGGACAAAACTTTGATCAGCAACCGGCTTTATTAAAAAGAAAACTTACAAAATTCTCACCGAAAAAAAGTTTAATAATTCGAATGCTAAGAATTATTAGCGACAACACCCCATTATTTTTACGAATAAAATAGCCTGATTACTTTTCTATTTTACAGACCGAAAAGTTATTTTTTTTAATGTGTACATTATGAGTAATTTATTTAAAACTCACTGCCGCCTGCCGCTCTGGCGCGATCCTGTTGAGCGCGATCGCTTAAAACTTGTCCAAGTGAAGGGGCGCGGTACTCGATTTTTGAAATAATAGTTTACTAATGCGTCACCTTAAGCCCTACAAATAGGGAATTAACAATCCTGATTCCACGCTACCAGTATCAGTGGGACTACTGTTTATGACTTGGTGTTTCGGCGAAACGCTTGAAAACAGCTCTCAGTGAGAGGACGACAATCATTATAATATCTAGCTCACTGACAAGTCTAAGTATTTCGAGATACGCTTGAGTGGTATGTCGCGTTCTTACTACTGGTAGTAAGATTGGTAGTAACACTGGTAATAAACGACGCTATTTAATGAAACTCAAGTGCCACTTCAATCGGCTGATGAGGCATTTCATAGAACAAGAATTGGGTGTCCTCTTAGTCACGGGGGTTTTTATGTCGATAAAGATTATGTGTGTTCCATTATGCCATCACCACCATCCATATAAATTATCTAATTTTTTTACATCTGTACACTTATAAATAAAATTGGAGCGTTTGGTTATAATATTAAAATAACCGAATATATATACGTTACATACACCAAAATAACATATTTTGTCTTTCAGGTTTTTCCGGCGAATCTCTGAAATGGCTGAACCGATTTTGACGGGACTTTTATTAGCAGGTAGCTGATGTAATAAGGAGTTACTTAGGCTACGTTCATTTAAGAAAAAATCTTTTTAACTCGGGCTAACGCGGGTAACACCGCGGGGCGCAGCTAGTTACAATATAACACTGATGTTCCTCACGCTTGAATTTTATATGACAAACATTAAGTACTTATTTCACTATAGTTTGGATCTTTATCAAGATGGATGTATTTTTTTATCTCTCATAAAGCACGCGTAATACACCTAAGTTGACGTAAGTGAACGTGATTAAAACGTTGTATTGTTGCTAACTCATCTCTGTTTGAAACTGTGACTAACCTCATAACTTTCCCATTCCGTATTTCTCAACCAACACTTACGGACGAGGCTACCAAAACAATGAATCTGGCAAGTGTCCATTAGCCTTTTTTTATTTCATTAAAGCGTAATGGCGGAATGGTGTAATTATCCCATCATTGTGGTCGTAATGAGGTTTCGGACGGGATTCTGCCTTAATAGAGTAATGGGGGAGCTTATTATGGAGTTATTTCAGACGATACTAACATCGGGAATTTAACAATTAACTGCTAATTTACTGTTTTGGGATAGGGGTAAATAGTTATATTGATATTTTTATAGACCTTTAGGGAGCTGTTACACGGGCGCTGCCTCTGCCTTGCGTCGTTGCAACGCAACGGTCTTAACGCACTATTAGCCATACGAGCGCTTCGATGTCTCAACGCATCTTACTTGGACGTCTCAATACCCTTTTCCGCCTCGTTTTCTTTACGCCGAGTGCACTGCGCGTGCTTTTGTGTGCCACCCGTTGCTTCATTAAAAGTCATTTAAATTTAATATAATAATGTAGAAATCATATTTTTTGTAGTTTCTGGTAACTCTGCACTCGATCTCCAAGACACAAACAAGCCATGCTAGTTTGGGGTTCACAGCTCATCCATTTGGAGATACAAATTTAACATAGGTCAAAAATAGTACACTTAATTTTTCGCTTTGAAACTATGGAGCATCACCGTTCAGGTGTCGGCATCGCAACGCCAGGGCAGCGCACCTACAGCGGCCGTGTGGCATCACCCTTCAATGAACCGTTGCGTACCTTTTCGTTAAGAATATTTACTAAAATTTAAAGGTGTGCTATAGATAAAGTAAACTATCAACTTGTCAACCACGTAAGCACGGAGCGCAGTGCTATGCCGCATAGGGATTTATTAATTGGTTTTATTCAAAGTTATGCTATGAGCATTCATGATGTTATCAATTAATCAATGTAATTTGATTGTCATTTAACTGTATGAAATAAAGTCACCCAAAATCTTTCCAATATCACTACATAGAATAAAACAAAGTCGCTTCCCGCTGTATGAGAATCAGAATCAGAATCTGAAAATTTTATTTGCACCAACAAGTAACAGAGCATTAACATACACAACTTATCATATATGCTTACTATACTTATGTTAATGATTATTATTATGTCCTCATGTATGCTCATGTATGTATCTTTAAAACTACACAACGGATTTTGATGCGTTTTTTTTTAATATAATGAGTTATTCAAGAGAAAGGTTTATATGTTTAATACACCTGTGCGAAGCCGGGGCGGGTCGCTAGTATATTATATAATAGTTGACAATAGTTTATGGAAAATTTCGTTCATCGTTTCATATTTAATACCCCATAGAATTAAGTAGGTACTGGTTTCGTTCAGGACGCTGATTACGTCACGTTGATGAAGCTTTATGTTCATCCAGATTGACTAGCGTCCGGGCAATGTACCGGGTAATTACGATGGGAGTTAAGTACATGATTTGCTGGCTCTCGCTTCATGTGCTTCAAACATAATCACTATTACTATGAAATAGCAAGCATTTTTAACAAATTGCTTGAAAGTCGTTATTTTAGCCGTAAGTCGTTCACCGCTGGACATAGGTCTGCTCGATATACCTATTTCTAATAAGACCAAGACCACTCTATATATCACTACATGGTATAAAGCAAAGTTGCACCCCGCTGTTTGTCCCTATGTATACCTACTTACATCTTTAAACGGATTTTGTTGCGGTTTTTTTTAATAGATACCTAGAATGATTCAAGAGGAAGGTTTATATTATTATACACCTGTGCAAAGGGCTATATCTTCATCAATTGTTGTTTAAATAACAAAAGTATATTACTATGGGGTTCAGCAGCCGATATAGGAAAAATTTTCGTGTTACAGAAACGAGCAATTAGAGCTCTTTATAAATTGGGACCTAGAAAATCACTAAGGGAGTTGTTTATAAACATAAATATCTTAACTGTGCCTTCTCTTTATATATACGAATGCATTATGTATGCCAGAAAAAACTTATTTAACTTTAAAGATAAATCTGCCACTTCACATTACAAACACAGACTAGTGTATCCTAGTTGTCGGCTTGAGAAGACATACAAGTCATTTATTAGAAATAGCGTGCGCTATTACAATGTCATTCCAAGACAGTTGTTAGGTCTCAGTGAAACGAAATTTAAAAACACAATTAAACGCTATTTGATAAGCAAAGCCTATTATTCGGCAGATATATTTGTTAAGGATAGGTCTCAATGGCAAAAATCTGTATCGGCCCAATTTGAGAAAGTTTGACATTTAAATAATATTGTTATTCATAATTTATTTTTTAGTATCCTGACAAAGCCTCTATACAGCTGCTCAATTGACAAGGCCTATTTACAGCCGCAAAAATTCTTAAAAACATTGTAACATTATTTAATTTATTATTATAGTTAGTTGAAATTGTAATGTATGGAAATGACGCCGCTAAGTGTATGTATTATACCAAAAGCTGAATAAATGAATGAATGAAAAAAAAAAAAAAATACACCTATGCTTAAAAATACATGTCTGATATTTTTTGTTAGCCTATTTGACGGACTAATTATATTTTTTTAGTCATCATGCCTATATGTAATTGTAAATATGTTTACTCAAAAACGTTATTTTCAAATTTCTTTTATTATAATTATATCTGACCGCGGGTGGCATTTTCCAACTGAGCGCTACCGTGGCTCGTATCGTCGTCTCGTCGGCTACGATGACACGTTAAATTGTAGGCCCCGGTTGTTTTAACCGTTTAGCCATGTCAGAGGCCTTCAGGCGGCCTAAAACTCTGACACCAGGGCTAGCCACCCGGCCTATACGAACTTACTTACTTTATATCTGACGTGTAATATAGTACATTTATCATCATTAAGTATAGCTAGGACATATGCGTCAATAGTCTTGAAACCGAGTATGAGTAAAGGTTAATTTCTAACGATCAAAATAGAGCTCCAAGTAATTACGTTGCACAGGTGTAACGTCTACATAACCATTTTCACGCGCTAAAACTACTAACACATTCTTGTACTCGTATGATGAAACCTTCTGAAACAGCGGCCAATACTTCAAGACAGAATTAATATTCATTTGCAGAGGAACAAAGTTAGGTACCGAGTCTCGTCACACAGCACATGTATAACTTGCGAATTTGCTCAACTGGTATGTCATTCTGTGCTCTGGAGAATATTATAATAACTTCACCTTTGAACTCTGGAGTTGTAGAAGGAAAATTAATGTCTGACTCGAGAAAGAAGGGTAATGTGTTTTGGATTTATGCGTGTTGTCGTAAGTAATTTATTTTGATGTATGCAATTTTGTATATACAGGTATTTCTAATCAATTAGCATCCTTTTAGGGGCTTATTCTGTACATCATAACTAACAACTTTTGTTCAACGACTTTTGCCAAGTTTCAAAAAAAATTTGTTGTTCCATAGAAAAATATCGTTTACCCGCGACAAAATGTGTATATAAATGAGTACTGTTAATATAAAAATCGGCCAAGTACGAGTCGGACTCGCGCACGGAGGGTTCCATACTGTATGGGAGCCCCCCTTTAAATATTTATTTTATTTAAATTTTATTACTTATTATTGAATTGAAAATAAAACTACATATTCTGTGAAAATTTGAAGCATCTACCTGGTACCATTATTAATATAGAGTGAAAAACGTCTAAAAATGCAGGTTTGTTGTATGGGAGCCCCCCTTAAAAATTTATTTTATTTTAATTTTAGTATTTGTTGTTATAGCGGCAACCGAAATACCTTATCTGTGAAAATTTCAGCTGCCTAGCTATCATGGTTCATGAGATTCAGCCCGGTGACAGACGGACAGACAGACAGACGGACAGACGGACATCGAAGTCTTAGTAATATGGGTCCCGTTTTTCCCTTTGGGTACGGAACCCTAATAAATGAGTATGAGTATGATTATTCACCGTAGTTGATATTCTATAGACAAGAGACATAAATCTTGACTATAAACTTACAATAAGATAGTTATATAACAACCGGCCTTATTGGAAATCCATAGGGAAGGCCTATGTCTAGCAGTGGACGTCCTACGGCTGATATATAGATAAGGAAGATAGTTAATAAGTTGTCAAGTGCGTGTTGAGACACGCAGACATGATAGGCTTCCGATGGCGATGATGATTATGATAATGACAAAAACCTATTTTATGATTTCATATGATGGTATAGGCTGCGCCACAAAAGTTGGCAGATGTGAAGTTTGCTTCAAGCTGCGCAATAGCCAATCAACGTGCGGCTTTCACGTCACATCGCATCAGGATTGGATATTGCGCAGCTTGTAGCTAACTTCACATCCGCCAACTTGTGTGGCGCGGCATATAGACTGCTAAAAATATAATCCGAAAAAATGGTCACCCATCCGAAGAGTACCTTACCCTGACCATTGATGCATTTCGGTGATTGATTTATATGTTATACCTACTTATGGAACTCTTATAAAACTAAGCTACGCTTTTCCTATAGCCAAAGCCTTAAAGATCACTACTATGAGGTAGGTAATGAAATCTTGTTATGAAGATAGAATACCTACGTTTCCACCTTTCAGCCATAAAAGCCGTGTAATATTCGCCCGTACGGCCGTCCGTCCATAACTAAATACAATTCCCGAATCAAAAATCTGATTCTGTTCTCAAAGTGAAAGGGAATTGTTTCAGACTGCTGGAAAATTTAATTTTCAATGCGAAGTTTCAGCTGAAAACTGGCAGTATTGTATTGAATCAAAATTGCAAGTGTTTTTTCAAAGATCTCGCTTATAATTAACAAAGATATTGGGTGAAACGAAGTTCGTCGGGTAGCTAGTTCTCTTTAGGTCTATCATGTATCGTACGTAATCTATTTTTGACCGACGAACCAAACCGGAGGAGGTACTCAATTCGACGTGTATATTTCTTTTTTATGTATAACCACGCATTACTTTTTTCGTAGTAGTCCGATTTCAATAATTCTTTTTTTTATTAGAAAGAGTATACTTAGCAATATGTCTCATTAAAATTTTATTGAAATCGGCTGAGCCATTTTTGATAAATCAACAATAATGTGAAAAAAGTAACATCGATCCGTGCGAAATATTCGCGAATTCTGTACACGGGTGAAGTCGATCATGCTATTTTTGCGAAAAATTATTATTTGTAGTGAAATAAATATTTCAAAAGTCTATTGGGCAGCTAATTTTGCTAAAAACTCTGCTTAAATCACTAGTACTACTAGTTACAACTACAATCTTGTAAAATAGTATCATCACTACATAGTATAAAACAAAGTCGCTTCCGCTGTCCCCATGTCCCCATGTATGCTTATATCTTTAAAACCACACAATGGATTTTGATGCGGTTTTTTTAATAGATAGAGTGATTCAAGAGGAAGGTTTATTATGTATATTAAACCTGTGCGAAGCCGGGGCGGGTCGCTAGTTAGGCAATAAATAATGTATTATGTCTACTATTTCCTCAATCTACAGAAATTATTTTATTGATTTTTTCTTCCAAATGGAACCATTGTTCATACTATGAGTAGAAACTACGAGTGTTTGATACTCGTAAATATTATGCCGAATTTTACAAGTCGTTGGATGTGAAGTAAGCTACAAGCTGCGCAATATTCAATCAATTTGCAGCTTTAATTATGCGAACTTCAGTCAGGATCGGATATTACGCAGCTAGTACCTTACTTCATATTCGCCGACTTATACGATTTAGCTTAATTATACTTACCTACTATTTTTAAAGTTTATATTGTATGCGTTGACTCTTGTACATAAACTGCTTTGAAATAAATATATTTATCATAATATATGTAAAGGTTTTCCACGTGATTGAAAGTGTCTTGTAAATTCGATTGAAATAGGAAACATTTCCACCATATAAATTACAAACATCGACTCTGAATTATTCATTACTCACTTCGTCGATGTAACATCCTTATTCTATAACAGATACAAAACATGAAAAATCTTTACCAAGGTTTTGCCGACTCACTTGAGATTTTCTAAATAAATTGTGTCAAAATAAATACATTTTTTGTACCCAATAAGTCCGCTTGACCACCAATGGTATATAAGTGACGTTGTTGTCAAAGATGAAGAACGCAGACTTAGAATACCTATTCTCTCTGACTCTGCAAATCTTTAGATTATATTTTTTATGAAACAGGAAAGCTGGCAGACTGTTCCACTTCATTGCGGTGCAATTCAGACATGTTAAGTAATCTTTTAATTTATTATTTTAATGAAATAAAGCCTTTATATAGCTAAACTAAATATGTTGAAACCTAATCTATCTCATCGGAGTCTTGAGTTTTATGGTGACACATAATGCCTCTCCAGCTGTTTCCACGCTGTTCTGTTGTTGGCACTTCTAAGGCAAAGTGTTTGTTTTTAGGGTTACGTACCCAAAGGGTAAAAACGGGACCCTATTACTAAGAATCCGATGTCCGTCTGTCCGTCTGTCACCAGGCTGTATCTCATGAACCGTGACAGCTAGACAGCTGACATTTTCACAGATGATGTATTTCTATTGCCGCTATAACAACGAATACTAAAAACTGTATAAAATAAATATTTAAGGGGGCTCCCATACAACAAACGTGATTTTTAGGAGTTTTTTTGCACGCTATTAATAATGGCAAGAGGAATGGGGCTCAGGGGGCTCTAACACGGTGCGGAACCCTTCGTGCGCGAGTCCTACTCGCACTTGGGCGATTTTTATTATTTTTAATCTCATCCACCCAAACTTTTTTCTTTATTTATTCTTACTACTTAAGTAATGTTGTAAATTCAAAAGTATGTTCGTTGGTTTATTTGTTATTCTTTCGCGCAGTATTAGAGGTTGACGGGAAAATTGAAACAAAAAAAATGTAAATTTCAGTTCACTGGTCCTACCAAATATTTTTCATTATTCATCAAGGCTCTACTGACTCTGTTCAACGTTTCAAAGAAGGTGATTTGTTTACTTGCTACTTGATGGACAGCTTACGTTCAGACGGAAGTTCGATTATAATTCAGTATTTCGTCTGTACCTATGCATTTTTTTGTTTATGTTCATCGATAATTCCACCGAATCGAAAAATTATTTTATTAGTCCGATAAGGTATACTCCCGAGGTGGACCTATTTAAATTTTACAGAATTACGGCTGAGCCGTTTTTGATAAATCAATAATAATGTAAACAATTCAAGCGAAATATTCGAATTTTGTACACGGTGGAAGGCGGTTTTGTAATTTTTTGCGAAAAATAATTATCTTCTAAGAACCCAAAATACGAATCCATCATGTCAGCCATATGCGATATTCACTGTTGGACGTAGGGTCATAAATCTCTGTAAAACGTTGGGTGAAATCCGGCAATTTCCACCAGCTTAACTTCCACGCTTAGGTCTGGATTCTTAGGATAGCGGAATCGTCATCGGCCGTAATACAACCAAAACAGTAGATTTTATTGGGATTTTTTTATTAATTTTATTAGGAGCTACGAATGTTTTCATATTTTTTTGGATCTGCTTCGAAACTAAGTACGAGGCCAAAGTTTTTTGCCAAGCCAATTTGATTTTTACGAGATCATTTCGCTGTTCTCTTCCTTAACAAATTGAAAAAAGAAACAAGATAATCGGTCTGCAAACGACGAACAAATTGAGTAGATAACATTTGCAAGAATAAAAAATAACAATTGAGATCTTCCTGCCTACCAAAGAAATTAGAAAGTATAAGTTTTCATCGTAAATAAAAATTACTATCGTTTACGTGTATAACAGTGCAGTGTACACAGGGACAGTGGTTTTCGTGTGCCTTGATACATATTCGTTTATTATACAAAGTAATACTAAAGACCCGGTTCACCTGAAGCTCAAGTTTCCAGAATAAGCTCCCCAGCAGAACAGATATGAATTCCTCTCGAAGGGGCGGATCCGCCATGACTAATAACCCCGGTCAAACATCTCCATCCATCACGGACGTGATGTGTCATACTGCTATTCAGCGGCCTGATGGATCCACGAGTCTTTTTGATTATTAGGAATGATACTATTTCTATTTAAGTAGTAGTTGTCTGGACAGTAGACCTTGCGGCATATCTCTCCAGCTGAATTTTCTTAATCCCAGATCTCGACTCGCTCTTAGCCGATTTGATTCATATTCGCAAATCTTTTTACTGTTCTGTATCAGCCTTTTTAATAGTCCACTGCAGGACGTAGGCCTACCCACGAAGGGTGGTTGGGCCATATCCAACACGCTGGCCTAGTGCGGGTTGGTAGATTCACATACGCCATCGAATTTCTTCTACGGACGTATGCACGTTACCTCACGATGTTTTCCTTCACCTAAAAGCCAGTGGTGTGAAATTCCGTACATAAATTCCGAAGAACTCATTGGTACGGGACCGGGATTTGAACCCACGACCTCACGATTGTAAGGCCGGTGTCATTACCACTAGACCACCACGGCTTAATCTTTTTGAAATATTCTCGAAATCGCTTGATAAATATAATAGCGCGACAGGAATTATCCCCCTTTTTTTATTCATTCATAAAATTAATATTTATGGGACCTCCCATACAACAAACCTAAATATTTTTAGCCGTTTTTCGCCTAATATTAATAATGATAATAGTTATTTGCTTAAAATATCCACAGAATATTAAATTGTAAATTCACTTTAATATTTTTTCGAACTTTTTTGATTCAGTCAAAACTAGCTAACGATAAAAAATCTAATCAAAATTATTTTGTACCAAGTATCGTCGGGAATCGTTGCAAAATGCGACCTGCGTAGAAAAATCAGCATCCGGACATATGATGTCTAAATGAAATAATCGGCCAAGTACGAGTCGGACTCGCGCACGGAGGGTTCCGAACTGTATGGTAGCCCCCCTTGAATATTTATTTTTATTTTATTATTTATTATTGAATTAAATATACAACTAAATATTCAGTGAAAATTTCAAGCATCTACCTGTTACCATTATTAATAGAGAGCGAAAAACGGCTAAAAAATCAGGTTTGTTGTGTGGGATATGTTGCATGCCCCTCTTAATTAATAATTGTATTAAGTATGTTTTTAGTATTTGTTGTTATAGCGGCAACAGAAATACATCATCTGTGAAAATTTCAGCTTTCTAGCTATAACGGTTCATGAGATGCAGCTTGGAGACAGACAGACAGACGGACAACGGAGTCTTAGTAATAGGGTCCCGTTTTTACCCTTTGGGTTCGGAACCCTAAAAACTAAACAAGTAAAAACGGAGGCCTTTTTCACTTCGTTCTGCCAATCGAAATTTCTCTTGACCGCATGTTTTGTGCCTGCAATATTCGTAACTGTGTGAAACGATGTGATGTTGAATTTTATCAATATTTACAAAAAAAAAACATTTTTTTTCTTCTGTGGAGACTGAAAATAAATTATCAACGTAATAGGACAATAAATATTTTTTTGCAAAAAATTGCATGACCGACTTCTTCCTTGTATAGGATTCCCGAATATTTCGCACGGATCGATGTAGCCTTTTTCACATTATTGTTGATTTTTCAAAAATGGCTCAGCCGATTTCAATAAAAATGTAATTGGACCAATTTCAAAGTATACTCTTTCCAATAATGTTAGAATTATTGAAATCGGACGATTTTGAAAAAAGTTATGCGTGGTTATATATAAAAAAATATATATGTGTCGAATTCAGTACCTCTTCCGGTTCGGTACATTTAAATACATAAAACATAATTTAAATATTTAGCGTAATCAGTCATGAATTATGAAAGATGAGATAGCAAAAAAAATCCACCCAGCCCCATGCAACGACCCAGGAAAAAGTTTGGACCACACGTGACGCACGACTTCAATCTCACACGAGGCAACCAAAAACGGGTAGACCAAAATGTCGATCGAATGTCGCGGGTAGGTAGATCGTGGTAACGGGAATGTCAAATTCAATGTCAATGTCAATTTGTCGCAAAAGTTCAAAAATAACAAAAAAATAAGATGACACCATTTTTAAATTTCGCGGTAAACGTGTTTGGAACGTCCTGACACTAATTTTTAAACTTTCGCAATTTGAACATATTTCTGTCATCACGATCTACCGTCGACATTCGGTCGATATTTCGCTGATTAAATGAAAAGGGCCACTTTCCAAAAAATTAAAACTTAAAATTGTGAGTGTCTTTTTCTTCTATAAAATAATTTCCATATTTATTCAGAATTCAGTAAAAAAATACAAACTTTTTTTTTATTTGTGTCCCTTTAGCATTTAATCAGCGATTTGGTCTGCCCGTGACTAAGATCGATGCAACTCGGTAGCAACGTCGGGTTAGTGAAGTATTTATTTATCTTACATGTTTAGTGCGCGATTAGTCCCGTAGTAAATAATAATCTGAATAATGAGTTCTGACAATGGACACAACCAATATTGTAGGCAATTTTTTGAAGTATATTGATTCACCTCATTTTAGCCAAATTGAAATATTGTGACTACTTATAACTTCGCATGAACAATGTCATTAAAGTCATCTCACGATGCAACCTGTCGAAACTATGCAACAAGTTCCTAATATTCAGCTTATCTGGGATGCGACTTTTGCAACCTGATGTGTTAAAATATTTATTTGTCACGAAACGTTCAAGTTCCTGTTGATGACAAAAAATCGTTTGATGAAAATACTCGTAGGAAAATACGAGTAGGACTCGCGCACGAAGGGTTCCGTACCGTTTGGGCGCTCCATTCCTCTTGCCGTTATTAATAGCGAGCAAAAAACTCCTAAAATCACGTTTATTGTATGGGAGCCCCCTTTAAATATTTATTTTACTCAGGTTTTAGTATTTGTTGTTATAGCGGCAACAGAAACACATCATTTGTGAAAATTTCAGCTCTCTAGCTATCATTGTTCATGAGATACAGCCCGGTGACAGACATACAGACGGACAGACGGACATCGGAGTCTTAGTAATAGGTTTCCGTTTTAACCCTTTGGATACGGAACCCTAGAAACGGATAATTTTCAGTTCAGTTTAATCTCAAATACCCATAATCTATCCACTGCTGGACAAATATTCCTCCCTTATGGATCTCCTATAAGACCAGTTGGAAGTAACTTGTATTCAGTTTAATCCATCAATAAACTTGATAAAGTCATCTGTCCACCTTGTGGGTAGACGTGCTACGCCACGCTTGCCGCTGCACTATTTGATCTCATATTAAATGTTTTACTGAAACAGTAAAGCAAAGTAAAAGTTTATTGCACAAACTGTAAAATGGTGCACCAAAATTTTTGTACCATAGTACCAAATTTCTTAGTAACAACAGTCTATCCTAGCGGACATGCAATTTTTTTATAAAGTTAACCTGCCTAAGCTTAGGCTATGTCAAAATTTTCTATTTAGGTTGACATAGAGAATCTATCACAAATAAATACACATTATATATATAAACAACCTATCATAGCCAACATTTCAGATAATATAATTAAATATTATATATTTCTATGTTACACTTACATACAAAAAAAACAGGTTGATGATTAATTACTAATTGTATTTATGATTTAATTTGGATTTTGAATAGTACCCTTAACTTATATGACTGGACAGAGCGGAAATACACTAAAAATTTATTCAAAACAAGAATTTGAAGTTGAACTTCCGCAAAGTAACGCCTGATTCAATAAACTACAAAAAACAAAATAAAATGTTACAAAATATATTTTAACCATACTCAACGTCTTAGCATTTTATAGGTACTTAAGTAAAAAGGTAAGTAAAAACTTGAACAGCCTATAGGTACATGGTCGCTCAGTTATTCGTTGCAAACCATATTGAGTTGCAGTTGCGTCGTGTGAGATCAACTTAAAGCTTATTTCACGTTTTTAACACTGCCTGGGTAATTTGTATGCAAAAACGTGCGCGTGGACGAAACGTAACGTACGTATTTTCAAGGGTCTTAATTTTATTTACATGCCTTTGTTTGTATTGAATTTTCATTTACATGTAAAAGAATACACGTGTAAATGGAACCGGATGTATGTTTATTAAATTTAATAGCTGTGAAATGATGAAAGCTACATCAATGGGCGACTATTCGAGTAGCATGTGATGTTATGTTCACCTCTTGAAAAACGTCTCAAAGAGTTGCAAAGTTCAGTTACTTTCCTGTGTGAAAAGTACGATGATTTTAGCGCTAAAGTTGACAAACTGGCTCTGGATAGCCAGCGCCACGATGAACAGCTTCAGAGTAACAGCCTTGAATACCTAAAATTGAACGAAAAAAATAATCTTCTGGAACAACAGCTAAGGTTATGTAACGTAGAAGAAATACATGGTGTTAATGAGTTTAAATCCGAGAATCTCTGCAATATTGTGAAGCAAATCGGTGACGTTGTTTCTCTTAAGCTTGAGGATAAGGATCTTATGAAGATAACCAGAGTAGCCAAATTCAAAAAAGATAATAAAAATCCACGAACCATAGTAAAGTTTTCAAATTAGCAAGCTGTCGGCGCCGTAATGAGTTTCTTTCTGCAGTATCTCGCTACAGTAAAACTAATAATACAAACAAACTGAACACGGGGCTTTTAGGCGTGGCTGGCAATAGATCACCGATTGTTGTTGCGGAACATTTATCGCCTGTGAATAAGACTCTTCATGCTGCCACCCCACTGAGAGCCGAAGATAAAAATTATAAAGTTTGGGTTAGAGATGGACGCATTTATGCTCGATAAACGAAAACTCGCGCTATTTACTCATCAAATCTACACTCAAAAAAAAATCGGTCGTCTAAGGTGCTAAATTCCTTTGTCGTTTCTTTTTTGTGCTCCTGACGTAGCTTTTGAACGGTACGTTCTAGTAAACCTAAACGCCGCATCAGAATCTTTTTTGTCGAACGGTTTTTTGTCACTACGACTAGGTTCCCGAGCACGTGGCGTCTATGATTGTTTTTATTTTGTCGCTACGACAAAGTAGTTTGTCACTACGCTATAGGAGGTAGTTACTATGACAGAGTTGCTTAACGGTAAAATGTGAGCTTGAACGCTGGTTCACAAGCAGCTTTGACACAGTGACAGAGTCTTTTTTTACAAAGCTATTTTCATATTTGACATGTTCGTGGCGTCAAGTTTTATTTCGTTTTAGATGATATGACAAACCAGGTTAGTTGTCATGACAAAATTCGCTAACGGTAAAATGTGAGCTTGAACACTGGATTCACTAGCAACTTTAACAAAATCACAGAATATTTTTTTCAACAATATTGTCATTTCTTAATTTGTACGTAGCGTCAAATTTTATTTTAGCTTATTTCCTACGACATAGGAAGGTAGTTACGATGACATAATTCGGTAACGGTAGAATATGAGCTTATACGCTTGGACTAACGCTTATACGCTAACTGAGGATTCTGTTTGGAGCACCTACAAGGTATTCGTTATTCTGTGATTCAACAGAAGCCTTTCAAAAATAAGTCGGTATGGTCATACGATAGCTTAAATGTACCTATAGAAACTTGAAAAAGCTCTAGAAGCATAAGCAACGCTTAAATACCTATAGATAATTAGAAAATATTTTCACTAAGGCCTATGTGCTTCTGTCAACGCTCCGAAGTAAATACGCCCTTGGCCCTTAACAAATGCCGTCTCCAGAGGCCGCCTGTAATTTGCAATGTTGACATTATGTCCAACTTCCTCTCTTTCTAAGGAGAAATGACGACTTGATTAAACAAATCGATCGGATCCTAAATTAATACTATGATACTTGTTAACTTAAAATTACACGATCATTAGTAAACAATTTTTTGCAGTAAAATGATTGTAAATAAAAGTAAATTTATTGCTTTTTTGTAATGTATTTTACTAGTTGTTCGCCACGAATCTGACATAAATAAAGTTTTGAATGTGTTTTTCCTTGTATACTTTAGTATACTATTGCAATTACATATCTTACTTAAATTTTTCATCGTAAGCTTTGGAATTAAAAGGAGACAGGACGTTACCTTTTTTGCAGTTTGTTGCATTTCTAACTAAGAAAAGTATCCATTTAAACAAAATAAAAAATACTATCATTTTTTATAATCATAGGTATTTCATGGTCATATTAATTTGTTTTTAACCAAAAATTTTACGTAACCCTAAACCCTTAACCCCAATCTACTGCCTTAGCAAAATCTACGGCAATTTGCAAAGATCGCATTTTGCAAAGTGCGAAAGCCAAAAATTTTAAAAATAAAATGTCAAGTTATTTGTACTGAATTTCGAAAGTTCCTTCTCGCTGCTGTTAATAAATAATACTAATAACATAGACTTTTAACTATTGTTGTTCCAGCCGAAGAAATGTTCGCTAAAATAAAAGATAACAAAAATACTATCTGAATAAAAATTAAAAAATGATTATGGATGTGGAGTGTATCAGAAATGTATTTGGGTAAATAAGGTTAATTATTTTTTGTTGATTTTTGTGATTTTTTTTAGTAAATTATAATGATAATAAAAATTAAAAAGAAACATGTTTTATTTTATTTATTTTCGACGGCAGCTGAATATAGCTTTTCTTTACAAACACGTCAATTTCCCTTAACAAACACGGCAGTCAAAAATTAGTCGTTGGCAACACTGGCTCTGCCAATCAAGCTGCCATTTTTCTCCGGTCCGGCCGCGGCGCAAACGCAACTGTGTTGTAAGGCGATTTCGACAGTTTTTGTTTGTGCTAGATAAATTCAGTGTGTCTCTGTGTGTGTGTGTGTCTATCTGTTTTGATATCTAATTAATCGTTAAAATAAGACCAAGGATCTTATAATGGGAGGATAGACAATAGCTATACAATAGAGCGTGTATCGTAATGGACTAGCATAAACTTACATTTTCGGCAAAAAAAATGCTATGCACAGCGCCAGATGCACACTTTTGTATGGCCATTGTCAATCCTCTCTTCATATGATCCTTGATAAGACTAAGGGGCTCGAAGATTTTTCTATGGAAGCTGGCATATCCGCCCGCCATTTTTTTAAGTTTTCGCGCACGATGAAAATGGTGTACTACTTTCAACATGTAATTTTTAAAAGTTGTTTATAATGATTAGTACTTTGAGCCCCTTTCAGCTTAGCATAGCCTTCACGTACACGTACAACCCTGTATAAGTAAGACCAATTACTCTATCTTTCGTTAATTTGTATTTGTAATAAAACTATCTTAATCGATTTGCTGATTTTAATTTCTTTTCTAGTTTTGACATTCCACAAAGTAACCATGACGATGGCATCCTGGGATTTTCAGATGCGAAGCCACATACTCCTCTATGAAGCTGTCCAAATCCAAGTCGAGAGGGTTATCGTAGGTGCTATCGTCTAAGGAGACTGGGTGTTGCTGCCTCTACGTACACTGGGTGTTGTCACTGCGGCAGTGTAAGTTGTTCCAACGTCTATAGTGTGCCGTTACTGTGACAGTGTTTTGCTTTAAATTAAATTAAAAATAAATTAAATTTGCATAGGGACAGCAAAACACTGTTACAGGAACAATACACCGTAGACGTAGGGACAGCATACATTGTCACAGCGACAACGCCCAGTAGGCATAGGGACAGCAAAACACTGTCCCAGGGACAACACACCGTAGACGTAGGGATAGCATACATTGTCACAGCGTCAACATCCAGTGGACGTAAGGACAGTTAAACACTGTCACAGTGCCAACACGTCGAAGACGTTAGAACAGCATACACTGTCGCAGTGACAATACCCAGAAGATGAAGGTACAACACACAGTAGACAAACGAACAATATTCTTTAAATATGGGGACAAAGTTGTATTGTCAAAATGACGCCGCCTTGACGTGAAACAGCATACTCTGTCACAGTGACAACGCAACGTTGACAAATAAACAATATAGCATTGAACATGGTGACATTTTATATTATAAAAGTAACAATGCCTTAACGTGGGGTCAAAGCAAAGTGTCAAAATGACAAAATGCCAAAAACGTAGTGTGAAAGTACCTTTGTAATAGCGACTTATCATAGGGACAGTTAGCGTTGTCATATCTACAATGTTTGTGATAGTTTCAAACCTCAAAGGGGGCTAATACGGGGCAACAAAAAATATGTATAAGTTCCTTTGTCATTGATATTTTCAAGCGTCTAAATTTGTGCAGTCGCTGTGTTCAGTTTCCTTAGTAATCTCCCATTTGATAAGGGATTTTTGTCGCCGCGTCTAGAAATTTTTTAGAGTGTACCCGTTCATTAGACAATATCTTTTAACCAACCCTCTTTTGTTTTTCTTATCCATGTATCTTTTGTTAACATCAATCAATTATGGGTTTAAAAGTCTATTAACAGGATATTAGAGGAACAAAAACGAAATGTGTGGAAATTTATAATACTATTTTGTGTAATGATTATGACATTATTTGTTTGTGTGAAACGTGGCTTAATGAAACTATTTAATCACGGACGTGGACTACTGATTGCAGCAGCTAAAAACTGCTCTGAACAAATGACAGATTTTGAAGATCTATGGGTTTGTTTAAGAATAAATAATCAGATAATTAATATAATGCGTAGTGTACAATTATACATACCATCATATATCCCAATTAACACATTTAAATCATTTTTAAATAACCTCTCGTATTATTCACCTCATACCTCGTACCTCATCACCGAATTCTAAAACATTGATAATTTGTGACTTCAATATTCCTGATACCATATGGCAAAGCTATCGTTCCAATAACTAAAGTTCCAAGAAAAGTAATGACAGACTACCTCTATTAAATGATTTTATGAACTCAAACTAATTTGGCAATGCAATTATATTCCAAATTGCTGTAATAATGTTCTAG
This sequence comes from Hypomecis atomaria, assembly GCA_964007245.1. NCBI lineage: Eukaryota > Metazoa > Arthropoda > Insecta > Lepidoptera > Geometridae > Hypomecis > Hypomecis atomaria. The sequence continues at coordinate 23,455,701 of OZ023287.1, read as the reverse complement.
TAGTAGTAGTATTAATATACTCGCTGATCTTAATATATTGAATTCTAACCAAACTGTACCAATAAGTAAAAAAGATACGTTTCATCTACATCTTGATTTCATAATAGATTAAAATAAAAATTTGAGAGAAAACACCCTATTATCACTCCTACTACTACTCGTATTTCTAATTTATTAACCTACACAGATCATTTGTGCCATGTATTTGACAGACAATCACAAGTAGATTACACCAAAACTTATTTATTAGGTAGGTATAACAACATGGTGTACCGAAATATGTAAATTTACGTAACGTAAGTTTTTTCTGATATAGGGCAAGAATCTTCCACAGCTCTTCGATTTGCATGTGGCTGTTGTTTATTTTCTTCCGATAGCAAAAATATTTTTAATTTGTTTGTTTATTTGTGTTGGATCACTAGAATTTGTAAAACTCCAAGTAAAATTCCATTCCTCCGCAGAATTATGCTTTACCAAACAACGCATTAGTAATTTGGACCGTTCACAGCCTTTTGAATTATGAATAGTCTCCTCGTTTACTGCAACATTAGGCAACCGTTAAAAATTAACAACTAAAAATTATCTACAAGCGCAGTGTAGGACATTCACCGACTAGGTGGACTGAAGACATCGATACCATGGGGTAGAAAGGTCGTAAAAGCCAACTTTTACGAAAATGAATTAATAATGCAGTCGTCTTTTAAATTTCGCGCTCTATCCATCTGTAAATTTAAAGTTTCAAAATTGTGAATAAATAGTTATTACCCCCTGTAGTGTTTGTACTACGTTATTACGGGGGTAGATTTCAAATACAAAACTACCCACCTCCACCCAGGTTTCGCATAATAAACTCCCATTCTGCGATAGTCCGTATTTTATTACACTACACTTGGCGCAGTTATTATTTTCGAACTTACGTGGTAGTACAAAGAAGTTATAGTGAATTTATTGTGACAATGCCTATAGGCAAAATTGAAGTGTTTGAGATCGGGTCCCATAATTGGGATGCCTATTGCAGACGGATAAAGCAATTTATTGCTTTAAACGGTTTTTTTACGCACTAAGCAAGTTTTAAAATAAAATAATGACGTAAATCCAATTTAATCACAGCTCTTTAGTAACTTAGGCGTATCACAATCTTAATCAAAACAGTAAGGATGTAACAGTGAATCAACTGGCTTTTAAGCAGTTTTGATTTCGCAAAAATACAATTATCCCTTTTGCACCCTAGATTTCCTGTTCTATTAGCTTCTTATATGCGTGCGAAAGTGTGATTTACATTCTACTAGGTTGTGTATTCGTGATAAATCGAAAATATATGATGCTATGAAAATTGGCATAGAAGTAGAAAATGACACAATTTAGCACATAAGGCACATAATTATCATCAATAGCACATAACACACCTTATCATCATCATTGCAGTCACAGGAACTCCACTGCTGGACATAGGCCTCCCCCATTGATCTCCAATAAGACCGGTTTGATAGCGACTTGTATCCAGCGCGATGCTGAGGTCTTAATGAGGTAACTTACAAATCAACCTACTTAAAAAAAGCTAACATTGAAACTCCACGGTTTATTCAGATTTTAAGATTCTTGCCTTAAAATACATTGAAATGCAAAATAAAACCACAATTTTCCATGATTATAAGTTTAAGATTGAAAAAGTCATGTCAGGTTTTTTTTGCGTTTTTTGCTCCTCCTGAAAGGTTTGTATTTTGGCTTTTACGACCTTTCTACTCTACATGGCATCGATATTACTAAGAACGCAGGAACGGTCTGGATGCAAGCCGTTTCCAACCCTCCTATTGATCTTATTGAAAATTCATTGGGAAGGCCTATGTAAAGCAGTAGAAGTCCCACGGCTGATAGATCGATGAATGGAAAAATTATCCCAATAGGTAAAATTTCGGAAATTCCCTTTACCTAACTACTGTACTGTACTGCACCAACCTTTTTAATACCTAGACCACTGCAGGAGGTAGGCATACCAACGAAGGATGATTGGACCCCATTCACCACGCTGCCGCTGGCCCAGTGCGGATTGGTGGATTCACATAAGCCATCGAATTTCTTCTAGGGACGTACGCAGGTTGCGTTTTTACTTCACAGAAAAGCTAGCGGTATGAACTTCTGTACCTACCAATATAAGTGCTAAAAAACCGATTAGAAGAGGACCGGGATTTGAACCCATAACCTCACGATTCTAAGGGCATTACTACCACTAGACCACGACGGCTTCTTTTTAGGGTTCCGTACCCAAAGTGTAAAAACGGGACCCTATTTCTAAGACTCCGCTGTCCGTCCGTCTGTCTGTCACCAGCAGGCTGTATCTCAGTAACGGTGCAAGCTATAACGTTGAAATTTTTTAATCTTTAAGTACGTCTGCTATTTTTAGCATAGGTAGTAACAATGAAGCAGATGGCCAATATCGAGCTCACGTGTCCTGTGCCCTGACAACACCACCGCGACTTGCTTATTAGCTGGGATAAAAGTAAAGCTTTTTAGAGGCTTATAACAGTAAAAACAAATAAGTGTAACCCACGATTGAAGTGTTACATTATATGAAAAAAAAATCACTCAAATCGGATAATGCTTAGAGGTAGATAACAGCATAATTATTAAGTTCGCGGTGCACACTCGCCTTAAGTTCGTATTTCATTTAAAAGAAAATACAAATTTTACATTACCGGTAGAACAAGATTTTCCAATACCAGAAATATTTTCCAAATCATCTTTGCCGTGGATTAATTCCTTATGAATTGCCAGGAATGCATCATAATTGAAAAATCCAGTTTTATTTATCTGTAATCATATAAAATATGTAAAGTTATTTAAAACTGTTATTGTGTTTTGCGTGATGCGTCCGCATTAGCAATAGTCAGCTTGAAAAAGACCGCCCAATTTAAAATAAATAAATAAATATTTGGGGACATCATATACACAATATCGCATCTGACCTCAATCTAAGCAAAGCTTGTGATATGGCTGCCAGAGACTAAATAACACCAAGACACAAAGCAAACATCTATGTTCATCACATAAATACTCGCCTTGAGTGGGAATCGAACCCACGCCTCTATGACCCAGTAGTTAGGGTCACTAACCACTGAGCCACCGAGGCAGTCAAATATGGTCGAGAGTGTCGAAAGTAAAATACATGAGAAGTTTACCCGTTATACTAAGTTAAAATACTATAATAGGTTCTCATTTTTAGGGTTCCGTACCTAAAAGGTAAAAATCCCTATTACTAAGACTCCGCTGTCCGTCCGTCTGTCTGTCTGTCTGTCACCAGGCTGTATCACATGAACCGTGATAGCTAGTCAGTTGAAATTTTCACGGAAGATGTGTTCTGATGGCGCTATAAAAACAAAAACTAAAAACAGAATAGTTTAAATATTTAAGGGGCCCCCCTTACAACATACAACAGACGTGACTTTTAAGAAATTTTATTCTCTCTATTAACAATGGCAAAGAAATGACAAAGAAGAATGGGGCTAAGGGGGCTCCAACACGGTAAGGAACCCTTCGTGCGCGATTCCGATAAAAATAAGCTTTTACTGAACAAGTACTCGTCAAGACGAATCAAACGACCTGAAATTTGATGGGGTTGCATCGTTTCATTGCAGAGTTTCTATGACCACCTTCCAGCTCCATCATCAGACCCTGACGATTCAAATGAGCCCAAACTCGATGAAGTTGTGGCGTTTCATTGACAAGTCCCTTTTGCCACCTTCCAGCTCCATCATCAGATCATCATAATATAATAAACCATTGTCACGCGATTTACACATGTACGCAAAATTTCAGCTCAATTAGTTATTAGTCGTTCTTTAAAATGACCATATAGGCGTAATTAGCCTGAGTGTCAAATTGTATTTTAATGTTACTACTAGTATCAGACTGTGTTTGTATTGTTAGTAGTTAAGATTTATAAAAATAAAGAATTTTACAAAAAAAAAAAGCTCAATTAGTAACCGGGAAGTGGATCATATTTAATTTGCAAAATTTGATGACAGACATCGGACGTTGTGAAACTAAATAAAAGCTTGTAAAATACTTACAATTTTCGATTTCGTGAAAAGGCACTCGTAGAAGCATGGATCTACTACGTCAGGGTCCTTGGTTTTTATAGCTTTTTGCAGCTGCCTCGTATACCATAGGTTCTTAAAAGTACAAAAACCAAGCACAGGCATAGCCGCTGTAACCATTGCCGAACGCTCGGAATCTGTTACACCCTTAAAATATATTGTAAGTTAGAAAATGACAATTGATACGAGTATAGTTATCACTATTAAGTGCCATAGCATATAAGCGTGATGCCAGCCAAAATCTACCTCTATAATAAAAATATAAGCCCTCTATTCAGATTTACAATATTACATAAATATATTGGGTTATTTCCTCCTAGCATCCTTTTAGGGGCTTGTTGTGTTCATCAAAACTAACAACTTTTGTTCAGCGACTTTTGTCAAAACTCAAAATCTTTCTAATTAATTAGCATCTTCTTAGGGGCTTATTCTGTACATCAAAACTAACAACTTTTGTTCTGCGAATTATATCAAAATTCGAAAAAAATATAGCTGTTCCATACATTTTGTCGCGGGTGAACGATATTTTTCTATGGAACAACAAAATAAATTTCATCAACAAAACAAAATAAATTTCCTCCCGTTTTAAGGGAAATATAGCCCCTAATCAATACTCGCTGATAAAGAAAATAATTATGTAAAATCTGTGTGCAAAGATTCGCCGAGCTTCGTTGAAAAACGCACCCTGTGGACAATAAGCAACATCCTGACAGACAAAAGCTAAATTTTCTACATTGAAATTGCTGCTTCATTTCGTGGCATCTAGTGGCTGTAACGCTGGTCTGTCATTGTTGAGGTTGTGGGTTCAATTCCAGTCCCGTACGAATGAGTTTCTTTGAAACTTGTGCCCGGAATTTCACACCACTGGCTTTTCGTTAAAGGAAAACATCGTAAGTATCCCTGCATACGTCCGTAGAAGAAATTCGATGGCGTGTGAATCCACCAACCCGCACTGGGTGGATATAACCCAATTACTCTTCATGGGTAGGCCTACATCATACAGTATTAAAAAGGCTGGTACAGTACAGTACTTCGGTCGAAATGCATTACACGCCTGAGGTCTTTTTTAGGGTTCCATACCCAAAGGGTAAAAATGGGACCCTATTATTAAGACTTCGCTGTCCGTCTGTCTGTCTGTCTGTCCGTCTGTCTGTCTCCAGGTTGTATCTCATGAACCGTTATAACTAGAAAGCTGAAATTTTCACAGATAATGTATTTCTATTGCCGCTATACCAACAAAAACTAAAAACTGAATAAAATAAAAATTTAAGGGGAGCTCCCATACAACAAATGTGTTTTTGGGAGTTTTTTTGCTCGCTATTAATAATGGCAAGAGGAATTGGGCTAAGGGGGCTCCAACACGGTACGGACCCTTCGAGCAGTCCGACTTGCACTTGGCCGATGTTTTAGGATTTCTGTGGTAAAATAAAATATTCTATGTTCGTACATTCACACGGTCGTTTGCTATAGCAATTAGAAATTATATGACTGAAGAATGAAGAACTACTACTGAATTTGTACCTAGTTTTAAAATAGATAATTATTTTTGATATAGGTAACTAAAAACTATAAAATATTACTTACCGACACTGATGTTACATCTAAGACAATCAGACCATATAGAATGGCTGAAGCAAATATCATGTTTACAGACTTTTCCAATTCACTCACAAGTCGTCTTTTTGGATTCATCAATCAGCGTTATCAGATAATGGAGCTCATTAAATTTTATACCTACTAAAATATTTATTTTAATTTAAGGATTAAGTACCTGCATACAGTTTTATTCAAAAATGATTTACTAAGCAGAGAAGAGCTAATTAATACCATCGTTATGATCAACTTTTTTTTTACTACAGTAAAACTATACTACCACACAAAAAGTATTGGATCATCCATGAAATCAGTATCTTGGTTATAATAATTATTAATAATATTATAATAATATTATAATATTATAATAATTATTCTTACTATTTGTTAAAAAATACTTATTATAATAATATTATTTGAACTGTTTATGTGAATGCATGCAATCTTTTAATAATAATTTAATTTTAAACACAAAAATGTACATAATTATGTTATTTAGAACTTAAGAAGCAATGTATTAATCACGAAATAAATCATTATCTTATCTTTATCCACAGACCTTTGAAGGTCTAAACATAATCCAAATGCTCAAGCCCACGTAAAAAAACTTTGTTAATCCCGAATAAGTCCGCGCTTGACCACCAACTCGCCTGATGGTAAGTGACGTTGTGGTCGAAGATAAGCACGCAGACCTAGAACATTCCTATTCCTATATACCTATTCGCTGTGACCTTGAAAAGCTTTCGATTATATCTCTAAGGCCCACTGTCCACGGAGGCGTAGCTTCATAGACGCTTCAAAATACGCCGAACAGCTTAAGCAGCCCAGCGTATTGGTCTATGTCCACGAGGCGTACCGCAAGCGTAGGTACGTTTTCAATCACTTTTGAGAATGGAATCGGACGACGAAGAGGTTATTTTGGCTTTTCATTCGAAGGCGCCAAGGACAAATATTACCTATGGACTTATCCAAATATAACTAAAAATATCAACTGTAGATTATTTGTAGCGACAAGAGAATTATTAGAAGATGACAGTATATTTCACTCATTGTACAGAATGAGTATAACTACAGTAAATATTATTGTTGTACAAACGTGGATATTTATCTACTATCTGTACAAATTTCGCAGCCGTCCCCGCCATTTTTCCACAAAAACAACTCGCGCGTTCACGCACTGTACGCCCGGGCGTATGACATGCAGTACGGCCGGCGTCATGACGCCTGCATGCAGCGACGCGAGCGCGACGTTGCCGCTCCGTCGACAGAGTAGCACAGTTTTGTATGTAAGCTGCAAGCAGGCGTACTCTAGGCGTATAGTGACGAATACGCGTCTATGACGCTACGCTTCCGTGGACAGTGAGCCTTAGGCAACAGGAAAGCCGGAAGACTGTTCCATTCCCTGGCGGTACGAGTAAAAATGTCGAATCAAACCGCTTCGTACGCATCGAAAGAAAATTGACAGAACTAGGAACTACTTTTACTATAAAACTTCGGAATTCAAGAAAAAACCAGCTCTCTCATGTCCCATCCAAAATTGCAACTTCAAATCGGCGAAATGTAGGTATAAAATAACTATTTTTGTTCTCAAATTTGAGTGAGTCCTATAGTACCAGTTGTCCATAATAATGGCCTAAATCACTCCTTTTCAGCTTCGGATAACATTTATAAATAAAACTTTGAACCTAACTAATTTTTTCTTGTCAATATAACAACAATAACCATAATTTTATTTTTTAGGAAGTATAAGATTGTTCTTAGATTGCACTACGCGGAATAGACTATGAAAATAGTGAAGATATGTTAGAGACACACTGAGTCGAATCGTAGATAATTACTTTTTCAGATTGCTGTTTTGAGAATTTTAATTGCTCAATGCGTGTTATTCTTTTAGGCTTGTTAATTTCAAATAGCAACAGAACAACGGAACATTTGTTTGTTTTCGCATGGATGATCAAATAGGAGGAGGTTCTATGTTCGTCTGTATGCAAATTTTAGCCAATTGTGAACCGAATCAAAAAAATTATTTCGAAAGGTGGTTCTTGTAGTATATTTATATTATGAGGGTACTTATTGATCTACCCTCATTATTGATTATACAATAAAGACAGTGTTCAACCAACTTGCGTGTGTTTTACTACATGGTGGCAGCAATGCATTTTGTAAAAATAAATAGGTACCATAGGTTGTTACATTACAATGTTTAAAGGTTTAAATAAAATATATATAATATGTACATAGATGTTTATATTTTAATAGGTACAAACTTAGATGTAAAACTGTTTCAATGTTTTTGATTTAATTACCATGTATTTAGTTGTTAGTGCTGTGTTATTTATATTTTGCATCCATAGCATTTCCATCAGAGTTTTTTTTCTAAACGTAAGAAACTTATATTTTTTTAAAGGGAAAGATGTAGTATATTTGTATTATAAGGGTACTTATTGATCTACCCTCATTATTATCCATGACAATGAAGTCATTTTTAACCAACTTGCGTGTGTTTCACTACAGTTCTATTTAAATTTTATGGAAATTGGATAAGCCATTTTTGAAAAATCAACTGTAATGTAAAGATTGTATGTATGCATGTCACTCTTATAAATTCAAGTCTATTCGTGGCTCTGTTACTGCGTGAAAGAGTAACAAACCAAAAAAAAACACTTATTGATGAATTATTAGTAAGGATTCAATGATGGTATCCAACATTGATATTTTTTATCTTGTTGTCAATTTTTTTTTTATTCTATTAAGTCCGCGTTTGACCACCAACTCGCCTGATGGTAAGCGACGATGTGGTCGCAGATAAAGCACGCAGACCAAAATACCAGCCTTCCAGTAAATCTTACTAATTTTTTTGGGTTCCGTACCCAAAGGGTAAAAACGTTACCCTATTACTAAGACTCCGCTGTCCGTCTGTCCGTCTGTCTGTCTCCAGGCTGTATCTCATGAACCGTTATAGCTAGAAAGCTGTTTTTTTTACAGATGATGTGTTTCTGTTGCCGCTATAACAACAAATACTAAAAACATAATAACCTATATATTTAAGGCGGGCTCCTATACAACAAACCTAAATTTTTAGCCGTTTTTCGCTCGATATTAATATTGGCAACAAGTAGATGCTTGAAATAGGATTAAAGGGCTCCCATACGGTACGGAACCCTTCGTGCGTGAACCCAACTTGCATTTGGCCGATTTTATTTGTGTTATATGCACTTACTTGCGACCCGCCCCGGCTTCGCACATGTGTATTATACATATAAACCTTCGTCTTGAATCACTCTATCTATTAAAAAAACACTCTAACAAAAACACTATCTATCAAAATCCGTTAAGTAGTTTTAAAGATATAAGCATAGATGTGTACAGACAACGAGAAGCGACTTTGTTTTATACTATGTATGATAAATATAATGCATAAAGTACTTACTTTTTTCACAAAATTCGATTAAATAACCAAAATGACCGAATGGGAATCAAGCTTTGAATAATAATTTAATGTTAATCACTTATTAGTATTCCCAAAACTATCGGTAATAAATGTAAATTAAGCATGTAGTTCAATTTAGAGCTTTTAAAATTATGCAAATTAGTTTTACCAAAGCCACAACAGTAACTTTGCAGTCACAATAAGCCCGATTACAGAGGCGCCAGCGTAAATTTAATAGCAACGTAAAAAGCGTTCTCTCTATCGAATGCCTAAAGTGAAAAAGAAACAGAACTATGCTTTTTAGCTAATATAATTACTATGGCGCCTCTGTAATCGGGCTTATTATGTACATGTACACCACGAGTCTGGACCCATTACAAATAAGCTTCTATGTCTATGTCAGACATTTTGACTATTGCCTGTTTAGAGTTTTTTTTTAACGCAAATAAGTCCGCGTTTGACCACCAACTCGCCTGATGGTAAGCGACGTTGTGGTCGAAGATGAAGCACGCAGACCTAGAAGATACCTATTCACTCTGATCTCGAAAAGCTTTAAATTATATCTCTTTGGAAACAGGAAAGCAGGAAGACTGTTCCATTCCCTGGCGGTATGAATCAGAAAAGTTGAGTCAAACCGCTTCGTACGTATCGAAGGAAAATCGACAATGTAGTGGTGGTAATGTGGCGTCATCCTACTTGTCCTGTAGTAAAAAGGGGATGGTAGGATAAGGTCGTGCAGCTCAGATGCACACTCTCCGAAATGAATCCTATAAAAAATGGACAGACTCGCAACCCTACGGCGATGCTCCAGGCTATGAAGATTTTTGAAACTAACTTTTCATCACCTATAAGCCAAACAGAACGCCGGTCCACCGATTCCAAGGCCTCGAGCTGATCCTTATCCGAGCCATCCCAAAGATACGAACGGATCTGTGCTTGATCCAAGTAAGCAACTGTCCCGGTGTGAAACACCGCCTAACCTTGTTCAGGATACCCAGCTTCATACTAGCCAATTTGGCCCTAGATTCTAGGTACGTGCCATAGTTCAATGAGGGAGTAAGTGATAAGTAGATATAAATATGTATCAAAAGTAATTAGGTAAGTAAATAAGTTCTTAAAAGCCGAATGGTAAGTCCTTAGAGTCTTTGAGCTACTTTAAAAATTCTGGATTTACTGCTCAAAGATATCTGACATGCCTAAACCGTTAAAACAACAAAGACTTACAATTTGTTTGTGAAACTACCAACTTGATACTATTGAGCCAGTGTGGTAGAAACAGCCTAAGTCCATCATTCCAGGGAAAGCCTGTGCTCTACAGTTAAAGCAATAGGCATGATGACTGGGTAAAAAAAAAACATTATTATAATTAGTCAGTGAGTTAGATTAATTATCAAAAAATATTGGATACGTATTGTCAATCAAACTAAAATAACAAAGATAAACCTTGTTGAAGTTTGGAAGTGGAGGTCGTGACATCGCCTCTCATACAGAAGTCTATACATTTGTATGGTACCTGTGACGTCACGCGGCACTTTGTCGGGCTACATCTTCATCAATTTTTGTTTAATTGACAAAATAAAAAATACGTGTCTAATATTTTTTGATAGTCTATCTGACGGACTCATTATATTTTATTTTTTTAGTTATCATGCATATTGCCATCGTCACAGCAACTTCACATCACATTTAGTTTACTTACCAGTAAGGAATGATTCGCACCTCTGGTTTAGTTACCAGTGAAAAAAACAATTAACTATAGTTCGGTCGGTTCGGTAAAAAACATTAAGATCATTATTGTGGAAAATAAAATTTCGCATCTTTTGTTTTTCGTAAACTTTTTTGTAAAACTTACCGTTTACGATTTATGGACCATTTAATGTTTTAAGGTCCATTTAATGAAATTTCATTAAATGGGCCATAAATCGTAAACGGTAAGTTTTACAAAAAAGTTTACGAAAAACAAAAGATGCAAAATTTTACTTTCTACAATAATGATCTTAGTGTTTTTTGCCCTTAAGTACATAGTTTCCGAGATATCGGCCAAAAACAATTTTTCAAGATGACGTGTCAGGAACGCATTCTCTGAACGGCCGAACTATAGTTAGTAAGTAAGTTCGTATAGGCCGGGTGGCTAGCCCTGGTGTCAAAATTTTTAAGCCGCCTGAAGGCCTCTGACATAGCTAAACGGTTAAAATAACCAGGACCTACAATTTAACGTGTCATCCAAGGCACTGTAGCGAACAGTTGGAAATTGCCACTTGCGGTCACCCATCCAAATACTGACCGTGCGGAACGTTGCTTACTTCAGTGAATTCAAAAATAAATTGAAATCGTGGCTACTCAGTCACTTATTTTATGACATTGCAGAATTTATGAAACTACCGGAGGTAGTAAATTTGTAATTGATTTTATTTTATTTTTCTGAATTTAGAAGTCTTATTTATACTGCGAGAGCAATATTTTGTATAATACACATTATAAAATTGTATTTGTAATAACATGACCTTATTATGTTATTGAAATTGTATACCATTTTTACTTGTAACTTGGCGTTAAAAATAAAGGCTAACTACGCTACGAGCGCTACACTACACTACAAGTGCTACGCTACACTACGCTACGAGCGCTACGGGATTATCTTGGGAGCTAATACCATTTAATTTGACCTGTCTATGTGATATGTTTAAAATAAGTAACTTTTTGATCTTGACTAGTATATTTATTTATACATTTACTTGTACATTTGTGAAAAACAACTTCTGACTTCAACGAAACATTATGTACTCGAGGCGATATTAGGAGACCTAAACATAAGATTAACAAATATATACCGCAACATAATAATAGTATGTTTGCTAACAGTGCTTATGCCATGGCAATCAAAATTTACAACTGCTTGCCACTAGAAATAAAAGTACTAGAAGGAAACAACTAAGAAGAAAATTAAAAACATGGCTTATTTCGAAAGCTTTTTATAGCACGAAAGAATTCTTCGAAGACCACAAATTAACCAATTATAATTATTAATCTGTAATTAACTAGCACTTTTAAGTAGAAATTGTTAGTAATAATTTATTTATTTATTTATTTGTTTATAGGCGAGCAGTGTATACTGATGTGCCTATATCAAGCAGAGTCGAATAATATTAGTATTTATCTGTCAAGGAAATTTTTTCCTTCTTTATCCAAAGGTCCAGTCTATTCTTAAATGTGTTTATAGTTCTTGCTGAGATTATATCCTCAGGCAACCTATTCCAATTGTAGACAACTCTATTGCAGAGAATGTGGTGTGCAGTGTTGGTTTGTGATGGTGTAGGCTGTAAGAGGAATTTATGGCGTCTGCTATCGCGCATATTTTCCTTCAAGGTGTATATGTCGTGAATATTCGGAAGATTATAGAAGCCATTGAGAATTTTGAAGGTCTCCATCAAGTCTCCACGCAATCGTCGTTCTTCGAGGGTCGTGAGACGAAGAGCTTTTAACCTATCTTCATAGGTTTTGCGGCGCAGAGCATATGGAATCCTGGTGGCTTTTCTTTGTGCACTTTCAAGCAAATCAATATCTTTTTTAAAGTAAGGACTCCACACTTGAAACCCATATTCTAGGAGAGGCCTTATATAGGTTTTGTAAATCTTAATAAAAACATCCACAGTTACTGTCTGAAAGGACTTGCGTATGACATAAATAAATGAGTTGGCTCGTTTGACTATCATAGATATATGCTGTTCCCATTTTAAATCTGCAGTAATGATGACTCCCAAATTCTTCTGTTGGCCTACAGATGCTAAAGCAACTCCATCAAGTGTGTATATCTTTTTAGGGTTGGTACTACCAAGATGTAACACACTACATTTGGCTATGTTCAACTTTATAATCCAGTCCCTGGTCCAGTTCTGAATGCGGTCTAGATCTTTTTGAAGTTCTCCAGACTTTATCAATGCATTAGCAAAAAACTTCCCATCATCTGCGAAAAAAGCTGATTGACATTCTATGAGCTCTATCAGATCCGTTATGAAGATTCCAAACATCTCAGGAGCGGTCACAGAACCCTGGGGGACACCGCTGGAAACCATTTTCCGTTCCGATAGTGAGTTCCCCACTCGAACCTGAAATGTTCTACCCGATAAGAAGCTCCGGTACCACTCAAGCAACTTACCACGCAACCCATGATGTTCAAGCTTAAACAACAAGCGCTGGTGGGGTACCTTGTCAAATGCACGTTCAAAATCGAGGTATGCTACATCAACAGGTTCTTTTTTATCAACTTGTACACTCCAGGCATGAACAGATGTCAATAAGTTAGTGACAGTTGACCTTTTTTCAATAAAACCATGTTGCTTTGTTGAGATCACACAATTTCTATTTAAAAATTGTGCCACTCTCTCACTTATAATCCTTTCCATAATCTTCACCACAATGCTAGTGAGACTAATTGGTCGGAAGTTTTCCGGTTTAGTTTTGTCACCTTTCTTAAAAATTGGAGTTACTATCGCATGCTTCCAGTCTCGAGGCAAGTATCCAGCTTCAAAAGAAGTGTTCATTAATTGTGCTAAGACAGGAGCAATAGTATTAACACAATTTTTAAGTATGCAAACTGGAAGTTGATCTGGCCCGGGGGACGACTGAATATTCAGGTTCGCAATTACTTTCTTTACATCACTTTCAGTAAAAGAAATGTCACACAAACTTTCCTCTACACGGGGAGTTGCAATAGTCATAGTGTTTTGATTGAGTGCTGGTTCTACTGAATATGCTTTTTCAAACTCAACTGCAAAAACCTCAGCAATATCACATGGTTTAGTTACTAGGTCTCCATTGTGGTTTCTAATTGCTGGTGGAATACTGACAGTAGAGGTAGTACAGCGTCGCAGGTATGAATAAAAAGCTTTATCACCATAGTCAAGGATTCTGCCCTCATAAGCACTCCTCTGTTTCCTGGACAAGGCAACACACTTATTATTCACCTCACGAAACTTCTTATAGTCATGTTCATCCTTGGACATTCTGTACCTGTCCCATAAGATTTTCTTTTCCAAAATTAACTCCAGAACACTATCATCAATCCATGGTTTATTTTTAATTGGTTTAGATCTTACTTGACGTAGAGGCGCATGGTGGTCTGTAGTAATATTAATAGCATTTATGATACCATCCCATAGCTGTTGAGGATCATCCGTTTCGCATACAGCTTGCAAAGTCTTATACAAATCAGAATTGTAACTGTCATAATTTATGCTCTGATAGTTTCGCCTGAGCTTGGGTATTGTCCTTTCTTTTTGCATTAGACACTGGATAGAGAATTCTAAGACACAATGGTCACTTTTTCCTATTGGTGGTTTATGGATAACTTCCGTAATTAATGTTTTATCATTGACCATTATAAGATCTAATAGAGAAGGTGCCTGGTTTGATTGGTAACGTGTAGGTGTGTTTACAAGCTGGTGCAAATTGCTATTTAGGTACATATTTATAAACATATTTTCTGGTTTGGTATTCACATCTCCGGACTGATGCTGATCAGTTAAGATCGGCCACTTTAAATTAGTGTAGTTGAAGTCACCGGCCACCACTATAGTGTTGTTTTCAGATGCTGTAAAGAGATTTTCCAGCAGTTTAGTGTCACGTGATCTCCATGCTGTCTCTTCCTTATCGTCAGGCCGATATACCCCCACCACCAAGAAATGATGCATACCAAACTGAATGTCCAGATAGAGTGCTTCCACATCCTCACACATATATCTCTGATTACGTTTAGCTATGATCGGCACACCATCCAAGTGGTCCCTGATGTATATTGCTACTCCTCCAGCTCTAGTTTTTCCCTCAGATTTCTTCTTTTTGTGGCTCCGGTCTAATCTAAACAGTGTATAGCCAGGAATATTGTAAGTGCTATTACGGTCACTACTGTTCAGCCAAGTTTCCGTTATTACTACTATCGCAGGATTCTGAGCAGTGACACATTGCAGGAAAAGGTCGAATTTAGATCGAATAGAGAAAAGATTTGTATACATGAAAGTAAGGTCACTATAAGGGTCTCTGCGAGAGGCTAGTTTTTTGGTACAATCTTAGGAATTCTTTTTATGTACCTGATAGTAAGATTGGTTTCACCCTTTTCAATTCGGCTTTTGAGAGTCAGCCAATCGTAGCGGATTTGTCAACAGTGTTCCTAAGAGACAATATTGTGGAGTCTGTAAAAACCTACAACAAGAAATTTCCGACTACAAAATTCAGCACTTCTAATCTGAAAATTGAAGGCCCGGTCAAACCAATTTTTGTCTCTGAAAGTCTTCCAAGGCACGCAAAAAAGTTGCTATACCTGGGCAAGGAATTTGCCAAAAAGTATAACTTTAGGTACTGCTGGCCAGCGCGAGGCAAGATCTATCTGAGGAAGTCTGATGGTGCTCCATTCATTAGAATAAACGATGAAAGCGACCTTGACAAAGTTAAAGTCAAGTGACTATTTAATTGTAATTATATTGGACAACGTCAGATATCACTGCGATCTTTCGGTTATTTGCTGGATTTTATTATAATATGTATACTATTGACCATATTAGAGCTATATACACAGTCTATTTACACATACTTATACAATAACACATTCACACACTCTCATTCAAAAACACTCATTCAACCCCTAAATGCACTTATTTACATTACATTTCACTACCTCATATATATAAAGAAAATTTATTATTATTTGAACTATTTAAAATACAGAACGCTTCCTAGTATATTTTTCAAAATTTCTCAGTTATCGACCATACTTAGTAAGAAAATGAACAGTTTATTTTACAATACACACACTATTACGTTTTTTTTAAATAATGGATAATACATTTAATGTTGCAGAAATTGACAGCACAGAAAAAATAGAATGCTTTACCATTACTGATTCTAGTAAATGTATCAAGGTATTAAATGCAGATGTAATGAATACGCAAACTTTATGTATTTTAACAATGAACATTAGAAGCATTCATTGCAACTTCGATTACTTTGTTGCTTTTGTGGCCAGTCTTGACATCTCGGTTGATATGTTTGTTTTAACAGAATGTTGGACTAATGATCTAAAACCACCTCCTAATATTGATAATTATAATATGTTTTGGACAAAAAATACATTCAATCAAAATGACGGTGTAGTGGTGTATGTTAGACAAGATATTATAGTATCCTCGTCTGAGCCAGACATATGTGAAGGAAACTGTCTAATGTTTACCATCTCTCCAAATTACACAGTTATTTGTACGTACCGTCCACATTGTTTTAGGAATCCTAAACCATATCTTGAATCAATGGACATGTTATTGGCCGGTATATCTTCTAAGAATATTATTTTTACGGGTGATATTAATATTGACACGATACCAGACAACCACTCTAGTATATCTGAATATTACTTAAATATGATGGCCATGCATGGCCTACGGCAAGGAATCACTTGCCCCACCAGGTTAAAGGCATGCCTTGACCATATGATGGTGAAATCCTTAGGTACCTGGAAAACCTTAGTCTTTAAAGAATGTATAACAGACCATCATCCCATATTGCTTTATGTCAACAATGCTAAAATTACTAAAACTGAAACATCGCTTACGGAAAAATCAATTGATTTTAAAGGAATAGAACAAGCATTATTAAAAGAGTCCTGGCAAGATTTATATTCCATGGAAAACAATGTGAACGCAGCAGCTGATTTATTTGTTAGTAAATTTTTAAAAATTATTAATGACAACACGCAAATTAAAAATAAATCTAAAAAATTCCAACCTTTAAAACCTTGGATTAGTAGAGGTGTTATTAAATGTTTTATAAAAAGGGATAAACTACATGAATTAACTAATGCATCGCCAGATGACAAAACAATTAAGGATAAATATATAAAGTATAGAAACACCTGCAATTATGTAATTAAAAATTTAAAGAAAGAATATTATAAAAACAAGTTGGATAACAGTAAAGGAAACATAAAAGAGACGTGGAAAGTAATTAAAGAAGTATGCAATATTAATCAATCAAAAAGCCCCTCACTTGAATTATTAGATATTAAACACAATCGCAAAGAATCCCTTAATACAGTGAATACATACTTTACTTCTGTTGGTGAAACTCTCGCTAATGCAACTCTACAAAAATTAAAAACCTCCGAAAAATCTCTAGCACTGTTGGCCAAAGCCGCAAATAATAAGTCAAATTCAATGTACATGTTTCCCACGGATCCATACGAAGTAAAACGAGTAGTCATGGGACTCAAAAGTCATAGTGCACCGGGGTGGGACACGATCACGTCAAATTTGATTAAAACATTTATAAACCTACTTGCTGAACCCATCACATTTATTTGCAACATGAGTTTTGAAAGTGGCAAGTTTCCTAACTCATTTAAGAAAGCTGTGGTATGCCCTATATTTAAAGCAGGAGATAAGAAAAACCCCTCGAATTACAGGCCCATATCCCTACTTTCTACTTTTTCCAAAATATTGGAAAAACTAGTTAAAACAAGGTTAACGCAATATCTGGAGAGAGGTAATCTGTTAAGCGCAAATCAATACGGCTTCAGAGAAAAAAGGTCTACAGAGGATGCTGTGCTAATGCTTACAAATAAAATTACGTCATACCTAGATAGGGGCGAGAAATGCATTGGTATTTTTTTGGACCTCCAGAAGGCATTTGACACCGTGTCCATACCTATTTTGCTGACAAGAATGGAAAACGATGGCATTAGAGGCGTAGCAATTGACTGGTTCACGGATTACCTATCCGAAAGAACGCAAACTACAAAGATTGACGGTTGCATGAGTGACAGCGCAGGTTGTACATATGGTGTACCACAGGGCAGCACGTTGGGTCCATTGCTGTTTCTAATTTATATTAATAGCCTATGCAATGTCGATTTGCCTGGACTAGAGTTGTTAATGTTTGCGGATGATACAGTATTGCTCGTTCATGAAAAAACTTGGCCGAAAGTTGTAAAGCTGGCAGAGGACTGTCTAGCTGTAGTTACGGGTTGGCTTGAAGATAATTTACTTTCATTGAACGTCAGTAAAACAAAATACATATGTTTTAGTATAACGGAAACAGGGGCCCCTAAATGCGATATAAATTTAAAAATACACACGTTCCCGTGTAATCGTGGCACTAGACCAGAACAGTGTGCTTGTACAGTAATGGTGCGAGTAGACTCTATAAAGTACCTTGGAGTGAACATAGACTGCAACCTCAACTGGAACGTGCATATTAAAGTCCTGGCATCCAGAATTAGAAAATTAATGTTTGTGTTCAAAACTCTCAGAACCGTAGCTGAACTACCATTAGCAATCCAGACCTATAAAGCTTTGTGCGAGTGTCTCATAAGATACTGTATTTGTGTATGGGGTTCTGCTGCGAAAACACATATTATAACAGCCGAGCGTGCGCAACGTGCTATACTTAAAGTAATTATGTTTTTGCCCTTCAGGCACCCAACAACTGAAGTATATGTTAAAGCCAAAGTCCTTAGCGTCAGGAAATTATTTATCTATGAGAGCATACGGCGATACCATAGAAAAACAGTACCTTTCTTGATTAACGAAGCGAAACGAGATCGTCGCTGTCCTGTACCGGGTGCGAAACGTAAATTTGCTCGAAATAAATACGATGGTATTGTTCCACTCTTATACAATAAAATAGATAAGGAGTGTAAAATAAAGAAACATAATAATAAAGAAGTTAAGGCAACTTTATGGAATTGGCTAGATAAATTTGATTACAATGATATTGAAAATGTCTTAAACAATATTCATATTTCATAGTATATAAGTAATAGTATTTTATCAGATAAATTATATAATTATGTGTATCAAGAACAACACTTACACACACACGCACACACACACACACACACACACACACACACACACACACACATACTTTCACGTAAATAGATTAGTCGCTTGCGATGTTTAATTGTATTGCTAGTAGTGTACTCGTATATATTATTCAACTAGTTTATATTATTAGTATTTATTGTAAACATTTATATAAGGAGAAGCCATTGACTCCGTCATACAGTGTATACTAGTTCGGAGCCAATGGATTCAAAACAATAATTGTCAAAAATATTTCTGGATCAATAAATTATTCTTATTCTTATTCTTATTCTTAGAGTGTCCCGTAATTTGTTGAGCTCCTCTCTTTGTTTGGGTGTCTTATCATCATAAACTCTTACCTCTTTAGGGGCCTTACTCTTATTCTTAAGAATCTGCACAGCATCCTGACGGGTTTTGAACACCACCTTCAGCGGCCGTTGCTTTCCAGGTTCTCGACGACCAAGACGCTGCACTGACAAAACTTTCGAGTAGTCCTCCTCACTATTGATGTCCTTGAGGACCTTATTCACAAACTTTTCATCATAACTTTTCCTGTCCGTGCCATTGTCCGAACCACTCTCCTTAATGCCCACCAGGATCACATTGTTTGCTCTGCGCTCGCGCTCCTGAAGTTCCTCCAGAATGGCATTAGTGCTGAGAGGCGACGGCTCGAGTGCTGCTGCCACTGCGGGCGGCTGCATATCGTCCCGACCCGCACTGTTCGTCCGAGACAAGAGCTCCTTCACTTCGTCAAGTTCCTTTCTCAGCCCGTCGTATGATTTTATGAGCTTGGGCACTTGAAATAAGGCTTCTCTGCACAAATCACATAAATACAGAAGTGTGCGTTTGCCCTTCAGCCCCATGACGCGCGCCTCGCTACTAGTTAAGTTGCTGCATTGTAAGCAGATGTATCTCTTGCAACCATCACATTGAACCACGGAGTCGTCAGTAAAGTCATTTTCGCACACAAAGCACTTCATTTTTGTTGATCGATTTGAATTCACAAAGAAAAAAAAAACGGAAAAGTTTATCTCGTATTTAACAAGTCACTGCAGCAAAATTCCGAATGAACTACACTGTTCACCGAATAATTGATAGTATATCGACCAAAATAACACTATTTTAACGCGGAATTAGCGAATTTAACAATATTTTAAGAAATTATAAATAGCAACGCAAATTCGACACTGCTTCACTCTCGAGGGTAGGCGACGAAAAAACAATAATATAAATAAGTTATCTATAGTTATCTGTACTTAACAACTTTATCAAATATTTTTTTAATATAGAACTACCTACTACTTATTATTTATAAATTACTATTGTACGCTCGAAATGGGCAGGCTGTTAAAACAATTTTTATGTAACATCTTTTTACATTTATGGCACTTTCGTCTTATCAAGAAATATTTTCTTATCTTATTCTATTTATTTGAATCAACTGTCTTAGTCACCATATCTAGCTAGACAGCCATCAAAAAACATAAAACCTACTTAAAAAATGTTAATTACCGTTCGTCGCACAAAGCAATAATACCTAGGCTTGGAATTCCTACAAAGTGAGTTATCATTCAGGGCCGTGTCGCTAATGTGTTTCATTTATCATGCCAGCCCGGGATATTGGATTTTTTCCCTTTGATACGCCTTGTAATATATTCTGGATTGTTGCCTTCCGATGGAATAGGTCATGTACATTCCTCAGATTTAACTTCAATTTGGTGTTTTTATCGCCCTTTTTTAGGGTTCCGTACCCAAAGGGTTTGTTTATTCGACCGTGTTAGCTAGATTGTTAATAGAAATGCTTCGAAGCGGAGTAGGGCACTATTTTAGATCATAAGTAGGTACTTACTGCGTAGCGGTATTTTTGTACAGCTTTCTGACTAATAATTTGTATATTAGTAGTACTTGTAGCTTGGTGTTCTATGTACCTAATCACTGAAGTAAAGCAACAAAAGTCAGTAGCTTTACTGAAGCTCGGATAACAGATCAAATTGCAAGATTCAGTTGCTAATATTCCTACTTAGCTAGGTATACATATGTCCAGCGCTGAATTCGATGGCTAAATCGCTGGTTTTCACCAGATTTAAAAACTCTGATATCGGCCGCGCCACTCAAGTTGGCGGATGTGAAGTTAGCTACAAACTGCGCAATAGCCAATCAACGCGACTTTCACGTCACATCTCGTCAGGATTGGATATTACGCAGCTTGTAGCTAACTTCACATCCGCCAACTTGTGTGGCGCGGCCGATATCAGTTTAGCCAATCGGCCTTAGTAAAAGTATCTACTTACTTACAAACTTACTCATAGGCTACGTACTTAATTGATTGCAGCGTTACACACACACACACAAACTCACACACACACACGTACGTGTTTGTTGACAAAAATGAATGTTTTGGGTTTTGAGTTGTAAAATTGTGTAGTTCGTATTAAGTATGTACCTATGTAATTTTTGCTTTATAGTATACATATATATTTCTTACATGTTTCGAATATTATCTAGGTAAATTGTTTTTCTAAATTTAATAATCTAAATTGTATTTCTAAATTTAATAATCTAAATAGTTTTTCTAAATTTTTTACTATTGTTTGTATAACTTTTTGTTGGTAGATTTTATAACGGGAGAAGCCATTGGCTCTGAGATACAGTTATTAACTAGTTCAGAGTCAATGGACATGTGAATATGGTTAAAAGTGTTTTAAGGCAAATAAAGTTATTTTGTATTTGTATTTGATTTGATTTTGAAAGTTCTTTATTGACAATAATAAATGATACAATATGTATTTAGCATTACATAGCTTAAATCACATTTAACTTAATAAGTTTCATTGTTTTATAGGCTAGTGACGCCTTTTTAAAACTTTAAGCTAACATTAATTATATCCCTATATATCTACAATTGTTTATTAGAAATTTTCGACGAAAAATCTCAATTACCGAAAAATGAAAATAAGAAGGCACGCAAATGTAGAAAGTATGAGGAATTGCGCAGGCCCTTTAACAGATTGACCAAGGTGCAAAAACAGGGCTTATACAATAAAATTTGTATGTTTAACAAGCTACCACAAAATATTACCAACCTACATGTAAACGAATTCAAAAGAACAATAAAACTATTCTTCGAATCTAATCCTTTTTACTCGTTAAAAGAATTTATGACACTGCACCTGACTGAATGTTCATTCTCGCATTAATAGTACCTATGATGATAATAATGACATTTAATCAAATTAATAATACCTATTCATAATTTTGACATTCTTTACTAATATGTTCTGCTCATTAACTTTTCCTTCAAAATTGTTATAATTTATAAAAAATATGTTTAGTTTTTAAATGTTTCCTTATTTTATAACGATTGTGTAAATTTATTCTATATTTAACATTGATTTTTAGTTTTATGTGTTTTAGATTATAATTATGATATTTTCATTAATTGTTTGCATAAATGATTTTAAATGTAAAATGACTTGCCCAGTGTAACGACTGTTATAAGGCCAATAAATCATTCTTATTCTTATTCTTAATTGCTGTTAGGAATTAGACTACTCATTAAAACATAAAATTGCGGGTACTTAGGCACTTACTTTTTTCTGGGTTGAGTTCGTTATTTAATTTACTTTTAGTCAAAAATCAATAAATGTACCTACATTTCTATTTTAGAACTAGGTATGTTAGATTCACTAATAATGCACTCCCTTAAACACGTAAAGATATATTACTTTGGGTACCCACACTAAAAAGAGACAAAAAATTCTTTAGAATTTTATATTCAGGATGTTATTTGTTTTGTAACCGCGTTATTTTGTTACTTTCACACACTTTTAGAGCCGAAATGAAAATAGTTAACACCAATAAAGCAGTCAAGTAAACTTATTCTATTAGCGTTGTTGGCATAGTACTATCATAAAACAGGCTCCTAAGCGAGGTTTTTCATTTTCGTTCCCTTGATATAACTGTTCTGGAAAGTTGGCGCCGTGCCAACTGATAGAGGAACGCTTTGTTTGGGAAAACAGTTAATTAAAATTAAATAGCACTTAGAATGATGCTTCGATAACCCAGTTATTAGTCTGGTTGCTCGATTTAAGTTATAAATGGTTTCAAATTTCAAAAACATTCTTTAAATCTGACTTACATGATTATTGTAGGGCCCTACTTATAAGGCGTTTTCAATTGAATTGTTACAAATAAAAAATATAATACTGAATCGATACAATCAAAGAGCATTTAATCCAAAAATTATAGCTAAAATATTATAGCAAAAAATTAAAATAAGTAGAAGCATAATTTCTTTTTAATCTAATCAGCTAAAACCTAACCTAATATGAAAGAGTGTTTTATATTCAGACTATGCTGACTAGCACAAGCGTCAATAAATATTATGTGTCTTCTTTATCAGGTTTAATAACAAACTAGCTGACCCAGCGAACTTCATTTCACCAAATTAGATTGACAGTGGCGCCATCTGTCGGAAATTGGTCGCACCAACTCAGAAACCTTCTTTGGCTTATGCAGAACAACTTTGCTAAAGATCGTCACATAATCAAATGCATAGTTTACGAATCTATAAAGGACATACAAAGATATTTTTTTATTTACTAAAGATACAGACAGAAAAGACAAACACTTAACTTTAAATATACAGGGTCATAGGTATTAAACGCAAAACCTTCTAAGAACGGGTACATCTACTATCAAGAACGGGTTCTAGTAAATCTAGATAAACAAATTTTGTACTAAGACTTTTGAAAATTCGCAAAAAAATCGCTTCTCCATACATTTTGCCGCGCGTTGACGAACTTTTTGAATGAAAAAGCTGATTTTTTCTTCGTGATTTTCCAAAAGTCCGACAACAAAAGTTGTTTGTCTAGATGTACAAGACTCGCTCTTAAAAGGTTTTACGTTTAATACCTATGACCCTGTATTATAGACACTACATTTCACATTAATCTTCAATTAAGCTTCTTCATCTCTGGATTTGATCATAACGTAGTACGAAAACGTCGTTTTGATAATCTGAAAATAATTTAAAAATTATCTATATATGATATGATTCATAGGAAAAAGAGAAGTTCCGACTTAGGCATCTAATTTCACGGTACGTTGAGGTAGAAAGGAGATGCTGCTTTGTTTGGTATGTAAATCAAGGAATTTCGGTAATGCCTACACCGGGACGCGTATGACGTTTGTTTGTTGATAGCCTCTGGGAAGTCAAAACTATGGGAAAGATAATATTGCCCTTTCAGCCGCTTGCAACCAATTTATTTGGAAAACACTATAGGCAAGTGGATAAATCACAAATTTACAATGCAGACAGTTTAACACACGATGGACCAACGATTTGATCAACAATTGTGCAGATGACCAAAAAGATTCTAGTGGATTGGAGACCAGCAAGTGAAACCCTGTATGTTCTGTTCGCCTGCAAGGTAGATAAATTGGTATTTTACATTTTCTTTCATTTATTTTATTGACTGACAAAAATCTACCAAAGTGGATGGGCAATTGGGCATTTGGTTTAGTAGGATTTTATCACTCATAAACCAGCACCTTGTTGTGTTGTCTTGTTGTATTTAGAAAATTTAGTGTAATGTAGATGTCAATTGTGTTTATATCTAAATGAAATTAACTTCGTTTTAAGAATGTAGACAAGAAACGAATTGTGATTTAATTTATCGTTATTAATTTATGTACATGTGAGTAATTAGTTTTTTTTTAAGTGTATACTTTATTGTAAATTGTATCTTACTATTCAAAAGTGTGTCTGTTACACCCATTTGTCGAAATAAATAATCTGAAACTGAAAACTACGAGTACACGGAGCTGTCGAGCACTGGGTGGTAGTCCGTGGAAAGGATACGACAATTCTTGACTCTATTTAACTATTTTATTTTCCCTTCACATTCCAATTACGAAGACGTCCACACGGTACGACCCAGTGCGCAGTAACTGTTCGTCGAGCGCTGCCAGGCTCAATGCTCATACATCTCGCTTGTAAACAAAACCGCGAATACAGAGAACTCATTCATACTTACTCATCCTTGTAGGACGATAGTGGACGCAGCAACTGACCGCCCTAGGCTAATTACGAGGAACCGCCCCGCTCCCCCCAAACGTTGTGTTTACTGTATTTTAATTATAATTTGCCTGTATAATAATTATTAACGATGAAAGATCGTTTCCCTTGAAAGTGTCTTGCTTCTTTTGCATCTTTTTTGTATGTAATTCGCATCTCAATCGCTCGAACACCGACCAATTCGAGTGAAAAGTCAGTATCTGTGTTTTATGTGCGCTTTGTTAAATTTCAAAATGTTAAAATCAGAGCGTCCCTGTTTTTCATTATTTTGACGGGAGTCCCAAGCAATTTCAGTTGACAGCGCATTTAGTTTTAATGTTTTGTCTTGGTCTAGTTGAAATAATGCGAAGACTCGATTTCAGCGCGCCTTCCCAATCCTCGCGCCCTAGGCTGCAGATTAATAATTATAATCCGAACCGCATCTGTCTCAGTCCCCCTTTGTCGTCTACCCCCGCGCCCCTGTACCGCGCAGGCGAGGTCTAAGTTAAGCGGTCGGATTACAGCCTGGGTTAATCAGGCCCTGAGTGGACGTTTCATCATTTTGATAATAAAATCTAACCGAGACCGCTGAAACACACAGGACACAAACCGCTCCCGATCGTTTTTAGGGTTCCATACCTGAAGTGTAAAAACGGGACCCTATTACTAAGACTTCGATGTCTGTCTGTCCCTCTGTCTGTCTGTCACCAGGAGGTATCTCATGAATCATGATAGCTAGATAGCTGAAACTTCACAGATCACAGATGTATTTCTGTTGCCGCAATAACAACAAATACTAAAAACAGAATAAAATCAATATTTAAGGGGGGGTTCAATACAACAAACGTGATTTTTAGGAGTATTTTTGCTCGCTATAACAGCAAGAGGAATGGGGCCCAACACGCTACGGTACGGAACCCTCCGTGCGCGAGTCGGACTCGTATCTACAGGGCTGATTATTTAAATTTCAAAATGTTAAAATCAGAGCGTCCCTTTTTTCATTATTCTGACGGGAGTCCCAAGTTATTTCAGTTGACAGCGCATTTAGTTTTAATGTTTTGTCTTGGTCTAATTGATCCAAGACTCGATTTCAGCGCGCCTTCCTAATTCTCGCGCCCTAGGCTGCAGCTTAATAATTACAATCCGAACCGCATCTGTCTCAGTCCCCCTTCGTCGTCTACCCCCGCGCCCCTGTACCGCGCAGGCGAGGACTAAGTGAAGCGGTCGGATTACAGCCTAAGGGTTAAGCAGGCCCTGAGTGGACGTTTCGTCATTTTGATAAAGAAAATCTAACTAAGACCGCAGAAACACACAGGACACAAACCGCTCTCAATCGTTTTTAGGGTTCCATACCCGAAGGGTAAAAACGGGACCCTATTACTAAGACTTCGATGTCTGTCTGTCCCTCTGTCCGTCTGTCTGTCACCAGGAGGTATCTCATGAATCATGATAGCTAGATAGCTGAAACTTTCACAGATCAAAGATGTATTTCTGTTGCCGCAATAACAACAAATACTAAAAACAGAATAAAATCAATATTTAAGGGGGGGTTCAATACAACAAACGTGATTTTTAGGAGTATTTTTGCTCGCTATAACAGCAAGAGGAATGGGGCCCAACACGCTACGGTACGGAACCCTTCGTGCGCGAATCCGACTCGCACTTGGTCAATTATTATTTGTGAGACATTATGTGTATCTGTAGACATCCTACGGCTGCTATAAGATGATGATGATCTTACATTAATCGCCGGCTGTACACCAGTTTTGATATTGAATGCGGCTACAAATTCCAAAGTTGGTTGAACTTGGTTCAGAATCATCAGAATGAGCTTTTGGTTGGAGACACTCATCGACTCCCACGGCAGGTCGTACACTAAGGCTGGTATGTCTTCTGCCTGTCGAAAAAATATTTTTATGACTTTGTAAGTACTACACAAGCGTAAGACGTCCACCGACTAGGTAATTACGATGATATAAGTCGCATCCTTCAGACGGTACAAATAGCCTTTTGAATCATTTTTTTGTGATAAATGAAAGATGATGATATCTGTTATACAGAGTTATTTCTAATCAATTAGCATCCTTTTAGGGGCTTATTCTGTACATCAAAAACTTTTGTACTCCGACTTTTGTCAGAACTCTAAAAAAATCAGCTGTTCCATACATATCGCGGGTGAACGATATTTTTATATGGAAAAACATTTTTTTTTAGATTTGACAAATGTCGTAGAACATAAGTTATTAGTTTTGATGTATAGAATAAGCCCCTAAAAGGATGCTAATTGATTAGAAATAACCCTGTATAAGTTACTATACAAAACTATTTTTATGTTTCTTTATAATCACAAAGTTATTAAAAATGCCAAAACCGCCTTCCATCGATCGATTCGGTTTGCAATTGGCGAAATTATCGATGAACATAACCGAAAAAAAAAATACAAACAGACGAACATAGAACCTCCTCCTTTTTGGAAGTCGGTTAAAAATGGATTCCTAGATGCGGTTCTCGTCTAGGTCAAGTGTCAAGATGTCACGCATTACAGTAACATCGTGACGACACAAGCTCATTCGAGTACTGTCAGCGAGATTTTAGTACTCGGCTATAGTATTAGGTACTTACTTTGTAATTTTAAGAAAAAGAAATAGTTTTGTATGGAAACTTATACCTATGTGATATATAAACTTCAAAATAAATTATTGAATACAAAAATATATCATAGACCAATTATTGTGCAAATGTACCTAAATGAGACACCTTTGGATGGAAAACAACAAACAGTGAAACAAAATGTATACGTCCGTTCATTAAATTTGTTACAATGTAATAAGTAGCAATTTAATTTTTGATTGTTTTCACATTATTATTTTTGGTATTGCAGTTGACGTTTGCCTACTAATAAATGAGTATGAGTATATGTAAGAATTGTTTTTTACCTGTATTCGTACGTTTTCCAAGATAAGCGATACAAGCATCAAAATTCCCATAAATATAGGGATCATAAGCCCAAATGTGAGTATAGTTTCTATGTTCTGTAACAGAAAATTAATTTATTCTGTTAGCTGAAGTAAATACCTACTTCATACAATGTGTTACTTTGCAAAGTGCAGGAGTTCAACGATTTAGAGGTAATGTTATTCACATTTTATGAACTGGAAACACTTCTTTAGATTTCTAATTAACAAAAATCCTGCAGATATAGTTTTAACAATTTGATAAATGCTGAGTTTTTTTTTTTTTTAACTTGGCAAGTGCCTTTATTAACGACCACTAAATATAAGCCTTACACAATCTAAAACTACATGAACTACTACTACATAACAAGCAATTCGATCATCCACAGACCCTTGAAGGTCTAAAGATAATCCAAATGCTCAAGCCTACTGTCCCACATTTTGGTCACGCGTCGCGTCCACCAGACGCTCAGAAAGACTTTTGAAAACAAGATGATCTCCCGGCTCCCACGGACCCAATATCTCAACTCCAAACGGCTCAAATATGTAACCACAGCCGAGGTTTGCATATTTGCGCCGCTTGTGCTGCTCCGCCAAATTGGCCGCCGCTGCAGCCCTACTCTGACTCTCAGAAAGATGTGACGGCGCCAAAGAATCGACGCAAGTCTCGTCCCATACTAAGGGCCGTCCACACTTCCATGGGACAAGCGTTACAACGTCAGGCTTTCTGAAATCACCACGCGCGAGCCCATCCGGTTCGAGTACGGCTGCGATATTGGTGGTGGCAAAAGCCCTGCGTATGACATCGTTCAGATTGGATGGCGTGGCGACCAAGTATCCTAGAGAATTTAAAATTTAGTTTTAAACATTTGTTAAAGTACTCACACGTCCTGTAGACATCATCTGGTAGAGCAACAGTCCTCCCTGAATCAAGTTTTGTGCATATATCGATGCCACGTTCAGGCCGAAAGCGTCTGTTACCTTTCGGAAAGTACTGTTGAGAAAGATAACGAGCTAAGTACGGGTTAAATTTTATTTCTAAAGTTTTCAAGCTCATAATAATGATTTTTCGCAAAAAAATGCAAAACCGCGTTCCATTGTGTACAAAATTCGAATATTTCGCTAGAATTGTTTATTACAATTTTGTTGACTTTTCAAAAACGCCTCAGCCGATTTCTGTAAAATTTAAATGAAAACATTTCAGGAGTATATTATATCGAATTAAAAAATAGTTTTTCGATTCGGTTCACGATTGGCAAAATTATCCATATTCATCGTATACAAAATTCGGATATTTCGCTCGAGTTGCTTACATTATTGTTGTTTTTTTTTTAAATGGCTCACCCGATTTATTTTAAATTTAAATAGGACCACTTTGGGAGAACACCCTTTCAAACTAAAAAATAATTTTTGATTCGGTTTACAATTGGCGCAATTATCGATGAACATACACAAACAAAATACTTACAGATGAACATAGAACCTCCTCCTTTTTGGAAGTCGGTTAAAAATAAAATATTGGTCCAATATATTTTAAGTAATAAGAATCAACCTAAATTAGTTCGAAATAAAATCCTGTTTCTTGAATTGGCAAATTAAACAAATTAAATATTTGAATTTTGATAATATAACAACATACAGTCATAAACAACTGACAAAATTAGGTAAGTACTTACTAGTAAAAATTAGAAAAATGTGTTAGTAACTTACTCTGTTATAAAAAAATAATATTTGGTGATATTGACTAATCGCTTCTGCAGTTCTCGTTCACTCAAACTTGTATCTGAAAAGCCTTCTCTCAAATCGTATTTGATTATTCCAATATGCCCCACGAGGTGATAAATTAACGCAAAGTTTACTGTATCAAAAAGGACCATGACTATAACAGCGACACCCCCACAATAGAATCCAAGAATTTGAATGAACATATAGCCGTTGAAGTTGAATTCGTAGTCAAATGGCATCCAGAAATGGACGCACACTTCCAAGCGCTTGGTGATGTTGTAAATGTTATCGTTGTTTTGAAGATTGTGGATGATAGGGACGGTGTTCCAAGAGAAGAAGCAGATTAGCACAAAGGTCATCATGAAAATGCAGGTTCTTCGAGTGTACTTTTCTACTTTTATGAGTTCCTGAAAAAGAAGGCATTGAATCTGACAATAACATAGAACTAGTTTTTCATTATAAATTCCTTATTTCTGTAAGACGAAATTTGCTGAATATTGACCCTTGCCCAATAGATTCATAATGAGACCGGTAGGAAGCGACTTGAAGCGACATCCAGTGCAATCAATATTATTTGTTAGCTGTGATAAACATTAGTTTTACTTTGACGATGCTATTGCTGAATAACGTAACATGATATTTTTAATTTTTTGATATGTGATTGTAATTTCTTTATTTTTCATACTCATAAACATTTTTAAACTGAAAATGACATTGTTATTTTTGATTCATATTGTATTATGGTATAAATTAAATATATTGTTTGTGTACCTAATACTTGATCTTGTAAAATCTAAAGGGTGTGCTTACTTAGTTTGTAAAAATGTAATTTGGTAGAACTTTGAAATATTGTTACCAGACGATTCCAAGTGCCTGTATTGTGTCTACGGAATAAAGAAATTTTGACTTTGACTTTGAATCCTTAATAAAGTCATTTGGTCATCTTATGGGCGGTCTTCAAGCTGAGATTACCGCTACATGGTCTCAACTTTTTACTTCCGTTTGACTTTGTAATCAGTCCTGCGTGCTATATGCCCCATCTACTGCCATTTAAATTTGCTAATCCACTGCTTTTTTTTTAAATTCTGAATAGGTTTGCGTTTGACCACATACTGCCTGATGTTGAGCAGATAAGCGGTCTAGGTTGTAGCAGGCTTACCTAGAAGATACCTATTTACTCGGGATTTGAAGACGCCCACGTTGTACTTTAGCGGGAAGACAGACTCAGGTAAAGCGTTCCACATTCTGGCTGTTCGTATGAGGAATGAGGATTCAAAATGCTTGGTTCTAACGCGCGGAAATGTCTATGTCGGAGACTTCAATTCTTCGTTGAAACTCTTCAAATATATTGATATTCGCATACATTTTATTTACCTACTTAAATTTATAGGTAAGTATATTGTGTTGTATTTAAATATCATGTTGTATTTGGTCATTTTTTTCAAAGAGTAATTTGATTGAAAAATATGTCAAACTAGCATGCTCAGGTATATTTACCTGAGCGATAAAACTACGCTTGTTTTCATCAAAATCTTCTACAGTCAAGTAGTTGTAGAGATGAATTCTCTCCATGAAAGCGATATTTGCTTCCTTGTAGCTCGTTGTCTGTGCAGCGGCTGATTTAATCTGAAAACATAAAATCTATTTTAATTCATGGAAAACTTATAACTTTATAACATTTAAAAACATTTTCAATAGAATATGTATGACTGTAATATAGGCCGTATAATAGCTACTGAACATTGATTTACCCACAGAGGCCAGTGCAAAATGGTAGATAATAGTTAAGAGAAAATAATCGGCCAAGTACGAGTCGGACTCGCGCACGGAGGGTTCCGTACTGTATGGGAGCCCCCCTTATATATTTTATTTTATTTTTATTATTTGCTATTGAAGTGAATATAATACTAAATATTCTGTGAACATTTCAAGCCTCTACCTGTTACGATTATTAATATAGAGCGAAAAAAGTCTATAAATTCAGGTTTGTTGTATGGGAGCCCCTCTTAAATATTTATTTTATTTTGTTTTTAGTATTTGTTGTTATAGCGGCAACAGAAATACATCATCTATGTAAATTTCAGCTGCCTAGCTATCATGGTTCATGAGGTACAGCCCGGTGACAGACAGACAGACGGACAGACTGACAGATGGACAGACGGACATCGAAGTCTTAGTAATAGGGTCCCGTTTTTCCCTTTGGGTACGGAACCCTAAAAAAGTACTAAACCCAAAGTAAGAGACATTACGAACGATGTCAATACTAAAAATTTGAAATTTATTCTATGACCCATATAGCGATTAAACAAGTTTAGCTCACAGCTAACTGTTGAACCAAATTTCAAAAGCCAATTTAATCATCGACTAAAACCGGGGCAGAACATTGCACAAAAATAGTTTGGAGTATTTTCCCTAGTTCGGACAATAAAATTTAGTTATTTTGGCATAAAACTACTATTTGTTGATAGTACATTAACTAGCCTACTGAGTAAATGTTCAGTGAAGGAAAAGATCGGTCATCGTGAGACAATCCTCGTAAGTACATCCCGTGAAGAAAGTCGTACTCTCTGTACGCTAATTGGTTAAGTTTGCTGCAACCATTATTGTTCTGCACCAATACCAAAGCGCCGCCTGCGCCAGGCTGTCAGTGTCACCTGTCAGCGTACTGTCAGGCGACCCCCGCCAGACGACACTCCTCCGGTATTCACATCAGAGCTACACAACGGTCTCTCTCGGTGATTTTGTGCGTGGTCAGCGGCGGCGGCTCGCATATTATTTGGTAAGTTCAATATTGATTGTAACTAATTTTATCTATTGCGTGTATGTACATTTCGCTATACAGTCCACTAGCTAACGCGGTAACACTCTCCGTATAGCAGACTTATACCTATAATGTAATTCTATAACATGAAAGATTATGGATGGATGGATGGATTAGCCTTAGACCTTCAAGGGTACCTATATGAATAATCCAATTGCTTGATATGTAATAGCAGTTTATGTACTTTTAGATTATGTACCTAAGTCATGTATTTAGTGGTATTTAATAAACATAAAATAAGTCCTCAACAAAAACCACAGGCATGATGGAGAACATGACATTCAGCGCACCGAACACGTGTTCTTTGTTATTATAGTAATAACTATATTAAAAACATAATTGCAAATCTATTAGCTCTCTGTAGCATTCGTAGCGTAGTTTGACTAGATATTTGTTAGCGAACACCAAAGTTAAGTTCCGTTCGGCACCGTCGTTCGTCTTCGGATGGAGGACCGTTAAGGGCATACCATATTCTTTTTTTTTATCGCGAATAAGTCCGTGCTTGACCACCAACTCGCCTGATGGTAAGCGACGTTGTGGTCGAAGATAAGGCACGCAGACCTAGAAAATACCTATTCACTCTGACCTTGAAAAGCTTTAGATTATATCTCTTAGGAAACAGGAAACCAGGAAGACTGTTCCATTTCCTGGCGGTACGAATCAGAATTGTTGATATTCAACTGAGCGCTACCGTGGATGACACGTTAAATCGTGGGCCCTGATTGTTTTAATCGTTTAGCAATAGCAGATGCCTTCAAGCAATTTAAAAATTTAGACAGGGCTAGTCTTCGGCCTACATGAACTTACTTCGTAAGTCAAATCTAACTTCTTGACGGCTGTGATGTTAGCTGGCTGCCGATAACCCAATCCTGTTGCAGCTGTTAAGTGAGCTTCAGTCGGGATTGGGTTAACCGTAGCTTGTAGCTAACAACAGGCATAACTGGATGAACTAGCCAATAGGTACTTAGTACAGATTAATTCAATGTTATTACTTTACCATAATTCTTTTTGCAAAAAATAGCAAGACCGACTTCACTCGTGTAAAGAATTCGCGAATATTTCGCACGGATCGATGTTACATTTTTCACATTATTGTTGATTTATCAAAAATGGCTCAGCCGATTTCAACGAAATTTCAATGGGACTAATTTCGACGTATATTCTTTCCAATGAAAAAAGAATTATTGAAATCGGACTACCACGAAAAAAGTTATGCGTGGTTACAAATAAAAAAATATTTATAGGTGTCGAATTGAGTACCTCCTCCGTTTTGGTTCGTCGGTCAGTAAAAAGTAATTTGTTTCTACTCACCGCTACAACAAAGGCGACAGGCATGATGGAGAACATGACAGCCAGCGCAGCGAACTCGTG
The DNA here is from genome assembly GCA_964007245.1 of Hypomecis atomaria. Taxonomy (NCBI): domain Eukaryota; kingdom Metazoa; phylum Arthropoda; class Insecta; order Lepidoptera; family Geometridae; genus Hypomecis; species Hypomecis atomaria. Next base: position 23,421,804 of record OZ023287.1, on the reverse strand, counting down.
TTCTTTGTAATTGAGGTATAAGTAGAAAATCTGAGAGAAAGATGTGATTGGCACGAAGACAATCACTGTAAAAAACATAAAAATATTCAAATTGGGTTTTTTGGATCTATTTGACTTACAATAATTTACCGAATATTTTTTTGGACAACAAAATAGCACTAAACTACATCTAGGTATATAATAATCGGCCAAGTACGAGTCAGACTCGCGCACGGAAGGTTCCGTACTGTATGGGTTATTTTATTCAGTTTTTAGTATTTGCTGTTATAGCGGCAACAGAAATACATCATCTGTGAAAATTTTAGCGGTCTACCTATCACGGTTCATGAGATACAGCCTGGTGACAGACAGACGGACAGACGGACATTGGAGTCTTAGTAATAGGGTCCCGTTTTTACCCTTTGGGTACGGAACCCTAAAAACAGATTTTTTCGCCGTTTTTCGATCTATTTTAATAATGGTAACAGGTAGATGCTTGAAATTTTCACAGAATATTTAGTTAAATATGTAATAATAAATAATAAAATTAAAATAAAATAAACATTTAAGGGGGGGCTCCCATACAGTACGGAACCCTCCGTGCTCAAGTCCAACTCGTACTTGGCCAATTATTTTAATGTGCGTCAAACTAGTTTTATCATACCTATGTATCGTTGAATCATGTATGCTATGTAAGAAACAGTGGTTGTGGGCCGCTTGAACCAGCCCCAGTGCTCCGAGTTCAGCCCAAATATGCCCATCACAAAAGCCACAGCCTTATAAAATGGCTGCTCGGCTGGGTAAAGCCTGAAATTGCAAATAATTAATTTAAAAAAAAAATACATTTCAATAATTATATTAAATGACTGACAAGGTCTGTATTTCCACACAACGCTTTTGTTTTTAACCGACTTCCAGAAAGAAGGAGGTTCTATGTTTGTGTGTATGTATTTTTTTTTGTAGATGTTCCTCGATAATTTCTCCAATTGTGAACCGAATCGAAAAATACTTTTTTAGTTCAAAAGGGTACAATTCCGAGGTGATCCCCTTTAAATTTTACAGAAATCGGCTTAGTCGTTTTTGATAAATCAACAGTAATGTAAACAATTCGAGCAAAATATTCGAATTTTGTACACGATGGAAGGCGGTTTTGTCATTTTCAGCAAATCGCAGTTTTCACCGCATCTCGACGAAACTTTGTACACAGATTTTGTATGTTCTTTTTTGTTATTGCCTATTTTTAATTGGGAGGTATTTTCCTAAAAACATGAGGGAAAATTTGCTGTCCCGCTATTTATCAGCCGATTTCGATATAACAATAAAAACTTGTCAAAATTATTAAATATTTCAATCAACAAGATTTACGAACCAAATCAGTCTAGAGCGAGCTGAGATATAAGCTTATGAAGATTCAGTTAAACAAATGTGTCGCGAGGTCTACTGTTCGGAGAATTACGAATTCATTAAATTCTCGACATGGACGATCACCTAGTCCATATTCGACGTGATCGTGACATCACGTCGGGGTCACCAAAATATAACTACACTATTATTGTTATATTAGTAGCTGCACAGAAGTTATATTATCTCAGCTTCACTTTTAGTAGAGGTAGGCGTTGAAATTAATAATCACCCAGAAGCTATTTACAAAAATGTATTAAAATTCACCAAATAAAATTTAAGTAAAATTAATAATTTATATGTTCAATTCACCGCAAGAGATTTTTTTTATCTTATTGTGATTACAAAGGGAGATCGCATTCTTAATTTGAAAAGCGCGCGCGCGGTCCGCGGAGGTCGGTTGCGTTGCGCGGAGGTCGGTAGCGCTGGCGACGGCGAAGGCTCGCCGCAAAATTAATTACGATCCAATTTTAATTTGAACTTTAAAAGATAAATATTAAAGTTCAAATTAAAAATTATTATTAAAGTTCTGCGTGTATAGATAGACGCTATAATTATACGGTGCACTTGACGGTGCGTGGTCCCCGCTCGAAAACTTTTATACCCCGTCGGTCATCAGTTCTTAGATCGCAGAATTGTGCTGAATACAAGCTGCATCTGTTATAATAATATTAGTATACTCATAGTATGATCTATTAAAATAATTGTCAAACGATATTAATGTTATTTTATAAAATCACTTACAAATAAACTTCTTCTCCCATGTTTCAAGAGCTAGAAACTTGGCGGAAAATGTGACAATGCCGATAGAAATATTCAGAAAACCTATTCTGAAAATTCTCTCTGTAATTTTTAAATTATAGCCCATTGTCCCTAGTTATTTTATCTCCATTAATTTTAGAATAAATTGTAAAACATAATAGATAAGAATCCTGTTTTTGTTTCCATTGTGCTTTGTTGTATGGCGTATACGCCTAAGGGATTTTTTACCCGACTTCTAAATAACCAACGAGAAGCGTGTTAACAAAACATACTTGGCTTTTTGCAGGCACTTAAGTTTTTGACCAGGAAGCACATAAATTGGAGGACAAATCAACCATCAAAAATCAGGTAGGTAAGAATTATGTTTTTTTTCTCAAATCTCTGAGTTGGCCCGATAGTCAAAATTGTTCATACCTAATAATAATGATGGTCTGTGTCACCTCCTTTCGGCTTAGTACACCAGTTTTGATAACCTTGTATTACTTAGGTAATTGTCTTAGGTACATTGTGTATATGAGAGACAGGAACGCAATATTTTGGCGATGATGAAGCCCTTGTCTTGTCATCAGCTCATGTAATTATTATTTTCACACATAAGTTTTAGCTAAAATAAATTAGCTATTAACGTTTTATAGAAATATAAGTTATTTACAACTGCAAAGTTGTCAAGGTTTAATTTATTATATTGAGCTAGCACTCCAAATTGCTATAAGAATGCACGTCGACAGAAACGACATAGCAAAGTCACTCATCACTAGCGCCACGAGTCAAATCTGAATTAATTTAAATATTTGGCGCTAAATTTCAAACGACCACACGGCCATTCTGCTCAATCGCGACCCTGCGATTATGATTTTACAGAATACGTGAAAATAACATGTCAAATGCATCGACAAGGATCATCAACACCTTAACTACTCGTAACAATTATAAAACAAATAAATTAAGTCTAAATAAACAAAGAAAGGGCGTAAAATTATTACACCTTACAATGTTACAAACATAGACAGTACTGGAAAGTTACAATATTACTACTACAATATTATGGTTATAAATAATGGAATTTTCCACGATTGTTCTATTTGTTTTTCATAATGTTTAATTAATTAATAAATTAACAATATCTTAGATATTTTTATCCTCTTTATAATTTATAATATTTACGTCATGTTCGGCACCTACGGAATTTATTCGTAAATTAAACGTTACGCCAAAATTGCATTGTGCGAGACACTTTAATTTAAAAGACAATAAATTTTGGAAGAGATTCTGAATAACATTTATTTTTATTTTAATATTTTACGACCACATGGTCATTTGAATCTAAATTTGTTGTTCAATAAACAATGTAGGAAATAATGTAGCAGTACTGTCTTAACCAATTAATACTTTTTTTTTCTTGTTTTTAAAGTGTATGCAACAAAATTATTACGGTTTAGCTTAATTGAATAATTTAAGAAAAACACAAACATCAGGAAATGTGTCAAAATCACAATATAACAGCCCTAAAGGTTATTAATTAATAAGATTGCGCCCTAATTATATTGATTAATAAGATTACTTCTATTCACAAATGGGGTAATAGTAATAACATTGTCAGTAAATAATCACTACCCGCTAAGCAAGCAAAAGTTGCAATAACATTACTGAAAGTAACATCAACGAGCTTGTAACTCACAAACACAAGGCCGCAAAGTTCATGCAAGCTAAAGCGAGCTTGAAACGAAGCCCTAACGGCCACGCTGTAGATAAACCATGTAACTTGCCCAGAGCTGAATTCCAAAACTTTGCATAACTTTAAAACGTGAAGTTGCAGTAACATTACACATGAAATATATCTGAAAGTTGTAAAGTTAACTTTCGGCAAGTATAACGTTTAACATTTCTACAACTTTAAATTTGAAAGATAACAGTAACTTGTCTCATCTATCTTGCTAAAAGGTTACAAATGAAACTTGCATGTGGCTTGCATTTATTTAGTTGTCGCAAAAGTACAGGCAATACCAGATAGTGAAGTTAGTAAAATTATATTGCTCCAAAGTTTTATTTGTAACGTTCCAATCGCAATGTTGCAACAATGTTAATTACTCAAATTTAGGTATTTTTGGGAGGCTATATCCCTGCAAAGTTGAAATATAAAGTTTCATGCGAAATATAACAGTAACATAATAAAATAACTTATAATAAGTTTCAACATAACAATAAGATTTATGTAACTGACATGTTCCTGCAACATGTCTAAAATTTACAAATGTGACATTTACAAACTTACTACAACTTATTGCAAGTTTCATGCTTAGTGGGTGCCATGACGTAAAATTATTATAAACATTTTAAAATCACAGTTATTATTTTCACTGTGAAACATTTTGATTGAGTGTAATAAAAGTAGATAGTGCAATGTTAACTTCACAGTGCAAACAATAGATTAATAGGTTTGTTTTGTTATGAAGAGAATAATTAAATTAGGAATTTAAGATGCATGGAGATGCAATAGAAAGTCAAACAATGTACGATACAACAAACAGAAGTAACACTGCCAGTTCCGTTGTCTTGACGTAAGTTTAAGTAAAAAAAAAGTAAAGGTAAAACACGGCTTGCATCAACGCGGATAGATATATTTTTAAATCAGAAAGAATAAAGGAAGTGAACCACCACTTCAAGCTTACGCCATTCCAGTTTCTCGCTCATCAAATCTGTAGATAGGATGAAGAAAAAGGTACCACCAACCAAGTCAAACATCACTCCAAGCTTACACCATTCCGGTGTCTCGCTCATCAAATCAGTAGAGAGGATGAAGGGAAAGGTACCACCGATCAAGTCAACCACCACTCCAAGCTTACACCATTCCGGTGTCTCGCTCATCAAATCAGTAAAGAGGATGAAGGAAAAGGTATCACCTACTGACCCCAGGCTCATCACAATCACATGACATATTGCCCAGGAAGGCCAAAGCTCAACCATTCCGATATCTCACTTTGGCGAATCAGTAGAAAGGAAGAAGGAAAGAGGACAAGGATATGGAAATAGTAGAATCACGTAAAAACCATACATATATCAGTGCAAGCATTGCGAAAATACGTTAAATCTTACCGGAAAGACAACAGATATGGCATGTCTATCTTATTCAGCCGGTTGTTCTCGAAATAATAAAGATTATAACAATAAATGATCAATAAATAATAATCAATAAATGATCTATATGCTTAGCTCAACCATGGTTGCAAAAAAAAAGACATCAGTTTCAAAAACAATCTACGTGGAGACTCGATTAACCGGACTAACTAGTGTCGTTGAGCATTCAGATATTCAAAAATCCGGATAATGGAGTTTCCACTGTTTATACTGTTCACATAAAAATCAAGGTTTACCTAGAATTTTTACTTACTAGATTCCATATACCATAACATCAAAAGAGTGGCAATATCAATAGGCAAAAATAACACTTGACGCATTAACTTACAGGAAAAGTAAAGTTACATTCACATTATTTGCATTACTGAAATGAAACATCATCTTATCTAAGAATCGAATATCTGTACTAAACAGACTATTTCTGCATTTTAATTTAGTATAACTGACTTGGTTACAAATAAAAAAAAAAATAAGCGACATCAAATATTTCATATTAATCCAACCAAGGCACTAAAACAATCAGAATGTAAAACTGCTCGACCATCCCTGATGCGCTATGAAGTCATTTTAAAATCATTATCAATGAAAGCTTCTGCAAATTTTTATTTTCAAATTTTTATTTCTATTGTTTAGTTATGTTATAAGGCCAATACTTAAATCATTCTTATTCAAAACTTCCAATGACTTTCTATAGGTACTTTTATACTTATCTGTAGATTAAAAATAACCCGACACAAATGACAGTCAAGAAATGGTTATTAAGTACATTCAAAAGCAATTATTTTAGAACGGCGTATCTACAGAACTACAACGCATCAAAATAATAATAATAAAAACAATTACAAAAACAAAATTAATATGTCGCCTTTACAGGAAGGTGACAGATTGCCAACAAATGAACTTCGTAATTAAGTCAAAATTTATAAAATTCAGTAAGTGATGACATAAAAAAAATCTTTGTTGTTGTTGTTCAATAAATATTGCTTAAAATTGTGCGAAGTTATAAGAAAGAGCGATTTGAATGTAAAGAAGCAAATGTAAGTAATGTCAATAAAAATAACTTCAATTAGGTAAACAGAAAAACAAAACTCTGAAAGTGAACTTATTTCAGGTCCACACTTATACAATAACTTTAGTTCTACTTTGGCGATCAGCCCTGTAAACCGTTCCACATTGTTCTATTTCTGAAAAGCAAGGCTATGCCAGGAATGAATTACTAATTTCAGGCACTAATTACTAATATTTTGACGAAATTACGAATTTACCAAGTTCTTTTTTTTTTTTACAATACATAATATCAAATATTTTATCAATTGGTTCTATGAATTATATTTAACCAATTATATTTCGTAAATTTTAAATTTTCTTTTTAATTTAATACATGAGTAGACACCCGTTGTACAAAGAATTAAAATGTGTAAAAAAAAACCTGTTAGTTTCCATAGTAAAATTCTATAAGGACTTATGAATTCAATTTACACATTCTTACATTGTTATAGCTTGAGAAAAGCCACTGGCTGAAAATTACATATGTGAAATTAGTTCACAACCAGTGGATTTATTTGTTATCATGTAACTTATTTGCGTCAAAAATCTAATTTTGTCTCTAAGCCTAATAAGGAAATGATGTTCAGTACAGTTTACACTATCACACCTTTAAAATATCAAGACAGCTTTGATAAAATGAGTTTTTCTAAAGATCTAAGGTGAAAACCATGCTACTTTATGTGAAGTTGGCTAAACAGAACACTTTGGTTTCCATTTTATATTTCTTTATGAGCATCAAAGATGTAGTGATTAGTATTTGATCTTACAATTACACTGTTACAATTACATTGTTTATATTCAATTATTTATCATAAGGTCTATTTTTTTTTTAAATGTCTCAGCATTAAGATCTCAATTTATGATAATGATAATAGTAGACTGATATTAGACGTCTTTGAATATTTTCCTCTATAGCATTACACAACACAGCTGAGCTCTATTTACTGAAAACTAAATAACACGGCAGTCTGGTACTGCAGGGTTAGTTCTACAGGCAGGGCCGATTCATATATTCGCCGAAGACTCGACAGTGGGTCATGACCCATAGCTGAGAAACCCTGGACTAGGATGTTTCCACTAAATTGACACAATCTATACATGAATGTAAAATTACATAGATAATATTATAGCAGTAAAGACAGATAGTTCAGCCATGATAGGTTGGCCATATTTTAGCGAAGGTATTTTATTTCAACATAATTAATTATCAGTTCTTCCATTGCAACAACCAACATAACAGTAAAATTGTAATATTATTCTAGATTAAAAATAATTTTGGAAGATAGCCAGCTATCACTAATAAATACTTTAGTACCTCCAACACTTATTCTGGCATTATTGCAACAATCAAAAATAAACATGAACAAAATAAATTATTTACCTATTACTCATTCATAACATATAAAATCCACTGTCAGATATCAGCTCTCTGTTCATGAGGAATGCGTAGATGATCATGTTGCACGGGGAATTGAAGACAGTGTGTAGCCGTTAGCATGAGGCATATGCCTCGAAGCATTCTTACATTGCTTGTAGTACTGCAGCATCTTTCTTAGCCACACTGGATCAGCTTCAGCTTAGAACTGCATTTTTCATTCTCTGCCAGAAAAACAACTTGCATTAGCTCTATAACAATATCACTACGCATTATAAAGCAGTCTCTATCTCTGTGTGCCTTTGTTTTCTCTTAAATGACCTAAACTATACAACAGATTGCAATGCAGTTTTCCGCTATTGTATAAAACATTTCTTTCAAAAGGTTTATACCTATAATTCATTCATAGCTGGGTGAAGCCGGACAAAGTAGCTAGTTAATTATAACTCTAAATTAGCCGAATATGAAACTAGGTCTTCAAGGTTTAATTGTGACTTACGTCTGTTTGTGAGTGTTATACAAATTGATCAGATAATGAAGAAGAGATAATGCTTTTGAAGGAAAACAAAGAGATAAATATCACAATTGTCATAATGTAATGACTACGGAAGTAAACCGTATGGATCATCCTCCATCTCAGCTGAAGACCAGCACTCGGCAGAAAACTCTGCAACAGACTATTGCAATTCTCATACTTTACCTACATCAAAAACACTTCCTCGATGCAACAGGAGAGTGTAGTCCTTTGAAAGTACTTACAGGCAGTCACAATGGCATGTAATATTTAGTTATCTACCGTTTCTATATCACAAACCAAAGAAGAACAAAGTTGAGGTTAGAAGTAAAATATTGCGATCTCGTCACTCTGCGTTGCCAATATATCATACAAAAAAAACATCACCTGGTTTGTTTCCTTGCGAAATGGGTCTCTGCATTAGTATTTAGTTTAAATCTTCAAGGCTTTCTCAGATTTTCCTCAGTTTCTTCACTTGTTCGCAAGTTTCACACAGCCCTTCAAAGGTCATGATGGATATCCCATCCCACCGCTGCTATGAGAGACAGGAACGCAATATTTTGGCGATGATGAAGCCCTTGTCTTGTCATCAGCTCATGTAATTATTATTTTCACACATAAGTTTTAGCTAAAATAAATTAGCTATTAACGTTTTATAGAAATATAAGTTATTTACAACTGCAAAGTTGTCAAGGTTTAATTTATTATATTGAGCTAGCACTCCAAATTGCTATAAGAATGCACGTCGACAGAAACGACATAGCAAAGTCACTCATCACTAGCGCCACGAGTCAAATCTGAATTAATTTAAATATTTGGCGCTAAATTTCAAACGACCACATGTATTATGTCACTGCTCTGTATACTTTACTGTATCAGCCTTTTTAATAGTCCACTGCAGGACGTAGGCCTACCCACGAAGGGTGATTAGGCCATATCCACCACGCTGGCCCAGTGCAGATTAGTAGATTCACATACGCCATTGAATTTCTTCTACTGACGTTTGCAGGTTTCCTCACGTGGTTTTCCTTCACCGAAAAGCCAGTGGTGTTAAATTCCGGACATAAATTCTGAAGAACTCATTGGTACGGGACCGGGATTTGAACCCACGACCTCACGATTGTAAGGCGGGTGTCACTACCACAAGACCACCACGGCTACTCCACTATGCTATGTCACTGTTCAGTTCTTTAGAAACAAAATACAAATACACATGAAAATTGTTTTATAGCTACATGAAAAAAGTAACGAGGAGTAATGGAAACAAGTAACATTTTTATCAAAGTAGATTACGAACGAATAGCTACCACTTTGTTATAATTTGAAGGCCAAGTACGGAGCTTCAGGAATGTTATTCATGTTTTTCCCGGGGCTAGGTGGAGTAGCATATTGTTAATTCTTTTATAATAAAAAGCTTCATCATTTTTCTCTAACAGAAAATACTGTAGGTATAAGACGAACCAAACGCTTGCTGCCGGCTAGACTTAGCATAGCTGTTATAGGGCGGTCGTGTATAAAATTTTAGACCAGAATCAAGATTTTAGCACCAAAAACAATCTTTTTCAAAGAAAAAAATATAAATGTTATTTTGGAGCATATTTTCTGTTGGCATACCATATCTGATACGTACCTACAAATAATAACTTCGCTCGATAATACTTTTATCTTTGAAATGTATGCATAAATCCGGTTTATTAATATCACCGTAAGGAAACCATTGCAACTGAATTGCGCTCGCTATCGAAATGAGGTGGCTTTTGCAGAAAACCGCATAAGCCAAAAAGTCTTCATATTGGTTGTCCACATATTACCTTAATAGTAATTTCCTTGCAATTATATCAAAATTAGAATAAATATAAAATACTCGCCTAAATATGTCTAGTAGAACAAGCCTACGGCTACACGCTCGAGCAAGACAAAGAAACTATTCCGCGTTATTTTCACCCGAGGCTATTGTTCGCGCTAAACATTATACGAAGGGAGATCATTTGGTAATTCCCAAAAGTCTAGCTAAGCGAGGATGGCCTAATTAGACAGGTTAGGGTTGCTACACACATAAGCGGGTCTGTACGTGTACAGTCGGTTCGGCATAATTTGTCGAATAACAAAACTGAGGCACAGTAATTACATACTTACTGTGACTGAGGCGAAGCAGCTCGTTACGTTCCCCGAACTAGCATTAAGACTATGGCATTAAGACGTGCCTTTAATTGTATTTTTAAAAAGATTAATAAACGTTCTCGAACGTTAACTATAGTTCGGCCGTTCAGAGAATGCGTTCCTGACACGTCATCTTGAAAAAATGTTTTTGGCCGATATCTCGGAAACTATGTACTTAACGGCAAAAAACATTAAGATCATTATTGAAGAAAATAAAATTTCGCATCTATTGTTTCCATTAAACTTTTTTTTTAAACTTACCGTTTACGATTTATGGTCCATTTAATGAAATTTCATTAAATGGACCTTAAAACATTAAATAGTCCATAAATCGTAAACGGTAAGTTTAAAAAAAAAGTTTAACGGAAACAAGAGATGCGAAATTTAATTTTCTACAATAATGATCTTACTGTTTTTTGCCCACATCGTTTCCGAGATATCGGCCAAAATCATTTTTTTAAGATGACGTGTCAGGAACGCATTCTCTGAACGGCCGAGTTACTTATAACTAAACACGTTAAGCATCATTCGGCTTGTGCCAATCGTCACAGTTCGGATTTTATTCCGCCTCCATGAATCTTGCGTCAATCCGCGCGTCGCGACTTACGACATTCGGTTTAGCCGTCAGGTTTTGCCGCACGTGCCGGTTCGCACACTCAGCGTAGTCTAAAACTCGATCGGCTTTTTCCCCACATACACATATCACTACATATTCTTTTTTTTTTCTTTGTAATTTTCCTTTTAATTTTTTCATAATACTTATGTTGATTTAATTTTAAAGTTCTGTGTATTTGCTCAATTTTGATTTTAATTTTAATTTAATTTGATTGTGATAAAAATGTATTTTTAGTGAAGTGAATCGATTTAAGTAATGTAAGATATGGATGTGAAATCTGAAATAAATTAATTCATTATTATTACATTCGATTTAACCCGCAGTGCCGATCGAGGCCAGCCCGAATATGTGTAGCAAACCTTAGCTACCCCGCCAACCTCCACTGAGATGAAGAAAATAACTGTAGGCGAAAGTTAAGAGAAAGTGGTTTTCTGTTTAAGCTTATAATACGCTTAACCTACGCGGGATATAAGGCTGTAGGGCTGTAGGTCTTTAGGTTTGGCCTTGAATAGAAACCGCGTGGCCATGTAGCGTCCTTCAGACGGCCTTGAAAGTGCTATGTTAAAACTTAGCGGACGGATTTAGGTACATATAGTCTACTGTCTTATTAACCCGTTTACTTTATCCGGGCTGAAAAGTAGTCATAGCGAGAGGAGTTTTACTTATATTTTAATGTTAGGTACTTAATTGACCGGCGAACCAACCGGAGGAGGTACTCAATTCGACGCGTATATATATATATATATATATATTTTTATGTATAACCACGCATAACTTTTTTCGCAGTAGTCCGATTTCAATAAATTTTTTTTATTAGAAAGAATAAACTTCGAAATTGGTCACATTAAAATTTTATTGAAATCGGCTCAGCCATTTTTGATAAATCAACAATAATGTGACAAATGAAACATCGATCCGTGCGAAATATACGCGAATTCTGTACACGGGTGAAATCGGTCATTCTGTTTTTGCGAAAAATAGTTATATAATACAAGATTACACTCTGTAGGGTCGCGCTGGCCAAAAATAATGTGAAAAAAATATTTTACCAAATTGAGCCATTGACAAGACGAAGAAGAATAATGTTAACACAATGCGATAGGTACTTATAGACGGTTATTTACTGGTTCAATGCTTTTTAAAACATAAAAGATCGCTGAAGGCAATCTATGTAAGTCTATTGCTCAATATAAATGCTGCCTATGTATTCCCCACCCCTCTGTAAGGCAGAACAAACATCTTCAACAAACTGCAAAACAAAAGATTCTGCCTCGTGGCATATTATGAGAAACTTATGTACGGTAATTTGCAGAGTTCATATAAGCTGAATGCGTTGGTATATTCATTTTTAGGGTTCCGTACCCAAAAGGAAAAACGGGACCCTATTACTAAGACTTCGATGTCCGTCTGTCCGTCTGTCACCGGGCTGTATCTCATGAACCATGATAGCTAGGCAGCTCAAATTTTCACAGATGATGTATTTCTATTGCCGCTATAACAACAAATACAAAAAAGAGAATAAAAAATTATTTAAGGGGGGCTCCCATACAAAAAACCTGAATTTTTAGACGTTTTTCGCTTTATATTAATAATGGTAACAGTTAGGTGCTTGAAATTTTCACAGAATATTTAGTTTTATAATCAATTTAATAATTAATAATAAAATTAAAATAAAATAAGTATTTGAGGGGGGCTCCCATACAGTACTGAACCCTCCGTGCGCGAGTCCGACACGTACTTGGCCGATTTTTGCTCAATATACTTAGAGATCTGCCTCTAATTTGTTGGGGCATAGCTGAATACAAGATGTTATTCTGCAAAATACAGGGGTTAGAGGTATAAATACCATCATTATGAACAAGCCTTACTATGAGAGCAACCTTTTTTTTGACCCAGGAAAATCCTTTATGAATACCACCAAACCTAGGGAGGCCGGTGGTTATGTCGGAGTCTCCCCCGCTAGTCGGTGGCATACCTATTAAAAACCTGGGTGGGGTGTTTCCGCCACTGCGCTATGTGTCGGTGCTACGGGAACGCTTCCGCACTCCTCCGCGGCCCCGACAGCATGAGAGCAACCCTGAAATCGTAAAAAAAAAAGCAGATGAGCCATATATTTTATAACATGTCAAAAAATTTTATGAAACAGCACATTTCTTTTGCAATGTCACAGGTCATCCCTGCTCTTTGCAAAGCAATACTCTGCACAGCCTGTTTATCATCATAAGGTCTTATTTACTGAAAAATTCAATAAGGCTTATATCCCGGAAATAGGAATGAGGCTTCGAAATAGGAATCATCAACCGTAGCCAGCCGGCAGCTGAGGCAATGCATGCAAAACGAATAAAACCGAATAGCCAATAACCACCTCACCTCGGCATCATTTCATCAAATGACGTCATCTCTGATATGACGTCACATCCCGTTTCCTGAAAACGGATTTTATGACTTCATCCCGTTATCATAGCACGGCAGGCCTGAACTGGAGGATCTTATCGTAATTTCTCATTCGTAGGCAGCTCTCGAAATGTTTGAAGGTTCTCGTAATTTTTCGAGTAAATTAATTGAGATCTCTATTTTTGGAAGGAACTTTTTACATTCGTTCGAAAAAATTAAGCGGAATGGTTTTTGGGTGTCATTAACCTATACAAGCACTCTGTGTATTGTATAGGTATTACATTACAAGGTTGTTTTTGAAAGGTGCGTTCTTCTAAAATAGATTAAAACTTCAACCCTATCATTGTGTTCAGAAATAATTGAATTTGAATCTTCAAATAGGCAACTAAAACATAACTTCTAGTATAGTATATGTCTACAGTTTATATTTTAAAGACATTTTATACCTAACAAAATATTCAAGAGTCACGAAGGCCCACAGAACAGCGGAAGGCCACAATGAACATTGTTCTATCCTACTTAATATTATAAACGCGAAAGTTTGTATTTTTTCATGTACTAACTACTGAACGGGTTGAGATGAAACTTTGCAATAGTAAGTTATGCTTATACATCAGAATGATACATTGATAGGTACTAACAATATAATAATGAGGGTAATATTGCTAGTTTGTGAGGTTGTTGGGGGTAATCTCTGAACATACTGAAACGATTTTGAAAATTATTTTACCAATAGAAAGCCACATTATTTGCGAAAGTCATAGGCTATAAAGTAAACGCGGGCTAAGCCGCGGGCAAAGGCTAGTAATTTATAAAGATATTGCGTGAAACGAAGTTCCCCGGGTCAGCTAGCACAACAATATATCTATCGACACGAGCATTAACTTCACAAACTTTTATACCTAATTAAGTAATATTATTTTAATATTCAGAGTGTTAAATATAAAAGCGACGGAGCTTTAAAAACACTAACTATTAATTATGGGGCTATTCTTTGTTATAGCACCAACCACGATATAGCGAACAAAAAGGTTCTGTTCCTCTTATAAGTTCCTCTTATCCATACTAACGAAATTATTATTATACACTACGGGATTAATCGCGCACTCAAATTACGAGATAAATAAATACCTCATCATCCGGATGGAGGTACTAGTCATTGTATCGAGCTCCACGACCCAAGTATCCTCTCCACGGATCGACACTATTTTTCAAGAATAGTTCGTGAAGCGGTGGAAATCTAAAAACATAACAATTTCAACCGGGAGGATGGATAAGTTATCGGCGTCGTGGAATCCTGTTGTTAACAAAATGTAAATCGCGTAGTGTAGGTAGCAAGACATTATTAGATACCGTCAGTGTTGTGTGTCGGAGTGACAATTTTGCAAGTTCAAGTTGAATTGGCGGTACCAGCTGATTCACATTCCAGTCTACCAGTGATCACCAAAGAAAGTTAACACGACCGATGCAACTCAGTTGAAACGTCGGGATGATAAGGTATTTATTTATCTCGTAATTTGAGTGCGTGATTAGTCCCGTAGTACATAATAATATTGTGTTCAAATCGCTAAAGTTTAAAAACAAAATACTAACGAAAGTAGATGAATTTTTTTTGTGATTATGCACTTGAACAGCTGTTTTTTTCGTGATATAGGATTTGGTCCCATAGTTAAAGCTGGTCGTAATGATGAAGATATTCTTGATCTCCACGCTCTATATTAATAATATATAATAATTATACTGTTAATAATTGTACTAGATTTCACATAAATTTAATAAAAACTAATGATAATATTATTCTAAAATATAATATAAGTACAACGTTCAGATTTAAATCCCGTACCAATAAACAAAAATAATATGCGCAAACAGATTATAATATATATATAAGTTGCGAGTAAAATTGAAATTTACACAAAAGGCCATACCTACAATAGAAAAAAAATTGAAAACTAGCCATGAACCGTTCATAAACCTCACAAAACTGTTTTTACATCCGTCACGCAAGATGAAACCTCTAGTTTCCCAAATAAATAAATAATACAGAGCAGACATTCATTTGCCAAAACAATATTTCAGTACACAATCTTTGCACAATATTATTTATTTATTTATTTGTCACAATTACAACTACCATTACAGAAATTCCAATGCTATAGTGTAAGTATAGGTACATTGGTCAAAATTAAGTTACAATCTAGCTTCATGCATTACAAAATTCATATACAATGTCACACTTAATATACAATGTCAAAATTTGATACAATAATAATGATATTCTAAAATTATATAATTAGAATTATAATTCTAAAAAACTTAATATTATTTACATTTTATTTGGCTAACTGCCTATATTTTTTGGTAATTATGAAGGAATGAAATCAAAGGTGAACAAAAAGTGACTTAATAGAGTATTATTATATATTCTTTGTTAATAGACAAAATTTAAATCATGTAAGTTCTTCAAACGAACAAATGTTTTTAGTAACTACAACGAAATACATTAAAGTTACATACTTAAGCTATAACTACTTGTACATAAAAATCAACTGGATTATCCAAATACTAAAGTCTACTTAAAGTTCATCCAGATGACTTTCTAACTACTTTCTCGTGATCTAAGCACATTTTTCTTAAACTAAGTTTTCGTTCTACAACTTTTTTGTTTCTGACATTTTGTATTCTAATTATTAATTTGTGTGTGGTTCGAATTTTGTTGACATCTTTGTGTGAATTATTATTTAATTATTAATTATTATTGATTGTT
The DNA here is from genome assembly GCA_964007245.1 of Hypomecis atomaria. Lineage (NCBI taxonomy): Eukaryota > Metazoa > Arthropoda > Insecta > Lepidoptera > Geometridae > Hypomecis > Hypomecis atomaria. Next base: position 23,405,654 of record OZ023287.1, on the reverse strand, counting down.
AATTTATTACATTATTGTAATGAATGTATAAAATTTGACGTGTAAATTGCCATATCCTACTAATATTATAAACGTGAAAATTTGTAAGGATGGATGGATGGATGGATGTTTGTTACTCTTTCACGCAAAAACTACTGAACGGATTGAGATGAAACTTTGCAATTATATAGCTTATATATCAGAATAACACAATAGGCTATTGTTGTGTCTGACCTATAGTGAGGGTAGTTCTGGAAAAACAGTCTAGTGATTCGAACTGACGTGTCAACCGGCGCTTACGAAAATTCACGGAAAATCGGTGCGTACATAATAGTGGCGACGAGGAAAACTCGGAAAAGTGCAGTGTAACAGTGCTGTGTTGTGTTGTAAATAAATAAACATTATGGGTATTAAGTTCAATGAGTTTGATGTGACACAGGGATGTTGGAGAAATTACATTGAAAGGTTCTGCTACTGCCTGGAAGCAAGTGAAATAGAAGAAGATGGAAAGAAAAAGGCAAATTTTCTGGCGGTTTGTGGCGCGAATTTGTATGATTTGACCATTTCTTTGCTTGCTCCAAGACAAATAAGCGATGTCACATTTTCAAATTTGGTAGCCATTTTGAATGCTCATTTTGAACCAAAACCAAATGAAATTGTGGAATCCTATAAATTCCATACAAGAATCCAAAAGGAAAATGAGAAAATGAGGGATTACATTGCTCAATTGAGGAAATTGAGCATATATTGTAATTTCACAGATTTAAATCGCACTCTAAGGGACAGGTTGGTATGTGGCATTGGTGATAAAGATGTTCAAAGAAAACTGTTACAGCAACGGCAATTGACATTTGAACAGGCTTGTGAAATTGCATTGGCACATGAAACCGCTAATTTTGATGCCAATATCATTGTACAGTCCGGCCCTAGCACGAGTAGTAACATGCAGGAAGTTGAGGTACCTATGGAGATCAACAAAGTCACGGGGAAGAAAGGTATGAAAAATATTAATACTCGTAGCTCTGAGTGTTTGCGCTGTGGCAGACAGCATAAGGGGGAATGTCGATTTCGTTGGAGTAAGTGCCGGCACTGTGGGAAAACAGGACACATTGAAGCAGCATGTTTGGGGAAGGCCAGACAAACAGAACACAAGTTTGACTGTAATGGTCTTTATGAAGTTGGGCTTAATAGTATAAGGCAGGATAAAGTGAAGCCATTTCAGATTAATGTGGGTTTGAACAATACTAGCATATTGATGGAAGTGGATTCGGGCTGCCCGTACACTATTATCAATGAAAAAACAGCCAGACTGATATGGGAAGGGAAAATGCCTAAATTAGAAACCACAGATATTGGATTGAAGTCGTATACAGATGGCAAGTTGTCATTGCTTGGGAAGGCTATGGTACAGGTAAAATATAAAAATGTGAATAAATCTATGGATATCTTGATAACAAAAGGAAACGGCACAAGCTTAGTTGGTCGGAACTGGTTTACAGACCTGGGGATTGTAATACAGGGAATTAACAACATTGTTCTAACAACAAATGAAAAAAATCATATAAATCTGTTACTCAATAACTATAAGCAGGTGTTTGAGCCAGGTTTAGGAGAATATACAGGCCCAGTAGTAAATATTACACCAATTGAGGGTTCTGTCCCAAAGTTTCTACGGAGTAGACCGGTGGCATTTGCCCAAAGGAAAGAAGTTTGTGAAGAGATTGACAGATTAGTAAGTGAAGGAGTTCTTGAGCCAACAACACACTCAGAATGGGCTACCCCTATAGTAGTGGTACCAAAGCCAAATGGTAAGGTACGCTTGTGTGGAGATTATCGTTCTACGGTCAATGAAGTAACTAATACAGATACTTACCCTCTACCTACGTTGAATGAAGCATTTATTGAGCTGCAAGGGGGAGTAATATTTTCAAAAATTGATTTAGAACAAGCATATACACAGGTGCGAGTGGATGACAAAACTGCAAAATTGCTGACACTGAATACTCCAAAAGGATTGTATAAAGTCAATCGTTTGGCTTTTGGAGTTAAAGCTTGTCCGGGTATTTTCCAAAGATTAATGTCTTCGTTGCTAGCTGGAATTCCGGGCACAGCTGTTCTGTTAGATGACATAGTCATAACTGGCAATGACATGGGAACGCATAACACCAGATTGCAAGCTGTATTGCAAAGATTAAAGGATGCTGGTCTAAGAGTTAATAAAAGAAAATGTGCATTTGCAGTACCTAGGATACAGTTCTTAGGGTTTATTATTGATGAATCTGGAATACACCCCACCAAAGAAAAGATTGAAGCAATAGAAAAAACAGCAGCACCGAAAAATTTGAAAGAGCTTCAAGCATTCTTGGGACTTTTGAATTTTTATGACCGATTTTTGCCTCATAATGCTACAATTGCTGAACCACTGTACAGATTGTTGGAAAAAGGGGCAAAATGGATTTGGAATAAAAGATGTCAAGAAGCTTTTAAAAGGTTAAAGACAATGCTGTCCAGTGAGGATACTTTGGTGCATTATGATAGTAAAAGAAAATTAATAATGTCTTGCGATGCATCTGAACATGGCCTCGGGGCAGTGTTGGAGCATGAAATGGATGATGGAACGATCAGACCTATAATGTTTGCTTCAAGAACGATGAATACGCATGAACGGAATTATGCACAAATAGATAAAGAAGCTGCAGCAATCATTTTTGGACTTAAAAAATTTCACCAATATATAAGCGGACGGAAGGTGCTCATTAAGACAGACCACAAGCCATTGTTGGGGATATTTGGACCAGGAAAACCTATTCCAAACATAATTTCTCCAAGAATGTTACGATGGGCTCTGTGGTTAAATTCATATGATTATGAAATTCAGTATGTAGAAGGGAAAAAGTTGGGAAATGCTGATGCATTGAGTCGCTGGCCATCAAATCAAGTCCAGGCGGAGGAAGAAGAAGAATATTCTGGAGTACTGCTGATAGAAGAGACTCCTGCTGGACTAGATTTAACTGCTACAGAAGTAGCCCGACTTACGAAGAAGGATCATGGGTTAGCCAAAGTCTTATACTGGATCAGAAATGGATGGCCATCTAGAGTGGATAAAGAGTATCTAGTATTTTGGCAAAAAAGAGATGAATTATCACTACATAATGGTTGCATTTTATGGGGCAGTAGAGTAGTGATACCAGAGAAAATGCGAGCCTATTTGTTACAAGAGCTGCATAAGAACCACGATGGCATAGTGATCACCAAAGCTTTGGCTCGAAGTTACTTTTGGTGGCCATCGATGGATAAGAAGATAGAAGAAATGGTTAGGAGTTGCCACATTTGTTCGGAAAACAGAAATATGCCACCGCAAGTTTCTCATCATTGGTTCAAAACAGACAAAGCTTGGTCTAGATTACATATAGATTATGCTGGACCTTTTCAAGGCAAAATTTTTCTGATCCTTATAGACTCCTATTCAAAATGGCCTGAAGTTAAACTTGTCAATGATATGAGTAGTTCCACTTTGATAAGAACACTTCGGGACATATTTGCTGAACAAGGGTTACCAGATTCCATCGTAAGTGATAATGGAAGAAGTTTCATATCGGAAGAATTTAAGAATTATCTGAACGAAAATGATATCAAGCAGATACTAGTGGCACCATATCACCCAGCATCAAATGGACAAGCAGAAAGGACAGTGCAGACTGTTAAAAATAAATTAAAGAAGAAGAGTTCAGAGCCATGGCATGAACGGCTACCGAACATACTGTATGGACTGCGGGCTACACCAAATACAGTAAATGAAAAAACACCAGCGGAATTACTAAACAATCGACGGTTTAGAACAAAGTTTGACAATCTGAACCCGTTGTCGTACAGGAAAGAAGACACCAATGAAGAGGTCAAAGTACGCTGTTTTGATATAGGCCAAACGGTATATGTAAGGAATTACGCCAAAGGACCTCGTTGGTTACAGGGAGTGGTAGAGAAACGAATTGGGGTGTGCAGATATTTGGTGCGGTGGAATGGTAGATTGTTGACGAGACACATCAACCAAATGCATGGTGGTGGACCCACTGCCAGGAAACAAGTCAGTGAAAAGCAAGAAGAACCACAAGATGGAAATAGTGACAGCGATGAGGAGGGCGGAATAGTTATTCCCTCACCTCAAAAATGGGCAGGGATAATTGGAGTGTCCAAACCTGAAGACTTGTGTATAGGGAGTGGATATGGAGGAAGATCCAAGCGAGCACTGTCAATTACACCACCTTCATCAGCAACCAAGAAAATAAGACCAGGCAGGCAGTATAGCACTGAATCTGAGGAATCAACTGTGTCCGACACAGATGAGCAGTTGGAGATTAGTGTCTAACTCATTGAACAATAATAATATGTTATACCCATTAATATAAAGAACAATATTGAAAAAATAGATATAAAAGACTAAAAAAGACTATTTTTAATAGTGATTATAAAGTGATGACTCTATTTACTAGAGTCAGTGTAGTGTTGTAGAATCCCGGAGGAAAGGCATGTTGTGTCTGACCTATAGTGAGGGTAGTTCTGGAAAAACAGTCTAGTGATTCGAACTGACGTGTCAACCGGCGCTTACGAAAATTCACGGAAAATCGGTGCGTACATAATAGCTATAAATTATAATGATATTGCGTAACTTTTCCATATTATAACAATACGTGTTAAGTAAGTAGGAAAAATTCTGCCATCTGCGAGCTTTTCTAGCGTGCGCTCCAAGAAATGTCAATAAAGAACTGTCAAATCGAACTATCTTTTTTTATTTTATTTATTTTTTTCCATCTCCTTTATTAAGGATGGTAAGGTAGGGCCTCATTTATCATGCGGGCGAAGCCGCGGGCAAAATCTAGTTACAAATAAGTGACCTATGACTTACGAGTAAGATACGATTAATCTTGCACTCAAAAAAAGAGATAAATAAATGTCTCACAATCCCACGCCTACTGTAAGTATTGCTGGTGCTCTATAAGCAGATTCGAACGAGTAGGACGTATACACGAGACTTTAAGGGCCACACTGACCAACACGCCAAACGGATGACATCCATTCGATGTAACGAGTTTGCGACTTCGTCGTTAGAAATGGCGACTTTATGGCGAGCGCTTTAGCGTCAAAAATAGTTTAGCAACTTGTCATATTCCCTTCAAACTAAATCATATGTTAATTTATCTCTATGTACATTGTATTTCTGGTTACCTTTATCTTCAAACAATGTTTCTGTAAAACCTGAAGTCTAAACTTAAATCACTAAATTGACAACATTGACCACATTAATTTGGATGTCATGCATTTGGCTTGATGGTCAGTGGGGCTTATTATGGATACTCAATATAATCTGTAAAAGTTTCGTATAAGTCCAATCCGTTCGAATATTCAATTATAGAGCCTCTGAACGGATTTAAAAATATCAGGTGAGTTGGTGGTCAAGCGCGGACTTTTTCTCGATAAAAAAAAAAAAAAAAACATTCATCGCGGCCGTCAAAAACTTGCAAACTGAGAATTTTCATCAAACTTATATTACAGTAACTTGATAAATATCTGTTTTTAAAGATACAGTACATTACGATAGGCGACAACTTAGTGTACTGCTAGCTACTGTATTTATAAAGTGATGTCACAGCCGGAATCTAAATCAAATTCTAAATGCATGATGACACATAATGCTCGAGCAGCAACTTTCGCGCCCATTTACGAAGCTCATTAAAACGATTGTCATTTTCGCATATAAATAAACGTGTTAAATTGACGGGCTTATTGTCGTGCCTTGCTCAGCATGTATCGCTTCGTAGTACTTGTTTTAGGTGCACTGTCAGTGGTGGTGAGATTTTTTTTATTTGATCTAAAAATAATTCTATATTTTTAGATCAAATATATTATTAGAAAGAAGACACGGGCAAATCCCATCCTGCTCGCGTAATTTCCCATTAGTAGAAATATACAAGAAGTTAATTAAGAATAAGCATGTTATGATAATATTATAAATTAAGAATAAGCTAATTATGATAATTTTTAGTTACCTATATAGCTCTGAGCTGTAATAACAACACATAATATTAATCTACTTATATCATTTTCATGGAAAATTTTATAAAAAAACAGTTTACACTTATTTTGTAATATACTGTGTTATTTCTATTTCAGGCTCATCCCAGAAATGATGAAATGCCAGCATGTACCCGTTTAAGCCAAGTAAGTATTCGTCAAGTATTTCTTTAGGTACATTATAATTGACCGAGCTTTAGCGAGGTCTCTGAGTCTACTGGGACGAGCCGGCACTTGAGCTGTCAGATGTATGTTTGTATGTTTCTTTGTTCGACGATAACTCAAGTACCGCTCAGCTGATCTGCATGAAATTTAGCATGCACGTAGTTTATATATATAGAATTTTTAAGTTCGAATATGAGCATATTCTGTTCAGTGGTGTCGAAGATACTAGGACCGGTGGTAAAATGAGGCAAAACAGCGCCACTTTCTGCGGGAGTTGCTTGGGTCAAATCTAGTAATAGAAATTCGACCCTCTTCCCGTTGACTGATTGATCTGATATATGGTACACGCCTTTAGTTCCAATGACAATACAAAATTATTAATTATTTTATAATTTTGTAAAACTTTATTCATTTAAACAATTTTATATATTTTTCAAGATTAAATGTGTTGGAGCGCTTTACACAAAGTTACCTTTTGAACCATTCACATACTTAGTTACTAAGCACATTAGTTCAATCTTAAAAATCATAGATGGCTCCGTTCATCGAGCGACAAAATCCTGAATCACGCAAATGACTTTTGTAATGAATTTAGTGATCTATTTGATGTATTTTGTTATCTTTGCGTTTTCGGTACGGTAAAATAAACCATCGGTCTCGGAGTTTAAGAGAATTATTCGAGGGAAGTTTTCTGTGCTCTCTGCTTTGGAGGACGCTCGTCGCGCTCGACAAAGTACTCATTCTTAACGAACATTTATTTAAAATCCTAATTTAAATTCTGACAGTACCAGTGTCAAAAATTTATGGTCGGTGTCAGTTTCTTGTGAAAGTTTTTGAATATTTTGTTTAAAATAAAACAGGACATTAAAAAAGTGATGACGACTGGACGAGAATCTTTGCCTCATTGGCGTCATATGAGTAAACTGTTGAATATTGGCACTACTTTAGGCTGTGGCTACTGGCTACTTAATCTGAACATAGCGTTCAATAAACCCCCTACTGCCTGCACCGACGTGACGGGTCTCCTTTTGTCAGCTCTCCGTGACACTTACTACCACTAGAGCCGTCTGCGATGGCCTTTCCAGCTCTCTGTGGTATCGACTGCTACAGGGCATTCTCCGGCGGCTCTCTTGTTATCAACGGGATAACTCTTCGCAACGCCTACTACTGCAGAGCTGCCTGCAACGGATTTTCCAACTTACTGTGGTATCTACTGCTATGGAGCGTTCTCCAGAGGCTCTCCCGTGAACGATTGGCCAGCTCTCCGTGACCTCTACTACTGCGGGGCCGTCTGTAACGACTTTTTCCGGTCTCTGTCGTATCTACTGCCATGGGGTGTTTTCCTACGGCAGTCTTGTGATCGAAACCTAGCTATCCGTGACACCTACGACCACTGGGACTTTGCAACGGCCTCTCCAACTTTCTGTGGTATCTACTACTACGGGATGTATTCCAGAGGCTCTCCTGTGGTCGACTGGCCAGCTCCCCATGGCACCTGCTACAGGGTCTATTTCAATGGCCTTTGCAAAAACGTCGTGGACTTTCTTCTTAGAGTAGCTCGCAGAGTGTGTACGTTTAGGTTTGATGATAGCTAGAGGACTGTATGTAACGTTCATTTATCTTTTAAATAAAATTGCTGTTAAAAAAAATTATGGTTAATTTTGTTGGTTAAATCTTGTTTAAATAATTTTCGCTCGAACTAAGTAAAGAATCCCAAAGTAGGTTTCTAACATTTTTTCTTAATAGACTTTATAACAGTGTATACTAACATAGTAACGTTCACGCTGAACGCCCCACGATTTTATTTTTGAGTTTGATCAATGCTCGAGTGATAAGAAAATTAATGTTCATACATTAATTTTCTTATGTTCATTAATATTTCTAATGCAGTACTTACCTAGGACACGGTAATGATATCTAATACCGTGCCTAGGACTACCAAAATTATTTTTTATCTTTTAGTACATTCTAACAGTAACTTCTCAATAAAACCGTTTAATTTAAAATGTTTTTTATATATTTTATATGTTATATGAATAACCGCTCTCTTTGTTCTTTGAAGCCCTATAAGCTATGCGCCTTCTGCTAGTGTTAGATTCTATTCAGTATGAACAGATTAAGCATTCTTCAAACATTGTAGCTTAACAATAGCAATTTTCGGCAGAAACTCATATACTTATTTGAAATATTTTACCGAATGATATATACATTTACTTCGCTCATCATTGCAAAACTTTCATACGAATATTATTATATTTTTTTGAAATCACAGTTTTTATGATATAAATAGGAATAGCGCGAGGTCAAAGTCCGGGGCGGACTACTAGTTAAATTGATTTCTACTCACAATTTTGTATTATTGTTTTTAGGTCGGACTTCAATGCTGCAAAAGAGATATTCCCAAAACACAGCCCCCTAGTGATGACATCAAAGAATGCTTTCAACTTATGAAGAAGACCCCATCCGTAAGTTATTCTAATCCATCAATTTTGATACTCGCTTAAATACCTTACCTACCTTTAGTTACGGAGATAAACCACTTTTAACTTTGACAGCTGTCATACGGAATGTAGACTACATTAAGATCTCTCTCTCTCACTTTTGTGAAGACAATAATGGTCTATTTTCAATAGTTACGGAGATAAACCACGTTTTAGTTTGACAGCTATCACCCTAAATGTAGACCCCGATGACTTTTTTCACTTTTGTGAACACAGGAATGGTCTTTACTCGATAGTTGTGGAGATATACCACTTTTAAGTTTGACAGCTGTCTAATTGACACCTGTCATGCCAGTTTGGTATGAGTTCTAAAATGTGACAGCTGTCACTTTGACATCTGCCATATTTGACACTAAAAAGTTTTGATAGATATTTAAATTTGTGATTTCACTTGCAAAATATCCACCAAACAATTTTATTCTTTAAAAAAATATCCAGGAGTAATAGATGGCCCATATGTCATAAAAAGTATTGGCTTAGAATGTGTAGGCCTTAGATGTAGAGTTTGTGAAGTAAGAGTACGTTAAAGTAAAAGTTAAGGCCTGTAGAGTTAGAAGCTTTGCTTTACATGAGATCTGATAACTTTTTTATAGTGCAAACTGTAGTCTAGTCTTGGCCTCATTTTACATGAAAATGTTTTTGTGCGATTTTGCTTCTTTTTGTAGATTATTACTAGTATCAATCTTCAGACCTCAAGCTTCTAAATTTGGGAAAATAGCACACATTTAGAACTTCAATCACAATTTTAGAGGTTGGGGGTGATTTACTGAAAATCCTAAAATACCTATGTGTTTCATTATTTTTAGCAAGAAATCTTCATTTCAATTTTCAGACTTCCAGCATTAAAACATTTGGAAGTCCTGTACAAAATTTCATCCCCAAATTTAGGAGGTTGGGGATAAAAGTTCTAAGTTTTAGAATTTTTCTGTTGTGTATTTACCATTACTAGCTTTCATTTCAAATTTTAGCTTTCTAGGATATCAGGAAGTACCATACAGGTTTTGATGATCTTCAGTAAGTCAGTGACAAAATCGGGAGTTTTTAGACATCGATAAAATCTAAAGTATTACAGCTATTCAATTCAAACTTTACATGTTTATAAAGACAATTATGGTAATGATATCTAGGGAATTATGGTTATCTAGTATACTTCGAAACCTAAGATATGAGGGTTCAAAAAATCGGCAAACCACTTTGAGAAAAGGTACGAGTAAGTAGTGCCCTTGCGTTTCGCTCCGCTTGGCTTGTTTTGGCGGGGGCACTATCGTGCCTCCAGATTTGACAAACAAAGGTTTTGATCAGTCTCTTATTGATGTGTCGGTAATTTAGCATATAAAGATTTGACGAGTATATTGTCTGCGTAATCACAACAGTAACCGGCGCATTCAGTTGACGTAGATTAGAAAGGTACTGAACGTCCGGGGATCAGCAGAGACGGGGAACACACCTAAACACCAAAACAGCGGGGTAGACGTAGTATCTTAGACGAATAGTTAGTGATCTGGGGTTAAAGTTGAACTCTGGTGGGTCCGAACGCCAGCTCATAAAGCTCGGTTTGACTAGTTGCCGACTTGCCGTACAGCAATCGAGTTTAAAAAACTAACTGTGTCTGTTTTGTCATTTCAGTGCGATGTAGAAATATGCATAGCGAAAAAACGTGGTCTGGCTTCCGACGACGGCACTTTCGACAAGAAGAAGATGGCTGAAGATGTTGAAATGAAATTTGAGAGTGACCCAGAGCTGGTCGATAACATAAAAGAGAACTGTATCAATGGAGACTTATCGAAATTTGGGCCTGCTTACATGTGCGAACTGAGGAAACAAAAAAATTGCATCGAAGTGCAGATGATCAAGGTAAGTGTAAAGTACATTATTTTATGTTATTTTTAAACTTTCGCGATTTGAGCACATTATTATTATGTACTACGGGATTAATCGCGCACTAAAATTACGAGATAATTAAATACCTCATCATCCCGAAGTTTCGACCGGTCGAGTTGCATCGTAGACTGAGTCTACCCGTGACCACGATCGATGTAACTCGGTCGAAACGTCGGGATGAGAGGTATTTATTTATCTCGTATATTGAGTGCGCGATTAGTCTCGTAATACATAATAATAAAACATTATTTAATATAGTAATGTTATTACTTGACATAAACGTAACAACACGGCAATAGTATTGCAGCACATATTCCGTCTTCATACAAACGGTCGGAACGCGGATCATACTTACTTAGGCGTCTTGCAGTTCGGTTTACACTCGGTACACCAATAAGTAGTCGCAGATGCGCCGTAGTAACGAACCTAATCAGTAATCGCGCCATTTACCTGCCAGGCGGGCAGCCCTAGTGCGTATTACGTACTGCGTGACCACGCAGAGCTGTAGGTATTTATTTCAAGAACAGAGCCGAGTCGCAAACTGCGTTGATTCCACCAACAACCGCCTTCACACAATATATCTCAAGCCAAGAGCAAAATACCTATATAATTCTAGGTAATATGATTACCTATATAGAACGTAGTCCCTCAAGAAAATGTGCTAGACGTAGTTATTGACGTAATAACGTCTTAAGTCAATATCACCGGCTGCACGCATTACATAATGTCACGTTCCGTCTGAGCCGAGCGTTCAAGCGAGAGCGCGGAACAAGCGATAGAGAGGCACAATCGACCTAAACGTTCGGCTTTTTTCAGTTGTTGATTCAACACTGTTTTCTTAGACGTTATCACGTAATAATTATCGTTGGTAAACCGACCTAACAGACAACCAAGTTTTTCTGCACCACCGTTTTTATTATGAAACGAAATTAAATGTTTAACTATAACAATAGGTCAATCGGTAATTTTGAACACAAAATAATCTATTTATGTGAGCTCGTACTTCACAATTAGTAATAAGAGGAATCGCAGACCACAGAAGGTCTAGAGATAATCCAAATGCTCAATCCCACTGTCAGTTGGCAGCGTGCCCAGCATACTGGCATTACTACACTGAATAGCAACAGTCTAACAATTTAGTGAGCACAATTCACCGAAACGAAGCAAAGGTATCTGCTTTAACTCGACGATTTTGTTTTCGTTTGTCTAGATGTTGATTTCTATCCAAGGGTCACATTTTTCAACATACCTCGAAGAAACCTCGTACATGGATTTAAAAAAAATATCAATGGAATTTTTAGCTGTCGGAGATTTTTGATTCGGGAGTATTTACCAACCGCAAAAAATGGGGATATTGGCTGTCGCGCTATTTATCAGCTGATTTCGATATTATACAGCAAGATCTTTTATAGCTCTAAATTCTAACAATACTCCAGATATTGTTAGCATTTAGATCGTTTAGTCGTATCTAAATTCTAACAATATTTCGAGTGTAAACCAAATCCGTCGAGAATTAATCGAGATATGGGCTTATGAAGATTCAGTCAAAGAGATGTACAGCGAGGTCTACCGTTCGGAGAACTACTAGTACCTAATTAATTTCTATCTTTGTTACAGGGTTGTGAATGGAATGACGAGGGCGACTGCAGCGGCATGAAAGATCTGGCTGCAGAATGTTTAAAGCAATTCTCTTAAAATTCTCACATTTAGGTATAGAATATAAATGTTCATTACTTATCTTTGGATCTAATAATAAATAAAATTGCCTTTAATTTCTTGCATTTTATAAAACATTATTACGTAACTTCTTAACATTTACTAAGTTATCATTAAAAATATCCACGTTACTATCTACTTATTTCTGTACTTAACATTTATAATGCGTACCTACTATTTAACTACGTGGGTCACACTGAAAGTTTTTAGAATCTTGTTAATGGAACGAAATAGAAACTATCTGACCTATTCATTATCTTGTATAATATATTCTGCCAGAGGGCGCCACACAAGCGTTGCAGTTAGCATTGTTATTTTACAAATGTTTTGTAAGTATTATGAGTAAAATAAGTAAATTATAGGTGGAAACCGTAATGTTACTTAGTAAGGAAGTAAAAAAATTGAAGTAAATTTAAAAAAAAAACCTTTCTCTGATATTTTTACCTCACATTTATGTTGTCATCGTCATCATAATATTAGCTGAAGGACTTCCATTGCTGGTCATCAACATTATTATATTTAATAGATAGGCCGTCCACTGCTAGTCATAAGATCTTTCCTTTAGTTTTAAAATTAGACCGGTTAGAAGCTGTTTACAAGGACCTTTTCTTCTAAAATCAATATTAATATAAATAGTAGACTTTAACACTATATTGTACTTAGTATCTACATGTAACACAAACAATTGACATAACCCAGTGGATTAGCAAGTTGAAATGGCATTGGGCAGGGCACATAGTACGGAGTACTGATGACCGATGTGATCGAATTGTCCTCATGTGGAGGTTGCCTGGTTGGTCCTCAAGGGTTGCCTGGAAGAGATTGCTATAAGCAATAAGGCCGAATTTAGCGCGAGGTCTAAGTCTGGAGCGGACAACTGTGTCATCCTCTGCGGCAGCGCCACCAGCTAGAAATAAATTAATATTACCTTAAAATGATGTACATGACGTACGTATAATATAATTGCTGTACGTCCATTAGGTACTGACAAAATAGACATCAATTGTGGCTCTGCTGCGGAGCATGCTCTCCAGCAGAGCCACTCCGAACTTGTATAAAGAAAAGATAAATGCGACTGTTTTATGATGAAAACTGTTGTACGATTAGTGCTTAATGCGTACGTGTAAAAACATTACTATAATGATAATGATTTCACTTAGTAATACTTCACTCAAATTTTCGTAGAAGCGCCTGATTATTTTATGTCAGCAAAAGGAAGTTTGGATATTTTTATGTGTGGATGAAGTTCCTTATTTCAGGAAATATTATGATCCCGAAAAAAATATCCTGACTTTCTTTTACTGCCGCAGAGGATGACACGGACAACTAGCATTTTTATTTATTTAATTAGATAGCGAAGCGAGGTCTCACAGTCTTACTGGGACAAAGTGTTTGCATGTTTATATGTTTGTATGAATGTTTGTTCGACGATAACTCGAGTACCACTTCACCGATCTTCATGAAATTTTGCATTCATGTTTTTTTTAATGTATTTATGTAATTTTTTTTAAGTTAGATTATGAACACCTTTTGTATAGTGGTTGCGAAGATATTAGGAAGAAATTATTATCACTACTAAAACAAAGTCGCTTCCCTGTCTGTCTGTCTGTCCCTATGTATGCTTATAAATATCTTTACAACTACGCGAAGGAATTTGATACGGTTATTTAAATAAATAGAGTGATTCAAGAAGAAGGTTTATATGTAGAAAACACCTGCGCGAAACTGGAGCGGGTCGCTAGTAATTATATGACTTTTTATATACAAGCTTTTTAGAGTCTGGACATCATGTAGAAGCAGAGTGCTAGCCGAGACAAATAAAACGAGCTCAAACACGACGCGTTTATCTTGTTTAGTACAGGAGTTCTTATGGCCACCTTCCGACTCATTCATCAGATCAGCTCTATGGTACCATACTATTGCATTGTCACGCGATATACATAATTATGTAACATATGCATGCAAAATTGCAGCTCAATCGGAAAAAGATTCCACCCGAACTTGCATACATCCATGACAAGATAAATAAAACTTGTAAAAATAGTGGCAAAAAGGCGCCACTTTCTATGGGAATTACGGAACGATGCCCAGCCAATGATATTCTCAACGTAGATGTGTCATGTACCAACATTAGAGATAATTGGAGTATCCGTACTATCCGTGTGTGATATTGCGGAAACCGGATTTCAGGTAACATTCGAGACAAATAAAATAATAATTTATCTATCATATATTTACAAAAATAAAACATTGTCATCATCATTATCATATTGCGCCCACAGCTGGTCATAGGTATGTTCTGGTTATATATGTTATACAATAAGACCGGTTGAAAGTGGCTTGCATCCATAACGATCTTAAACTAATTTACTAAAAAGCTTCTTCTTGATATATTTCATTTTTATTTCACTGTATATACACCACCGACAGTAATTCTAATCTTCGGGTCCAGTCCATCTAAAGGTTGCTTGGTAGAAATCGCCAAAGGCGATAAGGCCGCCCTTGTACAACATTTTTATGTAGTTACTGTTGTTTATTTTTACTGTAATTTTTGGTGTACAATAAAGATATATTTGTTATTAGTTAGTTGAAATAGCAATGGGTAGGGCACATAGCTCGGACGACTGAAGACTAATGGGGTCGAGTAGTTACCACGTACCTACTTACTGGCAAGCGCAGCGTAGAACGTCCCGTTTTTTGTCCAGTGGACAAATGGCCCAATCAAGACCGCAGGATCGCACTGGATGCAAGCCGTTTCAACCGGTCTCATTAAAGATCTATAAGGGAGGCCTATGTCCTGCAGTGGTCGTCCTGTGGCTGATTGGCGAATAACGTATCTAATGTTAAAGAGGTTCTAAGGCGGGAATTGCGGATAACGTAACGTCAACTGGTATTCGAGTATTTTGTTTATAATAAAAGAATAAACGAGCGCTTTGTTTTATAAGGCCCCTTATAAACTCAGCGTATTTTATTATTTCATCCAATGTGGACCGATTTAGCTGAATTCTTCAATTTTAGCAGAATAATATTCCTGACTGAGGGCTTAGATTATAAGGCAAATAGCAGTTTTTGGTAGAACGGTACCTTATAACTTTAACTATTTGACTAAATTATTTTATGCCAAATGTTATCTTTTAATTCAATCAATGATGTGAGGTGAAGATCTACCATAGAACATGCAGAAAGGAGACAAAGAACTGACTTCTGTTGAGGCATCGACTTGGCATCTTTTTTTTCCTTGTTGAGCCGATAGGCTTAAAGGCTTGGACCCTGAGCATAGCGAGGGACCCTAGAGTTAGCTCCCAAGCGGAGCGAGGGAGTTTGAAGTTAATTATTTAGAGTCATGAGTGAAGCCGCCCAAGACAAAGACAGCCTTTGTTCCAGCGGTGCATACTCTACTTTTCATACCTGTTGCAAGAAAATAAAAGTCCAGAAATTTTAATAATGCTAAACACTGGCATAACCTCATCAAGTGTACTCACTAAGAAACTTGGTATTGTTCACAATAAAATAAAATAAACTAGAGCATGCTAACCAATATTCGTATAAAAGCCAATAAAAATTAAGGATGTGAAATAAAATATTCAGTGACAAATTGAGAATCTTAGCGAGGTAACTTCAAGAAAGAGGTCGATCGCCGAATCCGACCCGGCTGGGCAGCGTTCGGAAAACTGCGTGACGTCTTTACATCCGACATACCTCAGTGCCTCAAGACGAAGGTTTTCGATAGTTGTGTGTTGCCAGTGATGACATATATGGAACTGAAACGTGGTCTTTTAATGTGGGCCTTATGAATGAGCTCAAGATAGCCCAACGTGCTATGGAGAGGGCTATGCTCGGCGTCTCTCTGCAGGATCGAATCAGAAATGAAGAGATACGCAGACGAACCAAAGTTACCGACATAGCCCAGTGGATTAGCAATTTAAAGTGGCAATGGGCGGGGTACATAGTTCGAAGAACGGATGGCCGATGGGGCCGTAAAGTTCTCGAATGGAGACCACGGACCAGCAAGCGCAGTGTAGGACACCCACCGACTAGGTGGACTGACGATATAATAAAGATAGCAGGGACGCGCAATTTGCAGGCCGCTTCCAACCGGCTTTATTGGAAATCCATGAGGGAGGCCTATGTCCATCAGTGGACGTCCTACGGCTGATGGATGGATAAACAAACATAATATACGCAAACAGATTATTTATAAGTAGCGAGTAAAATTGAAATTTTCACATTAGGTCATACCTTAGAAAAAAAATATATTGAAAACTAGCCATGAACCTCACAAAATTGTTTTGTTATCCGTCACGCAAGATGTAGTTGTATATACCTAAATAATATTGAGCAGATATTTATTTTATTTGCCAATATCACACTATTTCAGTACATATTCTTTGCTCAACATCAGGCACGATATGTAAGAAAGAAACTAAACATGGATGAAAAGTGACTATATTTTAGACGTATCTACTATAAAATAAGTTCCTTAAAAGGGCAATTGCTATGAGTAACTACAACAAAATACAATAAAATTGCAAACTTAAACTGCAACTGCCTCGGTGGCTCAGTGGTTAGTGACCCTGACTTCTGCGCCAATGAGGCGTGGGTTCGATCCCCACCCAGGGCAAACATTTGTGTGATGAACATAGGAGTTTGCTCTGTGTCTGGGTGTTATTTAGGTACTATCTATATAAGTATGTATTTAAAAATATGTATATGTATTATATCAGTCTCTGGCAGCCATGTCACAAGCTATGCTTAGTTTGGGGACAGAGATCGTGTGTAAGATGTCCCCTAATATTTATTTATTTTTACTAATATAACTACATGAAAAGCAATTGAATTATCAATTGTGGATAATCTAATCAATCTTCAAGGTTTTATAACTCATGCAGCCGGGCTAGTATGCGCACCACGTAATATTTCTTTCTTTCGACGTGTCAGAATGAGACGGCGTTATGGCAAAGTATATATCTGTCACTTTTTCACACTTAAAAAGAGTTCTGTTCGTGGTTTTTCGTGGTCGAATGTTGGATTAGCAGATGTCTTTCTTAAACTTTCGTGATTTGAGTACATTATTCATAAACTATGAGACGATTAAATCTTGCACTAAAAATACGAGATTTATAAATAAATATTTCACTATCCCACGCATACTATTGCTGAACGGATCAAAGAACATCAGGCAAGTTTGTGGTCAAGCGCAGACTTATACGCAATAAAAAAAATTATTGCCGCATTCTATAACTTGCAAACTTGAGAATTTCCATGAAAAGATATTACACAATAATATATCGGGCTTAGGTACCTTGTACGTACAGTATTTAATTATTTGCTTCATTTATTTTGGAAAATGATTTTTCTATTATTTTCTTTAATAACAATATCTAAATAAAGGTATTTCATATTTTCGGACCTATTAATTTTTTGACATTGCTTGCGGTTTGATGGCAGCCCGAAACAATAGTTGAATTAAAAACTGTATAATTCCAAAATAATTAAGCATTAAATATCGTTATTTTTTTCTGTGAATTTGTTAACCATATTTTATCGCTATTTTTGCCGACTTTGCAAAATATTGTTTACAGTAGGTACCTTGTTTGCCGTACGTTTTTAAATACATATACATAGTACATTATGATACGTGGCAACTTAGTGTACTGCTAGGTGGTGTATGAAGTGATGTCACAGCCGGAATCTCAATCAAAATCTAAATGCATGATGACACATAATGCTCGAGCAGCAATTTTCGCGCCCATTTACGAAGCTCATTAAAACGATTGTCATTTTCGCATATAAATAAACGTGGTAAATTGATGGACTTATTGTCGTGCCATGCTCAACATGTATCGCTTTGTAGTACTCGTTTTAGGTGCTGTGGCAGTGGGGGTGAGATATTTAGTTGTTTTTTTTTATTTCAACTTAAAAATTATTCTTAATTTGTTCCTGTTGCCTAATGAATATGTTTTGTGAAAGATGACATGGCTTCCACGACAATCCCATCCTGCCCGGGTAGCAGGGCAAAGGGAGAAAATCATTTTATCCACTATTTTGTCAGTTGTCATTGTCAATCCATACTTTATTTCCTCTTCGAGGGGATTTAATAATGGAAAGACAATTTGTTCCATTGCAATGCTGATGATTTGTTAGCTTTGAGCTTTAATAATAACACATAATTTAATCCACTAATGTCACTTCCATGAAAAACTAGATTTTGCCCGCGGCTTCGCCCGTATGATATTTCGAGACCCTACCTTACCAATCTTAATAAAGGAGGTGGAAAAAAAAACAAAAAAACGACTTGACAATTGTTCGATTCGACAGTTCTTTTTTGACATTTCTTGGAGCGCACGCTAGAATAGCTCGCAGACGGCAGAATTTTTTCTACTTACATAACACTTATTGTTATCATATGGAAAATTTACGCAAAATCATTATAGTTATTTTTATATATAAGCTATATAATTGCAAAGTTTCATCTCAACCCGTTCAGTAGTTTTTTCGTGAAAGAGTAACAAACATCCAAACATCCTTACAAACTTTCACGTTTATAATATTAGTAGGATAATTATTGTTTATAGAACATTATGCACTAATTTTGTCATCTTTTTTTAATACTGTTTCAGGCTCATCCCAGGAATGGAGAAATGTCAGTATGTGCCCGTGTGGGTCATGTAAGTACACGTCACGTGTAGACGTAAAGTATTATTTTACAATTTAATAATATTAATATTATGTACCTTTATATGAATATTATTAATATGTGTAAAATTGTGTGTAGGTAACACACATTTTATAATTTTTTATTATTGTTTTTAGGGTGGACTTCAATGCTGCAAAAAAGAAATACCTAAAATGCAGCCCCCTAGTGATGACATCAAAGAATGCTTTCAACTTATGAAGAAGCCCCCATCCGTAAGTTATTATAATCCATCGATTTTGATACTCACTTAAATATATTTTACTTGACTGAGTCTGATATACCTATGAATAGTATAATATTATATCTATTTACATCCTTGATTGAAATAATAAACAAATAAACATTATTATTATATGAGTCCTACAGATACTTAAATGTTGTTATATTACTTATTTTAATCTAAGTTTCTGTAGCTGCGATTTTCACGTTTAAGGTGTTGTTAAATGTTACTTATCAGCTAAATATTACAGCCTATGTTATTGACTCTCGCACGACGATTGTACAAAATATCCTGATCTAATTAGTGTGCAACAGTAACCGGTGCACACATGTCACTCTTGACGTAGATTAGTAATGTACTGAACGTCCGGGGATCAGCAGGGACGGGGAACATGCCTAATCACCAAAATCGTGGGGTAGGAGTAGTCTCTTAGACGAATGGTTAGTGATCTGGGGTTAAAGTTGAACTCTGGTGGGTTCGAACGCCAGCTCATACAGCTCGGTTTGACTGGTTGCCGACTTGCCTTACAGCAATCTAGTTTACAATAGTAGATTGTATCATAAGGGAGCAAAATAGTATTTTACGGCGAGGGTGCTTTTTTAATCCAGAGCAAAGTGAGGAATTCAAGAGTAGATTCTTTAGTAGAATATTGAACGTAGCGAGGGATTCAAAGTATGTCGCCTGAGTCAAAAATATTTTTTTGGCCCGAATGATACACTATAACTACTTTTCATCACCCTCTATGAGAAATTAAAAGGTGCCGCATATTTTTTTGTAATATTATTATTTTATATAACATCAACTAACAACTGCATTGAAATTAAATATTATCTAATAATAAAACAACTAACAATATTGGCGTTCGATTTCTTTGGCGCTGAAAACTAACATGTTTCAAATTCAAAAAGTGCGCGGCAAAATTATAAAAAGGATTAAAAACGCATTACTGCCCGCTTAAAGTTTCTTATTGGAAACACCACCTTTTGGTGCACGTAAAGGCGAACCTAGTCATATTTTTAGAATAGATGGAATGAAAAACTAATAATTATGTCTGTTTTGTCATCTCAGTGCGATGTAGATACCTGTATAGCGAAAAAAAAAGGTCTGGTTTCTGACGACGGCACTTTTGACAAGAAGAAGATGGCGGAAGACGTTGAAAAGAACTTTGAAAGCAACCCAGAGCTGGTCGATAGCATAAAAGACAACTGTATCAATGGAGATGTGTCGAAATTCGGGCCTGCTGACATGTGCGACCTGATGAAACATAAAGTTTGCGTCGAAGTGCAGATGATCAAGGTAAGCGATATTATTTGCACAAAACTTCATTACTAAAGTAAAATTATATTTCGACACAACGTAACCAACTGATTTTATATAAGCCGAAAGCAGAGAGCGAAAGTTTTGTTATGCGATTTCTGCAGGCGCTGCGATCCGTAAATTAGTGGTAAAGTATATGTGGGCTTCGAATTGTGCTAGGCGTAGCGTACGTATATTTTTCAACGCTGCCCTATATAAACATGATACGATAGTTTTCCAATCTAAAATATGTCAATAAAATTCTCTAATTCAAATCAAAACTACTAATTCATAGGAAGCAATTAACAAGATTAACAGGAGAACACAGAAGGTATATAAGTACTCGTAAATGATCCAAATGCTCAAGCTCACTGCCAGTAGTGCTGCCAGCGTGGCCCGCACTTTGACAGCATTACTACCTATACTGAATAGCAGTAGAACTATTAACAATTTATAAGAAACAATAAATAATTATAATTGTCTCTTTATTACAGACTTGTGAATGGAATGACGAGGGCGACTGCAGCGGCATGAAAGATCTGGCTGCGGAATGTATAAAGCAATTCTCTTAAAATTATCACATAATAGAAATATCTATTTCTGAACTTATCCTTGGATTTACGATTTAAATTATGATATACACCACAATTTGTTTACAAGCTAATAAAATAACTGCATAAATTAAAGTTTTGTTTGTTTTTTGACTTCGAGTCAAACACTATTCTCATGTTACGGGACTTATCGCGTACTTAAATAAAATACGACATAAATATGGAAATAATACTTACCTATAGTCTGACCGTTTAACTGAGAACCTCGCGAGACAGGGACAGAGACAGGTGCGAGCGGCGGACTCTAAGACTATAATTATGAGTCAAACATAATAAAATTGTACAAAAGGTAAAAAATACTTGAACAGTGTATGTTCATGTTTTTTTTTTGTTTGTTATAGCTCTATGTTAGCTCGACGACCATTTTCTTAATTAAAGGATAATAATGTGTGTTGGTCTACAGTAAATAATATCCGTATTAGAAATTGTCATAGTCTCTTTTTGAATCAAACGTAATGTTACATACAATACCTACGTTATTATACAGTTCGTTCATAATTATCATCAACAGGCCTCTCCTATAGTTTTCTAAGAAATCCGGTCGGAAGCAGCTAATCATTTTTACGTGATAACGTCTTATAAATCGATGAAGACTGGCTGCACGTACAAAAAGGTGTCAAGTTCCGCCTGAGCCAAGCGTGCAAGTGAGAACGCAGAACAAGCGAGAGCGCAGACCAAGCGATAGAGAGGCACGATCGGCATAAGCGTTCAACTTGTTTCAGTTGTTGATTCAACAATGATTTGATATGACTGACTTTACAGACAACAATATTTTTTTAACAAGGAAACTACAATGCATATGATACTTGTTAGGGTTCTGTACCCAAAGGGTATTTAGGATATCATTGTACTAGGGGGACATCTTACACACGATCCCTGACACCGAACTAAGCAAAGCTTGTGATATGGCTGCCAGAGACTGATATTATACTACAAATACATATTTTAAATACATACTTATATTGATATTACCTAAATAACATCCAGACTCAGAGCAAACGCCTATGTTCATCACACAAATGTTTGCCCTGGATGGGGATTGTACCCACGCCTCTTTGACCCAGAAGTCAGGGTCACTAACAACTGAGCCACTGAGGCAGTCGAGGGGTAAAAACGGGACCTTATTACTAAGACTCCGCTGTCTGTCTGTCTGTCACCAGGCTGTATCTCATGAACCGTAATAGCTATAAAGCTGAAATTTTCAGAGACAATTGATTTTTGTTGCCGCTATAACAACTAATAATCGGCCAAGTACGAGTCGGACTCGCGCACGGAGGGTTCCGTACTGTTTGGGAACCCTTAAATATTTATTTTATTTTTATTATTTATTATTAAAGGTAATGTATAACTAAATATTCTGAGAAAATTTCAAGCATCTACCTGTTACCATTATAAATAAAGAGCGAAAAACGGCTAAAAAGTAGGTCTTTTGTATGTATAAATACTATTTTTATTCTATTTTTAGTATTTGTTTTTATAACGGCGACAGAAATACATCATCTTTGAAAATGTCAGCTTTCTAGCTATCATGGTTCATGAGATACAGTCTGGTGACAGACAGACAAACAGACGGACAGCGGAGTCTTAGTAATAGGGTCCCGTTTTTACCCTTTGGGTACGGAACCCTAATAAAAACAGAATTAAATTAATATTTATGTGGGGCTTCCATTCGTTAATCAGAATTTTAGCCGTTTTTCGCTCGATATTAATAATGGTAACAAGTAGATTCTTGAAATATTCACAAAATATACAGCACGGAACCCTTCGTGCGCGAGTCTGACTTGTACTTGGCCGATTATTAGATTTGCTATTCAGTTCCACTCTTTAGTACTGTTACCGTACTCGCATACAGCTACGTTTGTCTAAGTATCCATTTTATGTGTAGCTAGTTTTCGTGCCCCCATGAAACTCCAGTTTTCCAAGCACCTTTGGTTTCAAAAAGCTATCGAGCCAAGTTACACCCAGTAGTAGATTTTTCTTAATTCTGTACTGTCATCAAGTCAAAATATTTAAATAGTCTTCTAAAGTTATCTTTATATTTTTATTTTATTTTTTGTGGGACAATTATTTTAAGCAGTCTATATTGAAGTGCTTCGTGAGAGAAAAAGTGATGAATACGTTGACACTCTCGCTCCGTCCCACCTTCCTAGGACTCAGAATAGGGCTGGCGCTGCGGCTGAATATGCAGAAGGCCTCAAATGGAACAAATATGCTAACATCGACAGTGGTTATATATTTGAACCTTTTGGGGTCGAAACTTTAGGACCGTTTGGACCGGGAGCAGAAAACATTTACATGGATCTTTCATTACGACTGGTCGACGCAACAGGTGACCAAAATGCTGGCTTCTATTTTGACCAAAGTATTAGTATTGCTTTTCCACGTGGTAATGGGACCAGCATTTTAGGAACTGTGCCCGCTGATAGTAGGCTTTTAGATTAGGGTTCTCATCGTCATTTAAACATACTCATTTTTTAGTTCAATTGTTTTTTTTTATTAATTTGTTTAGGTTTGTAGATATAGCATAAGATACATAATTTTTTAGCACGGATATAATAATTTAAAATTTGGAAGTTTGTAACGATACGTCATTAGTCGTTACATATTATAAAAATCATATGTGACGGGTTTAACGTGCCCAATATGCCCTGTCCTTAATCCTTACCCCTGTCTCCCCACATCTCTGCAGCTGGCCCTGCACTACGAACTTTTGTTCGCACGGTTCGAGCGCAGGAGTACGTGATTCTGCCCGCGACCTCCAAGTGCAACACTTAAATTGCACCATCGCGATAAGTATACGCATTTTTATAATTTGTATGAACAACCTTTATTTGTGCTTTTATAAATTTATTTCTTTGTTCTGTTCGTTATAACTGTAATAATTCAGTGCTTCAATCCCCAATTGGGGTCCGACTTTTGGGGACAGAACGTTCCGAGATTGGGAGCAGGACCTTAAATTATCCTCGCCTCCACCTATTTCACGGCACCCAGTGAGGACGTTCTCCTCGGTTCCCGCTAAAGACTCCGGTGGTGCCACTACTGCGTTCTTCCGCTGCGTCGCCGTCGGTTCCCGTTAGGAACAAGGGAAGTGCTCGCCTAAAACTGCCTAATGGCCGCGTAACGGTAGGTACATTATGATGATCCGGGCAATTTTTTAACCCGCAAATAAATTTGTTAATCGGACCACCCTCTTTTATTTTCATTTAAATGTGGCCCCGTTACAAGTTAAAAGTATATACCTACCTACCTATATACTTATCATACTACTTCTTATCCCGTAAGTGATAAATAAAATGTTATTCTAGAATATTATATACCTACACGTATGTACATCGTTTAGAGTTACATGCCGCATAAACAAACATAATATACGCAAACAGTTTATTATTATAAGTAGCGAGTAATTTTGAAATTTTCACATTAGGCCATACTTTAGAAAAAAATAAAATTGAAAACTAGCCATGAACCTCACAAAATTGTTTTTTTATCCGTCACGCAAGATGAAACCTCTATTGTCCCAAATATATAAATAATATTGAGCCACAGAGCTATAAGAACTAGAGAGATAGCGCTGTTATCGCTTGAGACAATTCTCATCCACAATGTATTGTATTTAAATGTGGAAAATCTGGCTCAGAGCTGTCAAAACTGTCAAATATGTACTGGAATTTGACACTACTGAGAGATATTGTCTATACTACCTACTTAACTATTTTAATCGTGCCTTTTGTTTGCATATTGTGTTGACGTTTTTGATTTACTTTACTGGTTTATTTACGTTAAAATTGTTAATTGCTCATACAGAAGTTAAATAGCCCACTGACCTATATGTGCATGTTACAGTAATGTAGTATTTAAGATTATCACATAAGTGAGACAAAATGTTTCTTGTGATACAATAACAAAGATCTTTGAACCTAAATATCACACTGTTTCAGTACATATTTTTTGCTCAACATAGGGCACGATATGGTAGAATGAAACCAATTATGGATAAAAAGTGACTAAATTTTAGACGTAGGTACTATAAAATAAGTTTTAAGTTAAGAGCATATGGGCAAATGTTTTGAGTAACTACAACAAAATACAATAAAATTGCATATTACACGAAAAGCAAGTAAATAAATAAATATAAATATTTGGGGACATCTCACACACAGCCTCTGACCCCAAACTAAGCTAAGCTTGTGATATGGCTGCCAGAGACTGATAAACTACTTGTAGGTACTTATTTTTAAATACATACTTATATAGATAGTAACTAAATAACACCCAGACACAGAGCAAACACCTATGTTCATCACATAAATACTTGCCCTGGGTGGGGATGGAACCCATCATTATTATCCACATTGTTTTTTTTTAATTCCGTATAGGTTTGCGTTTGACTACATTACTGCCTGATGTTGAGCAGATATGCGGTGTACCTTTGTTATCCACATACCTACCTTTGAAGGTCTAGGGTATGTGGATAATCCAATCAATCTTCAAGGTTTTTAAAACTCATCCAGCCAGGCTAGGATGTGCACCACGTAATATTTCTTTCGACGTGTCAGAACGAGACAGCGTTTTGGCAAATTATATATCTGTCACTTTTTCACACGTTGAAAAGAGTTCTCTTCGTGGTTTTTCGTGGTCTCATGCTGGACTAGCAGATGTCTTCCTTAAACTTTAAACTACGAGACAATAATTCTTGCACTAAAAATACGACATAAATAAATAAATATCTCACTATATCACGCGTAATTGCTGAACGGATCAAAGAACATCAGGCAAGTTGGTGGTCAAGCGCGGACGTATACGCAATAAAAAAACATGTTATACAGGGTTATTCCTAATCATTTAGCATCCTTTTAGGGGCTTATTTTGTACATCAAAACTAACAACTTTTGTTCAGCAACTTTTGTCAGAACTAAAAAAAAATTAGCTGTTCCATACATTTTGTCGCGGGTGAACGATATTTTTTTCTATGGAACAACAATTTAGTTTTTTGAGTTTTAACAAAAGTCGTAGAACAAAAGTCAGACAGAATAAGCCCCTAAAATGATGCTAATTGATTAGGAATAACCCTGCGTATATTATCGCCGCAATCAATAACTTGGAAACTCGAGAATTTCCATTAAAAGATATAATACAAAAATATATCGAGCTTCGGCCATTATCTTGTACTGTACAGTATTCAATTATTTGCTTCATTTATTTTGGGAAATGATTTTTCTATTATTTTTGTTAACAACAATCTCTAAATAAAGGGATTTCGTATTTTCGGACCTAATTGTTTTATACATGGCTTGTAAAATATGACTGTTTGATGGCAGCCTTAAACAAAAATCGAATTAAAAAATATACAGGTAATTACAAAATAATTAGGCATTAAATACCGTTATTTTTTTCTGTGAATTTGTTTACCATATTTTAACGCATTTTTTTCCGACTTTGCAAGATTTTGTTCATAGTAGGTTCCTTGTTTGCCATACGTTTATACATAGTAGGTACATTACGATACGTGGCAACTTAGTGTACTGCTAGGTGGTGTATGAAGTGATGTCACAGCCGGAATCTCAATCAAAATCTAAATGCATGATGACACATAATGCTCGAGCAGCAATTTTCGCGCCCATTTACGAAGCTCATTAAAACTATTGTCATTTTCGCATATAAATAAACGTGTAAAATTGACGGGCTTATTGTCGTGCCGTGCTCAACATGTATCGCTTTGTAGTACTCGTTTTAGGTGTTGTGGCAGTTTGGGTGAGATATTTAGTTTTTTTTATATTTTAACTTAAAAGTAATTCTTTATTTTTTCCTGTTGCTTAATGAATTATATTATTTGAAAGATGACCCGGCCTCCACGACAATCCCATCTTGCTCGCACAATTTCACATTAGTAAAAAAATATTACAAGAAATGATTTTCGTGAATAAACAAATTATGATGATTTGTTAGCTCTGAGCTGTTAATAATAATACAATATTAATCCACTAATGTCATTTTTATTAAAAATTCTTCATAGAACATTTTGTACTAATTATGACATCTTTTTTTTAAATACTATTTTAGGCTCATCCCAGAAATGGAGAAATGCCAGCATGTGACCGTATGCGCCATGTAAGTACACGTCACGTGCAGTATACGTTAAATGTTTCTATACATTATAATCAAATTGATATGTACGTACCTAAACACAATTTTAAAATTTTTATAATTGTTTTTAGGGTGGACTTCAATGCTGCAAAAAAGTTTTTCCTAAAATGCAGCCCCCTAGTGATGACATCAAAGAATGCTATCAACTTATGAAGAAGCCCCCATCCGTAAGTTATTCTAATCCATCAATTTTGATACTCGCTTAATAGTACATTATGATATAAGTGCGGTAAGTTGAAAATTACAGCCGAGCTAGCCCTAGAGGGCTGTAAGGAAGCAGAGGCTGTAATTTTCAAAGCGCACGTATGTCATACGACGTTTTATAACATATTTGCGAGGAAATGAATAAAACTCTTAGAAGACATGCACTGGAATGGAGCACTCTGACTCGGAGTGAAAGTCGTGCATCAGTCGAAGCATCGTGCGTTTTACATTACATTACCGCACAAGTGCCGTAATGTCTCTCACACTCGCCGCGTGAAAGTAGGAGAAACGAGACTACAGATAGCCGGTGGCGGCGTGCGTTTTACATTACAATAATGCACAAGTGCGTAATGAAATACATTACGATATTGAAATTGGTGTAATTACAGCCACTAGACGAGCAAATATGTCATAAATACATTTAACTTTACTGTTTTAAGTGATTTAAAATGTACATAAATATAGAGTCTGATATAAGTAAGTATAGTAGATATGTCTATTTACAGTCTTGATTGAAATAATAAATGAATAAAAATTATATGAATCCAAACATACTAATAATTGCTATATCACTTATTTTTATAAAAATTCTGTAACTGTGGCGATTATCACGTTGTAGTTAAAAGTTACCTATCAGCTAAATACTATAGCCTTATTGACTCTCGCACGACGAATGTGCAGAATATCCTGATCTAATTAGCGTACAACAGTACCTAACCGGTGCACACATGTCACTTTTGACGTAGATTAGGAAGGTACTGAACGTCCAGGAATCAGCAGGGATGGGGAACATACCTAATCACCAAAACCGTGAGGTAGGAGTAGTCTCTTAGACGTATGGTTATTGATCTGGGGTTAAAGTTGAACCCTGGTGGGCAGAAACACCAGCTCATAAATCTCGGTTTGACTGGTTGCCGACTTGCCTTACAGCAATCTAGCTAACAAAACTATGTCTGTTTTGTCATTTCAGTGCGACGTAGAAATCTGTATAGCGAAAAAAAAAGGTCTGGCTTCTGACGACGGCACTTTTGACAAGAAGAAGATGGCTGAATACATTGAAAAGATCTTTGAGAGCGACCCAGAACTGGTCGACAGCATGAAAGACAACTGTATCAATGGAGACCTGTCGAAATTCGGGCCTGCTGACATGTGCGACCTGATGAAACAAAAAGTTTGCTTCGATGTGCAGATGATCAAGGTAAGCGATGTTATTTGCACAGAACTTCATTACTATAGTAAAATTATTTTATAACATATTTGCTCGTAAAGTGGCTGTAATTATACCAATTTCGATATCGTAATGTATTTCATTACGCACTTGTGCTTTATTGTAATGTAAAACGCACGCCGCCACCAACTGAAAAACTCTGTGGTCTCGTTTTTCCTACTTTCACTCAAGAGAGTGAGAGACATTACGGCACTTGTGCGGTAATGTTATGTAAAACGCACGATGCTTCGACTGATGCACGACTTTCACTCCGCACGATGCTACTTTAACTCAAAGTCAGAGTTTTATTAATTTTCTCGCAAATATGTTACTAAACGTCGTATGACATACGTGCGCTTTGAAAATTACAGCCTCTGCTTTCTTATAGCTCTCGCCTACGGCTCGGGCTTGCAATATCGCCTCGGCTGTAATTTTCAACTTACCGCACTTATATCATAATGTATAGTACATTATGAAATACTATATAATTTTAAAATTATAGTATTTGAGAAAACATAACAAACTGACTTCATACAATCCACTTTAACCAGAAAGTAGTGATTTTGTTGTTGGATTTCTGCAGGCGCTGCAATATAATACAGTACAAAAATTATCAAAATGCTCAAGCCCACTACCAGTACTGCTGCCAGCATACCCCGCACATTGACAGCATTACGCTGAATAGCAATAGAATTATTAACAATTTATTGTAAAGAATAAATAATTAAAGTTTTCTCTTTATTACAGAGTTGTGAATGGAATGACGAGGGCGACTGCAGCGGCATGAAAGATGCGGCTGCGGAATGTATAAAGCAATTCTCTTAAAATTCTCACATAAAAGGTATATTTATTTCTTTCTTGAACTTATCTTTAGATTTACGATTTAAAATTAAATGTTACTATATACACCACAACTTGCTACAAGCTAATAAAATTACTGCATAAATCAAAGTTTTGTTTGTTTTTTGACTTGTGTAAGGTAAAAAAAAGCATGAGCGAACTGGATGACCTTTTCCAACTAATTTTGAAAGGCAATGGGCGAGTCAAACACTATTCTAAAATTACGGGACTTATTGCGTTATTAAAATACTACCTAAATATGGAAATAATACTTACCTAATTATGAGTCAAACATGTTCTCTGGCTAACATAATAAAATTGTACAAAAAGAGAAAACTTGAACAGTGTATGTTCATGTATTTTTTCTCTTTAACCGACTTCCAAAAAGGAGGAGGTTCTATGTTCGTGTGTATGTATTTTTTTTGTGTATATTCATCGATAATTTCGCCAATTGTAAACCGAATCGAAAAATTATTTTTTAGTTCGAAAGGGTATGCTCACAAGGTTGTCCCATTTAAATTGTACAGAAATCGGCTGAGCCGTTTTTGATAAATCAACAATAATGTAAACAATTCAAGCGAAATATTCGAATTTGTATACGATGGAAGGCGGTTTTGCCATTTTTTTCTTTTTGTCTCTTGAAGCTCTATGTCAGCTCGACGACATTTCTCTTAATTAAATTATAATAATGTGTGTTGGTCTACAGTAAATAATTATTGAATCAAACGTAATGTTACATACAATACCTACATTATTATACAGTTCGTTCATAATTATTATCAACAGGCCTCTTCCAGAGATTTCTAAGAAATCCGGTCGGAGGCAGCTTATAAATCGATGAACACTGCTGCACGTACAAAAAGGTGTCACGTTCCGTCTGAGCCGAGCGTACAAGCGAGAACTCAGAACGAGCGAGAGCACGGAACAAGCGATAGAGAGGCACGATCGGCCTCGCCTTGTTTCAGTTGTTGATTCAACATTGTTTTAATATGGCCGACTTTACAGACAACAATATTTTTTTTAAATGGAAATTACAATGCGTGGGATACTTTTTAGATTTGCTATTCACTTCCACTCCTTGGTTATGTTACCGTACTCGCATACGTAAAGCTACGTTTGTCTAAGTATTCATTTTATGTGTAGCTAGTTATCGAGCTCCCATGAAACTCCAGTTATCCAAGCTCCTTTGGTTTCAAACAGCAATCAAGCCAAGTTACACCCAGTAGCGGATTTACCTATTAGGTAGCTTGAGTAGGCAAAAGCTGCAGAGTTTAGGGGAGCAGCAAATTAGAGGTCGGCTAACATACTTTTACTTGACTCAATGTTGTAGTGTTTTTGTATTTTACATATTCTTAAGAGGGATTCACTAGATCAGCGCGTGAAATTCATTTTTTTTGTGTTAACGGATAAACTATAAATAACGTTTATTGAGCAAAATATATGATAACGTCTTTCTGCGTGTATTTGATAAACTCCTCGTTGTAAGTTAATAGTTTATCTGTAAAAGGCAAAAAACTCAAAATAACTTGAAATTCTATTCGCTCCACTATTTACTCCCCAACGGAAAAGAGGGGTGTTATTGGTTTGCCCGCTCTGTCGGTGTGTAAGTCCGTGGCATCGTAGCACTGAAACAGGTGAAACCCGGTGATACGGTTTCTTCATTTGAAAGCAGGTTTCCTAGCAATTTATGTTAGATGGATTTCATCACAATCAGTTTAGTTATTTTAAAGTTATTAGTTCTTTTGTTAACTGTGATAGGAATTTTATTGCATTTGAAGTTATTTAAATTAATTTAATCTTGTTTGTGGAATTGTGGAACACTATCGGAGTGTTCCACAATGTTTCCCGTATAGGTACAGTGAATCTCCATTCCCCGCAATTTTAGGAATCCCCCACATATTGTCAATACTACCGGCATCTCAGTGGAAGTCCCACATTGCGCGTCGGAGAGGTATCCATGAAGGCTTTTCCCAGGACAAAGAAAGGCGGCAAAATATTTGTCCCTCAATTGGCTACTGACGGCAAATGTATAATCCCGCTACTGGTTACACCTCCTTTGGTTTCAAACAGCCATCAAGCCAGGTTAGACCTCCTTTCGTGACCGGTTCGCCGCAAACGAGTTAACTTCTCAGGCTTTTGAAACACTTCATTTTACGACACGCCCAAATGACAACTCGTATAGCTCCTGAGCACAGACGAAAGATTTGCAAGAGAAGGCATGCTTTAGATAAATAATAAACTTTAATGTCCGTAGGTATACCTAACATGACTATTCTTTGCATTGAAATAAGTGAGCACTCTCATCTAAATATGCCATTCCCGGCAGTTCAAACTAGACTTTGTACCCTTTGTAACTAACATCTTGTACTGTATTTAAATAAAATTATTGTTTTAAACTTTCGCGATTTGAACACATTATTATTATTTACCACGGGACTATCTATTTTAATAAAAATCTTTAGTCACATTCACAACGGTAATGCCTAGGCCCCAAGATACGGGTGCTTTATTTTACCCAGTTTGGAGAATGGTATCTGCATAACAATTGTATAATTTTGTATCTTGTGACAATAAATAATTTAGAATTTTTGAAATTGGACTTCGCGTACTTACTAAAATTACGAGATAAATATACTGACACAATTATAAATTATATTGGAGCATTAAGACACTACAAAGTCAAAACAATGTTTTATTTATTGGTTGACTACGTTTGGGACATTTATCATTTGTCAAATCTTTCACTATGACAAACAACTATTAGATGAATAACGTTTCGTCATGTAACAGTTCCCTTTCTTCTTTGTCCAAGTATTTTTTTATTTGGTTCTATAAGGGCCAGTGCCCTTATAGAACCAAATTTTATATATTTTCTATTTCCCGGCCAGCGAAGTGCCAGGAGCGAACCGCTTTTGTAGATTGCGTGTGAAACAAAAAAAAAAAGGTTAAGTTAGGTTTGAACATGACAAACAACGCACGAGCCGAGCGAGCGAAGCGAACGTGCCGCGGCAGTGGCCTGCGTAGTGCCAGAAGCGAATCGCTTTGTAAAAGGAAGCTTACTAAACGAAACCCTACTTAATACAACATTTGGTAAACACTAGACAACAAAATGCATGTACGCTAAGTAAAACATTCTGCTACTTGAAAGTTGTCATTTTGAAAGATATCAAAATAAAAAGCAGACCAAACGTACACTTGGTTTCTATGAGATTTAGGAAATAAAACAAAATTATATGACAAGTTGCGAAATGATTATTCGGTGAAATAAAATTCTGCGAAGTATTAGTTGGCAAGTGAAAATCAGACAACCAATTTTCGGCGAAATGGCAGAGAACCTTATAATCTAATTCAAAAATAATTTTGCACATAATGTTAAACAACTTTGCATTTGCACTGACCCGCAATATAGTTACTCAGCGATTTCCGGGTTGATTCCATGGTAACAGTTGTTCATGACGATAGGTACCTACGTATGTACTATCTACTTGAGTAAATGTGAAAATTATACTATAATTATTGATTTTTTTAGTAATATTATAAATCCTATTAGTGTGTTTGTTGGTTTGGTACTCATTCACGCACCGACAGAGCAAAGTATCGACTTGATTTTTAACACGCTTAAATTAGGTCGGCATGTATGTAACTAACATATAATGGAATCTAGGGTAAGTAACTAATTTAACCATCTTCCAAGGGTCGTAGCGTAACGAAAATTGGCAGCTGTATGTAATTCTGATGACAATACAATAATATGGTACTGTCGAACTGATTTGATGATGGAGCCGGATATTTATGTAAACTGGAACTTCATGATAGAAAAGCGTATCATAGCTGTTTTGGATTTCTTAGAATAGTCTTGTAATAAACTTTGACCACGATTAGGTTTCAAGGTGTGATAATGAAGCCAGAAGATAGGCACTGGTATTCCATGAAGTAATATCGTACCATAGTCGTGTTTGAACTTATGAGAAAGGCCATGTAATGGTGTTTTTCGTGTTAAGCCTCCTTTTCTAGTGTTTTTTAAACTATTAATTATTATTAGTAAGGACATACCTACATACCTACACATGACAAGCTTTGTTTAGTTTGGTATCAAAGATCGTGACTAAGATGTCCGGCAATATTGATTTATTTATAGTTTAAAAGTCTGAGAGTGACATGGGCTACTTTTATCCCGGAAAAATGAAAGTTCCTATGGGATAGTACAAAAAT
This sequence comes from Hypomecis atomaria, assembly GCA_964007245.1. Taxonomy (NCBI): domain Eukaryota; kingdom Metazoa; phylum Arthropoda; class Insecta; order Lepidoptera; family Geometridae; genus Hypomecis; species Hypomecis atomaria. Next base: position 23,371,912 of record OZ023287.1, on the reverse strand, counting down.
TAAAATCTCACGCAGGTAAACCCACTAGCAACAGCTAGTACAATATAAAACAGCACTTTGTAGGAGCAGTTATAATGTACAATGCTTCCTGATAGTTATAACAGGAAAAATATGGACAAACAATAAGTAGGTAAATGTATGGTAGTTATTGTTTAAGACAGCTTAGATATCGAACCATACGTCATTCATTTGGGATCTCCAATAAAATGAGTGTGGTCGAGTGTATCCCTATAAACCTATTAGTTATTAATACATTGTTTATAATTTTACCACATAAACCAGTGCTATGGTTTAACTCAACGACAAATGCGGCTTTACGCACGTTTCAAAAAAAAATAGTAGGATTGAAATACAGTGCAACCCAAGAGTGCAATAATCAAGTATATTTTTCTGTTTTATGTGTGTGAATGTGAATCAATAAAGAGTATAATAACTATCTATCAAGTGACATGATGACTATCTGAGTTGTCATTGGTGCAATAACATTCTAATAAAATAATCAAATAGAAAAGGATTGTTTATACGCGCAAAAGTAAAAGAGTGCAGTGTCAGGTGAAATAAAATGGGATATCAAGATCAAGTTATAAATACTACTATCGTAGAAGGAATTTTATTGAAGGCTCAAGATGCACTACGATTATTGGAAAAAGAACGAGAAACCATCAAATTCGTTGGGCAAGTTATGAAGAGAATCACTGGAGTGTTCTGTTTACTGACATTTGTTGTGGCAACACTATCTTGGATCAAGATACCAAAATGGCGGACGTTTCGGAACTTTTTATACTTTAAAATCATATTCTGTTGCAACATATCGTACGTCGTGCTGCCTTTGATAAAATTTCCTATCTTAAAAACCCACATTTTCAACGAAGATGTTTTTAAAAATTACTGGAGATACCCGAAAGTGTTTTTTTATGATGCGTTTGTATCTTGGCTATTCATCCTTTCTATGTATAGCTATACAAAGATTGTTACAGTGTTTCCTGTAAATTTGACTCGGAAGAGATTAAAAAGTGTTTTACTCGCTTGGGGTGTAGCCATGTTAAATAGTTTGTTCAGATTTTGTTACATGGGCACAGAACAAACTATTTGGATGATATTTCCTATTGTAATAGTATTATTATTGATTTTTTGTAACTTGATAATTTATATTAGAATAATATACGCTCTGTTTTATGAAGATTCGTTCGTTGTTCGCAAGCAGAAAAGGCAAGTGGCAACGATAACTTTTTTGATTACTGGTTTTATGATGATACCAAATATTGTTTTTGATATAGTGATATTAAATCAGGGAGGAAATATTCCTTTCAAGGTTATAGTAGCTGCGAAATATATTTATAATGCACAGAAAGTCATAGTAATTATTTTATTTTTGTTGCTCAAATCGAACCGCGCGATGTGGCGAGAGTTCTGTTGTCAAAAGCGCGACAATACGATAGAGTTGTGAAATGTGTGTACAGATTTTGGATCAAACTAAAACTGTATCGCAACTTTGGCATAAAGACATCCAGTAAATTAAAATCGAAAATATTGCTTTCTGTCGAAGGAAATTTTGTTATTGCAATATTTTTTTGAAAGTCGCGTATTTGCAATTGTACATTGTTACCTCAAGGGTTCGACACGCAGCTTAGGGAGTGTCATTAGTCAACACCAGTTAGGTACTAATAGTAAGTAAGTTCGTATAGGCCGGGTGGCTAGCCCTGGTGGCAGAGTTTTTAGGTCGCCAATTAGATAATGATAGTAAAGATTTTTTTGCCTAAGGCGAGCTGTTTATGTAATGTTGTATTAGTTTAAAAATAATTATCTAAATTATTATTGTAATAATTGACGTCTTAACATTTAAGTGACGCTAATGAAATGTTCTTATTACAATAAATTTTACTATATAACTAAAGATTGTACGTACACTGTTTCGAACAGAAAATTACGAAATCCATATTTTGTTTTATTGCAATCCTATGAGATTTTATTTCTATGCTAGCATAGTTAAAATATTACATTCTTTAAAGATATGATGAATAATTTAAGCTTAATATTATTTTTTGGGATAGAAAGAGCTTGAATTAAGTAACAATTATTTTTTTTTTCGCTGAAAATGAGACACTTACGCGTAAATCTTACAAAAACATATTTAGATTCTTGTAGATTTTTCAAAAAACTACTAAGTCAATATCGACAAAATACCGGTTCATAATTGGCTGAAAAATCGCGTAACATTATACTTAGGGATGATTAAATTATACCGGCCGAGCCCGTGGCGTGCGCCGGGCACGTCCCAGTCCATCATACGTTGAAATATAAACAGTTTCATACGAAATGAAATGAATGCAATGTCTCATATTAGTGATCCGTCCACGACCCGGACGTGGCACGGACGGAACACGCCGTGCCCGGTCCGGTCTAATATAATTCAACCCTTAGGTAAGTATACAAAAAAAACGTACCTACCCTTTTTTGAAATCGGTTAAATAGGAAGAGCATCGCGGTAGGTACTTAGCTCATTTAGCTGTAGTCATACTTTTGTTATTAACAAGAAAACACGTTCTAAAATATATCTCCATTGCAGAATACAATGTCCTGAGTTTGTACTCTTTGCCCTCATTTTAAAAACAAGAAGTCCAGAAAATTAGACGTATTAGGAAATTTCATGCAAAACCTAAAAATAACAGTGGTTACTTAGTAACTAAGTCACGTCCAAGTTTCTCTCATTACAATAATTTTATTCATAACTAATTTCCTTGACAAATTTGTTCATTTTGCCCTGTCTAGAAGAGTTAAGACATCTATGCCCCCGCCTTATTAAGAGGTCTGGGGTAATGTAAGTTCAGTTTATTATTGCTCGAAGACTTATAAGGATTTCGGTCGGACATTTATTAAGGTGTGGGTGGAAGGCTTCCGGTGCGTTATGGTTATATCGATGTGATGTACACGATGGCTGTGCTCTTTAATTTTGTCGGGTAATCTCGGGGGAACGGGGTGATTCACCCTTAAGTAAGCTGAAGGCGAATTTAACTGAATGTTGGTAATTTTGAGATTATAATTTAGTTGATGATGGAATCTATTAATTAAGCTATTTCATAATTAAACATTTTCCGTCTTACCACAAAAGTTTTAGGCACGCTTTAGACTATGTTTAAAAAAATTATCGGTTAAAAAGTGTTTAAATTAAACCATTTTTAATTTCCTGTAAATTTGACTATTAACTTATGTGTAATTTAAAACTTGTAGTAAGGCGGTTTGTATTCGTTTTTTGTTGTTTTTATAACTCTAAGTAAATACAAAGATATTGTTGGGAAGTAGTAATCAGATATGAGGAGATCCGTAGAAGAATCAAAGTTACTGATATAACTAAACGGGTTAGCAAGTTGAAATGGTAGGGCACATTACATAGTACGGATGACTGACAACCGATGGAGTTGATAAGTTCTCGAGTGGATACCACGTACCTACCGGCAAGCGCAGTGTAAGACACTCACACACGGTCGTATACCTCATTGACCTCATTGAGACTGCAGGATTGCGCTGGATGCAAGCCGCTTCCTACTTTTCTAATTGGATATCTCTACGGGAGGCTTATGTTCATCAGTATATTAGGGTATCTTATGGCTGATAGATAGATCACGGCGATATCACGGCGAGACACTGTATTTTTTTTTTGTTTTTTTTTTTTTTTTTTTATTAAATTAATTCTATGTTCCTCTGTGTAGGTAGCAGAGACATTTTGACCATTTGAAGTTTAACAATTTCACATTGCAACCAGTCCTTGTCAGACACTGGGGGTATATCTGTAATTATATTACTGTTCATATACGCAGTGAATCAACGAGTTTTATTTCTTTTTATGACTCTTATCGCTATTTTCTTACAATGATTTATAAATACCTCTCTGATTTTTTCGTCCTTCATTATTTCCTTTAAGCTATCTTTTACCACGTCCAATCCTATTTCCGTTTCGAGATCATGTCGCTCTTTACAGAACTGTGGACACTCTACTATGACATGCACTATGCTCTCACTTTTTGCAGGATCACAGACACACGCCGGGCTCTCCTTACACTTGAAGCGATTCAAATATTCGGAGAACCCGCCGTGTCCTGTCAGTACCTGTACCAAAACCGGATCCAGCTTGATCTTTTTAATTATAGGGTAAGCATCCAGTGCATCAGGGAAAAACATTTTTGTGCCTGAAGCAGTTCCCTCTTCTTTGTAGCGCCGGTTCCATGCGTCAAGCGTCTCCAAACGTATTTGGCGCTTGACGAATGAAACCGGGCATTTGTCATAATCCAGTCCCTTCTCGTCGTCGAGTGCAGCACTTTTAGCGAGATCATCGGCCCTCTCATTCCCTACAACCCCTACGTGCGCCTTAACCCAAAAAAGATTCATCTTTCTCCCCCGAATTTCAGCTGTTTTTAAATTCTGTCTGGCTTTGTTTGCTAGGGGGTGAGAGGAGATATTATTTACTATGGTTTCGAGAGCCGATTTTGAGTCGCTAAAGATGCTGCACTGTTCCGCTTTACTATTTGCGGCAAATTCGGTGGCTCTTTCAAGAGCTAGGAGCTCCGCCTGGTAAACTGTGCAGAACGAGTCCAACCTGAGCTTCGAACACTCAATCTCTTCGCTACCCTCCCAAACCGACAGTGCGGCTCCCACTTTTCCTTCTATTTTTGATCCGTCGGTATAGATTTTGAGGCCTGTCTCAAGTTGTTCTCGCTCCGCACTATCCATCATGTTTCCAAACGTCAGTTCGAGTTGGTGTGCTGGGTGAGGCGTGTCCCTGTAAGCCACCGGCATCTCTACTTCCCGGTCTCCTAATACTTGTTGGGATAAGCCTTTCTTCCTTTCATAAAGAGAGGCTGCTTCTTGAATCCTTAAATCCAAGGGAAGCAGCCCAGCTAGTATTAAGGCCGAGTTCAGGGAGACCGTTCGGTATGCCTTTACAATTTTTTGGATAAACCCTCGCTGCACCGCGTTCAATTGCTTTCGCACACAGATTTTTTGGGCAGCCGGAGCCCACGCGGGTGCAGCGTACAAGATTACCGGCTCCACAACTGCTAGGTATATAGTCCTGATCACTTCCGGAACCAGCCCCCAGTGGATCTTTGCTGCTCTCGCCAGCTGCTTGTATAGGTTGATCGCTTTACAACAGACGTTTGATAGATGATCATTGAACGTCAACCTGTTGTCCACCGTCAGTCCTAAGATTTTAATCGAATGGGACAGCTCGATGTTTACCCCACCCATGGTCAGAACTGGGGAGTCAAATTTCCGTTTATTGGTCACGACCATTGCTTTAGTTTTATGAGGCGCGAACTTCAACTTATTTCTGACTCCCCACTCCTGAACACGTGCAAGGACCGTATTGGCTCGTTGTTGGACTTCGGTACTGGAATTGCCGGAGATGATCAAGACGACATCATCTGCAAACGCTTGAACATATTCACCCTTAAGCTGTATGTCTCTCAGTAGGGGGTCCAACAAAAGATTCCAAAATGTTGGACCTCCCACCGAACCCTGAACGCACCCCTTGGTGGTGTTCCTCACGCATTCTTCTCCGGCATATCTGACCCGCACTTTCCTCTGTTCCAAGTAACTGTCAGCGAGGCGCCTAAAGTTAAGTGGACACGTGGTCTCCGCAAGCCCACACCTCATCGCTGGCCACCACGCGCCATCGAAGGCCCCCTCTATGTCTAGTGATATAACAACGGTGACTTTTTTATTTTTTAACTGTTTCCTAATGTTTTGTATCATGACATAGAGGGAGTCCTCGGTACCGCGCTGCGGTGTGAGCCCGTACTGGTTATCGTTCAAACCCGGCAAAATGTGCCACCTTATGCGCCTCATCATCATCTTTTCAAGGATTTTCCCAAGTACAGGCAATAGCCCAATCGGCCTGTACGACTTGGGATGCGTATAGTCAGCTTTGCCGCCTTTTCTCAATACCACCACCACCGCCTCTTTCCACGTAATGGGAAAATAGGACAAAGACAGGCATTTATTAAACAGGGCGAGAAACAACGGGGGACTCCGTGAAATAGCCTCTCGACAGATGTCGGCAGTGAATCCGTCAAGTCCGGGCGCTTTCCTCGGATTGAAGCTTGCCGCGGACCATCTCAGCTCTTCCGCTGTAAATGGAGGGTCGCATGAGTTTTCATTATGGTCACCTTCATTCACTAAAGTGGCCAGTACCCTACTAATGGCCGCACCTAGCAAAACTACACTTTATATCTCTCGAGTACGAAAAGATATAAGTTCGGACAAGTTGTGCGAATATATAAAAAGTAAAGGTGAGCTCACACCTGTAGTAGAACTCCTAAAGTCGTATAACGAAACCACTTTCAACTCATTTTTAATAACGGTGGATAACGACAGAGTCTTGAATTTTTTGAGCAGTGATTTTTGGCCAAAGGGAATCGTATATAGAAAATATATACACAAAAGAAACAAAAACGGCCCACAACAGAAATCTAATAACAATCTTAATGGATAATACAATCAATATTGGAAGTATTAATTGCCGAGGATTAAAGCGAAAAACAAAATTCTTACGAGATCTGTGTGACTCGCTCGATATATTATGCATTCAGGAAACATGGCTACTGCCAACAAATATTGGCCAGGTACAAGATATTCACCCTCAATTTAATGGTTGGGGAAACTCAGCAGTATCTCTTGAAAATGGACCTCTGATAGGTAGACCATATGGAGGCCTAGCAATTTTGACCCGTAAGAATCTGCTAGTAAAGTATATACCATGCAGCACACCTAGACTAGGGGCTATGGAAATAATCATGAACAATAGTACGTCGCTATTTATTTTTAATGTATACATGCCGGTTGAAGATAAGGATAATATTACTGAGTTCGTGGAATGCCTGTCTCAGATATTAACTATAATAGAAGAAAAACAAGGCCATAATTGTATAATAATTGGGGATTTCAACGCAAACCCTAGCTCGCTATTTGGTAAAGAACTGAAGAGATTCTGCGAGGAGTATCACCTGAAGTGGTTAGACATGGATATTCTTCCGGAAGACAGTTACACTTACATCAGTGACGCCCATCACTCGGTATCTTGGCTAGATCACTGCCTTGCTACTGAACCAGTGACCAAGCTGGAGTCGGAGATGACAATTGACTATTCAATAGACTGGACGGATCATCGTCTTCTTCAACTAAAATTAAAAGTAGACGGGTTAATCAGAGTGAACGCGGCCTCAGCTAAAATTGACAAACCATCAATGTGGAAACCGCGAACGGCTGAAGATATTAGCAGATACCAAGAAGTAGCCCATAAATTATTTCTCAACGTACTACCCATCGACAGTAATTTGTCAACTGATGAAGGCAAAAGAGAGATAAACAGACTCTATAACGACATCGTAGATAACTTAAAAGTAGCCGCTGAACAAGTTTTCACTAAACGAAAAACAACTCCACGGATTGTGCCAGGATGGAATGATCACGTTAGGCACAAATATGAGGCATCAAGAGTGGCATTTCTTAAGTGGATTGAAGCGAGAAGGCCTACAAATGGCCCAATCTTCGAAGAGAGAAAAAGATCGAAGCAAATATTTAAGAAAGCCCTGAGGGATTGTCAAAATTCTGAAGAACAAATGAAAATGGATGCCATGGCCCGTGACCTCAAAAACAAAAGTTTTGTCTCTTTCTGGTCCAAAACTAGTGCTGCAACAAGAAATCAGAATATAGTCCCGACTCACATGGATGGAAAAACAAAGGATATTGATATTGCCAATACTCTTTGCAACAATTTTATGAATTTGACACCATTAGTAGAAGAAGAATGCGAAACTATTTCAAAATGCCCAGAAGAAAAGACCATCGAAATCACAGTAGAGGAAGTAAATATAGCGCTGAAGAAAATGGGAACTGGTAAATCACCTGGACACGATACACTCACTCTGGAACATATTAAAAATGCAAGTTGGATAGTACCGTTTTTACTGGCAAATCTCTTTACGGCGATGATTAAATGGAATTACCTTCCCGATGAATTCACCAAAACGATCGTAATTCCTATTTTGAAGAGCCGTCAATTGGATGCATCGGATAGTTCCAATTATCGACCAATATCACTCGCCACAATTTGTGCAAGAGTATTTGAGAAGATCATAGTACTTAAATACTCCAAAAACCTGAAAGTATCAGACTCGCAAGTCAGTTTCAAAACTGGGGGTTCTACGGACATGGGCATATTTACACTTAAGCATACCGTGAGTCATTATGTCAGCCGGGATACAAGTGTATACGCCTGCTTCCTCGATTTGTCGAAGGCGTTCGACCGCGTTGTGCATGCGAAGCTGTGGCAGAAATTAAGGGCCAGGAAGCTGCCTGATCAAATAGTCGACATACTTTCGAAATGGCATCAGCAGCAAGAAAATATAGTGAGATGGAATGACACCTTTTCGAAGTCAGTACCATTGAGATGTGGAGTAAGACAGGGTGGGTCATCATCTCCAATATTTTTCAATGTCTACATGGACAAGCTTAGCCAGTTGCTGAAGGAATCGGCAGTGGGATGCCATATTGCAGGAACGTGTGTAAATCACATAGCGTACGCGGATGACATGGTACTTCTAGCTCCGACGGTCTCAGCGCTGCGCCGACTACTTGACATATGCGAAAACTATGCCAAATCCCATGGACTAGTGTACAATGTCAAAAAGACGAAAGGAATGCTGTTCAAGGCAAAGACGAAACCCAAGAACGTACCTCCAATCACACTAGATGGCATGGAAATTGAGTGGGTTGAGGAGTTTAAATATCTGGGACATATTGTCGCGAGCAATCTTTCTGACTCGCGGGATCTCGACAGACAGAGACGTGCCCTAAGTGTTAAGTCGAATATGCTCGCGTGGAGGTTCACCAGATGCAGCGAAGAAGTCAAGAGGTTGCTCTTTCAGACATACTGCACAAACCTGTACACTTGCGAGCTCTGGTGCAATCATACAAAGGCAGAGTATAATGCACTTAGGGTACAGTATAATAATGCCTTGCGTATATTACTTGCACTGCCAAGATTCTGCAGTGCTTCCGGAATGTTCACAGAGAGAAGACTGGCCGGTTTCGCTGCTCTGATGCGGCAGAGATCAGCGAACACACGCGAGAGATTCCACCGCTCAGAGAATACTGTGCTCGCCACGTGCATGCAAGTAAATGGACCCATTCCTATGAGATGGAACAAGCTTCACATTGGAAGATAATAATATACAGACTGACATTATTTAAATCTAATTTACATTGTATCTAATTATTTTGTAATTATTTAGCAATACTTTTGTAACTATGGAATTTTTATTGTGGAATAAATTTATATTATTATTATTATTCAAGATCACATTATTATTATTATTATTCAAGATCACATTAACTCACAAGCAAAGCTTGGTCCTTTGGTAGGCATCAGTGGAGCCGAAGCCAACACTGAGAGGCCCTTTTCAATCACTTATTATAACACATATAAAATGTTGTGTACAAAAAGTAGAATGAAACTATTGCTAGATGTGACTTACAGGATATCGGGCTATTGTGATGTAGTGATCGATGACTTAAAAATATGGTCTATGGAATGAGGTACGGCACCCGCCAAATAATGCCTCATTTCAAATATCCAGGCGGGTGGTGACTTGCCATCCACTAAATGGGCCTCCCGTAATAGCTACCGTATATTGGTGGCGGAGGGGCAACATTGGTATGGACGGCTTAGGGTGTCGAGAGGTGTGCTGCACTTTCACTAGACGCTACTCGCGGCGTTATTATTTTTATTATTATTATTATTATTAATAACTCCATTTCTTTGTTGCTTTCTCTCAGGAGCTTACTATGTCCTTCAATCAGCTGAGCCACCTTCTTCTCTTCCTCTTTATCTTCTCTTACTTTTGCTGGTTTAGTACTCTCCGGCTCTTTCTTGCCGCATAACTTCTGTCTCTTTTCATTCTCATCCTCCGAATCCCTTAGGAGTCTGAGAAGAGCATCTAAGCATTCCTGCATAGCCAATTTAACATCTTTCTTCATGTTGAAATACTCATCCATCTTCCGTTTTATTTCGCCTGCCTTGGCTCTAGCCTCGATCAGACGTTTAGTACACAGAGCAGTTGCGGGCTCTCTGCTACGTGACTGCGTCGTTTTAGGCATCATTGCCGTAAACAAAGATGGCGTCTTTGTTGTCACTGGTTGTTTGGCCGCTGCGGAGGCCTGCTGTGGGGGCGATATAACGGTGGTGACCAGCAAGTCAAGCTCGCCGGATCTCCTCCGCACGAATCCAACCCCGACCGCAGGCACCGCCTCCGCGGCTTTTCGGAGCTGCGTCTGACGCTCGGCTGGACGGTGGTGAATGCATAGTGGCAAACATAGCTTTAGTGTCAGTTGCGTAGTCTAACCCTATTTCAATATCAATTAAAATACTAGCGTGCTCTACAAGTTGTAAAGGACTTGTATAGGGTCAATATAATTTAGAGTCACAATATATTTTACGTTATCACAGATAATTCGTCAATAGACATAAATTTTGTATCAGAACAACGTCAAGAATACACAATGAATTGTGTATTTAAATTTAGTTAATAAGACAATCTCCTCAGTGTCTAACAAGCAATCTCTGTGCAATCTTTGGTCAAATGGCCCGCTAAGCCTAGTTGTTATCAGACTTTTAAAATAATAAATTATCTAAAAATTACATTTATATACAAAAAAAAAAACTTTTTTTTTTTTTTTTTTCGTCACAATTAACCAAATCGGGTTGGGTATTAAAACGAGGAGCACAAACCTAAGGATTGCGACACTATGGGGGAGTCACGGGGGTGTTTTTCAATCGTTCCTATGCATTCTGGCTGCCGGAGTTGCGCCGAAGTATATTTAGTTAATTTTACAAAATGTTGAAAAATTCAAAAATAGGTTAGGTTAGGTTAGAACATGACAAACAACGCACGAGCCGAGCGAGCGAAGCGAGCGTGCCGCGGCAGCGGCCGGCGAAGTGCCAGAAGTAAACAGCCTTGATAGATTAGGTGTGAAACAAAAAATAGGTTAGGTTAGGTTAGAACATGACAAACAACGCACGAGCCGAGCGAGCGAAGCGAGCGTGCCGCGGCAGCGGCCGGCGAAGTGCCAGAAGTAAACTGCCTTGATAGATTAGGTGTGAAACAAAAAACATGTTAAAAATTCTGATATAGCCGAAAGTGAGGTTAAGTACTAAAAAAAATATTACTCAAAAACTAAGGGCCTGCGGCTGGGGGGAGTTGCAGGGAGGGGCTTCCCCCCTCCCCCCAACCCTTCCCCCTTCGCCCTCCCCGCGGGTACCGGGCGGCTATAGTTTAACCGTTAAAATTTCATAAATTTTAAAAATTAATTTAAAAAAAAACTACGCTTCGCCGGGGGGGGGTGGTAGTGGGGGGTGACTCCCCCTCCCCCTACCCCCCCTCAACGCCCCCCCGCCCCCCTAAAATCGTGCTCCTTCTTTCAATACCTTACCCATCACTTTAGAAAGATTTGTATATTTTTAAAACTACCCTATTTTTAAATGTCCATAGAATCCTTATCCTTGCACTCTTCAAAATGGCGAATCCTTTTTCTAGCTGCTACGTCGACTCCGCACCGGATGGTAGTGCTAGATTTGTTCTGCCACTGCTGGATCATTGACCACGTGGCCACGTGGTTTTGGTATTTTCCTAATTTTCTCCGCAGCAACCCACGAAAAAATTTCAAAATGGGGAGCAGTCGATGAAGGACCCAGGAACCCCTCCAGAGGCACCATGAAACGTGCAGGTTATCGATCTCGTTCGTCCAGCGTTTCACGATTTGTGTTTCACTTTTTGCACTTTTTCACTTTTTTAATGATATTTCATCGGAATACGCATTTTTTGAAAAACGCTTTTCACCATTGAATACACCTCGTGAAAACGCAAATTTTGATATATTACACGATAAAATCGGATTAACTTTTACTATTTTTAAGATTTAATTAACGTGGAGCACAGTGTTTTTAATGCTTCTCGGCCAAAGGTCGGAGGAGTCGTATCGACACTGTATATTAGTAAGTTCGTAAGTATAGTTGCGTCAGAGTTTTTAAGCCGCCTGAAGGCCTCTGACATGGCTTAACGGTTAAAACATCCGGGACAATTTAAGGTATCTTCCTATCCACGGTAGCGCTCAGTTGTAAATGCTACCCTGCATATAAATTGATAGGAACTTGGGCTCGACGTAGGTGACTTCAGACATATCTGCAAAACATGTGTTTACATACCATACCCTTCGCATTTCTATAAATAAAGAGAATAAGTTACAAGATGCAGGGACGTCAAAGAGATATTCTGCTGTATTGAACTACATCAAACACCGTCGCAGGTGCGAAGCAAATCAAACACATCTATGAACGAACTCACCTACTTTTTTGAGAAAAAAAAATCTTTCCTCCGAATAAGTAGACCTGCATATTTTTATAGGAAGAAATAAAATTTTCTCTGTGGTAAATTATTTAGCAGCATATTTCTTTAGGTACTATTACAGATAGAGATTTTTAAAAAGAATAATTATTTTTCGCAAAAAAATGGCACAACCCCTTCCATCGTGTAGGTACAAAATTTGAATATTTTGCTCAATTTTTTTACATTACTGTTGATTTTTCAAAAATGACTCAGCCGTTTTTAAAAATTTAAAAAAAAATAGCATTTAATTGATTTCTTAAAACTTAAAAACCTCGAGAGTATACCCTTTCGAACTAAAAATATTTTTTAAATTGGCGAAATTATCGATGAAAATACACAAAATAATTATTTTTCACAAAAAATGGCAAAATCCATCGTGTACAAAATTCGAATATTTCGCTCGAATTGTTTACATTATTCTTGATTTATCAAAAACGGCTCAGCCGATTTCTGTAAAATTTAAATGGGACGATCTCGGGAGTATACCCTTTCGAACTAAAAAAATATTTTTTTCGATTCGGTTCACAATTGGCGAAATTATCGATGTTCATCGTGTACAAAATTCGAATATTTCGCTCGAATTGCTTGCATTATTGTTGGTTTTTTCAAAAACGGCTCCGCCGATTTCTGTAAAATTTAAATGGGACTACTTTGGGAGTATACCCTTTCGAACTAGAAAATAATTTTTGGATTCGGTTCACAATTGGCGAAATTATCGATGAACATAAACAAAAAAAAACACATTCACACGAACATCGAACCTCCTCTTTTTTGGAAGTCAGTTAAAAAGATACATACAGACGAACATAGAACCTCCTTCTTTTTGGATGTCGGTTAAAAAAAACAACGAAGGAAAATTCTTTCCTGAACCCAAAGTTTATAGTACTAGCGGTGTAGTAGAAATGAATAGGTAAATAATTTCATATTTCGAGCTAATTTTCTCTCGTTCTCTGAGATTAATTCAGAATTTAACTTTATCACAAACTGACCCATCTTAGAGTATGTTGGTAGTGACACAACTAGCATGGCTCTTCCGATGAAGCCAGTGAATGAATACAAAAAAAAACAAGATCAATAACATGCAAATTGATGATAACGATCAAGAAACTCCAGAATACTGTTTAGTAACACGTATGCTCCTCAGTAGTTAGTAAGTAACATAACCTTCCTTAAAGCCTAGCTGGTCCAATTTGTTTGCGGCGAGGGCAGGTGCTGCACACGTAGAGCTAATTGTGCCAACCGGATTAACTTCCAAACGTACAGAGTGTGGACAGAACAACTATAGTACAGAAGATAGCATCCATACTTACATTGACTGCCTCGGTGGCTCAGTGGTTAGTGACCCTAGCTTCTGGATCAAAGAGACGTGGGTTCGATCCCCACCCAGGGCAAATATTTATGTGATGAACATAAGTCATTTAGTTACTTTTTACTATCTTTATAAGTATATGTAGGTATATAAAAATTAGTATATACATAGGTATGTATTATATCAATCTCTGGCAGCCATTTCACAAGCTTTGCTTAGTTTGGGGTCAGAGACCGTGTGTAAGATGTCAAAAAAAAAACATCTCGACCACTCAATGCACACGTAAACAGTGTTCACTGACACTAAATGTCGACCCTTTTCATCTTCATTCGAGCAACAATATCACTCGCGGTCGTAACACATTGATTCTCAGAATAATTGGATAAGCAAAAAAAAAATTGTTTTTTTTTTACTGCTGAGTTATTAGCTGGAGAAAGCCACCTTACTTTTTGAACAGTCCTCGTACATATAGTTATCAAACGGATATCACACTTTCGATGTAATACTTTACCTTAAACGATTTTTAATTCTATTGCAATCACAAGTTAATCAAAAAATTTATTTAAGTTTTATCGCCATCTTGGTTAAAACTAGCCAAATTAGCGTCGTCACCCAACATGGCTACATACATCTCAGCAATGAGCCGATGTCTTATTTTTACCCGTGTTAATAATAATGATAATAGGCCCGATTATAGAGGCGCCAGCGTAAATTTAAAAGTGAAATCTAAAGTGAAAAAAAAACAGAATTATGCTATTTAGCTATTATAATTACGATGGCGGGCTTAATGTTGGGCCACATAACACACAATCTTATTTGGCAGTTTGCTCAAACCAAATCGTTACGTATGTAAGGGATTACAATCGTAATTGTCAGTCTTGATTCGATTGCAGAGGGACATCTCCTTCTCTACTTTAGCTGTTTTGTGTTGTGCACGTGGACTGACGGCCAAGCGCTAACGAAGCTCCTGCCTCACCAAAAACGCTCCCTAAACGGGGCAAGCATTTGCAAATTGCAATTAGGATCTAAATTATACTGGCATAGGCTGTTCATTTTGCATTTTCCCTTGAAACTCAAGATTCTTTGAAGATCGCACGGCTTCTTTCATTAGACATTATTTAGTCATAAGGTTTACTTACTTGAAATTTTTCTCAAAAGCATTTTTGCCAATAGTTAGGTATACGTACAATGCGCTCAATTAAAAAGGCTTAACTTGACAGATTTAGAGTAACTATAATATTTATTTTTCGCAAAAACGGGTAAACCCGTCTTCCATCGTGTACAAAAATCGAATATTTCGCTCGAATTGTTTACATTATTGTTGATTTTTCAAAAAACGGATCAGCGGATTTCTGTAAAACTTAAATTAGACCACTTCGGGAGTATACCCTTTCGAACTAAGAAATATTTTTTCGGTTCAGTTCACAATTAGCAAAATTAACGATGAACACACACAAAAAAATACATACAGACGAACATAGAACCTCCTCCTTTTTGTAAGTCGGTTTAAGATATAGCTCTCCTCTTGATTCCGGTCTGTTATACAAGGAGAGTAAAACATTAAAATTATATTTAGAACTGTCAAAAAGACTTTAAACTGCGCCAAATATCAAATGATACAATCATTATATAAATGAGCAATATGATAACAGAAAGATACATAATTATGGACATAAAATTACACAGACACATTGTTAAAACTTCTAAATACCACCGTTATTTTTTCTTTAAGGGCTAAAAACAAAAAGCAACACAATTATCACATCGAAATAACACAATAAACGTAATATCCAACACATCGGCGTTTCTTCCGCCACCTAGAAGTGCGGCCGTAAAATGGCTGCGTCGACAAAACTACCTCGATAATATCGAGCGATTTATCGTCCGACAGATAATTCTCACGACGACGGTACTCGAACGGCAAAGGCACGACCATACTCTAGTAATACGCGATACAGAGCGATGCGGTAAAATATATCCATAGACCGAATCATACAAGTCATGCGCAATATGCAATCAACGCGCAGCTTTACGTGACCTTCGCTACTGCTACAGTCAGGATTGGATATTGCCCATCTTAGCTACAAAATGCTTTACGTCCGACGATTCGTAAGATCGGCTCACAACACGCTTTATATACCGTGATTACCTCTGGAATAAGGAACGAATCAGGAATGCGGAGATTCGTAGTCAAGCCAAAGTTACCGGCCGGTCGACCGGTTACATTTCCCAGTGGATTAGCAAGTTGAAGTGGTCAGTAGTGGGCAGGGCACATAGTTTGCCGTATAGATAGGCGATGTAACCGTTAAATTCTGAAATGGAAACATACCGGCAAGCGAAGCGTAAGACGTCCACCGACAATAGGGCCAATAATGAAGGCGCCATCGTAATTGTCATATTTCTGTTTATTTTTACTTCAGGCATTCGATAGAGAGAAAACTTTTAACGTTGCTATTAAATTTATGATAGTGCCTTCATAATTGGGCCTAATGTGGACCAATGATCTAAACAAGACTGCAGGAACACGCTGGTTGCAAGCCGTTTCCACGCGGAATTTAGAATGCGAAATCCATAAACGTACCAGCAAGCGCAAGTCAGGATGTTCACTAGATGGGTAAGCAGTAAGCACACGATAATAAATAATTTAGATGGTAAGATGACTGGGTGCATGTTACTTACTTGCAATCACCTATTGGAAACCCACAAATTTTTTCCAGCGGTATTACATCTCACGCTCTCTATCACTTCTTGTACCCTTCGAGCAAATATCTACAGAGCCACAGTCCCTAAATGAAAGTAGTAAAAAAAATGTCCGAGCGCCGTCATACATGCTGACTAAGACATTTACATTAAATAATTCACACTGGCCCGTTTTCTCGAATCTCGTTCACGTTGGCACCTAATTAGTACTTTTAACCGAGCACGTTGGCATCGCGTGCCATTATAGTCGGCTTGCAATCGCCTTACGACTAACTAAAAAGCCTGCCCACTACGTAGCTTGGGCAGGGTTTCGGAAACTTTTTTTGCACGATTGTAACTCTATAGATTATATTTTCTCGAAGCTGTAAAATCTGTAAAATCTCAATACTTAAAATGGAGTCACATTAAAATATATTTGTAGCGCAGTTTTCACTACGGAGTTACCTTTACAAAGGATGTGTCGTTGTCAAGTTTATCGTTATTGAAAGCGTGTACTGCAATATGTTTTATGGGGTATTGTTGATAGGAACGCGATTTATCCGAGGCGTGTCATGGGAACTGGCGTAGTGGACTTTTTGACGAGTTTCCGGTGGATACCTTACTATAAATGAACTATATCTGTACTGTACTAGCCTTTTCAGAAGTCTACTGCAAGAGGTAGGCCTACCCACGAATGGTGATTGGACCATAAGTACCACGCTGCGCTCGCTGGCCTAGCGGCGTTTGGTGAATTCACATAAGTACGCTATCTAATTTCTTCTACGGATATATACAGGTTGCCTCACGCTGTTTTCCTTCACGGAAAACCCAGTGGTGTGTAGTTCCTTACATAAGTTCCAAAGAACTCACGGGACCGGGTTTGAACTCACAACCTCAGAATTGTGAAGCAGGTATATTAACAAGACTATCACTGCTCCGAACAAGATCTACCGGTAACCTAAAGTTAGTTTTACTCCTTTTTGAGTAATATATTTTTACTTATTATAAAATAGAAGCAAAATCATTTAAGAGCCAAGAAAATGATTTATTGATGCAAAAATACTTACTAAACATCGTTGGTGTTTATCCAAAAAAATAATGCCTGTATCAGCCTGGAGCAATAATAATTAAGTAAGTATGTTTTGTTTTAAATTAAATACGTGAGTATCAGCGCCATTACCTCAAGCACATCTTATAAAGGCGGGCTAAGTGAAAAAGATCGTCGCATTAAATTCCGCGCTGAATTTCCGGCTTTTAAATAAGATCCTTATTAAAAAATTCTCCATTATTCGCAAATTAAACTTCCATGTTCATTATAGCAAATCCCTAAAAATTTGCCAAGTTTTATTGTAAAAATCGACTTAATGTTATTGTAAGTACCTACTTCCGTTACGTATTAAGCACCTTACAATAAAACTACGGACTGTGCAAATATTTATTAATTTCTGATTGCATTTTTTTTAAAGTTTTGATGTAAGGGTCATAGCGTAGTTTGACTACGCGTTTATTAGCGATCATCTAGGTAAGTAACAGCGGACACGGTAAGTATTCGTGGGTTTCATTTGTAACTGAGCGTATTAGTGGTTCGGATAACACGTTAAATTGTGTGCCCCGGTAGATTTAATACTTTTATCATGTCACAGGCTGACAGTCAGCCTCTAGGGGTCAGCCCTAGAAACCCTCGGCCTATAAAAAAAAATTAACTAAAATTTAACACATAAATAAGCTTTCTTTTTATGGTGTTGGTTATAACAGATACAGATTGTTTATACATAAATAAAAAATTACATGTCAAATTAAATATTAGGTACAGTACGTGTATTTTTAAATATACCCAGGGCAAACATTTGTGTGATGAACATAGGTGTTTGCTCTGAGTCTGGGTGTTATTTAGGTACTATCTACATAAGTATGTATTTAAAATATGTATATGTATTATATCAGTCTCTGGCAGCCATACCACAAGCTATGCTTAGTTTGGGGTCAGAGACCGTGTGTAAGATGTCCCCTAATATTTATTTATTTATTTTATTTATTTTTAAATAATAAATCAAAGCAATAAAATGTTTAGGCTACAGCTTGTCATTTACGTATTCCTTGACCGAATAGTAAGATTTGCTCAGAAGTAACAGTTTTAATTTATGTTTAAATATATATTTCGATGCTACACTTTTGACGCTTTCTGGCAGGTTATTGTACCTCTATAATTGACCGCGCACATACACTGTCTTGTCAAATTTTGCTAGCCAGTGAGCAAGTGTCTTCAATCCATGTCTTGTCGTCTCAGGGTCCCGGGTAGCCCCGGGACTACCCTTGCAAACTCATCCAGATTTATTCTCACAGAGACACTAACAGAAAACCACATCCGCATGAAACTTTGTCAAAACCATTAATTCATGAATCTAACTTGCACTAAAAGGTAGAAACTGTAATACGTTAGTATTTATCAGTTAGCGAGTTCGTGTTAGCTAAATGGAAATTGTTAACAATTTGCAGTGAGCGGGTGTATCGTCGTATCAACTTTTAATAGACCATTTCTGAACACAGACCTGCATTTGGAAGACGAATTTGCTACCAGACTGGCTTAATTGCGTGTCGAATTCTTAATATTATTTATATGCATGCGCCATTGTTTCTTCTCCAGATATTGGCAGCTATTCCATACAAAAGTTAAAAACTATTTCAAGTAAGGGTTCCGTACCGTATGGGAGCCCCTCGGCAAAAAAAAAACACGTTTGTTGTATGAGAGACCCTCATAAATATTTATATTATTCTGTTTTTAGTATATGTTGTTATAGCGGCTATTGAAATACATAATCTGTGAAAATTTCAACTCTTCAGCAATTCCGGTTCATGAGATACAGCCTGGTGAAAGACAGACAGACAGAAGGACGGACAGCGGAGTCTTAGTAATAGGGTCCCGTTTTTACCTTTTGGGTACGGAACCCTAAAAAATAAAACTACTACAAAATTTAGCTAATTTTTTTGTCGTGATTTGACACGACCCCTTAGTAACTTATTGATTCAGGACCAAGATTTGAACTAACAACTTCTCTATACACTAAATAATGCGTTTTCTCAGGACAGTAGAGCAATTCATGATACTTACTCCTATCAAAATAAATCGTTGCTCAAATTTCACAGGACCGGGATTTGAACTGTCAACACCGCCATATTAAGGTCATTATTATTTTACTAGGCTAGATTTTAAAATGCAAGTTTATTAACAAACGTCTCGGTCGAATCCTTGTTTTCAATAAATATTTAGTGTATTTCCGCTCTGTTGAAGGCATATAAGTTTTGGGTACTATTCAACAAACCAAATTAGGTACATCACAAACGAAAATCCAACTGTACTCGTATCATGGTCAAGTCAAAGTCAAAGTTCCTTTATTCCGTAGACATTACAGTTGCACTTGGAATCGTCAGATAACAATGTTTAGAATACAGTTTAATTAATTTAAATCTAATCTCAAATAGGTACTTACATACGTTTCAAGATTTCATAAAATATATTTATACAAGAAATAACATAGAGACAACTTAAAGAAAAAATATATATCAGTCTAATAAAGTAATGTCAACGAAAACAAACATCAAAGCAAGAACAAAAAATAAATGATCATCACAGATAAAAAAGTAGCATATTACGTTATTCAGCAATAACGGTTATTAACATCACAGTTAAGGAACAAATAGCAAGACACGTTATTCGGTCCACTTATGGTTAGGTTTTTTTCTCTCTAACCTAACCTTAACCTAACCATAGCCAAACCATGATATAGTTTGATGATTAATTACTCATTTTGTTTGAGATGTAATTTGGTTTATTAAATGGTACCCTTAACTAAAAAGCCGTGGTGGTGTAGTGGTAATTACACCCGCCTTATAATCGTGAGGTCGTGGGTGCAAATCCCGGTCCTGTACTAATGAATTCCTTCGAATTTATGTACGGAATTTCACACCACTGGCTTTTTGGTGAAAGAACATCACCAAACATCGTAAGGCAACCTGCATACGTCCTTAGAAGAAATTCGATGGCGTATGTGAATCCACCAACCCGCACTGGGCCAGCGTGGTGGATATGGCCCAATTACCCTTCTTGGGTAGGCTTACGTCCTAAAAAGGCTAGTACAGTACACTTAACTTAAATGCCTACGACAGAGCGGAAGTACACTAGATATTTATTCAAAACAAGGACTTGAAGATGAACTCTCGCAAAGTAACGCCTGATTCAATAAACTAAACATCTCGCGTTTTCAAAAATGTAGAGTAAAATGTTTGCGGAAGTCTCTAGAGCCCCTCGTTGTAGAGACTGTAGAGTGTGTAGAGTACTTTGCGTGCGCAGTCGGATGCATCCGGTGACTCTACACTCGTCTTTTTATCTTTTCATGCCTTGTATATCGTCGAAAGCTCTTTGGAACATGCTTAGCTTATCTTTATTGTGAAATGGTTATGTAGGTTAATATTTATCGGTACCTTTTTTTTTTTTTAACAGGGGGAAATCTTCAGAAGATGCCCTAACTGCATTGGGGTGCAGTTATTTATCGGTACCTACGTTAAAATCGACCGCATTATTGGTATTTAAATATGGCGGCACTTGGTTTGATATGTTTCTATTTCAATAAAATCCTTTGTAAGCCCGTTTTTAAATTATATTACCTACAGAGAATGATTAGGTACTTGAAAACTGGAAAGCAAACAAATAAATAAATAAAAAAAAAGGTGTGTCATACATCAGTCATTGCGGTCTAGTGAAAGTGACACCCGCTTTACATCGTGAGGTCGTGGGTTCAAATTCCGGTCCCGTACCAATGAGTTTTGTGGAATTTATGAAGAGATCTTTACACCACTGGCGTTTCGGTGAACGAAAACATCGTGAGGAAACCTGCATATGTCCGTCGAAGAAATTCGATGACGTATGTTAGTCCACCAACTCCCACTGAGTCTAGCGTGGTAGATATGCCCCATTCACCGTACGTAGGTACTCGTAGGCCTACGTCCTGCAGAGGTTATAAGAAGTCTGTACACTGTTCAGTGTTATTACAAACTTAGTGACTTTTCGAAAGCAATTGTTGAAGCATAAGTCAAGAATAAATATAAAAGTATAGATTAATTTATCATGTAAGTGAAATTGTAATTTCTTTTGAGAAATAAAGTTATTTAACCCGAAACCGCGTTCTAGACAACGACTTAGAAAATAATTTAAACTTGAATCTGATTTACAGTTACTCAAAGTCAAATAACTTTAGCAACACTTTAAGCAATGCTTAAGTGTTCTTTAAGTGCAAATGGTAGTAGTACATTTGCCTTCCTTACATAGGGTTTTAGGATCAATTTTCAGCTGGCATATTTTATTACGTACTAAGTTCTACATGTAATGCGATCACACTAAATATTTGAATCGTACCGTAGAATTTAACCATCGTTTAATATTTCTAGATTGGGCAGCTCTACATGTAAATAAAATAACTTCAAGTAACAAAATCAAATAGCTGCATTGAACAGAAATATGTAATACCTAGCTGAAACAAATAATGCCCTTATATTCAAAACCCACCGGTTCTCAAACGTTCTTTATGTACTCTTTCCGTGAAGGAACGTTGATTTAAATTTCGCGAGATCAGGAAAATAATAACTTCGTCGGGGTCTGGATGCACGTCGTAACTTCGTAACATTTATGAGTCGAAGAAAATAGGGACGCGGTAGGAATTTGTTCGACCGGATCACTTGGTAAGTAAAAAGATTCAAGAAAGGGTAAAACATTATATTTAAATTCACGTACATACCTAGTTTTTTGGAAATTCACATTGTATTTTTTTTCGTTATTCATGTTGGATTGTGTAAACGAGATTCCCGTCTATCACCCCTATTTACTTGTTAGTGCTACAAGCGTAGTTTGACTAAAAGCCCGATTACATAGGCGCCAGCGTAAATTTAATAGCAACGTTAAAAGCGTTCACTCTATCGAATGTATAAACTCTAAAGTGAAAAAGAAACAGAACTATGCTATTTAGCTAATATAATTACGATGGAGCCTCTGTAATCGGGCTTATGCCCGTTTTCACCAACGATCCCTAAATTTTAAGGGACCCTTAAAAATATTTAAGGGACACCTAACAGTAAATTCGTTTTCACCAACGGTTAAGGGACACCTAAAGCTTTAAGGGATCCCCTAAGTTTACGGGGCCGAAGGTCGACCCCATAGCGCTATGTGGCGGTTTCAACTATCGTGGCATTTTTACTTGTAGGGCTTTTGAACGATTTCTTAGAACATACGGATGCTATATAAACAGTGGGCTTGCTATTGAGCTTAAATATATTTAAGCTACCACGCATTTACCGTGAAAGATGGATTTTTTCACGAAGTACGACCACCAAAACTTTGTGAAAAGATTCAGATTTTAAACAAAGAAAATAGAACACAATTCGAAGTATGTAGGTAAAATAAAATTAATTAACTGCATAATTAATTTATTCTAAAGTACAGAAATACAAAATATTTATTTATGGTACAAAACAATACAGTATACAAAAAACTAAACATGATATTCACAAACAAAATAGATAAACACTTAATTGAAGGGCGCCTAAAGTTTTGCGATGGTTGTATACTACCAGCGCTGTATTCTGTTGGGACCCTAGGTAAATAAACTTAGTTGTCTTTCTATCTATAGGAACACATTTTTATATCTCCTGCTCAGGGTTTTTCGAGCGGAGTCAGATGCTGGCCACTCCCGCGCTTGCCGCTAGAGCGGCTTTCACAACAACAAACAAAACGATTGTTTTTTTTTTATTAGGCCACTATTTCAACCTACATAAAACCTGAAAATGTGTGTTTTTCTATTATTTATGATGAATAATATTACCAAAAACTCAAATTATATTATCAATAAAGCACATTTCTTGTATTTTTGATGATTTTTCTGTAAAAAATTAACAAAATAAATGAATCGGTAAAAGTAAGGTTATTGGAAACCATAGACTGAAATTAAACTGTCACTTTACTAGGGGTCCCTTATTTAGGTGTCACTTAGCGCTGTGAAAACGAATTTAGGTAAGGGTCAACTTTAGGGGGGCTCTTAGCTTAAGGGATTCCTAGTTAGGGTGTAGTTTAGGGATCGTTGGTGAAAACGGGCATTAGAGTGTTTGTTAGCGATTATAGAAGCAGCAACGGTTATCTTCGGATGGGTGACCGAAAGACCGTGAGGACAACTAAAGTAAGTAAGTTCGAATTAGTCGAGCCACCCGGCTAATACGAACTTACTTAGGCAAGCCCTGGTGTCAGAGTTTTTAAGCGGCCTGAAGGCCTCTGACTTGGCTAAACGGTTAAAACAACCAGAACCTACAATTTAACGAGCACTATCCTGTACCTGTACCAGCCTTTTTTTAATTGTCCACTGCAGGACATAGGCCTACCCACGAAGGGTGATTGGGCCATATCCACCACGCTGGCCCAGTGCGGTTTGGTGTATTCACATACGCCATCGAATTTCTTCTACGGACGTATGCAGGTTGCCTCACGATGTTTTCCTTCACCGAAAAGCCATTGGTGTGTAATTCCGTACATAAATTCCAAGGAACTCATTGGTACGGGACCGGGATTTGAACCCACTACCTCACGATTGTAAGGCGAGTGTCATTACCACTAGGCCACCACGGCTTCGACACTATCGACACTATCACACGAGCACGAGCACTATCGTGACTCAGATAATACGTTACATTGTAGGTATTTAACTGTTTCTCCATGTCAGAGGCCTTAAGGCGGCTTAAAAACTCAGACACCAGGGCTAGCCACCCGGCCTATACGAACTAACTTTACTTAACTACAAGTGCTGTATAAGTAGATACTAAACTTAATTATTGACTAAAATAATCAAAATCAAAACTAGAGTACGCTTCTCAAGTGTGGAACCCCTGCTACGACAAATACGTAAACCTGCTTGAAAAGCCGCAAAGAAAATTTCTGCGATTTATCAATTATAAGGCGAAAACATCGAATTTCAATTTTGATTATGAAGTGAGCTGCAGACATCACCACATGTTACCTCTTTTAAAAAGGAGAGAAGCCGCTGATCTATCTTTTTTGTATAATTTAGTTTCGGGTGGAATTGATTGTCCATCCTTGCTGACTGAAGTAAGGCTTGTCACGCCGCCACAATCGTCACGGAAAAAACACCTTCGTCCATCTGTCGCACGAACTATCGTGGTAACTCCTACTTCTCGCGCACTTTCTCAAACTTTAACACGAACTATTCAAAGTATGTCGACTTATTTGGATCAAAGCACAATATTTTTAAAGCCTTAATTAATAGTAAATTTTTTGAGTGAACTGTGTGCACGGCGGTGAAATAATTAATTTGTATGCTTTTATGTAATTTTATGTAGGTTATTATTATTATTGTATAATTTTCTTTTTTTTCCTTCATCATTATCACTGTTCATATAAGCGGTAGCCTTCGTTGGCCTGAGTGTTTGTACCATTGTTCATAGAATTTTATGTATGAAGGCCGTTTGGCGACTCAAAGAAAATAAAATAAAACAAATAAAATATTATTTGCGATGAAGTGATGATGCTACAGAAAATTTTCCAGAACGCAGATTTCCGAAAACTCTCCCCTCCCTTGAGACAAACATCGCCGCAGTCATGTGGAACTTTGGACGTAGTAGTATGTAATTGAATGCAAACATTTGTTGTAATTCAGCGTAATTTAGTTTGATTTAATTTTGGTATGAATTTGATTTAAAGTATTTTTTGTATGTCGATGTATTGTGGACACGTTTATATTTATTAGTAAATGTTTGAGGATGTTTACGGAACTTTTACTGGGTTCGTAGGTATAGGCCAAACGGATAGCTTAATACTGACTCATTTATTGTAAAATATATGTCATTTAAAACGCGGTTTTTAATTAACATTTTTTGTACAGTTTTATGCTATCCGTCTTACCACAAAAGTTTACCAGGGCAAATTGCATGGTAAAACTGTGTTTAAAACGTGTTTAAATCTTTTGTGGTAAGGCGGTATTAGGAGATGGTAATTTTATTGTTAGTATTGGAACGATTTATTATGTGTTCTAAATTATCGTTACAAAATCGTTGTAAGCATTTAGATAATAGGATATTTTTTAGTTGTTTATGACACATTTTTCTTTTTTCATATCTTTTAGATTAGCTGACACCAATCAGGGTTGTTAACCTAAGTAAAGGCTTCTGAAATGACTATTAAATAAACAGTTTTAACAACCGTTAATCCTTTGATAAAGCTGTGAAAGCCTTTAACTAATCATCTAAAATGCCATTCCACAACGCTCACCACACACTGCACCGTTTAAACAACAATTTCCACCTTAATTACACTAACAAAACAGCGCCAAAATCAAATTACAGCAGCATCGTTCAGCGGACCAACTAGCATCACTTATTCTGCACAATGCGCTCAAGCGCTTAAAGCGGCTGTTATGTTAATACGGTAATTATTGGAACAAAGGCGCATGGCACAAAGTTTTTCATTAGGAAATAGCCCCGGGCCATTGGCTGAACAATGCCGCACATTTCGTCGGCCTTATTTATTTGCTATTTGCATCGTAATTAAGTTTCAGTGAACGTTGTTGAGGTGAGGCAGATTTAGTAAAACTGCTTTGTTATAGCTTAGTGAAAGGGCGCTGGACCTAATTTTACTAGGTAATAGTCGAAATAGGTTGTTTGATGGCTTACTTCAAGCGTTTACTTTTTGATTCTGTTTAATTTTAATACTAATGCGGCGCTCGTGGTTTAGTAAAAAAAAAGTTTAAGTTAGTTGCAAAAAAACTTCATAGCCTGGAGCATCGCCGTAGGGTTGCGAGTCTGTCCATTTTTTTGTATTCGTTTCGGACAGTGTGCATCAATGTATTTAAAACTGTTCTTTACTTATTTATTTTTATTCTGTATACGACAGATGTTCTATAAACGGCTGTGATTCATGTCATCGATGTCACCCAATTTCCTAGACTTAGAAAAATGCTAGGCGCTTTAATTGATGCCCCATTTTCACATCATTTCCTGGAAAAATGTAATGTTTTCAGGTACATAAGTGCCTGTGTTTTTATGTTAAGTAATTTTATATCTTGTGGTTACAAAACGTTAAATCTAAGGCAAAAAAATATAATGTCAAACTAGCATCGCTTTAACAGGTAACTAACTCAATATCGTAGAGTTCATCTTATACTTATCGGATCCATAAAAAGGCTCCGCATCAGTTATGTTTCTTCAATGTGGTAATGTTTTATACCACTGACCCAACAATGCTTCAGTGTGGCGTGGCGTGGGTTTAGCGGGCGAGTAGATAAAGGCGACGTCACGAACAATCAGTTTATTTCACAGAAGATTACTTATGATTACAATTATAGAGAACTTTAAGCGAAGGACATGGCGTTCCGCAGCGTAACGCACGCTGCCACCATTCTATCAAGAATCACCAGGCTTGAACCTTTCTCATCTCAGTTTTCCACAACTTCTTCCGAACCAGCTCTATTTACAACTACCACAACCACAACTGACATCTGACATGTCACCTCGCATATTCCCGCCCATCGGCCGATCATGCGATGTCAGTGTCACTTAAAACCTCCTTAGAATCAGTCAACAGCGTTTGTCACAAGCGTTACCCCAGGAATGTTGCCACTTCCATTCCTAGTCCTTCGAAATTATACTAAGTGGCACTATTTAAAAATAAACTTAAAGCTATTGTCCCGTTAAACAAATGTTAAGTACATAATATTAATATTTTTAATTACATTTGCATTTACATTACAATTGCACGTTATCCGTTTTAGGGCGAATTCTATGTACATATTTCAGATCTTAAATAATCTGCCAAGTACGAGTCGGACTCGCGCACGAAGGGTTCCGTACTGTATGGGGGCCCCCTTTAATATTTATTTTATTTTCATTAAATCATTATTTTTTATTAATTAATTACTTGTTATTAAAGTAAGCATGCAGCTAAATATTCTGTAAATATTTCAAGCATCTACCATTATTGATATAGCGCGAAAAATGGCTAAACAATCAGGTTTGTTGTATGGGAGCCCCCCTTAATTATTAATTTTATTCTGTTTTTATGCATTTGTTGTTAAAGCGGCAACAGAAATACATCACCTGTGAAAATTTCAGCTTTCAAGCTATAACGGTTCATGAGATACAGCCTGGAGACAGACAGACAGACAGACGGACAGCGGAGTTTTAGTAATAGGGTCCCGTTTTTACCCTTTGGGTACGGAACCCTAAAAAAGGAAGGAAAAAGGGTTAGATTTTAATAATTTTTTGTGTCTTGTTTCTCCAAGATATTAATTTTTATATTAATTTTTACTCGAAGAAATGTCTCCAATCTACGATCGCAGCTGCAACCGACACTACAGCATTCCAAGAAGAGTCATACAATTTGCTGGACGTTCTAAATCGCTTGTTTTGTTCGCTATAACAAACTGTTCGCACAAAAAGAACGTTTTGCAGTAAACACGTACTGCGAACACGTGCACGGCAGCGGTCAGATCTAAATGCACTAGCTTTGTACATTGTAGTATAGCTGCAGGATTAAATTGTTTATGTTTGTAAGTGAAAATGTTTAGCTACCTCTAATTGTTTTCTGCACTTGTACTGTACCAGCCCTTTAATTAGTCCACTGCAGGACGTAGGCCTACCCACGAAATGTAATTAGGCCATATCCACCACGCTGGCCCAGTGCGGGTTGGTGGATTCACATACACCATGGAATTTCTTCCTTGGACATATGCAGGTTGCCTCACGATGTTTTCCTTAACCGAAAAGCCAGTGGTGTGAAATTCCATACATAAATTCCAAGGAATTCATAGGTACGGGACCGGGTTTGAACCCAAGACCTCACGATTGTAAGGCGGGTGTCATTACCACTAGACCACCACGGCTTCTTTCTGCACTTAATTTTGTATAAAATAGGCTTTCCGTACCCAATAGGTAAAAACGGGACCCTATTACTAAGACTCCGCTATCCGTCTGTCCGTCTGTCTGTCTGTCTCCAGGCTGTATCTCATGAACTGCTATAGCTAGTAAGGTGAAATTTTCACAGATTATGTATATCTGTTGCGGCTATAACAACAAATACTAAAAACAGAATAAAATTAATAATTAAGGGGAGCTTCCCCAAAACACAAAAATCCTTATTTTTATGCCGTTCTTCTCTCTATATTAATAATGGTAACAGGTAGATGCTTGAAATTTTCACAGAATATTTGGTTGTATATTCATTTCAATAAGAAATATTAAAATTAAAATTAAATAAATATTTAAGGGGGGCTCCCATACAGTACGGAACCCTCCGTGCGCGAGTCCGACTCGTACTTGGCCGATTTTTTAATATCTAGGATGTATCCTAACACGGGTTGATATGCTTTAATTAAAAAATGTTATTACGAGTATTTAATGTCATTGAAATAAACGGGATGGCTCATTAAAAATCTCACTTCAAGATAATATTATGAAAGGACTAAGAATAATTATACTTTTTGTGTACACTTAAACTTTTACTTAACATTAACGATACTACTCCCATTAAAGCTTCAAGTTTCAGTCGCTGAAAAGTTAATTGCTCCGCCTGAAGAAGTAAGATAAGTATCTAACGCGTCATAACTTAGCATTAACAACTAAAGTAATTATATAACTTAAACTGACTAGAACACTTAAGTTGCCTATTGGAAGAACGCTTGCCTTAGAATCGTGAGGTCGCTGGTTCTAATCCTGGCATCATCATCATCAGCCTTTAATTATCCACTGCTGGGCATAGGCCTCCCTTCTACCTTTGTTTATGCCATTCACTTCAATCCCTTGCCAAATTCCATCCATTTGATGTCCAATAATCGCTTAACGTCGTATACCCACCTCATTCTTGGTCTACCGGGATTTCCCCGACCCAGTCTGGGCCACCACTCAGTTGTGGACTTGCACCGCCTGCCATCCCCCCGCCTTGACAAATGTTGGGACATTCCAGCTCCATTT
Organism: Hypomecis atomaria; assembly: GCA_964007245.1. Classification (NCBI taxonomy): domain Eukaryota; kingdom Metazoa; phylum Arthropoda; class Insecta; order Lepidoptera; family Geometridae; genus Hypomecis; species Hypomecis atomaria. Next base: position 23,342,473 of record OZ023287.1, on the reverse strand, counting down.
CAGTTCCAACACTCGGTCCACAATATCAACTACTCTGTGTGCAGTAGGTACATAGTCCAGCGGATTAGTAAGGCACCTAGTTTGAAGAACGAACGGCCGATGGGGCCGTGATATCCTCGAATGGATACCATGTACCAGCAAACGCAGCGTAGTCTAAAAAGTACTGACTGATGGACTGAAGATATATCAGAGGACGTCCTACGGTCGATGGAAGAATGGATGATGGTTGTAGTAACGTCGTAGGCATATAAGCTAAGCGTTTTTAATGTTACTTGCGTTACTATTAGAAATTGTATCCCCAGTTTTTAATTTACTTTTAACAATTTTATTTAACCTGCTAAAGCCAGCATAATCCAAACTTCAAGTACTTAATACCTGAGTACATATGCACTGATTTTATTTATTTTATTTATTTACAACATTAATAGGTGGGCATTACAGGTCGGCTCCAATGCGCCCGCCTATATTACATTACAACTTAAGATATTATAAAATATAAGATTTAAGATTTTATGATAAACTACATCTATTCTAAAATTGCGAAGGTGTCTTGTTTTGCAAAAAACATCACCAAAAGTGCTTAAATATAAAGATATTTTAATTGCCAAATAAACATAGCAAATATCATCACATCTTCTTATATAAGGTATATATAAAAGTGAATCGTACCTAGTTGTTAGTCTCGCTAAAACTCAAGAACGGCTGAACCGATTTGGCTAATATTATGGTCTTGAAATATCTGTTTAGGTTAAGGGAAAGTTTTAACAAAGAGAAAATAAAAAAAAATGTGGGCAGTAAATAGTAAGAACGTGAATTTAATTTTCCCATACAAAATGTTCCTGCATTTAAATGTTGTTATTGACAGTTTACAGATGGTGAGATAAAAGTTTACCAGGTCAGCTAGTCACAGATAAAAATAATAACAAAATAGTTGAAAAACGTTCCCCAAAGTAAAGACGCCACGAAGCATGACAAAAAAATCATAACTTCATAATCGAGCGACCTCACAAAGCTCCCACGTAGGCACAGAGATACCTGAACTATGGCATGAATTAGAAAGATGTATACATAAAAATACCTTGATTCTATTCTATTCGATAAGTATTGAACACTCAGACCAAATAAAAAAATCGGGACGTCGTGAACAGACAGAGACCGGTTTTTCATACATGTGTAAGTGCGTCGATGTTGCGCCGCCATAGTTCGAATACAGATTATGCTCCTCAAGGCCCTTGCGGAGGTTAGTCTATGGTTCGACTGACGAGCCAAGGCATAGTTTCTTTGCACTTGTACATGACTGTGTGATATTGTGTCTGTACACGGCGACGCAAGTTTTGCCGACTTCACTTGTTTGTTCACAACATTCTGTCTTGTTTTTTTTATTTGGTTTGAGATTGAATATTCACTTTATGTTGGGGCACCCAAGACACTAGCTTTTCTGTCTAGTTTGGGGCCCGCAACGTCTTTCAAATTTTTTGTATAACCCAAAGTGTTTTTATAAATAAATAAATTAAATTATTACAAAAACAACACAAAATCGAAATACAAACAACACAGTTAAAAACAATAACAAAAGAGTTGAAAAACGTCCCCCAAAGTAACAACGCCGCAGTGCATGACAGAAAAATCATTACTTCATAATCGAGCGATCCCACAAAGCTCTCACGTAGGTAAGTAGCAGCTCTGAGTGTAGGTGTAATAATGATTGATGGCCACATTACCATATCTGCCCGCTATTTATCTTGTATAAATTGCAATTGATATGACGTCATCTATCTACAAGACGGCGATAATGTGAAATCGATGGCGGAACGCTTTTGTGGGGGGTTGTTTGTCAGTATTATGGTTAACTAGCCGTTCACAAAATGTTGCGTCCGGTGAGAGTTACAATTGGGGGGAAAATATAAAGAGCATTGTTAGGTGCCAGTAACGTTGGTCTTTTTCTCTTCGCAATAAGCTTAGGTGGTCTACAATGGAATAAGGTATCTCCATCTATCTATGTGTGTTTTTGGAGATACCTTTCACCAAGTAGTTTGTTCTTTTTAACTGACGTCCAAAAAGGAGGAGGTTCTATGTTCGTCTGTATGTTTTTTTTTGTATATGTTCATCGATAATTTCGCCAATTGTGAACCGAATCGAAAAAATCTTTTTTAGTTCGAAAGGGTATACTCCCGAGGTGGTCTCATTTAAGTTTTACGGAAATCAGCTGAGTCATTTTTGAAAAATAAACAGTAATGTAACAATTCGAGCGAAATATTCGAAGTTTGTACACGATGGAAGGCGGTTTTGCCATTTTTTGCGAAATATAATTATTCTGTTCGGAATAAGCTTAGGTGGTCTACAATGGAATAAGGTATCTCCAATATCTATGTGTGTTTTTGGAGATACCTTTCACCACGTAGTTTGTTCTTTTTGAAATGGAAACTTCTTTAACGGTGTTGTGCACTTTTTGAGATCAGTAAATAATGTTAAAAATGTGACACGTGACCAGAGTGCTGGCATCTATTTCGCCCAAAAGCTGAGTATTGCTATTCAGCGAGGCAATGCTGCCAGCATTCTGGCCACGTTACCCTCTGCCGAGGGGCTTTTAGACTAGGTTTTATTTTGTTTTGTGTGTTTTTTTTTTTAGTTAAGTTTTATAGTATTAGTTTAGTCATAGCGGAAATTGTTATTTAAGTTCTTTTTTGTTTTTCTGTGTTAATGTTAAACTGGCATCAGGACACGTGACCTGATCAAAAATTCGTAAGATGGAGGGAGAGTAGACCGCCGGTGCGGCGTAGGAGGGGAAGTAATATCGCCCTCTGTTTCTAGCGCGTGGCGAAAATGTATGCCTGTTTCTGCTGTTTCGTTTAAGCGGTGAAAGGCGCTTGCTTGATTGTGTGTGTGTGAAATTGTATTTTGCCACATAAATGATAGTACTTTTATACTGATTAATAAAGCAAGTCGTGCGAAATGATTCCCTAAACATTCCAAAATATTCAAAAATGCACAACGTTAATGTTCAAGTTTTCACTTCTGCCGGCACTCCCGGAGTGCAACATGTTGTTTTTTTTTATTATGGTCTCTAATAAAGTGTTACTATCTATGTGATCATTATAATATGATGTAAGGCCGTCTTGCGACTAATATTATTAGTCGTAGAACGGCCACTGATGAACGCAACTTTCGCCATTTCCAATGGGACTAGTTAAGTAACTGTAAAGATAAAGATAAAGATATCATTTATTGCTCTGAACTGTGAACATTAAGGTGTTACAAAATTATTTAGACACAACAGCTTATCCCAACGGTAAGTGGCTTGCATCTAGCGTGATCCTGCCAATCAAGTCAGATTCGTACATCTTGTGGGCAGATGTCTTATGCTACGCATTTTGGTGAGCTGGATGTTGGAAACCTTTTCTAGATCTATAAGATAAAACATATGATCATTGATTTAACAGCATGAAAAAAATAATTTCATACTATAGGCTCCCCACGTGTCTTTTTAGGGTCCCGTACCCAAAGGGTAAAAACGGGACCCTATTATTGAGACTTCGATATCCGTCAGTCTGTCTGTCACCGGGCTGTATATCATGAACCATGATAGCTAGGCAGCTGACGTTTACATAGATGATATATTTCTGTTGCCGCTACAACAACAAATGGTCCTACATGCCTGAAATAAATGTTTTTTTTAAAATATTAAAATCAGAATAAATTAAATATTCAAGGGGCTCCTTCATACTACTCATACAACAAACGTGAGTTTTAGGAGTTTTTTTGCTCACTTTTAATAAAGACAAGAGGAATGGGGCTCCCATAGGGTACGATACCCTTCGTGCGCGAGTCTGACTCGCACTTGGACGATTTTTTTTTAATCTAGAGCTAAAAAAACATTGAAAAATTCAATAACTTTACCAACTTATACCAAATAACTTATAACTTATATATGATCTAACTTAATAATAGTACAGTTTATTGTTTTGAGCTGTGATTAAACGTTTAATAAAATTACACTAAATTCTTTACCAGAAAATTTTTACACCCTATTTTAAAACTCTACTTTGGTTTTTTCCCAGTTTCATTGAGATAGGTATGTTTCCCTTCAGCTTCGTATAAAATACATTAAAAACGTACCTTCGCCGCGTCCACATTATATTTTTCCTCCTAATTCTACATCTGGCAGTTAAACGTACATTTGAACTCGTAAAACGCCTTACGAATATATTTTTCATGAACCACATTCCGGCTACCGCGCCGACTGTCAAAACGTACAAGGCCGAGTATCAAAAACGGGAGCTCAGTTATTACAAGTAATTCCGCATATAATTAGGGCATGACTCTCGCCGCTCGCTTTGTTTTATATCTTAGGTTCGTTCATTATGCGAGTAATGTACAGGCTCCATACGCCTTTGTGTTTACAACGCGCTGCGACATCGCCTGTGAGCTCGTAAAGACTGACGACAAAGAGGGCTGGGAGCAAGACCAGGGTATTTCTATTTGGTGCTAAACTCGCGATAGGTTAAAAACTTGAGCATATTTTGAGACGTTCTAGAATCGGTAGCAAACTTGTACACTTTATTGTAGTGTGACAAAGTTGTACGTAATTTATTTGTAACGGAAGAATGATTGTTTGGAATTGATTCGATTTTACTTTGAGAGCATAGTTCATGCTGTTTTAAACTTAAGTATTTGTTGGTAATAACAGCCCACGGTTAACCCAAATCACACAAGTTCTATTTCAATTTTTGTATCAAGTAAGTACCTTTTTCAGTTTTGTTGACGTTTTACCCCGCTTAGTCCGCTTAGTAATGCTGAGCAAAGGTCCCCAGTTTTGTACGATTTCTGCGATGTACCAGTTTGTATCAAAGATGTTAAGTTCAACGGGCCATCTTTTAAATCGCAACACTTATTACAATGGTGCTGAAACATGAACGCTGACCAAAGAGACTGTACACAGAATGAGAGTCGCATAAAGGGCAATTAAGCGGGCCATGCATTAGCTTAAGAGACCGAGTCCGTAATACGGAAACCCAACGACGGACAAAGGTTGCAGATGTTGGAAACTGTATTACGCGACTCAAGTGGCGCTGGGTAGGACACGTGGCCAGGCAGACCACCAGCCCGATGGGTCGACTACATCAGATCCATCGCGGGACAAGCGTGGAGGAGATCACTCCAAGACAGGGAAAACTGGCACAAGGGATAGGAAGCCTATACCCAGCAGAGGGTCGATCGATACAGGTTTATGATGATGATGACTTATTATTGTTACAATGTCATATTTTTATTTAATCCTTATTCTTACAGCTGAAACGACTCAAGGACTCATCGCAAAACAAGACCGATCATTTCAACAGCCCTCGACCCTAGCGCCTCCCTAGATGCAAAGCTTGTGACGAGAACTCATCGTAAAGTATGCCACTTCTCGCGATAACTTTTATGCCTTGCACGTTTTTCTTTTGACACGAAAATAATGCTTTATTTTAAGTGTTACTCCAGCCAATGAGATGGGCCAGCAGCCCTTATTCCGTCGTAACTTGAACTCAGGACGATAAACGGAAGAGATGAACCACATTACTGCGCGCCATTTTGATGGCAATCGGAACGATTGAGGTTACACATCTTACTTTTTATGAATGTTTCTTTGGTTTTATGAGAAGTTTTTTGTCAATTGAGATTTATGTGAGGTGTATGCAATGTCTTATACTATTACTTTCTTGTTTTATTGCTTACTTTAAGATTTTCTTAGTCAAATAACTAATTCAAAAGATGTATGTATATCTTTTGAATTTTTGAAACCCACGACCTCGCGATTGTAAGGTCGGTGTCATTACCACTAGACCGCCACGGCTATTTTCAATATAACTCAGTTTTAATTTAATTTAACGATTTAATTGTAATGAATTATTGCAAAAAAAATCGTGAAAATAAATAATGTACTGAGCAAGTTACCATAGGTTACGTCGATATGAAATCACGGTCGAAGAGTTGTCAACTCTGCCATTGTGCTTATTCAATATGTTTTTCTCAAAACTGTAAAACTATAAGTAACATAGCACATCGAAACTTTTTCTACAAGCTCCTTGCAAAGTGGGTGGTGCTTATTCTGGTTTATATTTAAATAAATCGCTTCGTTTCTCCGGAGCATTTGTTTTCACTTAGGTGACTTCCCGGGATCTTGGGAATCCTGCCACTTAACGGGACCAGAGCTGCTAAAAGGAATCCTTTTTCGTTAATTTTAGAAGTTATTTGATGTACTGGAAGGGTAATCCATTTATTCTAGAATATGTTTAAGAAAACTCTTAATTTAAGATATCTTTACTCAATAGTGGAGAATCCGTCATTTCTTTGATAACGTACATAGGTACATATGAGTATATGAGTTAGGTATACATCGTGTACAAAATTCGAATATTTGGCTCGAATTGTTTGCATTATTGTTGGTTTATCAAAAACAGCTCAGCCGATTTCTGTAAAATTAAATGGAACCACCTTGAGAGTATAGCCTTTAGAACTAAAAAAGAATTTTTCGATTCAGTTCACAATTGGCGAAATTGTCAATGTTCATCGTGTACAAAATTCGGATATTTCGCTTGAATTGCTTACATTATTCTTGGTTTATCAAAAACGGCTCAGCCGATTTATGTAAAATTTAAATAGGACCACTTCGGAAGTATACCCTTTCGAACAAAAAAAGAATTTTTCGATTCGCTTCATAATTGGTGAAATTATCGATAAACATACATAAAAAATACACACACACGAACATACAACCTCCTCCTTTTTGGAAGTCGGTTAAAAATTAATAAGATGTTTCCATATAAAGCCAATAAAATAAGAATAAAATAACAAAAACAAACTATGTCCCTGTCTACAATCAATATCATAAACGTCGAGAGATGGTTCAATTTCCATTCAGATCTTAGAATACAACGCAGGAAGGTTCTAAGCGACAGGAAGCTAAGTATAAATTCAGAGTGTAGACCTCACAAACAAGCTTCCGCTACGTCAAAACCACTCCAACATATGTTACGCTATTTTACTGAAAAAATTAGAAAATATTTATAAGCAACAATAATGGTTACCTCATAAAATCTACATTCAGCAGGATAATAATATTCGTTTAGCGTTTTCTGTCCCTGACGGATTCTGACGTGCCGTCTAAATCCGCGTCATTCGCATTTACCGACTCATGTTTTTCTTCGTTCGCAGATCCGAGGACGAAATTATTATTGTGATTTGTCGTAACCACGTGGACGGATTTTTTTTTACTGATAAGATTTAGTCACAAAATATCACTTAGTGTGGTGATGTTTGATAATTATGTTGCGTAGGACAGCTATTTTTATAGCTCTGACCTAGAGCGTCAAGGCGTATGAGACTGTATTGTAAATTAAATTTCCTAATTTCATTTTACAATAATTATATTTTTGTTACTACGTCCTCGATTCTTTGAGGGGTACAAAAATGTATGGAGCCACAGTAGTTTCCGTTTTCATAATAAATAATATATCTTTATTTCAGGCATTACAATGACCCATATATTTAATAGGTACATACTCGTAACTTCGCATTAACTTTTCTTGCTTCTTTCTGGTTACTAGTTACTAGATTTAGTATTTTCTCAAATGTATTAACTGACGAGTGCATTATAGTAATTGTTATTATATTTAATTATGTAATAAGAGATTTACTTGATGACAATAAATATTATCTTATCTAATCTGGGTATAGGTGTCTCTCTTAATATATTTTATATTTAATTGAAAACACATACATACATACAATGTATGTACAACCCGGTCAGAATATCTGTGCACCTCGCTGGAATGCGGCGCCTCTCCCGCTTCCCCTGTCACCTCTCCGCGCACTCCCCGGTGCGACAGTACGGTTAGCATCTTCGTTGCCGATACACGTCCCGATAAATATTTACGTCCGGCCAGTATACTAGACGTCCGGTAATGTATATTCGTCCCGATAATTCGATATGACGTCACGAAGTCAGGTGCACAGATATTGTGACCGGGTTGTATGTATGTGTTTTCAATTAATTTTCATGAAAAATAACGCATAAGTTTATCGAACATAGGCCACTACCTTGTACAGTATTTAGGTATTTGCTTTATTTGTTTTAGAAAATGATTTTCCGATTATTTTCTTTCATAACAATCTTCATTTATAAGAATTCTATATTTTCGGATCTTATTATCTTTTGACATTGATTGTAAAATATGGCGGCGTGATGGCGGCCTTCAATAATAAATTATAAAATATGAAATTTAATTCAAATTAAACATTTTAACTAAGTAAATGCGATCGAAACTTAGTATCCTACTAAAAATCAAACGTGAGTAACACCTGTGTTTTACTTAATTAAAATTTACGGAAACCACGTTAGTTTCCATAGTGAAAAAAATTAAACATTCAATGCGGTTTTACTCTACGCATTTATTTGCCATGTTTTAATGCATTTTTCGAGCTACTGTACACAGTCTGGTCTCATTTGCAAGATCTTCTATAGTTTCAGGTAGTAATAAGCGCGGTATCGGAAAGAAGCTGACAAATAATCGGGCAAGTGCGAGTCCGCCTCGCGCACGAAGAGTGCCTTCGTGCGCGAGGCCGACTCGTACCTTACCGTACTTATAGGAGCCCATTCCTCTTGCCGTTATTAATAGCGAGCAAAAAATCCTAAAAATCACGTTTGTTGTATGGGAGCCCCCCTTAAATATTTATTTTACTCTGTTTTTAGTTGCTGTTGTTATAGCGGCAACAGAAATACATCATCTGTGAAAATTTCAGCAGCTGCCTAGCTATCATGGTTCATGAGATACAGCCCGGTGACAGACAGACAGACAGACAGACGCACATCGAAGTCTTAGTAATAGGGTCCCGTTTTTACCCTTTGGGTACGGAACCCTAAAAAAGCAGTGCAACGTCTACTCTACAGCACCTGGTAGTTTTAGTATTTTGAATAAAGCGCTTGAACGTCTCAACTTGTATTGAAATTCAGTATTTTTTAATCAATAAAATCTTGTAGTTAAAACAAGCAGCACTCAGATTTATCTACCATAGCACTAAACATTTTACGATCTAGGTATCGATCCAGGTATATAGGTAATCTCTACAAGATATTGCATCAAAAACCGTTTCAGTTTAAGTGCTGTATACTAAACTACTGAAATATTTTCAGAACTACACCGTTAGCTTATGTGAGAGTTCGAGAGCGCTCATAGCGTATAGCCCGGGAGGTAAGCGCAAAAAATTGCAATTACTTTCTAAAAGCGGAATTCTTGGTATTACGTTGTCATGGTGGTATACAACAATATCCCGGATTCAGTCAGCTGGGACGCTTAGCGTTTGACGGGGATACCCCTTTTATTTTTTTAAAATACTTGAGTATTTTGCAACTACTTTGAAATGCTGACAATTGGTGTAAGAGTAGGAAAATAACTTTAAAAAAAGTTTAACCACAGAAAATCACCTAAACAAGTAACAAGGCCTGTCAATCAGGTTTTAAAATGGCGCCGCTTTAAATGTTTTGGGTGATTGACTGAAGTTAAACTCTTTTATAGTCATTTTTCTATCCGTACACCAATTTTCAGTTTTTAAAAGTAGTTGCAAGATACTCATTAATTAAAAAAAAATCAAATGGGTATCCCCACCAAACGCTAAACATTCCAGCTGACTGAATCCGGGTTATTGTTGTACACCACCTTGACAACGGAATACCAAAAAATCAGCTTTTAAAAAGTAGTTGCAATTTTTTGCGCTTACCTCCTAGTAGTAGTTGCACTTTGTACTTTCAGCATGGTTAGTTAAAATTAATGGGTGACCGCAGGTGGAATTTATAACAGAGCGCTACCGTGGCTCGAATGACACGTCATACTCATACTCATACTCATACTCTTTATTGATAACAACAAGTTACACGTCATTAGCATTACACATACTAACATATTTCAGCTAACATAGTATGATTTGTTAAAATGTGTAAAATTAAAGTGCATCCAATAAAAAATTCGTTAAACAATAAATTCAAACAAAAAAATAAATCAATTAAATGTCAATAGTAATATTTAAATATTCTGCATTTCGTTATACCATAAATGGTAGAAGAATGTCAAACAATACAATAGGTAAGTCCGTACTATTATACATTTACGAGTATATCAAATAAATTTACTTGATAATTAAAAAATATATATACAAAACCTACTCTATCTTAGGTAGGAATTCCTCCATCTTATAGAATGTTTGCTCAACAAGCCACTCTTTTGTCAAATTCTTAAATGCACGTCGTGAAGGTGCATTCTTTATAACTTCTGGCAAGTTATTGTATACTCTTGCTGCCACAATGTGCACCTGCTTGGATGTTTTCTCAAGTCGATGAGTGGGCGTGCACAGTAATCGCCCCTTCCGCGGCGGCTGGGCGCGCCGCTCGCCCAGGCACGCGTACTCTTCCAGGTGGTCTCTGGCGTACAAAGCCGCCTCTAGAATAGCCATCGACGGAAGAGTTAATATTTTCAAGGCCCGGAACAGTGGACGCGCCGATGTGTCCTCTGTCACTCTCTCTATGGCTCTGATAGCTCTCTTCTGCATCCTGAACACGCGCTCCCAATCTGAAGAGCATGCCCAGAACTCAACACCATATTGTAAGAGAGAGTGAACAGATGCATAATAGCAACTTCGGACCATGGCCTTCGGTAATATGGCCGAAATCTTCCACAGTGCAAAACAAGCACGCCCGATTTTGAGACACAGTCTGTCTACATGTCTCTCCCATGTTAGGGCACTATCCAGATGAAATCCCAAAAATACTGTGTCTTTCACCTGTTCCAATTTTCCATTGTTCACTGCTACTTCTAAAAGCTCTCCTTTGCGTCCTGAGAGGTCAAAATGAACAAAGTGCGTTTTGGCAATGTTTAGGATCAGACCGTTAATTTTAAACCAGTTAGTCAGGTCACCGGCGACTTTGTTCAGTTTTCTCTCTAGTCGTTCTCTCGTTGGAGCACTGACTACCGCAGCGACGTCATCGGCGTACATAAGTACATGCGCATCTTTTATATTCTCAGGTAGGTCGTTAAGGAGAAGGGAGAATGCTATATTGGAGAGCGAAGATCCCTGCGCCACTCCAATCACGGTGGTAAGCGGCTGAGATTTTACCGTGCCCCCTTCTCCCACGACCACCTGGCTACGACCCGTCATAGAGTCCGACATAAGTCGTAGCGCTTGGTTTTCAACGCCGTACCTCCTGAATTTTGCAGCAAGAACTTGATGATCCGCGACATCGAAAGCTTTGGATAGATCGCAGAATATAACTGCGACCTGCTGTTTTCCTTCTCGTTCGTTCAGGATTGCTCGAAGTAGATCTCGTGTGAGAGCCGTGGTAGAGAGACCCTTACGATACGCATATTGACTGTCTGATAGAGACGAACAATCCGCTAAGAATTCGGTCATTATTATCGTCAAATTGTAGGCCCCGGTTATTTAACCGTTTAGTCATGTCATAGGCCTTCAGGCGGCTTAATTTTAATTTAATTTATTTATTTATTCAATTAGTACCGCATACACGAATTACACTAATGACAAATTGAAAATGATTAATTAATTATGAATTATAAAAAAATAATGTCAAAAAAATAAACATGACAAAAATAAAATTTTCAAAATTAAGAAAATGATAATCACAAATATCATAGAAATATTTACAAATGTCAATGATAAAGATATAATAACTTAAAAAAGGCTTAAAAAAAACCTCTGACACAAAGGCTAACATTAAACGAACTTACTTATCCGAGAGATTCCGTGTGCAAAATCATATACTTAACTAACATTAATCGTGTACTGATCCCATAAATTTCGCGCCATTTGGCGGCCACATTTGTTACGCTGTCAGGCTGACATCTACCGATTGTTATTTGGTGTCCGGGCGTGATATGATTTAGGGCGATAAAGTTACCAAATTAACTGGCGCTATTTATGGAGTTGTGATTTCAGTTACGACCATATAATGTGTCTTAATTCATTGACAGAGTATATTGGCAATATCTGTCATTATTGTATGACAGATATTGCCCATGTAAGTGTTGTGGGCGCAGAGCTAATACAACCAGAGAGATAGTGCTTTTGTCGCTTGAGGCAATTCTCAACCACAAAGTAAACATTCAATTCAATTCTTGTTTGTGGCTTCTGTGAAGGTGTTTCTCAATTTTGCCAATGTCTTGTGTTTCACTGCCATTAAACGTAGAGAATTTGAACGATTCCAAAATGATGTACTGTATTAATTACTCTAGTTTTTAGATTTTGTACCGTTCACCTCTGAAACAAACACAGTATAATCTATAAACACATAAGACGAACACACACACACACAAAACATATACTTAATTATAATGTAATTATTAGTGGTTAATACTATTAACAACTTAATATTTAATCCATATTATTAATTTTAATATATTTACATAGTATATTTGGCGTAGGCCTACGCCAAAGAGGCGACAACTACGACTATACAACACAGTGACCTGACAAGAGAAATAGCATAATATATTGACATAAAAATTTAATTTTGACATGCTCTCATTGACATCTTATAATATCTTTTAAATTTAATTAATACATATTTGGGACATGAGACATAAAGAAAAGTGAAATGTGTGATATTAACAAATAGATACTAATGCAATGTAATAATAATCTTGTAGTTGAATAAAGGCTTTTTTACTTTTACATGGTATATTTACAAGGGGTAGGAGGGATTTCTGGGGGGACAAAGTAAATATGTATAGAAAGTTTTGCCCAGAGCAGAATTACAACAGAAAAAAAAATTTAAGCGGGCTCCCATATAACAAACGTGATTTTTAAGAGAATTTTGATCGCTGTTATTAACGCCAGGAGGAATGAGGTTAAGGGGGCTCCAACATACTACGGAACCCTTCGTGCGCAAGTCCGACACGCACTTGGCTGATTTTAATATATAAAACATAACAATTTATATTTTCTTCTTCTTCTTCTTCTTTTCGAGTCAGCAAAATGTATAATATGTTTTAGAATCACAACTAAAAAAAAAAAAACTAAAAACATCATTCACCACAGATCTCGTCGACAAAGTCACGAGGACGAAGCTCGCTCAACATCAACAATGGTTCTCATGAGCTCTTATGATTATTTCAAAGCAGCCCCTAGAAGCACCCTGGAAATAGCTAGCTCGACTCAAAAACAAACGGCTACGTGAAGAGCGCCGATTCGACATAAAACGGCTATGTTTCTAAAGTACACTCGAGCAAATGGCCGGGGCAGGGCCGTGTCAAGTGCCCCTGAGAGACGAAATGGTAAAACTGGCGCTTGCACCATGTTGAGGTGTGGAGACCTAAACTCACTTGGTTTTTGAGCCATGTGGCAAAAACTGAGAGAACTTCATCATTCAACTTTAACGCGTGGGACTTGAAGGTGAGTTCCGGCAATCTATTTTGAAAGCCGAGATGTGAGCTGTAAGTAATTATTGTACTAATACACGTTTTTCAGACGCTAGTTTCACGTACTTCCTGTACATGAAATTATACTATGGGGGAAAAGTGTAAACGGACAAAAAATATTTATAATACAGAAAAAATGTATTCGTATTCTGGAAAATATTAAAACTCCCGACATTACCAAAATGAACTTCCATAACCCATCTATACATTCGAAATATGTTAATAAGTCAAAGAGCACCCTGACTACTTAACCAAATCGTCTGATAAATCGCTCAAAATTAGATTACAATACAGACATAAACTCGTGGGATCAAAGTCTAATTTAGCAATGCATAGTTCCAGCCCGTATTCTATGGCTATAGAAATATTTAATAAACTGCCAAATAATCTAAAATCGAAAAGGAAAACTATTTTATAAAACAACTAAAAAATATTCTATTATCCAAATGTTATTACACATTAGACGATTTTTTAACAATAATCTAGAAAACATATTAATAAATCGTTCCAATACGAATAATAAAATTGCCATACCCTTATCAGGGTCATATGTATAACTATACAAAACATGTTAATTAAGAACCGCATGTAAATTTCATATGTTGCAATAAATGATTTGAGTTTGAGTTTGATACCAGCGTCTGAAAAACGTGTTAAAAATTGATTTATCATTGATTATACCCATAACAATATTGCATCAAATTTGACTGTGATGCACGGAACAAATAAAACTAGGTCTTTTATGTGCTCTGAAATGTGTAACTGCGTAAGCTGCTTTTCAATGTATAATTTAATTATTAAATAGACCACACACAGGCCTAGCTAAATAAAACGTTTAATAACAAAAACTTTATTTATATTATTTTAGCAGCTGTTATGATATCTCTAGATGAACGGTAAAATAGTACTCGTATTTTTTAAGTCAGAATTCATCATAATTCAATGTTAGAGAATTTATAAACTAACGAAATTTTAAATTAAAAACATAAAATCATAACTACGGTAGAAGAGTAATAGCAATTTCGGTTATAAAATGCGCAGCAAGGCACGTAGTTCTCAAAGTCACCCATAAAAATAAAACAACTCATTCCCCTCATAATAATCTCGATAAACCGATAGAATCGAGACAATGCCGGCTCATGTCTCGATATCTCGGGAATCGAGTGATCGGTTCCCGCTTAATAATTCAGTAGATTACATCTGTTTACGGTTGTAGTACGAAATAACCGTTTACTGGCGTATAAGGCCGCGTAATCGGCGTAATGCATGTTTGTGTATCAGATCGTGACTGTTGCTATTCGAGTTTCTTTACGGGTGATTCGTACGAGGAAAAATAGGGTAGGAAATGGAACTAGGCCGCGAGCACATGATACGTTCTGTCGTTTGTTTCAATTGATTTGATTTCGAACGGTACCGAAATACATACACTCGAAATGTTTTTTTAAGACTTGCGTTTGGTCGTTTATTGACTGGCTTTACTTTGCGGAAGTTCATCTTCAAATCCTTGTTTTGAATAAATATTTAGTGTATTTCCGCTCTGACGTAGGCATGTAAGTTAAGGGTACCACTCAACTAACCAAATTTAATCACAAACAAAATAGTAATCAATCATCAAACTGTATCATGATGATTTAACCTTAACCCAACCATAGCCGAATCATGATATAGTTTGATGATTAATTACTATTTTTTAATTTGTTTAGTTGAGTGGTACCCTTAACTTATATGCCTACGACAGAGCGGAAATACACTAAATATTTATTTGTTACTGCTTGACAGAGATACAGCCTAGGATCTAACACGTTTCTCTAGAAGAAATCCACCTAGTGTAGATTTGAAAACGGTTAAATTGTTGTTAAACGGAAAAACTGGCAATGGATTCTTCATGCATATACCTCATGTACCTCATTACAAATATGGGATTGAAAAAAAAAGGATATTTTAACCACTCTAAACTACCATAAATCTTAGCTCAAAGAAGCAGTCAAAAGTGACTTTTACTCGATAATACCTTTTGTAAAGACCACAGGTAGGTATTATTTAAAATTGGGGCATGCTTGTTGTATGTTTTTGTACTTATCTTACCTATTTTATTAAAAAAAAACTTTGACTAATTGTTAAATAATGTAACTACCTAATACAAGGCTACCAGTGTTCTCATAAATTTGTTAAGGTTACCAAACGTGAAATACGTCAACTAAAATGAAATATAAAATACAGCGTCATTGAACTTGTATTACATCTGTATTCAAAGTACTACAACCCTTCCAAATAAAATAAACGTTTGGGTAAATAACCTTTTCGTAGCTTTACGTTAGTGATGCTTGTTGAGCGCGCATAATGTCGTATTTTTATTTAAATTTTAATAATATTGCCCATTGTCTTTTAGTGGCCATCTTTGCGAGCGATTTTGTTACAAAACGCTCGAAATTCGACCCAAAGTGCAGACAAATTAAGACAGGCATATTCTCGTTACAATACAAGGTTGCCATGCTTAAATACTAAATGTGTGATGAACTTTCTGATAAAGATGCTTTGAATTTTTTTGCAATTTAAAATTAGTGACAACTGAAAAATCTTAGCCTTTTTCCTAAAGAACGTAAAAAAATCTCAGACATGAATATTTTACTAGCAGCAACTAACAACTCATCAAAACTAACTTCCCTTTTAAGTATAATTTTGTGCCCTGACTGGTTTTATAGGGTTAGGACATATCAAGCCTATTTGATCCATTAGGTACCTAAAGAAAGCTTTAAAGAAAACTAAGTTATTATTTCGTAGCCACTGCCGTGCAGTACTAGCGGGCGTAGCGGCATACCATGGGCGACGTAGACAGACGCTACGAAAAGCTACGCGCTACATACATCACGTTATCATTATAAGGACATAAAAACCAATACTACAGTGTCACCGAGATGCTATTGTTGGACGTATTGTGAGCAGCATCAGACGATGCTGCGCGCACGGCTACAAATAGCCCGGGAGGTAAGCGCAAAAAATTGCAACTACTTTCTAAAAGCTGAATTTTTGGTATTACGTTGTCATGGTGATGTACAACAATATCCCGGATTCAGTCAGCTGAGATACTTAGTGTTTGACGGGGATACCAGTTTGATTTTTTTTTAAATAATTGATTGTCTTGCAACTACTTTTCAAAGCTAAAATTTACGAGTAGGAAAATAACTAAAAAAAAGTTTAACCACAGAAAATTACCTAAACAAGTAACAAGGCCTGTCAATCAGGCTTTAAAGTAGCGCCGCTTTAAAGCCTGACTGACAGGCCCTGTTACATGTTTTGGGTGATTGACTAAAGTTAAACTCTTTTTTAGTCATTTTTCTACCCGTACACCAATTTTCAGGTTTGAAAAGTAGTTGCAAGATTAATTAAAAAAAAATAAATGGGTATCCCCACCAAACATTCCAAACGTTCGTTAACATTCCAGCTAACTGAACTAGAAAGTAGTTGCAGTTTTTTGCGCTTACCTCCCGGACTAAAATGTACGCTTAGGGACAAAAAGAAATGAAATAACAAAGATTGTGATTTTCGTCCAATATTTAAGACATAAGTCCTGATCACAAACCAAATTTAAATCTGGAGGAGTCTTGATCAGAAATCAATCGAGAAAGTAAACTTAAAAATAAAATCGAAGGCATAACAAGTATTATAATTAATATTAAGATTAAATATTATATGCATTTAAAAAAAAAAACTTTTATTCAACAAGTGCTCGCCAAGACGAATCAAACGAGCCGAAACTCGATGGGGTTGCGTCGTTTCATTACAGAGTTCCTATGACCACCTTTCAGCTCCATCATCAGACCCTGGTTACCATTGCAAAACAAACAACTTGCCAAGACGATTCAAATAAGCCCAAACTCGATGAAGTTGTGTCGTTTCATTGCGAAGTTCCTTTTACCACCTTCCAGCTCCATCATTAGACCAGCACCACGTCTTCATAATATTGCATTGTCACGCGGTTTACACATGTGTACAAATTTTCAGCTGAATCGGTAACCGGGAAGTGGATCAAATTTAATTTGCAAGATTTGATAACAGACTGATGGACAGAAAACGGGACAGGTGAAATAAAATAAAAGCTTGTAATAATAAATTTAAATTAAAAAAAAACTAAAAGACACGCTCATCAGACTTTGAAACCTAATCGTGGTCAAAGTTCATTACAAGACTTTTCTAAGAAATCCAAAATTGCTATGATACGATTTTCCATCATTAAGTTCCTTTTCACATCTTCCGGCTCCATCATCAGATCAGTTCGACAGTACCATATTATTGTGTTGTCATCAGAACTACATGCAGCTGCCTATTTTTATTACGCTACGATCCTTAGAAGATGGTTAAATTAGTTACCTTAGATTCCATTACAAAGTTAGTTACATACAGGACAACCTAATAAAAGCGTGTTAAAAGTGATGCTAGTTGAATATATCTAACAACGAGTGAATCGTTCGTAAAGACTGTATTCTCTGCAGAGGTTGTGACCATCTCAGGCTACTCATATAATTTCATGGCTTATTGCCAGTTCAGTGGTAACAGCGCCGGGCGTAGCTACAAATCTAAGACTATGGCGCAGAACTTATTAAATGTGACTGCGGGTCTGAAAGTGGTGCAATTTATTACTCTTGCTTACGAATATTTTAGAGCAAATGTTGTGAGCAATTTTCATTGTAAAAGCAAAAAAGATACGAACGCTGTGTAAGCTGGAAAATGATAAACACTTGTAGTAATTTGGTAAGATCCTCATGTTTTAGCTTAATTGGAAAAGTGAAGAGACGGAAACTCGTGCTGCGGTTTGTAATGCAAGATCAAAGCCTACAGATTCGATATTTTTCTAGAAATATTCATTACAATAATTATTTTTCGCACAAAATGGCCAAACCGCCTTCCATCATGTCCAAAATTCGAATATTTCGCTCGAATTGTTTACATTATTGTTGATTTATCAAAAACTATTTCTGTAAAAAATTAATGGAACCAACTCGGGAGTAGGTATATAGGTATCCTTTCGAACCAAAAGAAAAATTTCGATTCGGTTCACAATTGGCGAAATTATCGATGAACATGCGCAAGAAAAAAATACATACATACGAACATAGAACCTCCTCCTTTTTGGAAATTGGATAAAAAATGTTCATCATGCTAAATGTTTTTTTTTTTCTTCTTGCCACAAAAATGTTTTTTTATTATGTGTGTCTAAAAGGAACCTGTGTACCTATCAAGTTACGTCAAGATTCGAATTCAATTGCAAAATAACGCGAACTGCAGAGGAGATTCAACATCCGTACATAAGAAAGCAAAGCTGTGATTCGGTCTTTCTTACTTTATTCCTTTGGTAATAAAATCTTGAGTTATAAAAAGTTTTCAGCAAAGGCAATGACTATTTATTCTTAGAATATCCCAATATTCAGAATACCTAAGTAGGAATGAGGAAAAATAAGTATTTTACCTTATGGCATGAAACTTAAAATCCTTTTAGGTCTTTATTATAAAACTAAGCCTCATAAAGTGTAGTAACTTTAAATTATTCTCTCGCAAGGTTTATCATTCTGTGCGTTAACGCTCGGCGGTTACAATTTCATGCTTTGAGGAGCTGGAACGATGTTAAATAGAACTAGAGACTAGTGCAGGCTTTAAGAGCTTCTATGATTTACATTTCCGTAGACTGCATTATTTCTAGTGGTACTTATGTTTTATAATACCGACATAGCCTAACAGATAGGTAAGCTTAAATGAGTGTGGGTAGGGCACATAGCACGCAGGACTGATAACTGGAGGGGTCGAAATGTTCTCGAGTGGAGATCACGTACTGGCAAGCGCAGCGTAGTGTATGACCCATTCATAAGATGGACAGATGACCTTACTAAGACAGCAAAATCGCGCTAGATGCAAACAGCTTCTGACGAGTCCTATTACGAGTATAGATCCATAGGGTCGCCTTTTGACAGCAAAGAACATCCTATTAATCAACATCAGAGAGAGGAGTACAGTACACAGGTAGAGGCACGTAGGTCTAGCGCTGAGGATAGGTACTGTGGAGGGGATGGCTTCGCATAGTGACCGCCATACTAAACTTGTGCGCAGCTATCCCCTTCACTCTTCGCTCAGCGCCAGACTAATAGGTATGCCGCGTGTAAGTATCTACCGTTCTGCACAAAGTTTCGAGCTGGTATAGTTCAAAATTCTTCGTGGCACTCTACTGCTATGGGCATACATCACTCTTAACATCAGATAGACGTGTTACTAGTTACTCAGCTTTATATACCATGTACCTTTACATAACTGAATAATTTTTTCGTAATTTTTTATATATTTTTGTAGTCTAGTAGAGACTTTAGGTGGAACTTTATCGGGCTACATTAAACATATCTATAGCCCGTAAACGTAACGTGGCAAAAATTGAAATAGACCAATTTTTGTTTAATTGACAAAAGAAAAAAAAGTGTCTAAAATGTTTTGATGAAATCTGTCTACGTACTAGTAATATGTCTTAGTCATCTAGCTTATTATATTATAGCTTTATGTATCCCTGGAAGGTGAAAATTGCATAAAATATAGAAACGAATACGAATTTTCCACGCTAACACAACACCAAACTATAACGCTCTCTGTGACGCTACAAGTATGATATACTGCTGGTATTAAGCGAGAATTCTCGCGCGCTCAAGTTTCTTGTTGTTCTTGTAATTATGTTCTGTTCTTGAGCAAACGTCTTAGGTGAAGTATTTCGGAACATACGTTACGTGGTGCAGGCAGCTTTGTGTATTGACAAGGAAAACATTACGGTGTTAGAACAGTTAAAGTGTTTGCCCAATATACCGTACCAAGACTAGACGGGTGGCTTGCCCAGGTGTCATCAAAGTTAAGCAACGTTCAGCCCGGTCTGTTTCCGGATGGGTGGCCGCGGGTCCGCACGCTACCGTGGCTCGGATGACACGTTAAATTATAGGTTTCGATTGTTTTAACCGTTTAGCCATGTCAGAGGCCTACAGGCGGCTTTAAACCTCTAAGAATCAGAATCAGAATTTTTTTATTGCATAAAACTGGTACAAAGGTGTTATAAATGTTATTGTAGTAGGTATCACAGTTTTACCCTTTTCGGACGTGCAATGTTTAAGTTCACATAAATACATGTAGGTACAATAAAATAAGGTTTCTTATTACCTACTTAGAATTTTAGATACAGCATATGCTACAATAAATAAAAACTATATATGCTTTATAGGTATATGTTTTTCATAGTACAAGTAAGTTTAAAACTCTGACCCCGGGCCAAAATGAACTTACTTAGCCGTCTAGTATCTTAGACATGGCTAAACGGCTAAAACAACCAGGACCTACAGTAAAATAATGCATCACCCGAGCCATGGTAGCAATCAATAGTTTGTAAATTTCGCCCGCGGTCACCCATCCAACAACTGACCGGAACGAACGTTGCTTAACTCCAACGATCGCTGACTAACACATAGTCAAACTATTTATGATTCTTATACTCATACTAGGGTAATGAGAGGGGGATCAATTTGCAAAAATTGCAGCTTTGACTCTGAAAAGTAAATTAAATTATGATAGTTGTCCGATCTCATTCGTCAAGCGCCATTTACGAATGGAATCGCTTGACGAATGGGATCGCCGCTACCGAAACGGAGAAACGGCATCGGTGACCAAGGCATTTTTCCGGGGATTATAGAATCGTATAACATAATCAGGGTACTAAAACCGGTAGGAATAACGACGCAAATTATGACGGGGCATGGAGGGTTCTCTCAGTATTTGCACAGATTCAAGTTACGGGAGAGCCCATCGTGCATCTGCGAGCCGATAAAAGAAGAGACGCCTATACATATAGTGACGGAGTGCCCAGTATATGGTAGGGAAAGATTTGATTTCGAATCGGAAACAGGCATCAATGTAAATAAAGATAATTTGAACGAAATCATGAAAGATAAGAATGTAAGAGACAAGTTTATAGAATATAGTGTTAAAATATGTAATAGTGTAAGAGATACAAATAGTAAATAAGTTAGATTAAAGTGCTACATTTGTAATATACTACTATTAGCCTAGATATACATTATTTTGTAATTAATCTTAGCTGAAAATAATAATTAGTCGCAATACCCCTGACACGATCTTGTCAGGGATTTTGGAAATTTGAGTTAAAAAAAATATACTCATACTCATTTATTTATAAAAATAAATTACACGTCATCATAGTTTGTTAAATGGAGGTAAGTTGATTACCTGATATTTGCTGTAATGTAGCGTGATGTTACAGCGGTAGATATCGCTGCTGTATTTTCGGCCCTCTGTTATTTTAAGTCGAAAAAATGTGCCGCCTTGGACATTTGTGTAGAAAAGTGAAAAGTCAAGGTACAGGACCCCCCGGGCGCAGTACCGAACTGGCGACGTGTGACCCCGGGGAGCGCATTAGCCACCGTCACTTGACAGACTGTTAGGGAAATAAACGGGAAACTTTCTACGGATTTACCAACAACTCGTAGACTCGCGTGACGCGGGTCGAAGTTTTCCGCTTTTTTCCATGTCAAAGGTCGTGGCAGATGTCGCGTTAACTCGGTGCTGGGTTATGATAATAATGTACTGGAATAACTGATTTAATTGACTGCCTCGGTGGCTCAGTGGTTAGTGACCCTGACTTCTAGGTCAAAGAGGCGTGGGTTCGATCCCCACCCAGGGCAAACATTTGTGTGATGAACATAGGTGTTTGCTCTGTGTCTGGGTGTTATTTAGGTACTATCTATATAAGTATGTATTTAAAATGTGTATATGTAGAATATCAGTCTCTGGCAGCCATGTCACAAACTATGCTTAGTTTGGGGTCAGTGACCGTGTGTAAGATGTCCCCTAATATTTATTTATTTAATTAGCGTCATTATTGTGATTGTAAATAAGTTTTATTTCATTTTGTATTCTCATAGGTACGTAGTTGAGATTGGCTTAGAATGGCAGCGGAATGGCTACGAAATTAATGTTATGATGATAATAATGATAATAACCAGGGTTGAATAGACAATTATGAATCACAGTTTTGTTATTTTAGTTCACTAAATGAAATCTATTAATATTTGTTGCAGTGAGATTACTTATATTGATTTGATATTTTTTCAATTCTTGAAGCAGTTATCAAAAATGCATAACTTTTAGTTCAAATTAATTTGTGTGTACTATGTAGTCTAAATTACTCTCTTCCGGCTTAGTGCATCCTTTCTGAGTAACCTAGTATAAGCTTAGACATAGAACTGCGACGTTTACGTTTTTTTACGTTCCTAGTTTTTCGTTTTACTAATCATTATGAACAACTCATATTATGGGTAAGTCATACAATGTTTTCGTTTAGCGTAAATAAAAAGTCAGCTTAATTTAACCTTCCTATGCGCGCGTCAAATTTTGTAACACCTGTACTGTCATATATCCGCGCACGATGTCACAGACCGTAACTTCGGCACCTTTTTTATTTTTACCTAAAGAACCCATGTATAAAAACATTTCCAGTAGCTTTATAATTTAAAATGAAAATAAATTCAATTTAACGTACAAATAATTTATTATATTACTGAATAACAGTCTTCGCGCAATAGCCTTCAAAAGTATTTTATTTTTGTTCAAATTTAGAAAAAACTACCTATTAAATCTGTATTTGTTAAACATCAATTAAATTATTCGTAGCTAACAACATCTTAGACCATAAAAAGCCATTTAACTTATAATAAAGCCCGGTCATGGTAGTGATGGTAAAACATCACAGCATATTCCATTCAAAAATGTTTAGTACACGTATACCCGCGTTGGTCGGACGGACCAATTAGCGCCAAATTCACCCACATGCCTAACTTGCACGAGCTCGTGCAGCATACTGAAGTGAAGCTAGCAACATATGAGGCAGCTAGAAAAAAGGTCAAACTCCGCAAAGTGTTTAAATCACTACATAGTATAAAACAAAGTAGCTTCCGCTGTCCCCATGCCCCCATGTATGCTTATATCTTTAAAACTACTCAACGGATTTTAATGCGGTTTTTTAAATAGATAGATGATTCAATAGGAAGGTTTATATGCATAATAAACCTGTGAGAATCCGGGGCGGGTCGCTAGTTTAAAATAAATCCGAAATAATATTTCGTCGGTCTCGCGGACAATGCGCGGGTATAGGAAGGTTAATATCGTAATGTACTCGTACCTATTGAAAAATATTCAGTTAATTACCAAGCTTTTGTAACATACTAACCTTTCAAAATATAAAATATTTCTTATTTCTTTAGTTTCTCTCCCAGAATTGCTCCATTTACTCAGAAACCATACCTATGCCAAGACGAAAATCTTAATGGAATTTCAGGGAACAATCTATTTTTAATTTCTCACGGGTATAGCAATACGCAATTTATTTACATAAAATGGAAAATTCATCAAGCGTAACATTAAAAGCAACTGCGGAACACCCAAAATGGAGGCCGCCACCTACAAATTAAATGTTGATTAAATCTGGAGTCACGCAAAAGCACTTTTTAGGGTTCCGTACCCAAAGGGTAAAAACGGGACTCTATTACTAAGACTTCGATGTCCGTCTGTCCGTCTGTCTGTCTGTCCGTCTGTTTGTCTGTTTGTCACCGGGCTGTATCTCATGAACCATGATAGCTAGGAAG
Source organism: Hypomecis atomaria (assembly GCA_964007245.1). Lineage (NCBI taxonomy): Eukaryota > Metazoa > Arthropoda > Insecta > Lepidoptera > Geometridae > Hypomecis > Hypomecis atomaria. The sequence goes on along the minus strand of OZ023287.1, from coordinate 23,318,337 downwards.
CTGAAATTTTCACAGAAGATGTATTTCTGTTGCCGCTACAAATATAAAAATAGAATAAAATAAATATTTTAGGGGGGCTCCCATACAACAAACATGATTTTTAGGCGTTTTTTTACAGCAAGAGTAATGGGGCTCCCATACGGGACGGAACCCTTCATGCGCGAGACCGGCTCGCACTTGGCCGATTTTTAATTTGTATTATTGTGCCTATTTTTGATGGCGTTCAACCCTTTACTGGCAACATAATTGATGGCCATTAGCCAGTTTTACAAGTTTATCGGAATTTAAACAGTATTTTCTTGTTTTTCCTAACACATTTCTTATTTAGTTGGTAGATAAAACGATGCATAAATTAAATATGGGATAGTCTCACAGTTCTCACTAATGAGACATGGTGTCTCAATCAACAATCATCACAACATAGTATTAAACAAAGTCGCTTCCCGCTCTGTCTGTGCCTATGTATTCTTATATCTTAAACGTTTATATCTTAAAACAACGCAACGGATTGTGATGCGGTTAGTTTAATTGATAGAATGAATCAAGAAGGAGGTTTATAATATGTATAATACACCAGTGCGAAGCCGGGGCGGGTCGCTAGTTTGTTTATGTATTATGCTCTCACGTGCTTACTCAACACAGTATTGGGCAAAAAAAGGATTCAGGTTCAGATACACTTTATTGTTAAATGTGTTACATAGAAGATCTTACTAAGAATATTTGAAAACGTTACGTTGTGAAGGATGTATTTGGCAATATATTCTTCAAATATGCGTTGCAAGATCAAGAACAACCCTGGATGCGAGTGCGACCCCGATGTCTCCGAGACGGTCTGGCACGTACTCATTGATTGCCCCCGATTCTCGGCCGCACGACATGACCTCGAAATAATGATAGACAGAAATCTAGTGGTCTCGGATCTCCATAATATCTTAGCAGATCCAAAAAGCAGACAACATGTTCTGTCTTTCATGGAGAAGTCGTTCAGAATTGCGGCCAAAAGAAACTCTACCCTCCACTCTATCCAACAACACAATCCCGCCGCAACACACCCCGCTACCCTACCATCCATCACTACCCTACCATCCCCCACTACCCTACTATCCCCCATTACCTCAACTCTTCAACCCACTTTGACTGACACTTTCACACCGCCCTCTACTCTAACACTTGACCCCATTCAAATACACTCTACATACACACAGTCCACCGAAGTCGCACAAAGCGCAATCCCCGTCCGAGATTTACTCCCTAAAAGCGTAGTCATCGACGAAATTCAAGTAAACGCAGAAAAAGGAATTCCGGGGATTCGAATCCGTGGTGTGGCTCTCTTCATGGACAACAACAGAGAAAGATTCGGAATAAGCTTTTGCCAAGTCAGGGCCCATAAACGCGTCCGTTTGTCACCTGGACTAGCATGTCTACTCAACGGGAGCACCGCCAAAGTAACAATGAAGCGGAAATCCTACGACGCTATGCCAGTGTGCGAGGCAGGTGGCCACCAATTTCGACTGGTGAGATCGAAAAACAAAACGATTGCACTAGTCGAATGGTCCGCCCAGTCACCTTTCGCGCAGGCCAGTTCACTGCTTGAACATCTCATGAAAGTGGACAGCATTCCCCGGGTGATAAGCGTGGATGCGATGGTGGTTGAACGGTCGAAGGCGGAAGCTGCGGACCGGCTGGGTTGCATTAAAGCCTCGGAATACCATGAGGTTATCGTGTACGAGGACAGAGGTGAAAACCTGAGTTTTCTGAAGCCTCCAAGTAACGATCCTGATAATGCAACAGACAGTTGGGGCCGCCCCATTCCAAAAATTCAGCCATTCAATCTGGTTCTGAAAGAGCAGAGTTAATGGCGGCATCGGAGAGATCCGTTTTCCGTCCAAGCGGCAACGATGGTGCCTTATCGGGTCTCTTCAGTGTCGCAATGCAGAGTTTATTCCGTTTCATGCCTAAAACACCACCTCCACAGACAACGGAGACCTCGAGAGTAGTTTCACCACCTCAGGTAACCCGAACGAGAGCCGAAATGGGACAGGTCGATGCGCCCCGTTATATCTTGGCCTCGGCGCCACGAGACCACGCGAGAAATGCCTTTATCGAATACCTAGCCTTATTGAGAGCGACGAAAAATGTCAATCTTAAGAACTGTGACAACATCCTGGAGTTCTTTAGGCTGGGTGGTCCGGTAAGTGAGAGTCTACTAAAATCAAGACTCGAGGAGGCAGAAGCAGCCATATACAATAACGTCACTTCCCAAGTCATCAGAGGGACCATGAAAGGACAGTATATGGCAGCTTACAGCGCAGTAAGTGGTTTTGTGGAGCTGAATGAGAGAGAGAGACGGAGCGAATAGGAAGACCGAAATACGCGATACCATCGAACGACCCAATTGTAGTCACCGCCAAGTGCACCAAGATAATGCTAGACGATAGAATCCTTGAGATGGCTAAAACCATCGAACGGGGCTCAGACGTCGAGGCAGGCTGGGGAAACTGGGCGGTACCAAAGATACAATGGGTCAACGGGGTACCAGGATGTGGTAAGACAACATGGGTGATTAGACACTTTGATGTGGATAGGGACGCTATCATTACAACAACAACAGAGGCAGCAAAAGACCTGAGGGAGAAGTTATCGCACCGAATAGGAGATCTGGAAAAATCCAGAGTGCGAACCATGGCTTCATCTCTCGTGAATGGTTTCGGAAAAGAGAGCTTCAGTCGCCTTTTGGTGGACGAAGCTCTAATGAACCATTTTGGAGCCATAATAATGGCTGCCCGGCTGTCTGGTGCTAGCGAACTTGTCCTCATTGGAGACGTCAATCAGTTGCCTTATATCGACAGAGAAAATCTCTTCGAGATGAGGTACCATCGTCCAACGCTGGTTGCAAATATCACCCAGGAGTTGCTCTGTACACATAGAAACCCAATGGATGTCGTGTATGCGTTGAGGGAAATATACTCAGGTATATATTCCTCAGCCCCTCGTATTAGGTCTCTTGAGCAGAAAAGGTTCAAGGGGGGCCAAATATCCAAAACCCTCCCTAACACCCTTTTCTTAGTGCATACACAGGAAGAAAAGGAGACCCTCATAAGTCAAGGTTATAGGGGAGGCTCAGGATCACGCACCCTTACCATTCACGAAGCTCAGGGACTAACGTACGAGTCGGTAATCGTTATAAAAACAAAGCCGAAAATGAGACTACACGAGAGCGTCTCACACGCGGTCGTTGCACTATCGCGGCACTGTGGGACCTTCATCTATTACGCCGACGACATCGAAAATGATGCCATCAGTCGATTCGTGCGGCGCGCATCGTCTGCGTCATCGGAGACCATCAAGGAATACAACCTGCAGATGGCCGTCAGAGATCGGAACGAGGCGGTGATGAAGGCTTTGGGCCAGGAGAAAGCAACAAAATTGGCATAGGATGTACAAAATGTGTATTTGTAATTTATAAGAAATAAGCACTGTGTGCATGCCCCGAGCATTCATGCTCGCCATCGAGGGCTCCTTCTTGCGGCGGCATCATGTGTCGGGTCGTTCTCCTCCCTCAAATATGGTCGAGGAGAATGATGGCTGGCACATGTGTCATACTCGTGATCGGGTGCTGCTTGCGGGTCGCCGGTCTGCTCGTGGCATTCACGCGGTGCATTGACTAACTTAGGCTATTTTTTTATTTTTTATTTATTTATTAGGCACTCATAACAGACTACAGAAAATACATTATATAATTTTTTTACAATTTTTGACCGATTCTGTGGTCCAAAAGAATGAGTACACAGCATGGTGAACAGTTGTGTCCATAATTATTACAAAATTTGATACTTAAAATAAAGAGAATGAAAGAAACATTAAATTAAAAATAACCATTAACAACATTATTTTCACTTTATAGGAAAAGTAAAAATAGAAATTAATCCACGCAATTAATATACTATTACTTATAATTTATAAAATTTATAAAATTAATAAAATGAAATGCATATTACAGTACAATACAATACTTAAATAATTACTGTATTGCACTGCATTATGGTTTGCTGGCGAAAAATTTATACATATTACTTCTAAATTGTCTGAGACTAAGTCCGAACAAATCGAAATCCAGCTCATCAACGCCGTCGCTGTCTCGGGCGCTAGAGCGGCATACATCATTGTAGGAGCGGCACATTCGAGAGACAGGGCTGTTGCAGGTGATATTACTCTTATGCAAAAGGTTTATTGAAAAGTAACGAGGTTCTCTTAATCTAAAGAATGTGTTAAAGTTAATCAAGCTAAGCAAACCTGGGCAGTCCACGTTGCAGCTTACAATTTTGTGCAGATAAAGTAGTTCGCTGACCTGTCGCCTTTTCTCGAGGGTTGTAAATTTAAAATAGTTAATGCGGTCATTATAGGATGGGTATTTACGTGACAAACCAAAACGACGACATACAGACGTCATACATCGCCTTTGGATTCTTTCAATATTTTCAGCGTGCGTTTTGTAAAAGGGTGACCATACAATAGCTCCGTATTCTGCGATTGGTCTTATTATACTTGAATATAAGTGAATTAAGCTATTTGGTTTTTTAAATTTTTTTGTAATTCGAAGTATAAAACCAAGCAATTGGTGGCCTTTGTTGACAATATGGTCATAATGCGCACGAAAAGATAATTGAGAGTCGAAAATGACTCCAAGGTCTCTTGCAACGTCTTTGCGCTCCAGCGCGTGTGTGTTAACGGAGTAATTATAAAATATTTTAGTTTGTTTCGAAGCAAATGACATTACAAAACATTTACTGACATTCAAAAACATTTTGTTAGCTGTACACCATTCACTGACCGCCTCAAGATCTCTCTGCAGCAAGGTGCAATCCTCAACGGTCTTTACTGCGCGAAAGATCTTAAGGTCATCTGCGTAAAAAAGGCAATTACTTTGTAAGCACCGTTCAAGGTCGTTGATGAACAAAACAAAGAGTAATGGCCCGAGGTGAGATCCCTGTGGAATGCCTGATGATATAAAGAATGGTGCGGAGAAGTACCCCTTTAATGCAACCATTTGACTCCGGTTTGTGACATATGACTTCAGCCACCGAAACAGGTCACCGTGAAAACCGTTCTTCAAAAGCTTTTTTGCTAGAATAGCGTGATTGATTTTGTCAAAGGCTTTCGAAAAATCGGTATATATAGTATCGACCTGCTGACGGTTATCGAAAGCTGAGCATATAAATTGCTTATACATGAGCAAGTTACTAACAGTCGAGCGGCCAGCGACAAAACCATGTTGATTGGGTGATATCAGCTGCTTCACATGATTAAACAGGTGGGGGTAAACCAGAGACTCAAATAGCTTGGACAGACAAGACAAGATGCTAATTGGTCGATAATTTTCGCAATTCGATTTATCGCCAGATTTGTGAATCGGTATGACAAAAGCGCACTTCCATTCATGTGGAAAAGTACCACTAGACAGCGACCGATTAAATAGGATATGTAGAGGTTTACTTATTTCTTTAGCGCATCTTTTGATAAAGTAAGCGGGTATACCATCAGGCCCTGCACCCTTATTTTGATCAAGTTTATTGATGGCTTTAGTTATTTCATCTACCGAAATTTCAATTTTTGATAAACTTAGGTGATTGGGTACCATTTCGGGGTCATTATCTACGTCTGAAATAGCTTCGTAGACAGAATTGAAGTATTTGGCAAATAAGTCGCAAATAGCCTGTGTGTTGTTAGCCGAACTGCCGTCATATGTCATAAACTGAGGAATTGAGGGGTTACTTTTTTTACTTTTTACGTAATTCCAGAATAATTTAATATTTTCTTTTAAATCATCCTCGACAGTACTTGTGTAAGAGTTATAACACTCGTCTATAAGTTTTTTGGATCTACGGCGCAATAAATCGAATGTATCGTAATCTCTGGGATTTGAATTTTTTTTATATAGTCTATGGTATTTGAGTTTTTCTTCTAGACATTTTATTAAAGGAAAACTAAACCATTGAGGGTAACATGAAGGTTTTTGTTTTATGATGGGGGTATGTGATTTTATAATTTCATTCAATTTATTGTAAAAGATTTGAAGTGCTGAATCTATATCCGGTGATTCCAAAAGTTGATCCCAATCAGTCGCCATTAAATCTTGTTTAATCTCCTCATAGTTACTTTTACGGAAATTAAACTTAGCAGAGAATGGATTATGGGATACAGTGTCTAAACGCTGAACATAATCAATTTCAATAGCTAAGGCTGGGTGGTAACGATCTAGCTTACTGAGAGAGTCACAGCCTTTTACCCTAATGTTGTCATTGCTCTGACTGTACAACACCAAATCCAGTAGTCGCTCTTTGAAGTTACGCACGTGATTATACTGAAGCATACTGCATATGGATAACGTTTCTAGCAATGCTAGAGCTTTGCCTCCATTTCAAGTACCTACTAACACTCTTTGTATAGTATACCTAAATAATTGTAAATGTTAGTTAACAAAGGGCACAGACCCTGGAGTCTGTGGTTAATAAATTTTAATTAAAAAAAAAAAAAAAAAATATGCGTTTTGCGATTCTGCTAGGTGCGTGTGCGATTGTTAAGTAAAATGTTCTGAATAGTTTAAATATGATCCTATGGAAAAAAAAACATGAACCTAAAAACATCCCTCATTTTCATCAAGGCTTTGAAAATAGGTACGCTATTGTATTATTTAACACGTCTTGATTTTCTTCAATATTCGAATAAGGTTACTGCTAATTTATTATTAGTATCTACGATAAGTAAATAATTTGTTTTCCCCTGAGCTTTAGGGATGTTTTAATTTCCTCTAACATTATAGCGTTCGTAATCACAGAGCCATATATTTCGACTTATCAATGGCTTCTATCTTTCGGGTGTATCCGAACACAGGCTCAATTGTACAATTTGGTAATGTAATAGACAGAGAGTTAGCGCGGAGGACTGATGACCCAGGGGCTCGAATAGTTCTCGAATGGAGGCCACGCATGTACCGGGAAGCGCAGCGTAGGACGTCCACCCACAAGGTGGACGGATGACCTCATTAGTAGCGCAGAATCACGCTGGATGTAAGCCGCTACCAACCGGTCTTATTGGAGATCCATAGGTGATGCCTATGTCCAGCAGTGGACGACCTATGGCTGATAGATGGATGGGTGGATAGTTAAACAAGTCATTATAAGTGTTATACCTAATTATTTATTATTGCTTACATCATTTGATCGGGTAAATGTTTCGGGGCTTGTAACGTAACCTCTTTGTAGGTATAAAGTGGGTGTGCGGAAATAAGTAACGTTACGTAGAACTCTTAAATTGTTGTTTATATGAAATAAGTTGTCAAGTGCGTGTCGACACACACTTGACGTTGAACTTGGCGTTAACGCTTATAGGTACCTACATTTTTTCAACACATTTTTTTCTAGAAAATATCGTCATTTTTATCTGATACAATGTTACTTTGAGTTGTCTCTCGAACAACTGACAAGGGAATACCACTTTGATAATACCACAAACAAACCGCTATAAACTAAGTACTTTGATTTTCTCAGAGACTAAAAATATTAGTATAAACACCTGTTCTCCGAACTATAACAAGTTGAATTGTGTCCTATTATTTTTAACCAGAGTTTAATTACTTAGCACATGTTTCGGCCGCAGTGCGACAGAGTCTCGCAAAATCACCAAAGTATTTTAATATCAGCACTCAATTCACGGAGCTTATTACAGCCTGACACTTAAAGCCAATCACGGCTATCAACCGCACACCAGGGAAGCACAGATGGTCAAATACAAGAAAATAATTATTTTTCGCAAAAAATGGCAAAACCGCCTTCTATCGTGTAAAAAATTCGAATATTTCACTCGAATTGCTTACATTATTGTTGATTTATTAAAAACAGCTCAGCGTATTTCTGTTAAATTTAAATGGGACCACTTCGAGAGTATACCCTTTCGAACTAAAAAAGAAGTTTTCGATTCTGTTCATAATTGGCGAAATAATCGATGAACAAACACAAAAAAGAAATAAAAAAAATACATACACACGAACATAGAACCTTTTGGAAGTGGTTTTAATTTCTCTTATGACTCAAACGAAATAAAATAAAACCAATATAGTGTAGAATTGCCGTGAAAAGATTTTTTTTTCTTTAGGCAGTCAAAACATTGCTAGGTAACTTAGGTATAATTTTGATGTACCCTGAGATTTTTTTAAAATCATTCAAAATATTCACGTCCGTACAACTGATATAAATATGTAGTTGTATAGTTCGGCCGTTCAGAGAATGCGTTCCTGGCACGTCATCTTGAAAAAATGTTTTTGGCCGATATCTCGGAAACTACGTACTTTAGGGCAAAAAACATTAAGATCATTATTGTAGAAAATAAAATTTCGCATCTTTTGTTTCTAGTTTAAACTTTTATGTAAAACTTACCGTTTTCAATTTATGGACCATTTAATGTTTTGAGGTCCATTTAATGAAATTTCATTGAATGCGCCATAAATCGTAAACGGTAAGTTATACAAAAAAGTTTAGTGGCAACAAACGATGAGAAATTTTATTTTCTACAATAATGATCTCAATGTTTTTTGCCCTTAAGTACATAGTTTCCGAGATATCGGCCAAAAACATTTTTTCTAGATGACGTGTCAGGAACGCATTCTCTGAACGGTCGAACTATAGTAGGTAATTGACCTTATCAAAAGCTAAGGTAAGTAATGTATCCTACCTATTTCAAAAGCTAAGTATAGAAATTATTTTTTGACAATGGACATAGTCTAGGATATAATTATTATTGTTCTTATCATTGTGCCGCCTTGAGCTACACTAATAAGTTTTTCATGTATTACTGTTGTCTTATTTTTACTGTGTGCAATAAAGTGTTTTCTATTCTATTGTAACCACAGAACATCAAAAACTAAAATAACCAACAACGACTACTAAAATTATTATTGAAGTCAAATCTGTCCCATTCATTTCAAAAGACAATGAAGATATTTGATCTTATGTATATGGTATTGATACAATGAAATCTTAGTGTATGTCTCAGTCAAATACCTACCGTCATTATTCATTTATCAAAATCACTTCGACGAGGAAAACAGTCTAATTCCAATTTACAAATTATTTTGTACTTATATTCTAAATCGTAAATTATCATAAAGGAATTGACCTACTCGTAAGTATGTACTTGCGTAGTATTTATGTTTTTCCTTAAAAACTTGTACCAATCTGTCGCATTCTGGTCTGCATATTTAAGCAGAATATTAGCGAAATAAAGGCCAATCCGGGAGACTTAATTAAGATATAGCGACTGTTCATTACGCTAAGAATATCTCAAAGGGAGCAGTATGGAAGTCGACACCCAAGGGCGAGCGCGACGCGGCCCTGTCGGTGTTGTGACAGGCTCTCATAGCTGTCTAGACTACAAATGTAAATGGGACAAGTCGTCTGGATTCAACGATGACCTAATTTTGCAACATACTCTATGCTCATAATGATATTTCGGCAATAATGGCATAACCGACTACGACTTCAGTAAGTTGCAAAGTACGTACAAAATTAGAATGGTTCGCACGAATCGGTGTATACCATTTTTACGGATTTCCAAAAAGGAAGAGGTGCTATATTCATCTATTTTTAATATGTATTTTTGTTGGTATGTTTATCGATATTTTTGCCAAGTGAGAACCAATTTAACTTTTTCACAATTTCAAAAGGAATTAGGTACTTACGAGGTGGTCCTATTTAAATTTCAACGAAATCAACTGAGCCGTTTTTGATAAGACAACAATAATTTAAAAATTTCAACATGGATGGAACAAACATAAATAAATTGGAACATGAAACAACATAATTATGTACAAGTTCGATGCAATAAGCGCTATTCTGATTCTGACAGACTTAATTTTGTATCAACCACAGTATCATCTCTTCTTCTCACCACGTGTTCAGCTCCAGTTTAGTTTTCATGGTTTGCTTCCGACGTATCAAACTTTGTTCGTTGTTTGATTTCCGTGCCATGATTCTATATTGGAGTTTGACGCCAAAAATACCCCTCTTCATGACTGTACAATTCGAATTTATTATATTCCTGATATGTGTATTAATTTTAAAGTTTCGCATTTAGAACACATTATTCATAAACTAGGTGGAAAGCTGACAACACATAATTATGTGCTTTTAGCACGCTACATCGAATCGCAAAGAAGAAGAAGAAAATAACGATAATATAAGGATTTTATTCTTTGCGATTCGATATAGCGTGCTAAAAGCACATAGGTAAACTCGTATGACTTAAACACACTAGCTCATTATGTTTCAAAGGTAAGAACGATAAAAATCAGAAGCAGAAAGATCCTACAAAAGTATATTTTACCAATATAATTATTCCAGGTACTATATACTAAAACTACCTACACCACTACTACCTATACATAAAAAGCACTGGATCATCCACAGACCCTTGAAGGTCTAAAGATAATCCAAATGCTCAAGCCCACTGCCAGTTGGCAGCGTGCTCAGCATGCTGGCTGCATTGCCACGCTGAATGGCAACATATTGAACAAGGCGTTATTTGTTTAAACAACATAACTACATTGAGATATTTAGCTATTTTAACGTAACAACATCATGACTACGTATATTATTAATGTCTTCATAATCTAAACCTATTTATATCAGATATTCATGAAATATTCCGGTATAGATAATTTAGGTCGAGTCAATCTGTGCCAGTTAATGAAGGTCTAGCTCCGCCAGAATATTATCTGAAGACAGCTGTCCGCAGTGACGCGCTCTCATTACTCTAACGCTATGTTATTCACGGTAGAGACGTTATTATTTGCTTATTTTCTTATAGCAGCCCTACAAGCCAAAAACCTAAGAAAAAATACGTTTCAGGATATATCTATGACAATACATCTATTTATGTACTGTGCTGAGTATTTATCTAGTTACCAGTTATGTTTTAGGGTATAATTACTCTGATCATTATGACCAACTTTTACTTTCAGACCAACTCCATAATCGTAAAAAAAACTGCTTACTTATAAAAAACTAACTGCGCCCGCGGCGTTACTCGCGTTAGCCCGAGATAAAAAGAGGCCTATGTGTTAATCCAAGATCTATGCTACCTTCATCCCATTTCATCTAAATCGGTTCAGCCGTTTGTTCGTGTAAGAGTAACAAACATCCATACATACTCACAAACTTTCGCGTTTATAAATATTAGTAAGGAAGTAGGATATGGGTTCTCGAAAATATTGTGGAATAACTATTTTCTTATAGATAATTATCAAGCTTAGATCCATAAGAAAAGTTATTCACGTGCGACCCCCAGACGATGACGTACGTACCTGGCGTGCCTTCCCCAGAGACCTCCAGGGGTGGCCGATGCAGAGAAAGAGGAGGAGGAAGAAGAAGAGGGTATATAGGCAGCCCTGATAGGGCACCACCAAGCCATGATACCACCCCCTCACATTGCCCCCTGGCTAGAGTCCCAGGGTGTCCAGCCCCAGTAAGAAGGGTATCCTTGAAACTGGAACTTGAGCACCAGTAAAAGGGAGGAGAAGGACCACGAACGAACGCAAAAGTTAATCGTAATGATATTCTAGGATATTGCGACCATTTTTTTCACTTTCCGTTAACTAGGAAAACAGCCAAACGGCTGTTTCAAACAGCTGCACCGATTTTAATACGCCTGGTTTTTTTTTTTCAAATAGATTTTCGTTGTACCGCGCGCAACCTGATGTTAAATAGATGATGTGATGTAGGGTGTAGTTCTTTTCAGTGTATTTATTTTGTTACATGATTGTTTTGACATGAGCTACATTGGTGGCAACAATTCGTTTAAGTCATAAAAATCTCACGTATTTTTCAATCTACAATATGTTACTTTTATTGTTAGTTTACGATAAAATTCGTTCTATTCAAAGTCAAATATAATTATATACCTAAGTTTTTCTAGTAGTTTCTAGTAGTAAGTACACAAATACAAGAACAGGTGAACCGTTCCAATTTCACATCTAGGTTCGGTTACTAGCAATCGCACACCATTACGTAGCATAAAGCCGGGTACAGACTGCTGTAACGTAACATGCAATGTAACACTCATTGAAAGAATTTTCCGTCCACATCGTCGCAGTGTGCCTATCACACAATGTAACAGGATTCCTATAGTGTAGACGCTTTGCACGCACGAACCGTGCGCACTACGTGCACGAAGAGCATTTCAACACTTCGCTCCGCAATTTGTCGGTTTCTTCGCCGAACACAAAGGGGAGCGCAGTGTGCACGAAGCGCCAATGTGGACGGATTGTGTGTATCTGTAAATGTTCACTATATTCGCCGCGTGCATTTCGGAAACAGATGCGAGTAGATACATGCGCAATTCGTGCGCACACTGCGTCCACACTTATGATTTGCTCCTTTCATGTTACGATGCATGTTACGTTACAGCAGTCTGTACCCAGCTTAAGACCCGTCGCAAAGTAATAAATCTCTCTAAGCAAGGCTAAGTTGGGCTAAGCTAAACACAGGGTAAATAACTAATTATGACTTAACTAAGCCTTACTTTAAACCCAATTGCTATTCCAGATAAGGTGCGTAAGCCAGCGGATCTGCAAGGTGAGGGGCTGTGGGCAGGGCTCACGACACAGGGAGCTGATGGTGGGACTGTAATGTTCTTAAATGGAGACCTGGATTAGTAAACGTAGATTAGGATATGTAACTAAAGGATTTAGACATAGTGATAAGGATTGTGGGCATGAAATGACAATTTTATTTTAAAAATTACATCGGTATTAATTTGTCAAATTAGGGTTTAAAGTCATTAATTAGGGTCTCAGTAGCTTTAACCATAGTACAAACTGTATCCTAAGGCCTTCTTCAATGATACTATACACTTGTGCTCGGATTTTTTTCTCTATTACCAGGGATAGAGCTACCCCATATATGATTTTTTTATTTTTATTTAAAATAGGTTTGCGTAAAATGTGAATAAATTGCCACCTACTTACATTTATTTTGATTTTCCCAGGACGTTTTCTAGCATAACTAGGATATCAGAAATAAATATTTATAGCAGGAAATAACTACTTTAAAGGGATAGAAAATACAGCGTCGGGACTATTTGAGAAAAATTTTTTTTAGAAAAATATAATTGTTATACATTGAATTCACTTTAAAGAGACACCCAGTAAAAGTACCTACTTGTTCTTGGAGCTTAATTATTATTATTAACTGTAATTTTAATAATATTTCATTGCCAATAACATTCTTCAGTTTATTCAGTAAGAGTGAACTCTAAAAAGAGCACAGTAAAAAGGCGCGAGACAAGAAAGCGGAAAAAACGCGCAAAAAGCTAATAAACATTGTTTTGTACGTGTTGTAATAAAAGCGTTTTGGAAACGCTGTAGAGAGGGGAAAATGGTTACTTTTAAACTTAAATCATTTATTTAATTTAAAGTTTTTTTACAACTTTTTCATTTGAATAATAAAATAATATTATTTAATATATAACATAATTTTGTTTAGTGTTTTTTTTAGTTTAAGTTTTAGTATTAGTTTAGTCATAGCGGAAAGTGTTAAGTGTTTTTTTGTGTAAATAAATTATTTGCTGTACAAAAAAAAAATATAAGAATAAAGATGTTAGATTTTCTTAAGAATAGTAAATTTTTTGAACTTGAATAAGTCACAGGGAGAAATGTAGGTAGTTTCTTTCTCACTATTTCAGACATATTGCAACTATGTACTGCTAAATAAAATATTTGCTTTTATTACACTTTACATACCTACAGTCAGACTGTGGTACGTTTCACCTAAATCTGTCTTTCTCTAAAGTACAACGTAGGTGCCTTCGATTTTTTTTTTATATTTAAATTTATGATCCACAGACTCCAGGGTCTGTGCCCTTTGTTAACTAAGTCACAATTGATAGAATGCGACTGTACAATAGAGATGGGTTAGTATTAAGATACTAACTAAGTTAGTAGTTTGAGTGCATTGCGTGAATGCCGCGAGCAAACTGGCGACCCGCATGCAGCACCCGATCACGAGTGTGACGCATGTGCCAGCTATGCGCATGTGTCTTCGAATATTTAGTAAGTAACTTGATGTATTCTACGTAAGCATGCTACACACTAGATCTCATGATAGGATGTGGTCAAACGCAAACCTATCCTATAAGAAAATAAAAGAAGAAAAGAAAGTCGTTTTCACGCAATGCATGCCGGCATGCTGTCATAAGTTAGTATAATAGACAGGGTGTACCCGTATATGTTATTTATTATTAGTTTTAAATGTCTTGCGCGATTAGGTTTCCTTTTCTGGCTACTTAATAGATTCGTCGTTTAATTATTATTTTTGAAATCATAAAACAGTATATCGCTTAATATCCCATCACTAGAGGCGAGTGCACGCACAATGGCCCGAGGAGATGACTTTTCCTTTAATAATATTTCTGTACTCTTTAAATAACTGAAGTTCAGAGTTTCTACTTTATACTTTGTACATAAATAAATCTCGCACAAAGAGCGCAGAGAATTAGTAAAGTGGGGTGGTTTGCTGGCCACGAAGCATATAAAGCATTTGCTTGGATTTTGGGTGTTTTTGTTGGTGTAAGCTGAATTACGAGTTTAATGTTCTGTGTACATTATTTTAAGTTAACTGTGTTTTAACCAAATTAATCAACGGAGATGAACATACTTTTGAATTAATTTTGATGTTTTTTTGGTTCAATCTATATCTATCTATCCTTTAATCGTAGGATGTCAACTGCTGGACATAGGCCTTCTATAGGATATCCAATTATCCAATCAGACCGGTTAGAAACGGCTTCCGTAGGTACAGCGTGACCCTGCTGTCTTGATTAGATCATTAGTCCATCTAGTCGGTGGACGTCCTACGCTGCGCTTACTGGAACGTGGTGTCCATTCGAGAACTTTCCCATCAATCGGTCGTCTGTTTTGTGCTCTGCCCACTGCCATTTAATCTTGCCCATCGACTGGGCTATGTCGGTAGTTTTGGTTCGTAAGCGGATCCGTACTGTACTGTACCAGCCTTTTTAATAGTCCACTGCCGGACGTAGGCCTACCCACGAAAGGGTGCTGGGCTATATCCACCACGCTGGCCCAGTGCGGGTTGGTAAATTCACTCAAGCCATCGAATTTCTTCTACGGTCGAATGCAGGTTGCCTCACGATGTTTTCCTTCACCGAAAAGCCAGTGGCGTAAAGTGTGTGTGTAGTGTCAGCGGATCTCCTTTTTCCTAATTCGATCTCGCAAAGAGACTCCGAGCATAGCCCTCTCCATAGCACTTTGATCTACTTCGAGATTAGATACTCATAAGGCCCACAGTAAAAATCTTGAAATTCTTTTACTAAACTGAAATTTACAGCAAGAGCATCGTATCCTATTCCACCCCATCTGCCGAAGCAATTGCACATCACTTACGTGACTACCAACTACGTGCCTAGAGCACACCTTCAATATTCCGAACAAATATGTGACGATTTCTGTACCATACAAGCTTCTATTCTTTAAGTACTGTCTCTCGAGGGATTTCAAAGTGTCAAGAGTACTCTTGCCACCTTGTGTAAGATGTCCCCTAATATTTAAAAAAAAAACGGTATTGTTAAAGTACGTGCGAGTGGAGACGGTAGAGTAACAGAGCATTTCCTGGCTCGCGACCAAAGCGCGCCCGGCGTGTAATTAAATGGCACGTTCGACCACCATTCGCCGGCTTGGATACGGATTTTTAAGCGGCCACAACGTTTTAATGGTGCAGTTACGAGACATTAAAAGAATAACGGGTTATTTTAGACCACTTCAGTCTGTGAAGAATTAAAAAATTGTGTACCGAAAATGTATCAATTTGATCTGTTGAAAATCAAAAATATAGTAGGTCAATACCATTTGGCAAAAAGTTAAGTTAAACTCCTAATTACGTAGTTTTGATGAGCATCTCATGATAGCAGGTACGTTCAACAAAGTTTAGTAGCACATGAAGTTAAGTTAAACTCCTACTTACGTAGTCTTGTTGAACATCGCGTGAACGTACTCGTATAGGAGTATGCTACGTTCAACACACTAGTTTGGGGGCACATAGAGTAGTACTATGAAAAATTGTAGGTATCTAGCTGAATTTCATCATTTTTGGTTTGAAAATTATCTTTTGAGTTGTGGTTACAACTTACGATTCTAAACCAAAATTCTTTCCAAGTGTGAAATTTAGGACCATAAATTGCCACGTTGTTTCAATAAATGGCCTGTCCTAAGCGGGGAAAAATCAATCGACCAATTGGAAATTCTTTGAATTGCAAAAAGTATTGGATATTTAGGTATGTCATATTATAAATTTCTACTTTTTTCATGTGTCTTGCGTTGCTGTTAAATAAGTCATGATGAACAAATGAACAGACAACGTTTTACCAAGTATTGAAAACTTTTTTTTTTTTTTTTTTACACGGTTACTGACCCCAAACTAAGCAAAGCTTGTGATATGGCTGCCAGAGACTGATATACTACATATAAATATTTTTAAATACATACATATATAGATAGTACCTAAATAACACCCAGACACAGAGCAAACACCTATGTTCATCACACAAATGTTTGCCCTGGGTGGGGATCGAACCCACGCCTCTTTGACTCAGAAGTCAGACTCACTAACCACTGAGCCATCGAGGCAGTTTTACAACCATAACATGTATAAGTATTATCAAACACTCTAAAGAGTACAAAGGACGTACTCGTAGTTCCTTTTTACTTCTAAGAAAGACGATACAAAGTACAAGTCCCACTGTATTCTGGAAATGAAACTTCATTACCTGCTTCCCTGAAGCAGAAACTTGGAGGAGATCTTTGTTACGACATTTGTAACTAGAGTCGGAATCGTTCTGTTTTAAAAGCTTGCTCGTTACTATAATACTCATCATAATCACACTGGTTTTTTACTAGCTGTGCCCGCCGTTTCCAACAGGTTTATTTAATTTTCCGAAATAAAAAGTCCACTCTTCTACCTTTAAACTGTATCCACGCAAGTCAATCCGCTCCGTTGCTAAGTGAAAGAGTAATAAACAAACCAACAAACACATTTTCGGATTAGTTATATTAGATGAAATTAACAACATCATCATCCACAGCTGTCTTTGTTCGCTGCTGGGTGTAGGCCTCTTTGTTACTGTGCCATCTGTATAAAAAAAAAAAAAACAATTATATTTTTTTTTGCATCAAATCTGGTATCAGTGAAACAACGTAAGTGCTAGCCTGCGGCAAAGAATATATAATAATACTACTGTAACCCTGTTTTGGCAAATAGGTGCCAAAACATTCTAATGTTGGCAAATAATCGGGTACGTTGGTGCCAAAAATTTACAAAAAGTCACTGACAGCTTAAGTCGGATCTGCCAGCGACTTGGTTGTCAAGTGTCACCAAACAATGTCAGGAACGAGATCAAATTGGAATTCTGACGTAGTAAAAAATCAAAATCGCATAAAACCGGGAAACACTCACGGAAGATCTTCTTGTCGAAAAAGCAGCCAACGGGAGCGTACACGGGGTCGTAGTGGGAACAAGACAGTAGCGGCGTCCTAACAAAGGTACGTGTTGGCAAGGTTGGTTTTCTAAAGGATTCACTTGTTGTACAAGAACCAAAGGAATTGTCCCTTGATTCTACAGAAAACCACCGAGCGAGTGAAAGCAGGACCGCGCGCCGACACCCTGTTCCCCGAACGACGAACACCGTGCGACGTGGCGAGTTCCCTTGGCTGAACCGACTTCAAAACCACCTTGAAAAGAAACCCCTAAGACATTAGGGTAAGTTTTTAATAGCCTCTTATTCCTACTGTCTCGGTTAGGCTCGGTCTTTGTCAGTATTTTCCTAGACCCGATGACGTGTCGCATCAGATATCATTGTCGGCTTACCACCCCCAACTTGAAATGGAGGGCCTCGCGCTTCAAGCGAGGTCTGACCAAAGAACAAGACATTCATACTTGTTTTCTGTCCTCGGACAGGGTTTTTTTTTATAGTACAATTGTGGTTCTACAACTGCACTCTAAGGCGCGGCAAGCGTCCTCCGGCGCGTCCCCCACCGTGCGGCGGCGTGGCTTCTTTCTGCATCTTACCTCGAGACCGCTACTAGCGTCTATCTGCGCGTTCCCGCCGTGGGCGACGTGGCTACCGACCCCGACTTGCATCTACCCCCGAGTACTTTTGGTAACGCAGCCAACGGCTGCGCCTTTTTTACATTTCGTGCTGTGCTTCTATTACCTTAATAACTAACTAGCAACAGAGCATTTTAAAATTGGTTGCAAACTCAGCGAAGTAGGTATCCGATCACACGCCCTGTTCTACCCTGATAGCCGGCAACTATCAGCCCTTGTATTTTATGGATCTATAGTCCTGGCGCCCATTCTATTGTACCATTTAATTAGTAATTTAGTCTTAAGCCCCTCCGGCAATCAGTAATCCTAAGTTTTTTAATATTAAGCCCTTCCGGCATATAGATTATAAGGTGTCACATACCGATCTACGCCCCTCAGGCATGTAACTTAAAATTAACAAGAATAAATCCAACATTACTTACTTTACAACTTTTATTTATCTCACCCTTAGCATACTTTTATATACCTTACATCTAATATTGAACGCTTACCGTTTACCCCCGCTTCTCCTTAGAAACCTAGCTTCACACTAATATAAGCGTTACACTACGTACCTGCGGGTTGAATCTAACACAAATGGCACACGACCGAGGCCGATGGCACAGTAACAAAAAGTATTATGAGTATTACTTAATACTCAAAGTTAATATCCATGGATGTATCACATAACCATGTTACATGTTTGGGTAAAACATCCTTGGTAATATCCTTATTTTGACGTCTAGTATCGTAAATTCATGCAACGGAAGATGACGAACATGTCAAGCCTGTTCGTGGTATCTTTGATGGTAGTGTTAAGCATATTTTTTCGTATTTTTGACCGACAAACCAAACTGCAGGAGGTACTCAATTCGACGCGTATATTTTTTTTAATGTATAACCACGCATAATTTTTTTCGTAGTAGTCCGATTTCAATAATTCTTTTTTTATTGGAAAGAGTATACTTCGAAATTGGTCCCATTAAAATTTTATTGAAATCGGCTGAGCCATTTTTGATAAATCAACAATAATGTGAAAAATGTAATATCGATCCGTGCGAAATATTCGCGAATTCTGTACACGGGTGGAGTCGGTCATGCTATTTTTTGCGAAAAATAATTACGATAAAACGTCGTACTAGCCGTCATAAAATAATTAGCTATTAAAAGAGTGAAGATAATATTTGTTTGTTCTCACTAATCCTCATTAAACCTAATCGTTCGCAATTTACCCAACAAGGGTGTAGCTTCCGAGCAAAGCCCTTTAATTATGCAACGCGAGGATTAGTAACTCAATCACGACATGTTTATTCAATCTTTCACGTTGAATGCCACCAGACACCATAACTTTGTTGTGTTTATTTTTGACAGTGTCATATGATGGAGAAAGAAGTATTGGATAAGGTAGATGAGTTTTTAAAAGGTGAGAGAATGAAATCGTTTCCAGTAAGATCAGCTCGGCTGTAAAACTTTTCTAAGGAGATACGATTGAGCTTTGGGCTGTAAATGTGTTGTGCGTATGTTTAGCTATTAACGCCGAATTAAAATACCAAGAAGAAAAATACATATCCAAAGACTAAAATAAATGTTAATCGCCCTGGACCAGAATGATTCAAAGATCTTACCTGTCACTTTAAAACGAAATCGATACTCCGTTCTGTCAAAATCAAATAGGCGAAGAGTATGTTTAATTAAGTTATAAAAAACACTTTAGATTGATAAAGCAATAGCTATGCTGTGTGACTATCAATTTGGTTTACCTAAATCGAAAAAATATTAAGTCGATCTTTGTGTCATCTTCTTTTCTAAGCCTACCCCGTGTTGCTAATAAGATTAAAACGGTTCAAAATCCAGCCAGTTCAACTTGGGGTAGCTCAAGTATATGTGCAAAGTAAGACCCGTACATGATAACTATAAACAACTCCTAATATTCCCCACAAAACCTCTCCCGGAATGAAGGTCAGATTTTCCTTCCCCATTTTCCCAAGACCCCGTTCAAAAACCACCTCGTTCCCTATTTCACTTCACATAATTACTGCTCCTGCTCCCCGAAATGCGCGTCACACATTTCATTCAGAATGGTAATCTCTAACGCACCGTTGAAAGGAGGCGGGTCCTGTATCCCCTTGAAATATACTGCCACGGAACACGCCACCAAATGTTTACAGAAAAGCCTGGAGAAATTAAACTCGTGCCTTTTCTAAATAAAGATTATCTCTTCACTGCACCCTTCAGGTTCTGTGACAGCTTTTTTCGGGGCATGGGTTTGTTTCTTTTCTTTTGACGTTGTAATCCGTTTTGTTGAGTTGTGTACTGGCGGTTCTGAAAAGGGGAAGAATATAAATTACACTGGATACTGCGTTCAGGAATTGTTTTCGGTGGTGATTGGTTTGGGTTGGCTTGTGTGTTTTTGTTTGCGTTTGTTTTTTTTTTTGATGTTGAAAACACAATTAGATAATTATAAAGTTGTGAAACTATTTTTCATACTTACCCAGCAATTTTTTTGATGGATAAAATAATCATTATGTTGTTAAAATGATTTACAAGCTCGAGAAAAAAATTTTACTTCTTAATAAAAGTAATTTTGAATAGCATTATAACAACATTTATCACATGCCATCGCATTTTATAAATGCACGATGTTTTTCAGCCTAATTCAAATTTGGAGCCACAGATCAACATGCAAAGTTAAATCTCCACATACCTACACGTTGATTTACATGATTATCATCACTATCATCAACAGCATATTGTCCACCGCTGCTGATATATCCAAAACTTACAAAAAGACTGTTAGGAAGTGGCTTGCATGCAGCATATTCCTGTGATTTTGATTAAATTATTAGTTTACCTTAGTAAATGAGCCTGAATTGTCCCATTGTTGGGCAAAGGCCTCCTCTCGAGATTTCCAGTTTTGTCGTTATTGTGTTGATTCCTACCAATTTGGGTCAAAGGTGTTCCGTTCGTTTCGTCATCTAGTAGGGGGTCTGCCACGAGGCCACACTAAGTTGGGGCTCCATTTGGTGGTGATTTTCTGACGTGCCAGGCCCACTGCCACTTCAGTTTAGCGGC
Source organism: Hypomecis atomaria (assembly GCA_964007245.1). Lineage (NCBI taxonomy): Eukaryota > Metazoa > Arthropoda > Insecta > Lepidoptera > Geometridae > Hypomecis > Hypomecis atomaria. Next base: position 23,297,119 of record OZ023287.1, on the reverse strand, counting down.
TGTGAAAGCTACATCTCTAATTTGAGTTCTGGAACGCAGTTCGGTGTTTCGTACTCGGTCCATTAGGCGGATACCGAGAATACTGCGCTCCATTGCTCTTTGGCAAACTTTGAGTTTAGATTTTTGGGCTTTAGTTAGAGACCATGTTTGTGCACCATAGGACAATAATTATGGGACAATTCAGGCTCATAAGCAGACAAACAAACAAAACTTATAGTCCGGGAGGTAAGCGCAAAAAAATGCAACTACTTTCTATAATCTAAATTTTAGGTATTAGGTACGTGGTCGTGGTGATGTACAACAATACTCTGAATTCAGTCAGCTGGGATGCTTAGCGTTTGGTGGGGATACCCGTTTGAATTTAAAAAAAAAAATGAGTATCTCCCAACTACATTAAAAAACTGAACATTGGTGTATGGATAGATAATTATTTAAAAAAGAGTTTGATGGAAGCCAATTACCGGAAACAAGTAACAAGGCCTTTCAGTCGGGCTTTACAGTAGTGCGCCTTAAAGACATCACCACGACAACGTAATACCAAAAATTCAGCTTATAGAAAGTAGTTGCACTTTTAGCGCTTACCTCCCGAACTATTAGTAAATACTTGTACTAACTGTAATAAATAAATTATCGGTGCACGTCTTTACAGAACGTGAACATTTAACCTCATCGGCCATCCCTTTTATTACCCAAAGGCTGCATAAAATCCAATTCCCCATCATTCAAAATACACATCCCCACACAAGTTATCTAGCGGAACTCTATATCCCTGCCGCAGCAAGCGCCATGAAATAGAGGTAGCATCCTAATGCCGTAGCGTACGTACGAGTCGCGTACGAGTCGCACCACAAATTTTGGTCTCATTTCCATTCGCCGATAGCTCGTGCGGTGTATCGCATGCCGGAAATTTCGGACTAGTTGTAAACGTTTAGTGGTTACGAAATGAACGTCCATTGTTCCTGGACATAACTCTGCTGGCAGGTAGCGACGTTGGGTGGAAATGGACGATTTTTAAAAGCCAATTAGTGTTCGTCTACAATGCACCTGTTTTGCATACTTAACCTATAAGCAGGGGCGTAGTTAAGGGTGCGAGGGGAACACTTCGACTACGGAAATATGAATTAATGTAAGGGACAAAAGGCAATTTTTCAGGAGAGCCAAAAAACGATCGCAATTTTTTTTATTTCTTTATATCTTTTTTGTTTCTTGTCTGATTTAAATGACTTCTAGGGCGAAATTGCATAAAATTTTGAACTGTTTATGTTAAAGATATCATTATTTGATATATCCCTGTAGTTTAGGAATTGACATGTCCCTTACATTATTTTTTTCTGTTAAAATGACCGAAATTTTTAAAAAAAGTTAAGGTAACGTACATCTCATAATCAAATACGAGGTAAAATTGCAGTGAAGGACATCGCTTCAATAAGTTTTTTTAAATAAATAGCCCCAAAAGTTTATCATAATCATTTATTTTCAATGTAATTATATTTAAAAATGTGTCACTGACGCTAAGTTAAATGATTATTCATTCATTTGAGGTTAATCCTAAAATTTACTGTGCGTCTTCATCTTCTTCGTCTGTTTCCAATGAAGTGTCTAAAACTGCACCATCATGCGGAAGATTTAGGTAATCCGCGTGAAATCTTCTGGGAATGTTGTTTTTATTATTTATTAAATGTTGTTTTTATTAGTCATTATACGTAAATACATAAGTTAATATCATCTTGTAAATTTAATATGACAACACAAGGAAAGTCTTGAAAAGTCATATTTTACATATACAAGCCTAGTACGTTGCAGTCATCTTTAGTGAATTGAAATAATGATCATGCCTTTCCTTGTTTTGTCAAACGAATAGGATAAACTTAATCATAGTTCCACAAATAATTAAAACAACTGTTGCCATAAAAGAATCCAATTTAATTTTTATAAGTACTATTCTTGTTACATGGTTCAGAACCATAGTATGATTTTGTTTAATTTACAAAGATTTATACGTAGTTTAACTTTTTTTGGAAGCTTTTATTGTCATATTATGGAAGACTGAATATAAAAGTTCCTACACGGTCTTTTTATGATAATGAACGTTAGTTTTTCATTATTTCAAAAGTTTTCTAACGCATTTTATTGTGATATTACTTACTTAAAAGTATTGCTTAAGACTTTTAATTACATAAGAAGTTGTTTGTGTTTTTTTTTTTTAACTTAGCGTCAGTGACACATTTTTAAATATAATTACATTGAAAATAAATGATTATGATAAACTTTTGGGGCTATTTATTTTAAAAAACCTATTGAAGCGATGTCCTTCACTGCAATTTTACCTCGTATTTGATTATGAGATGTACGTTACCTTAACTTTTTCTAAAAAATTTTGGTCATTTTAACAGAAAAAAATAATGTAAGGGACATCTCAATTCCTAAACTACAGGGATATCTCAAATAATGATATCTTTAACATAAACACTTCAAAATTTTATGCAATTTCGCCCTAGAAGTCATTTAAATCAGACAAGAAACAAAAAAGATATATATAAAAAAAAAATGCGATCGTTTTTTGGCTCTCCTGAAAAATGGCCTTTTGTCCCTTACATTAATTCATATTTCCGTAGTCGAATATTAATATAAAAGGCCAACTATTATAGGACATGTCCCGTAGAGGCTGCAAAAATTATAAATCTGTAATCAAACCACTTTCCTATAAAAACCTCTGCCTGTTTAAGTTTGTTTGATTTTCAATTAATATTTGTTTGTCTGCGTAAGGGCCAGTGTATATTTTTGTAAATTGATGTAAGAGGCACATCGGACTTGAAAAACATAACTTGTAATAGCGTAAGGGAAAACAATTGGTTAATAGGATGATAAACTTAACGTATGAGGCATAATGCATTTTTTATGTCTGTTAACGTACTTTTTACCCCTTATTTTTGATATTTTTGCTCACTTTTTATTGTGGTAAGCGACATTTTTTTCAAGATATTAAAAATTTATATATACCATTCGATAGAGCTCGGAATTCTGAATCCAACGATGTATATAACTCAAAATCACCAAAATGTCCCTTACATTAATTCATATTTCCGTAGTCGACTTGAAGGACAAGACATTATATTTCTTTAGGGTGGACAAAAGTAAACAGTCCCTTAAAGTAAAATAATTAAGTTCGTATAGGTCGGATGGCTAGCTCTGATGTCAGAGGTTTCGCCTAAAGGCCTTTAACAGTTCTTTTTCATGTATTTAGTACCCTCTACAGACTTTCGTCTGTACCTTTTGTTAACATAATTCGACTTTTTTTTATTTCTATATGAAGACAATGAATTTAACAGTTCCATAGAAAGAACATTTCTTGTAACGCCTATGGATCAGTATTTAGCATTCATTCAGATTTAGATTACTCAGGCAGTCGTTAAATACTTGATTCGTCAAATTCTAAACGTGTGCGCGACACCACCTAGTTTCCAGCGGTGACCCAGGAATCCTGTGTTCGTGCGTCAATGTCATCGCAGATTGTGATATGCAGCGGATTATGAACTTTCGCATCACACTTTTTCATTGTTGCATGTTTTAGTTTTGTGTGTCAGACGGACGAATTTTTGTTAAACTTACTTTTTAAGAAAGTGAGTAGTGAGTCTTTTGTCCTAGCAGGTATTATTAATTTTTAGGGTTCCGTACCCTAAGGCCGTGGGGTGCTGGCAGAGAAGAATAGCACCCCCCTCTTGTACCAGGTGTCGTAAGAGCCGACTGAGGTACTACGGAACCGATAGATGGCGGTATATCCATCCGAAAAAGCGTAGCTCAAGTGCAACAGGGCGGAGATGGGCAGCAGCATCCCCGTCGCGAGAGCTATGCACTGCGATTGCCAACACGCCTGCCCAGCGCGGCAATTTAGGCAAAATCCCCTTAAATGATTGTACGCAATAAACCCAGGCCCCCAGTCCCCGGCAGCTGCGCTAGTCCTGGTTACGGCAGCGACCACGGTAACGGCGGAGCAAGGGGTGCTAAGAATCTCCGGCAGAGATCCGGCTGCCACCCCAACCGACGACGACTGGCCCTGGCAACATATAACGTGCGCACGATGAGGGCTGATGAGAAGATTGCTGAACTGGAAGAAGAGTTGAGTAGGTTGCGATGGGATATTATGGGGTTGTCTGAAGTCCGTAGAGAGGGCGAGGACACGATAACCCTGAAATCTGGCAACCTAGTTTACTACCGGGAAGGTGACCAACGGTCCCAAGGTGGTGTCGGCTTTCTCGTTCACAAGTCTCTCGTTAACAACATTATTACCATCGAAAGTGTGTCGAGCAGGGTTGTATACCTAATACTCAGAATATCCAAACGATATTCGTTGAAGATCATTCAGGTATACGCACCGACATCGGCACACCCAGATGATGAAGTGGAGGCTATGTATGAGGACGTAAGTCGGGCCATACATACGTCTAAGACCCGCTTCACGGTTGTTATGGGAGACTTCAACGCAAAGTTGGGCAAAAAAAGTGATGATGAGTTGAGAGTGGGGCAATTTGGATATGGGCAACGGAACCCCAGGGGCCAAAGGCTGGCAGACTTTCTGGAAAAAGAGGGACTCTTCATGATGAACTCTTTCTTCCAGAAGCCACCTCACAGGAAATGGACCTGGATGAGCCCCGATGGTTCTACGAGAAATTAGATAGACTTCATCATGACTAGCGAGAAACAGATATTTAACGATGTCTCCGTGATCCACAGGATAAAAACCGGTAGTGATCACAGAATCGTGCGAGGCAAACTGAATATTAACGTTAAACTCGAAAGGTCCCGTCTGATGAAGTCTACGCTCCGACCTACTCATGCTCATATACAAAACCCCGAGAACTTTCAGCTCGAGCTCTCAAATCGCTTTGCTTGCCTGGAGAATTTTGCGTCGGTGGACGAGATCAATAACGGGCTCGTAGAAGCTGTCCAAACGGTGGGTTCTAAGTTCTTTAGACCCCGCCGTTCAGATAGACCTCAGAAATTTTCCGATCATACTCAAAATCTCATGGCCGAACGACGCTCGCTAAGACTGCAGTCTTCCGATGATGCAAAGTCATACAGGCGGCTCAATAGACAAATTTCGAAATCAGTGCGGTGCGACATTCGTCTCTTTAATACCAAACATATTAAGGAGACGATAGAGCGGAACAAAGGCTCAAAAGTGTTCGCAAGGCATTTGTCTATTGGGCAAAGCCAGCTGACAAAGCTGAAGAGAGAAGATGGCAGTATAACGTCGACCAAGGCAGAGGTATTGGAGGAGATCGAAAAGTTCTACTGACAGTTATACGCCTCGGTAGCAAAGCCTGTAAACAGCACGGCTAAAGACCCAAGAGCCAAGCTGACCCGACACTTCACCGAAGACATCCCGGACATCAGTCTGTACGAGATTAGAATGGCTCTGAACCAACTTAAGAACAACAAGGCGCCGGGTGACGACGGAATCACTTCAGAGCTTCTGAAAGCGGGTGGTAAACCGGTACTTAAAGTCCTTCAGAAGCTTTTCAACACCGTCGTCCTCGAGGGCATAACGCCTGAAGCATGGAACAGAAGCGTGGTGGTGCTATTCTTTAAAAAAGGTGACAACACCTTATTGAAGAATTACAGACCCATCTCGCTTCTGAGCCATGTTTATAAGTTGTTTTCAAGAGTCATTACGAATCGTCTCGAACGCAGGCTTGATGACTTCCAGCCTTCCGAACAAGCCGGTTTCCGAAAAGGCTTTAGTACCATGGATCACATACATACGCTGCGGCAGGTTATACAGAAGACCGAGGAGTATAACCAGCCACTTTGCTTAGCGTTTGTGGACTATGAGAAAGCCTTTGATTCGGTCGAGACATGGGCTGTGCTTGAGTCTCTTCAACGATGCCGTATTGACTATCGGTATATCGAAGTGTTGAAGTGTTTGTATAATAACGCCACTATGTCGGTCCGAGTACAGGAAGAGAGCTCCAAGGCGATCCCATTGAAGAGAGGCGTAAGACAGGGAGATGTAATATCTCCGAAACTGTTTACTGCTACTCTGGAGAACGCTTTTAAGCTCCTGGAATGGAAAGGATTCGGCATCAACATCAATGGCGAATACCTCACTCACCTTCGGTTTGCCGACGATATCGTGGTCATGGCAAAGTCGATGGAGGAACTCAGTACGATGCTCGAAGGCCTAAATCGAGTCTCTCAACAGGTGGGTCTGAAAATGAACATGGACAAGACAAAGGTCATGTGTAATTCCCATGTTGTACCCAACCCTATTTCAGTTGGGAACTCGGTTCTTGAAGTCGTTGACTCGTACGTCTACCTAGGACAAGTAGTTCAGTTAGGTAGGTCCGACTTCAAGAAAGAGGCCAATCGCCGAATCCAACTCGGCTGGGCAGCGTTCGGAAAATTGCGTAGCGTCTTCTCGTCCGACATACCTCAGTGCCTTAAGTCGAAAGTTTTCGACCAGTGTGTGTTGCCAGTGATGACTTATGGCACAGAAACGTGGTCTCTAACTATGGGCCTAATTGGTAAGCTTCAAGTAGCCCAACGAGCCATGGAGAGGGCTATGCTCGGAGTTTCTCTGCGAGATCGAATCAGGAATGAGGAGATCCGTAGAAGAACCAAGGTTACCGACATAGCCCAGCGGATTGGCAGGTTGAAGTGGCAATGGGCAGGGCACATAGCGCGGAGGACTGATGACCGATGGGGTCGAAAAGTCCTCGAGTGGAGACCACGTACCGGCAAGCGCAGCGTAGGACGTCCACCCACAAGGTGGACGGACGACCTCATTAAGACCGCAGGATCGCGCTGGATGCAAGCCGCTACCAACCGGTCTTATTGGAGATCTTTAGGGGAGGCCTATGTTCAGCAGTGGACGTCCAATGGCTGAAAAGAAGAAAAAGAAGTACCCTAAGGATAAAAACGGGACCCTATTACTAAGAATCCGCTGTCCGTCTGTCTGTCTCTCTATCACCAGGCTGTACCTCATGAACCGTAATACTCATACTCATACTCATACTCATACTCATTTATTGATACATTTTAGTACACGTCATATAATTACATCAAATAATAATTTAATAATTTCTAATACAATATAAATTCGATTATGCTCATTCAAAATAAAAACTAAAATAAATTAATTAAATTGTACAAATCATTCTAATTACAATTGCAGAAAATAGTAATAATATAAAATTAATTACATAATTATAAAGCTTCATACTAACAGTATGTAGTTACTTTTAGCGTCATGAATTCTTTCTCTATATCATAGAACGCCTGGCTGACAAGCCACCGCTTTAGTCTTGCCTTGTATATGGTCAAGTTAGATGCTTCAATGACATTTCGGGGCAGTCTGTTATAGATCATAGTACCCATGACATGGGTCAACTTGGCGGACTTCGTCAGCGTTCGTTTCACAGGTAAGAGCCTATTCCTGTGACGAGTAGTACGCTGTTGGGATTCATATAGTGCTTGCCCCATCACTTTGTATGATTCAAGGTTAATTCTCACATAAATAGCCACCTGCATTATCACTATAGATGGTAGTGTAAGTATATTCAGCGAAATGAAGAAAGGTTTAGCTGATTCGTCAGTCGGGATGCGTGCTATTATGCGGACGGCTCGCTTTTGGCAAACAAAAGCTCGCTTCCACTCAGCTGCCCCCGCCCATAGCTCAGCTCCATACTGGAGTAATGAGTGAACCGTGGCGAAGTAGCACGATCTTACCACCTCACTCGGTAGTACTTTGGCAAGCCGTTTGAGAGCGAAACACGCTCCGCTCAGCTTCCCGCACACTTTGTTTATGTGGGTCTCCCAGGTCAGGCTCCTGTCTAGTTCGAAGCCGAGAAAGCCGGTGTGCTCTACTTGCTCAATTTTGGCACACTCAACATTCACACTAATTTGTTTTAGGTGCCTCCCTGAAAGGTCAAAATGCATGTAGTGCGTTTTATTAAGGTTGAGCACCAGTCCGTTCTCCTTAAACCACCTGTGTAGTTGCGCAGCTGCAGCGTTTAGCTTCTTTTCTAGCTCATTCAGTGACGGAGCCGTGACAATGGCGGCCACGTCATCAGCGTACATCATCACTTCCGCCTCAGTTATAGCCTGTGGCAGGTCATTTAGTAGCAGTGCGAAAAGTATATTAGCGACCGCTGAGCCCTGGGCTACACCTATCGTAGTGACCAAGGGATCCGATCTTAGTTCTCCACCTTCACCGACTACAATTTGAGGTCTCTCGTGCATGAGGTCGGTGAGCATACGTAGTGGATTTTCCTGAATCCCATAGTGACTTAGTTTCAGGGCCAGTATCACGTGATCTGCTACGTCGAACGCTTTCTTGAGGTCACAGCATAGTACTGCTACCTGCTGCTTCTTCTCTCGAGCGTCAACGATATGACGCACGACTTCCCTTGTCAGAGACGTCGTAGACCTGCCCTCTCTATAGGCGTACTGTCTATCAGACAGTGCGCCTATTTCCGATAAGTACTCCGTTAACCTAGCGCTTACACCATTTTCAAATATTTTTCCAACCGCCGGTATTATCGATACTGGCCGGTAACAGTCTATGTCTTGCCGTTTTCCCTTTCCTTTGAAAATGGGTGAAACCTTGCTAAGCTTCAATGGCTTAGGGTATGTTCCCTCGTCAATATATTTATTGAAAAGATCGCTAAGTATTGGTGCTATGGGTTTTGCTATCATACGCAATATTTCCATTGAAATGCCATACGCATCTTTAGATGGCTTTGCTGGTATGCGCTTTGTTATGATATGAAGCACTTCTGTTGCAGAAAACTTGCGTAATCTCAGTGAGCGGTCAGCCGGCGCGCACGCCGCACGCAGGGCGCGCTCCACGAGCCGAGGATCGGCTTTAGGCGCGGAACACAATGCCGCAGCATTAATGAATTTCGAATTCATTTCATTTAGCGCTAGTTTCTTAGTGGTGAACGGTTCACCAGCAGAGTTCCTGACGACCTCTGTGAAGTCTAGATTGCAAGAGTTTTGCTTTCCTCTTTGTTCGTTAACCACGTTCCACATTGTTTTTGTGGTATTACTGCTATTTTTTATTTTATTTGAATAGTAATTGCATTTTTGCTTCGTTAATAAATTGTCATAAATAATATTCAAGTCAAATGTAAATTGTTGTAAAATGTCAATATTTGGATTATTTTCGCTTAATTCGATTATGTCAAAAATTAGTGATTTCATATTTTTTATATCATCTGTCACCCATGAGGACCGTTTACTAGACTTAATTACGCGTCTTAGTGGGAAACAGGCATCAATTTTATCACAGATTATGTTAATCACGGACGTCGTCAGACACTCGGCCGATGTATTCCGTAGCAAAAGCTTGTCCCAGTCTATGCTTTCAATGGAACACGAAAAATTGTGTTTATTTAAGTGTGAGTAATTTCTCCTAGATACAAACTGTGGTTTAGGGGAACACAACACAGATCGTGTCATTTCGACACGTACTGCCATATGATCGCTCAGGCAAGTATTTAAGGGAGATGTTTTTATTAAGCTTGGTGGCAGGTTACTGTATACGTGATCTAGGCAGGTCGCGCATTGTGACGTCACACGCGTAGGAAAGTCCACAAAGTTGACCAGGTCATGAGCTGACAATAGGTCAGCTAGTGTCTTTGTTTCTGGCTTTTCACAAAGGACATCCAAATTAAAATCCCCTAAGACCATACACCCTAATTCTAGGTCACTCAGCTTATCAATCAGGCGCTCCAGACATGCTAAGAATTGACTAGTATTTACTAAGCCTGTTCTATAAACACATACAATACATATATTATAGTCAATAAGATCAATTGCGGAGATTTCGCAATACATTTCTGTAGCTAATGAAACTATTTCTAAGTTTTCTACTACCTTAATGCCGTCTTTCACGAACAGGCATGATCCGCCGTGCTTGTGATTCGACCTACAGAAGCTCGATCCTAATTTATAGCCTTCTATACTAACACACTTGAGCTTGGTGTCACATAGCCAATGCTCGGTCACCGCCAAAACGTCACATTCTAAATCACTACTTAAAAGCACTTCTAGTTTTTGTGTTTTCTGGTCAATGCATCGTATGTTTTGCAGGCATACAACGAGACGTTCAGTAGATGCATTTATTTGTTGTGATCGGTCGCAGTTACGCGCTCGGCGTCCGCGTTCCGTTTGACATTGACTCACCGCCTCCAGTCGTGTGCGCGCCCCGCTCAGGACGGGGCCTACTGCGAAACCATTCTGAAATCATTACTCGTGCAGGCCATGCAGTCGGAGTTTTTATTTTCTCATAGATACTTTCTGGACATCCAATGAGGAAAGCTGCGTGTCTTGTCGATTTAATGTCCCGTTTCTCTATGATGCAGTCTTCACAATTAATTGACTTATTTAAGTACCTGCGGACATTTTCTTCAGTAGTCTCAGGCTTGAATGACCAGGCCGTCATCCACCTCATGCGCTCGACGGTCTGCAGCTCTGCATCTTCCTTGCCGGCCATATCGGCGGCCATGCCGGCTTAATAGCCAGAGCGTTGAAAATTTCACAGTTGATGTATTTCGGTTGCCGCTATAACAACAAATACTAAAACCAAAATAAAATAAATATTTAAGGGGCTCCCATACAACAAACATGATTTTTTTACGAGGGGCTCCCATACGGTATGGGACCCTCCTTGCTCGAGTCCAACTCGTACTTGGCTGATTTTTTATTTTACTGTGACGGTCTTTTTGGTCTAACTGTCGTCTGATTTAAAGACAAATGCACTATCTACAACTCATTCTTCTGCTCTTCTACTGAAGCTGCAGTAGCAGCACAACAACAGCACAGTGGACTTCTGTTAATTTCATATTGGTGCTTTTGTTAGTGAACTGTTAGGAAATATCAACTTCAGAGTACCATCTCGATGGTCCGTAAGTTTCAGCTATTCAAATCGACACCCGCTTTCAATAACGTCTCAAGGAACAGTGCTTTGATCAGGATGTGTCGTGCATACGACGACATATCTAACCCCTCAGACATGTTTTCTTGCAGCTATGCATCATTTAAATTTGCTGTTAATAACTTCTTTTGAATCTTTACTTTAAATGTTAAAATTAAATTTCATAATTTGATCTTACTTTAACTATGTACTGTGTAACCTTTCTTAAGTTGGCTAAGCTGTGTGCGGTTAGATATGGACCTTAGGTTCAAAATGTTGTACTAAGTTTATTAGGGTTCAAAGGGTCCAAAGGGTAAAAACAGGACCCTATTACTAAGACTCCACTGTCCGTCTGTCCGTCTGTCTGTGTCTCCAAGCTGTATCTCATGAACCGTTATGGCTAGAAAGCTGAAATTTTCACAGATGTCGTATTTCTGTTGCCGCTGTAACAACTAATACTAAAAACAGAATAAAATTAATAATTAAGGGGGCTCTCAAACAACAAACCTGATTTTTTTAGCCGTGTTTCGCTCTATATTAATAATGGTAACAGGTAGATGCAAGAAATTTCTACAGAATATATATTTGTAAATTCACTTGAATAATAAATAATAAAATTAAAATAAAATTAATATTTAATGGGGGCTCCCATACAGTACGGAACAATCCGTGCGCGAGTCCGACTCGTACTTGGCCGACTAATATTAATATTAAATGTTTGCCTAATGACTGTAACCGAATCTATTTAAATATAATAAAATAAAAAATTAATAAAATATCAGCTGTGCTGTCTCGGAGCCATTTACATTTTCCTTATATACCTATTCCAAGCCAACAAATAGCTTTTTACTTTCAAAAATATGAAAGCTCACACTCAACACCATGAATAGGTGAGCTAGTTTATGTGAAAGTCGAGCTGCGAATCCTGAAACCAAAAGTATCGATTCACGCGAAATACGACTGAATCCACTAACCATTTTTCACATTCCCAAAGGCTGCTTTACATAACCTCCTCTAGTGAAACTCGCGAGTCATAATAAAGGGTACTATTTAAAAAGTCAGCAATATGACCATTTGGCTAGCCTATCCCTATTGTACTAACTCTCTTTGTACAGCAAAATCAAATAATTGTAAATTTTATTTAACAAAGGACACAGACCCTGGAGTCTGTGATTAGTAATTTACCAATAAAAAAAACGACAGCAATTTGTTACAGTCTAGTACCTACTGATTTTAGGTAATTGCATTACTTTTGCAGAGCAAAAATTTGTTTGGGAGATGGTTATGGATAAGAATAAGATTTTTTGATAAAAATTACTTGATTTTGACAGTTTGTACCTAACAGTTTCTTACATACTTTTGTAAATAATCATTTTGGTATTGAAGAGCTTTCACCAAATTTCTCTCGATAAGTTACTCTAACTTTTTTTTTTGATATTTTGGCATGACATGTATGTCTTGTTTTCACAAAAATACTGTAAACATAACACAAACTTGCCTCCAAAAACCTTTTAGCGGTACAAGTTAAGTACACACGATTTAAAAAATGCTGCTTTTAGGAGATAACTGCGCAGTAACGATCAATTCATTTGACATGTTAAGTTTGTTCAATTCATCACAACAACAGGGGCCATATTGTGTAAGCACTCTGACGTTCGGCTTCGCTTTTTTTCTTGCTCGCGCCAGTTACTGACGCCACGAGAGTGAGCAGAAGGAAAAGCGAGGCTGAACGTCAGAACTCTTACACAATAAGGCCCCAGATCATAATGTTATTTGCTGACCAAAGGATGCTGACCAAAATAACTTAACCGCTGACCATTCAACCACGTTCCCATAATAAACTGGCATTGCTTACAAAAACACTATGTCACGGCGAAAACAGAAAATAACGATACATTGTGGCCAAGATGTGCCAGTCACCCGCATATTACCTCAGCATTAAACTTCACTCACAATGGGATACAAAGGCCGAGTTTAACACAAAAGTCTTTAACTTGCCACATATAAAGTTCATAATTATTTTTTGCAAAAAATGGCATGACCGACTTCACCCGTGTACAGAATTCGCGAATATTTAGCCCAGATCGATATAGCATTTTTCACGTTATTGTTGATTTATCAAAAATGGCTGAGCCGATTTCGATAAAATTTAGATAGGACCAATATCGAAGTATATTATTTCTAATTAGAAAAGAATTATTGAAATCCGACTACTGCGAAAAAAGTTTTGCGTGGTTATACATAAAAATATACATACAGGGTTATTCCTAATCAATTAGCATCCTTTCAGGGGCTTATTCTGTACACCAAAACCAACAAATTTGTTCAACGTCTTTTATTAATTCTCAATAAAAGTTGTTTCATAGAAAAATGTCGTTCACCCTCGACAATATTGTATGAAAAAGCTGATTTTTCTTTGAGTTTTATCAAAAGTCGTAGAAGAAAAGTTGTTAGTTTTGATGTACAGAATAAGCCCCTAAGAGGATGCTAATTGATTAGAAATAACCCAGTATATACGCGTCTAATTGAGTACGTCCTCTGGTGGTTCGTCGGTCAAAAATGACATTAAAACTAACAAAGACTTTGAACATGGATTGCTCAATTAGTCATAGTAAATTAATATTAGGTACTACTCTTCGAGCAAATATCCATAACAGAGCCACAGCCCATAAGTGAAAGTAGTAAAAAAATGTCCGAGCGCCGTCATACATACCGACTTAGATATTTACATTAAATAATTCACAATGACCTGTTTTCTCGAATCTCGATGTTATGTCACCTAATTAGTGCTTGTAACCGAGCACATTGGCATCGCGCCACGTTATAGTCGGCTTGCAATCGCCTTACTACTAACTAAAAAGCCTGCCCACTACGTAGCTTGGGCAGAGTTTTGGCTCGGACATATTTTTTGCACGGTTATGACTCTATAGATATTTGCTTGAAGGTACTACTAGTAGTTCTCCGGACAGTAGGTAGACCTGGCGACACATCTCTTTAACTAAATCTTCATAAGCCTCTATCGCTCTTACTCGTTCTTGACCGATTTGATTCATACTTGAAAATAAAGTTAGGATTTAAATAGGTACTAAACCTTAAACAACCTTGTCCGACATACCTCAGTGCCTCATGTCAAAAGTTTTCGACCAGTGTATGTTGCCAGTGATGACTTAATCGCACTGAAACGTGGTCTCTCACTATGGGCCTTATTAGTAAGCTCCAAGTAGCTTAACGAGCTATGGAGAGGGCTATGCTCGGAGTCTCTCTGCGAGATCGAATCAGAAATGAGGAAATCCGTAGAAGAACCAAAGTTACTTAGCCCAACGGATTGGTAAGTTGAAATGGCAGTGGGCAGGGCACATAGCGCGGAGGACTGATGACCGGTGGGGTTGAAAAGTTCTCGAGTGGAGACCACGTACCGGTAAGCGCAGCGTAGGACGTCCACCCACAAGGTGGACAGATGACCTCATTAAGACCGCAGAATCGCGCTGGATGCAAGCCGCTACCAAACGGTCTTATTGGAGATCGTTAAGGAAGGCCTATGTTTGGTAACCCACAATCACTCATAGGTACTCGCTACCTGAGGCTCCTTGCAGCAGCAGCGTCGTGCGTCAGATCGTACTCTCCTCTCAAATAACTTACTACATCTTTAAACAAGTTGGGTATCACTTCACTACATAGTATAAACCAAAACCACTATATTTGTGTGTTTGTCTGTGTATCCGCTTATATCTTCCAAACTAGACCACAGATTGCAATGCGGTTTTCACTATCTTTTAGAATATTTCTTCTGGAAGGAATAACTCATCCGTAAACAGGCGAAGCCAGGACGGGTAGCTAGTTATACTGTATGTGTTTATAAATTGTTCAATCTTGTAAATCGCAGTTCACGCCAGCTATCGATTAGTTTAATAAACTAGTTTATATGGAGCTCAATAGATGGCATTGAACCTTCTTAAAACGCGTTTTAAGTTTTTGGTACCAATTATTGAATACATACTTTCTTTTAAATGTGATTCAGTTGTTGTGGGATCCTTTGATTCTGTTGATACTTATTTGTGATCTATTGCGATCCAATAATGATTTCAAAGTGTATTTTGTTGCATTGTTTTGCTGGGTCCGTGAATATATTTTCATATATGGTCTAGTGGTAATGACACTCGCCTTACAATCGTGAGGTCGTGGGTTCAAATCCCAGGCCCGTACCAATGAATACCTTGGAATTTATGTACGGAATTTCACACCACTGGCTTTTCGGTGAAGGAAAACATCGTGAAGCAACCTGCATACGTCCGTAGATGAAATTCGATAGCGTATGTGTATCCACCAACCCGCACTGGGCTAGCGTGGTCGATAATAGCCCAATCACCCTTCGTGGGTAGGCCTACGTCCTGCAGTGGACTATCAAAAAGGCTGGTACAGTACAGTACGGTACAGATACGATAGCATTCAAAACATATACATAATTCTAATTCATTTTTGTGGCATTCATGCTATCGTCCAGATAGCGTAACAAATACCTATTTAAAACTAAACAGACACTTTCAGCTTTCTACCCGGATCAATTTAACCCAGCTCATACAATTTAGTCACCAAGGTCGTTACGGTAAAAGTCTTATTTTCAAACTACCCCCAACTAGAATGTGGCAGAATTCCAAAAGTACCGAAGTCGCAAGGGTGAGATAATGCGAGCGTGCTATTATGCAAAATTCTCACGTATTACCAGCCTGGCTCGGCTACTGAGCAGGAGACTTACACAAACTGTGGACGTCAGTTTTAAAAGGTTACACCGATAGCTTAGGTCTAGAGGGCACAATAAACTATCAATGGTTTTATTCCAGTTACAATAAAACACAAATAATTCTATCTTGGATGCCAATGTCAATGTTTTTCGAGTTTGGTACAGCGGCTAAAGGTGCTGACAAGATAGGCACAAAGTGACCTCATTGAGACCGCAAACGATTTGTTTTTTTTTTTTCTTTATTTCCTTGGACTTAATCTGAGGTATTTTTCTAGTGTAAAGTTTATTTTTACCCAAACTCAATTATCACATATTATCACTACTTATTATAAAACAAGGTCGTTTCCCGCTGTCTGTCCCTATATATGCTTATATTTTTAAAACTACGCAACGGATTTTGATGCCGTTTATTTAATAGATAGAGTGATTCAAGAGAAAGGGTTATATGTATTTTTAGTTATCAGAAGCAGGTTTACTTAAAGAAAGAATACACGTGGTAATAACCTAAACTTATTTAATTATTACAAATTTGTAATTTAACATAATAATCAAAAATACCGACATTCAGGACTTCAACATAATAACAATCTATTAGAACGCAAACTGACAAGAAGTCCGCTCCGTGCAAAGGTTCGAGAAAGACTGCCGGATCGACGCGCTTGCACCGCCTTATATACTTTTCAACCGCCAGTCTTCTAATAGTATAATACATTTGTGCGAAGTCAAGGCGGGTTGCTAGTTTATAATAAATACAATTTTGATACAATTTCAATATAGTTTTTCAAAAATGGCTTGTTTGGCAACATAGTGTGTCGACGCTACAAGAGGTCTCTTGCGTATTCAGCCATAAAGTTTACAGGCTTTATAAAAGTAGGTGGTAAAACTTGTAAAATCCGTGTCCACAAATTTTCAATGCATTTTTCATGAAGATCACTTTACTGCGATCAGCGCTTTACCTAAGCAATATCCAATATTACAAATACAATCTGAAAAAATTGTCAGAAAGTACGAAAAAGAAAACAAAAAGGTTTTACGAAAACCAAAAAAATTTTAAGTTGATAGCTTTACGTTTTATAAAAAGTCCTGAGTAAAAACATAAAACATTAATTCATAACGTTTTATAAATCATTTTAGTATTACTAGCGATTAAAGATACAAGTATGAGAACTTTGTTACTAATAAAAATGCTTTTAAAAGGAATTGAAAGATCATTAGACAATTTTCTATGCAATTTAGAAATCAGTAAGAAAGTTATTTCATACTTAAAAAGTTTTCATTAAGTTTATTGCTTATAGGAACAGTAAAATAGTGCAAGTTTTTGTCTACAACAGCACAAAGATTTCATTGTAATCTTATCTTAAAAGATTTTTTCACGAAAAAAAAAATATTACGTCTTGTTACAGATATTCGTAGGTAAGTTCTTGCTATTGTAGTACACGTAAATCTTTTCTACATGTAAATTCAACCTTCCAAGAAACAGAATCTAAATGTAAACGCTTCAGACTTCAAACCTATGGAGCCTTATTCAGTTAATCAAAGTCTTAACTCAATTCTGAGGAATAATAATCTTAGGTATCTGTTTTTTCCACAGGGATACCAGAGGGATTATGTAGTTGATCGAGAAAATATAGCAGAGATGGGTCGATTTAATATGACATGACTTAAAAAGAGAAAATATAGTAACTCGAAACAGAGGCTACTGAATATTTTTGTTTCCGCAGAACGTCAAATTCTTGTCAAATTCCAATACTTATTTGACAGTGACAACCTTTCGGAGAGATTTTCCATTTTTGTGGTTCTAAATTGCCTCTAGTGACATCTGTCACAAAAAAATGGGATGCGTACGATTGATGACAAAAAATCGACGAGGTTTAATGCCTTAAGAGGTAGAAAAGCGAAAAAGTTTAATTTCTAGTTGAATTTCCACTTTGATTAACTGAGTTGGGCTCCTGTTTGCGTATCGAGCCGGAAGCTTAATTGAATCCATTTATTAATTAGATGGAAGGAGAGTTGTTTCAAAACGAAGTAGGTACTTTTGGTTAATAGAATTAGATTTATGTAGAACTGTTTTGTGTGTAGTCTCTGTGTGATAATAGTTTTTACTATAATTATTTTTTTGTATAATATAGCAAAACTGCCTTCCATCGTGTACAACATTCGAATAATATTTCACTAGAATTGTTTACATTATTGTTGAATTTTCAAAATCGGTTCAGCCAATTTCTGTAAAATTTAAAAAGACCACCTAGGGAGTATGTATACCCTTTCGAATTAAAAAAAATTTTTGGTTCGGTTTACAATTGTCGGAATTATCGATGAATATACACAAAAAAAATACATACAGACGACCATAGAACTTCCTTCTTTTTGGAAGTCGGTTAAAAATAATATGCCTAAGGTACAGATTGAGTAACATGTTAAATAACTTACTTTAATAAGACTTTTTATGGCCACATTACAGAAACATGTTGTATTACAATATTAATAACATGTTTTTTTTAAATTTAAAGTGTACGCTAAACTTAATCGATAGGAAATCTTGCTACTCGTTCAACTCACAGAGTGCCGCAGAAGGGATTACATATTATTATTTGACTCAGTTTATAACATTTATGTAGTTGATTCAGAAACAAATATTTTATAAAAGCGTGTTAATTATTGATTTTTCGCACAAAATGGCATGACCGACTTAAACCACGTACAGAATTCGCGAATATTTCGCACGGTTCGATGTAGCATTTTTAACATTATTGTTGATTTATCAAAAATGGGTCAGCTGATTTCAATAAAATTTAAATGGTACCTATTTCGAAGTACAAATTATATTCTTTCCAATAAAAAAAGAAATATCAAAATCAGGTCACTATGTAAAACGTTATGCGTGGTTAAACATAAAAAAAAAAATATACGCGTCGAATTAAGTACCTACTCCGTTTCGTCGGTCAAAAATTGACAATCCCTGAGGCGGATTGTTGGATTTACATACGCCATCCAATTTCTGCATTTATGGACGTATGCAGGTTGCCTCACGATGTTTCCTTCACCGAAAAGCCAGTGGTGTGAAATTTCGTATACAGGATTATCTGCCTAACCTGCACTAAGCCGAAAGGAGGTGTTTAAGACCATCATTATGAACACCTTTAACTATGTTATGACGATTGTTATTTAATAAGCTTCCAGATCACGTAAAGACCATTACAAATGAAAATCAATTTCTCAACGCCGTCAAGGTGCTTCTGTTAGACAGGACTATTTACAGAATTAAAAAGTACTTTGAAAATGACTACAGTGAATTAAAATTGACCACATAAATATTATGTATGTTATTAGTAGCCCCTTTACAGCTAAAATGTTTTAACATTTGTTTTTATGATGAATTTAGATTATGTAACCGATTTATTTTTAAATTTACTGTTACTATTTATTTTGTCATTTTTGTGACGAGATATTGTCTGACGCTCAACACTGACTTTTAATTTAAGAAGTGGTTGTAATTCGACATATTAATAAATTATTTCATTTCATTTCATTATGGGGCCAACCCAAAATTCGAGAAAAAAAATCTGTTTCATTCATTTTGTCGATTCCGAGTTGCAATTTTGTATGAAACAGCTGATTTTTACTACCCCCATAGTAAAAGTTCATAATGATGGTCTGAATCACCTCCTTTCGGCTTAGTGCAGGGTTCGCAAATAACCCTGTAACAGTTCCAAAGAAACTCATTCATGGAAATTTGAACTCACGACCTCACGACTATAGGGCGGGTGCTACCTACTACCACTAGACCATCGCGGCCACAAAAAAATCAGTAACCCTCTTCTACCTTAGCATAATGTTACATTTATTCCTCACATCGAGACTAACTGCAACAAATGATTCGCATTCACTGGAGTCTGGAGTGTGCTGGAATTAACCCAGCATCCGAGGAACAAAGAACGGGCTGCACTGCTAAACAGTTGCGTACGTAATGAGCGAGGGAATTTGACTAATCTGGTTTAGCTCATTCGTTTACATTGTTGTGTACTGTCTAGCAGCTAGGTAGGTAAGTGCTTATCTTGTCTAAAGTACTGTGTTGTACTCTGTTGGTCTTTAAACAGTTCAATGCAGAACGTCTATATACCCACTAAGGGCGGGGAAGCCATATCCACCAGTCCACTACGATGGCCCAGTTTGTTGTTAATTTTATCACCCAATTTCATTAAACTCATTACGTTTTGACTGCCTCGGTGGCTCAGTGGTTAGTGACCTTGGCACCTGAGGCAAAGAGACGTGGGTCCAATTGCCACCCAGGGCAAGCATATAATGAACATTGGTGTTTACTTTGTGTCTGGGTGCTATTTAGGTATTATCTATATAAGTATTTATTTAAAAAATATGTTCTAGTATAGTATACCAGTCTCTGGCAGACATACCACAAGCTTTGCTTAGTTTGGGGTCAGAGACCGTGTGTAAGATGTCCCGTAATACCTATTTATTTATAATTTGGGGTCAAGAGGAAAAAAACAGTGAGCTTCTTCTATCTTGGCATAACGTATAATTATCCCCACATCGAGACTAATTGCCACAAACGATCCGCATCCGCCGGAGTCTATTGTGCTGGAATTAACCCAGCATCGAGGAACAAAGAACGGGCTGCACTGCTAAACAGTTGCGTACGTAATGAGCGAGGGAATTTGAGAATTTGGTTTAGCTCATTCGTTTACATTATTGTGTACCGTCTAGTGGGTAGGGACTACATTTGTATACTGTACTGTACTATAACAGCCTTTTTTAGTAGTCAACTGCAGGACGTAGGCCTTCCCACGAAGGGTGAATGGGCCATATACACCACCAGTGCGGGTTGGTCTTCGCCATCACTTTCTTCTATGGACGTATCAAATCAAAAATATTTATTTAAGACAACAACGATCCATGGTTAGTATAACAAATTATTAACTTACTACACTATGTTAGTACTTAATCTAAATAGTTCACACAAAATAATTGTAAGATTTTATTTATCGCTGCCAATATCGTGCGGGACGGATTATGGCCGTCGGCTCGACCGTCATAATCCGCACAAAATGCCGCAGCATGGGAGCATCAAGATCCTCGGATATGGTTTTTAGGATGATGTTGCGGCTCCCTCGCACCCTGCTCATCAATGACGCGACTTTCTTCCGAAGGACAGCATGAAAACCGTCGGTTCGGAATTGAGCGAACATTTCTGAGGCGCTACAAAAACGTGGGAGTCCCAACATCACCCTAAAAACATTACTATACTGGACACGCGGGGTGTTTAGCGACTTCTTGGTACCGCCGAACCATAGACCGTGTACAGATTCTGGCAGTAAGCTTTGAAAAGCGTAATTTGAACTTGTTCTATACAGTGGGCAAATCTACGGGCCAGCATATTCCCGCGAATCGCCAACGCTCTACGCTCCCTCTCTATATCGACATCATCTTTAAGGTATGCAGCTATGCAATTCTGTAACTTAACTTGCTTGAGTGACCGTCGAAGTGAGCACCAGTACAAATTCTAAAGAATTCATTGGTTCTGGACCGGGTTTGCACCGACGACTTCACGATTATGTGTCATTACCATTAGACCACCATGGCTTGTTACTGTAGGTACTACATTACTCTATCTTTTAAATAATTGTCTTTTAAAAGTTCAATTCTTAGTGGCGATATCGATATACCCACGGAGGGCGGTTGGGTCATATCCATCACGCTAATCTAGTGCGGGTTGGTGGATAATTGTAATCAATCAGTCCAAGATATTTAGAATTATCAGAGATAATCAAGATCAGAGTTATCGAGTCTAATAGGCCGAAAACGTGTGATTGAAATCATCAACTCTTACTACGAGCTCAACCGCTGGAATCAAAGAAAAGTTTGCTGTTTAATTCAATTCAATCGTTATTGAGTTGTGATGTTGTATGAGACAGATGATCTAGAGCAATGCTAACATTATTCTGCTAGAATAAAAAAATGTTTGGCATTTCAATCACGAATTTTGCAATAGGGTGTGTACAAACAAAGCTGGATTAGCGGACAGCATCAATTTATGCAGGTAAAATAAAAACTAATATCCAAATTTAATTAACAACATTCGTTATAGAAATTAAACTCAACTTCAGAAATATATCCACGAAGAGCAGGATTATATAAACGAAAAGTATGAAAATTAATTTTACATTAGAATGGTCTCGTTCAATTTCTTACTTTAGACCAAAAGTCATCCAGGCAAACAAGTAGGTATTTAATATTTCTATGCTGGCACATGCGTCACACTCGTGATCGGGTGCTGCATGCGCGTCGCCGGTTTGCTCGCGGCATTCACGCAATGCACTGAAACTACTAACTTAGACTAAGATTTAAACTAACCTCTCTCTATTGTACAGTCGCATTCTTTAAATTGTAACTTAGTTACAAAGGGTACAGGCCCTGGAGTCTGTGGATCATTAAATTCAATTATAAAAAAAAACTATGAAAGTAGTATGTAAATCGAGGGTATGTAGATGTAGTTACCACCATGAGCTTCTAAATTAATAATCATTTCTAAATATTTTTCAATTTATTAATAAGTAAGTTCGTATAGGGCGGGTGGCTAGCCCTGGTGTCAGAGTTTTTAGTCCGCCTGAAGGCCTCTGACATGGCTAAACGGTTAAAACAACCGGGGCCTACAATTTAACGTGTCATCCGAGCCACGGTAGCGCTCAGTTGGAAAATGCCACCCGCGGTCACCCATCCAGGTACTGACCGTGCGGAACGTTGCTTAATTTCGGTGATCGCTGACAATCACCTAGTCAAACTACGCTACGAGCGCTAATTTATTAATAATATACTAACATAACTATCCTATAAAATAACCAAAATAATCATTGAAAAGATTTGCGAATCAGAAAAATAAGTGAAGTACCTAAGTAAATTAAAAAATATAGACATCGTAAAATATGAGAAAATATAGCAGCCAGACAAAATACCAGCCTTCTTAATTGTTTAATCAAGCCGTGGTGGTTTAGTGGTAGTAACACCCGCCCTGCAATCGTGAGGACGTGGGTTTAATCCCAATCCCGTACCAATGAGTTTATTTTGAACATGTCTACGGAATTTCACACCATTGGCTTTTCGGTGAAGGAAAACATCGTGAAGAAACCTGCATACGTCCGTAGAAAAAAATCAATGGCGTATGTGAATCCACCAACCCGCACTGGGCCAGCGTGGTGGATATGACCCAATCACCTACACCTACAGGCCTAACAACGTGATGGACGACATTAATAGCTTAGTCACAATACCAAAAACATGTAACTAGCTAATTCATCAAAGCTAACTAAAGCTTTTATTACGACAAGAAAGTTAAGACTTAACGAACCTGGCTCATATTTCAGTTTTCAGAAGTTGTCGCCCAAAGAGATTACTTAAGTCAGCCCCAGTTTTAAAGTGTCATTTTTTATTAATATTTATGAGGTCCAAAAAATTAAAGTGCCTAACAATGTTACAGTTCAGTTTTATTAACTTCGCGTTGTTTTGTTAAACTGGCTCGGAGATACGACTCTTTGGCAAAAGTCACAAAAGGCAACATTGTTTATGTTTGGCTGTGGTGGTAACACCCATTTAGTTCCAGGCTCTACAAAAGCACAGCGGTCTGGAAATAGGCGCTCGTACGCCCGTTTCAGAAGTGCCATTGAAGCTTTTTAGGGTTCCGTGCCCAAAGGGTAAAAACGGAACCCTATTACTAAGTCTCCGATGTCCGTCTGTTCGTCTGTCTGTCACCAGGCTGCATCTCATGAACCGTGATAGCTAGACAGCTGAAATTTTCACAGATGATGTATTTCTGTTGCCGCTATAACAACAAATAAACTCTCATACAACAAATGTGATTTTAGGAGTTTTTTTTCTCGCTATTAATAATGGCAAGAGGAATGGGGGTAAGGAGCCCCCTTAGCCCAATACGGTGCGGAACCCTTCGTGCTCGAGTCCGACTCGCACTTGGGCGATTTTTATATGATTGACGAAAAATAATATTATTCCCGAATAAGTATTACTAAAAAAATAGTGCAGTGCAATGGCTGTGAAATGAATTCAGTCAGCGATGTTGTCTTCGACCTCAGCTTTGAAATAAGTTATAACAATATTCAAAGTTCTATCTGAGTGAGTTGGTCGGGCAGTTAGTGATCTCGGGGTTTGCTTAGGTTTAGCTCCAGTATCCTCAATGCATTGTAGAGAATTGAAATAACTTCGTGCTACCACAAAGGATAATAAACTTTACACTACGACCGGCAAAACTTATTGTCTCTGATAAACTGCATCCATATCTTTTGGTGCTTGACACGAAACAAAATAAACTTTATTTTGACCGATTTACCAAGCGTGTCAATCTACCACTTTATTTCAGATGTTTACCTAATTAGGCGTGTCAATAATTATTTTTCGCAAAAAATGGCATGACCGTGGACCTCAACCGTGTACAGAATTATTATATTATTATATTATATTTCGCACGGATCGATGTAGCATTTTTCACATTATTGTTGATTTATCAAAAATGGCCGATTTCGATAAAATTTAAATGGGACCAACTTATACTCTTTCCAATATTTTTTTAGGGAAATCGAACCACTATGTAAAAGTTTATGCGTTTTACACATAAAAATAAAAACATTTATACGCGTCCAATTGAGTACCTCCTCCGTTTCGTCGGTCAAATAAAAAAAGATTACAACCACAAAACAGTACTGACTGACTGTCACTGAATCACGCCTTAACCTTACAAGTATCACTATCACTACATAGTATAAAACAAAGTCGTTTCCGCTGTCCCCATGTCCCCATGTATGCTTATATCTTTAAAACTACACAACGGATTTTGATGCGTTTTTTTTTAATAGATAGAGTGATTCAAGAGGAAGGTTTACATGTATTATAAACCTGTGCGAAGCCGGGGCGGGTCGCTAGTTATTATATATTCTTTGACCTAACTCAAGCTGGGCAATTGTATGCCATCTTGCAGATAGCATACAATTGCATGCAGAATTACTTGTAGCACAGCATTTCGGTCACGTGCCGCACACAATTCAAACCACATGCTCCTCATGTTATAAGACAACTTTTAACAAAACCTCCGAAAGGGCTCATTGTAAGCTATGCTGACAATGTATTACATCATTCGCACACTTGAAACTTTTGAAATAGTTGTGTTTATAGTGTTGATTGAGTAGGCGTTTTAAACTATTCGGCAATATCACAATAATTGTTTTTCGCATAAAATAGCATGACCGACTTTAACCGTGTACAGAATTCGCGAATAGTTCGCACAGATTATTGTTGATTTATCAAAAATAGCTCAGGTGATTTCAGGTGAATTTAAATGGGACCTATTTCGAAGTATACTCTTTCTAATAAAAAAAGAATTATCGAAATCGAACTACTATGTAAAAAGTAATGCGTGGTTATACAAAAAAAAAAATACGCGTCGAATTGAGTACCTCCTCCGTTTGGTCGGTCAAAAAGTTAGTTTATTGAAAGCTCTGCCCGAGACGTAAGTGATGTACAAAATGTTTGATCGCTGTTAGTTATAATATTAAAGGATAAGTTCGTAAATAGGCCGGGTGACTAGCCCTGGTGTCAGAGTTTTTGAGCCGCCTGAAGGCCTCTGACATGGCTTAAAACAACCGGGACCAATAATTAAACGCGTCATCCGAGCCACGGTAGCGCTCAGTTATAAATGCCACCCGCGGTTACCCATCAGACTGGCCGACTTATAATATTAATTTTCATAAAAGCCATGTCCGAGGCTTTCATTTGGTGGCCTAAAGAGCCTAATGCTAAAAACATAGAATCATTTTTTTTAAAGTAAGTTAAATTCAAAGTAAGCAGTTTTAGAATTTATTGATACTCTTCAACATCGTTACATACTCTCTCCTCATCAAAGTCAAAAACTAAAAGTGTCAAGTGTGCAGCTGCCCTCAGATAATGTCTACTTTGAAAGCGTGCAAATAGGTGGAATTACGTGACTAGAGTTACGAGAAGACAAGATCTAGTTTTCTACAAATAGTGTGAGAAATTGAATTATTTAGTTTTTTGACGATTCATGCAATGTAGGTACATACACCACACATCATCATACATCATCATCATCATCATCATCATATATCAGACATCAGAAATGAGGAGATCCGTAGACGAATCAAGGCTACCGACATAGCCCAGCGGATTGGCAGGTTGAAGTGGCAATGGGCAGGGCACATAGCGCGGACGACTGATGTGATCCTCGAGTGAGGACCACGTACCGGCAAGCGCAACGTAGGTCGTCCACCCACAAGGTGGACGGACGACCTCATTAAGACCGCAGGATCGCGCTGGATGCAAGCCGCTACCAACCGGTCTTATTGGAGATCTTTAGGGGAGGCCTATGTCCAGCAGTGGACGTCCTATGGCTGAAAGGAGGAGGAGGTACATACACCTACAACACCTACAATACCTACACCTCTATATTTTTGAAGTGAAAACATCTTTAGCGGCATTGTTCACTTTTTGGGAGGGGTAAAAAATGCTAAACTCGCGTAAGGACACGTAACCTGATCAAACATTTGTAAGACGGAGGGAGAGTAGACCGGCGCGGCGTAGAGAGAAAGTAATATTCCCCTCTCTTTCTACCGCGCGGCAAAAATGTATGCCTGCTCCTGTCATTTCGTTTAAGCGGCGCAGGGCGCTTGCGCTTGCTTGTGATATTGTATTTTACTACATGAATGATAGTACTTTATATGTTCAAGTTTTCACTTCTGCCCTCACTCCCGGAGAGCAACCAGTTGTTTTATTAAGTAAATTATACACAAACCCCATGTTTACGAAGTGTTAACGAAGATAGCGTGCGTTGAGTACCTATACACATTCACACACAAAAAAAAAAAACATTTTTTCATTAGCAAATAATTTACGAAATGTTGTTACAGATAATTAAAATTAAAAAAGAAAATTGATGGACAATTTCAAAAGAACAAACAATTTAAATTCAAGTTCGTTTTTTTTTTTTTTAAATATAATATTTTATTTAGTTATTCAAAAGCTCTAATCAAAGAAAAAATATCAAATAGAAAAATATTTTAAAACTCGATAACTCCCTATAAAGTGATCTTAGAGGGTGGATTTCTCAGTAGGTTGTAATGTTTCAAATAATATGAACTACTGTTATTTTCCAATTAATTAATGAAATATTCTAATTCTATTCTAATAAAAGCCTAAAAACACAAAAAATATTGATTTCACAATATTTTAAAACTCTACAACTCCCCAGGAAGTGATAATAGAAAGTTGGTCCCATCGATTCAAGTTCGTTATATTAAAGGAAATGGCAGATTTATAATTTATACAACTTTCACAAAGTTTTTATAGAAGATAAATACTGCATAGGTTTTACAACATGCATATAAAAAATCACCAAAATACAATTCTGCACGATGACGCCCACTTTCAGCTATTTAGTAACATTTTTCTTTTCTTTTTCTACAAGCATTGAAGTTGAAAGAAAACCGTCTGGCGTTCCACCAAAATTCGAAACGAAAAGTAAATTTACTAACGGGTTACGTGGGACTTAATTATAATAAAGGTAAATAACCAGGACTTGCAGACAGTAAATATTTGAAACTCCGCCAAAAACGTGATTAGCTCGAGATTGAAGCGAATTTCCGCGCTTGTAAAGAAAATTTTGGAAGATTAAATTTTGCTTTATGACTGTGAGAGCTTTTTACCGTCTTGGTTTTGAAGAATATGAAAATGTATGATTCTTAGTTTTGAATTATAAGTTATTTTTAATCATAGCTGAAGTGTATTAGCTAATTATTTTTCGCAAAAAATAGCATGACCGACTTCACCCGTGCACAGAATTCGCGAATATTTCGCACGGATCGATGTAGCATTTTCCACATTATTGATGATTTATCAAAAACGACTCAGCCGATTTCAATAAAATTTAAATGGGACCAATTTCGAAGTATACTCTATCCAATAAAAAAAAATATTGAAATCGGACAACTATTAAAAAAGTTATGTGTGGTTACACATAAAAAATATACTAAAATATATATACGCTTCGAATTGAGTACGGAGGTACTCAAATCGATCCGGTGGTTCGTCGGTCAAAAAAAAATGCGTAGCTATAATAAAGAGCACGGAACTAAGTAAGTGTCGGAGGAACGTACCTAACTACTTTTTAACCGAATTCCAAAAAGGAGGAGGTTCTATGTTCGTCTGTAGGAATTTTATTGTGTATGTTCATCTATTATTTTTATTGCAAATAAATTTCTGTATTTCTATAATTTCGCCTATTGTGAACCTAATCGAAACAGGGAAGGGAATACTCCCTAGGTGGTTTGGCTCATTTAAATTTCACAGAAATCGGCTTAGCCGCTTTTGAAAAATCTACAATAATGTAAACAATTCGAGCGAAATTTTCGAATTTTGTTCACGATGGAAGGCGGTTTTGCTATTTTTTGCCAAAAATAATTATTATTCTAACCTATATAAAATGAGACGAATCTTTTCTAACCGGTCTTATAGGAGATATATATAGGCCTATGTCCAGCAGTGAATATCCTATGGCTGATGGATGTGTAGGGAAAAATGACAAGGGAAAGAAAGCCTTCCAGCAGTGGGTTGATACAGACTGAGTATGATGATGATGAAAAGCTTTAAGCTAACTAAACCTAATTCAGTAAAATACAGTTGTACCACAAATCGATTAGTCTGCTGAACAAACCAACACTAAAATAGCAGGCAAATACATTGTTACTAATTAAAAGTCATTAAGAATTATTCGGTTCACTAATTCAATTTAAACGGTAATCAATTTACTGCCCAGTATGTAAATAAGTACCTACTAATTTCGTGTAACAAACTAAATTGTATCATTTGGGCAAAATATATTATTCTTTTCCTAGAATTTCGGAGGATTTAGTCGTCGGTTCCAGGCCGGAGAATCGTAGGAAAACTTTTTGTAAAAAAATAAGGGCTTGTACGGTAAATGGTAGCCTTGAAGTTCGCAGACTGCCCAAAGAGCTTAAAAACTATTTATAAACGGGACATCACTCAATTATTTTGTGCTCGAAAGCTGACAAAAGCCGCCTAGTGCGATCGAAAGTAATTATAGTCTTACTATTGTACCAGATAAAAAGACTACGTGAATGATTTCTAGTGTATATAGAAGTACGATTGGCCAAGTGCGAGTCCAACTCGCTCACGAAGGGTTCCGTACTGTATTGAAGCGTCCCTAAAAATATATTTTAGTTTATTAATTAACTATTGAAGTCAACATACAATTAAATATTCTGTGAATATTTCAAGCGTCTACCTGTTACCGTTATTAATATCGAGCGAAAAACGGGTAAAAATCAGGTTTGTTGTATGTGAGCCCTTAAATATTTATTTTATTTTGTTTTTTAGTATTTGTTGTTATAGCGGCAACAGAAATACAGCATCTGTGAAAATTTCAGCTGTCGCGGTTCATGAGATATACAGCTTGGTGACAGACAGACGGACGGACAGCGGAGTCTTAGTAATAGTGTCCCGTTTTTATTCTTTGGGTACGGAACCCTAAAAATGTGAGAGAAGCATGTTAAAGTCAAAGTCAAATTCTCTTTATTTCGTAGACACATTACATGTTCTTGAAAACGTCCGATAACAATACAAAATACAACAAATTAAAAATAGAACAAATTAAATACCAAATAAATACTATAGAAGCAAAAAATAAATGTCAGTGTCATTTGAGGTGACAATTTGGATGTCAACAGGTACCGGTAGGAAACAAGTAGCATTTTAATACGTCACTATGGAAACTAACGTGGTTTTCGTACATTTTAATTAAGTAAAACACAGGTGTTACTCAGGTGTTCGTATCCTACTAAAAATCAAACGTGAGTAACACCTGTGTTTTACTTAATTTTAATACGTGTTGTTAGTTTCTTTATTAAAACAAATGATGAGCATTTATACCAAAAGTAAAATATAGCCATACTTCACCCCAGCCTATTACAGTTAATTAAGATTCCATAGCCTCCAGTTTACGCCGCGGTGAAATATGAAATGACTTCAAAGGCCGAATAGCGTTCGTAAAGTCAAAACGGATGCCTCCTTTATTGAGACAATCGGTTAAATGGTTAGCTATACAATTTGTTTTATTCCAAAATTCCTTATGGTCAGCAAAAACTATTTAATCAGATAATTTTCGAAGATTTAATATCATAAACTAATCTACATAAGTTATCTATTAAAACTCGTTTTAATTGAATAGAGTCAATGATAGATACTTAATGAAGAATTTTGCGTTTATGCTCTTTATGCTTTGCATGAGACGTTTTTTCCGTTGTCTCAGAGAAGCAACTAAAGTTGGTAGTTCGCGATTAGACGCGATGCAAATTGTGCATAATAATATCAAATAAACTGCAACAACAATGAGTATTTACTTGTGGATACAGTACTTTACATATTTTCGCTTTTACGTTGCACTACGTAAGCAGCTCCTTGACGCTGTGTATCACTCTCCTGAAACTAACGAGTTTGTTTGTTGTGCATTTCTATAAAATAATCGTAGACTCGTAGATCGTAGAATCGTAGATCACACGCAAAACGTTCCTCGGCAATAGTATGTAAATGAAACAAAATATAAGGGGACTTCTAACACACGGTTTCTGACCCCAAACTAAGCAAAGGTTGTGATATGGCTGCCAGAGACTAATATACCTACTACATTTATGCCTCATATTATTTTTAAATACATACTTAAATAGATGGTAACACTCAGACATAGAGCAAACACCTATGTTAATCACATACATGCTTGCCCTGGGTGGGAATCGAACCCACTTCTTGACTCAGGAGTCAGGGTGACTAACCACTGGGCCTCTGAGGCAGTCTATTTACTAATTTTGATAGATTGACTACGCGACTGTGGCGAAGCGTCAGCGGAATTCCTTTGATGAGATGGTCTTGCTGACACGTCGGACATTGCTGACCGTTTTTTTTTATTGAACGACATATTACTTCTCACAGACTCTAGGGTCTGTGCTCTTTACGATAAACATTATTTTTTTTATATAATTAGTACAATATTTCATACAACTAAAGGCTTTTCAAGAGGAATCTACACTAAAATAAATCTAATTAACATTTTCAACTACGATTTGTTCCGTGTATACCGGGAGCAATTTGATCCGAAGTAAGAGGGCGATCCGCCACACGACGACGCCGCACGCAAGAACTTTTTGGCGAGCATAACTGCTCCAGGAATACACACATCTCAAATTATTTATTTATTATTATTATTTCCCAAAAACTACTAATACCGCTCAGTGCCTCCATCACCGCCGCGTTTCGGTCTTTTATGGCCATCTTTAAACTAGTAGTCCGCCCCGGACGTGGACCTCGCGCTATTCCTATTTTATATCATAAATACTGTGATTTCAAAAAAATATAATAATACCTATTGGTATGAAAGTTAGGCGACTTCTTTTTAGAGTTCCGTACCCAAAGGGTAAAAACGGGACCCTATTACTAAGACTCCGCTGTCCGTCTGTCTGTCCGTCTGTCAAATGAGTTCTTCAGAATTTATGGACGGATTTTCACACCACTGGCTTTTCGGTGAAGGAAAACATCGTGAGGCAACCTGCGTGTAGAAGAAATTCGATGGCGTATGTGAATCCATCAACCCGCACTGTGCCAGCGTGGTAAATATGGCCCGATCACCTTTCGTGGGTAGGCCTACGTCCTGCAGTGAACTATTAAAAAGGCTAGTACAGTAGGTATTCGATACTATCGATAGCATTGCCAATATTCAAAACTATTGCATGATTTTTATTACCTATCGATAGTAAACTGCTGAACTTCGATATTTTCGATAGAACTATCTACTATCGACTAACTGAATTTGACAGTCTATCGATAGCGAAACTATCGCCTATCGCAACAACGCTAGTCAAAAGCAACATTTATTTAATGTGAGCTTGCGTTATTGCTCCTTTTTCTGAGATTAATGTTCAATTTCAACTAATAAGGTTTTGCTTACAAAAAAAGTTTATTAATTATTTATTATCAAAATGTTAAAGTGTTTTATTTAACTTTACCCGTCTGTTTTTTGGGTAAAATCTAGTAATTGATATTTGATCCGCTTCCTTTAATTTCGATGAAAATACACAAATACAGTTTCATATAATTTTATCCTACTTTAAATGACTACTCATTCTTATCCGACTGGCAATAAATAGTATCTCATTATTCAAAACCTCTGAATAAGGAAAACAAACCCTAATAATTAAAACTCTGACATTTCTGACAACTAGTCAAAACCTCAAAATTTTCTCGGATTTCATATAGATGCAACTGCAAAACCTATGAAGATTTTAATGGTTTCTTTTCAACAGGACATTGAAAGTGCTCGTAAAAATGTGATTGTCATTGATATATGTAATTTGTTTGAATATCGGCACGACCCCACTTTAACTTAGCATCGCGTGCAAATCAACGCACCTCATTTTGTCGACGGACGAGCTCTCAAACGCTTCTACTATCACTGGGGTCTCCTGCAGTGACTTTTCCAGTTCCTGTGGTATCTACTGCTACAGGGTGGGATCCGGCGGCTCTCCTGTGATGGACGGGCCATCTCTCCGAGACACCACTGGGGCCTTCTGTCACTCATCATACTCCTATTATTTACAATTAATTAATTATTTTATGTGTTAAACCTGTGCGGAGACAGTAAATACGTAATATTCGTATAGTGAGTTGTTTTTCGACGACGCAACCTACCGCCGACGCACCACCACATATCCACAACTCCGCTGTCCGTCTGTCTGTCACCAAGGTGTATCTCATGAACCGTTATAGCTAGAAAGCTGAAAATTTATATTTATTTTCCCATACAACAAACCTGCATTTTTAGCCGTTTCTCGCTCGATATTAATAATAGTAACTGGTAAATGCTTGAAATATTCACAGCATATTTCGTTGTTTATTCACTTTAACAATAAATAATTTAATTAAAATAAAATAAATATTTATGGGGGTTTCGTACAGTACGGAACCGTTCGTGCGCGAATCGTACTCGTACTTGGACGATTATTTAAACAATTTTAAATGAAATTAGGTGAAATATTTAAAATATAAGTTTCTGCCTAAAATTGCTATTGTTCTGCTACAATGTTTGAATTATGCTACACTGGTCATACTGAATGGAATCTAACACTCGCAGAAGTCGCATAATATAGCATATCGGGCTTCATAGAACAGTAATGTTTGCGATAACTCCTACTCTATCTGAACGCTCCTGCACGGGTAGCGTGGCAAAGGGACAAATTGTCTTTCCACCATTATATCCCCTCGAAGCGGAAACAAAGTGTGAATTGACAATGATAACTGACATTAAAAGTGGATAAAATTGTTTGTTCCCTTTGCCATGCTACCCGTGCGGACGTGAGATAAGAATGAATTTAATTCCGAACAGTCGCGGAATCGGTCTAAAGCAAGCTTTGAGTTTATTTCATACAAAGTGCCGACACCATGCAATACTGCCCAAACATGAATTATTCTGACATCGACCTGAGTAAAGAGTTACAAAAACAACCGCTAAGTGAAGTTTACAGTTTGATAGCACTAGGTGGCGCTAGGCGTCCAAAATTGGCTTGATATTACATTAATATTTTTACAAATTAAATATTATCATGAAATTTGCCTGAACAATTACAAACAAAATATTATTCTGAATTTTGCGTTAACATGAGCGGTTATCCTTACAATTTTAAATAAAATACTCGAGCGTGCAATTATATTACTCCGCAACTCCCGTAGAAAGTGGCGCCGTTTTGCCTCTTTTTACCACCGGTCCTGGTATCTTCGACACCACTGAACAGAAGATGCTCATATTCGAACTTAAAAATTATATATATATAAACTACGTGCATGCTAAATTTCATGGAGATCAGCTGAGCAGTACTTGAGTTATCGTCGAACAAAGAAACATACAAACATACATCTGACAGCTCAAGTGCCGGCTCGTCCCAGTAGACTCAGAGACCTCGCTAAAGCTCGGTCAATTATAGTCTACGATGACCTTAGGTGACGCAGTAGTCGCACGCCGCACAAAGTGACTGATTGCGTCTTACTCGTTGTCGTTGTTGTTGCGCGACCGCGTACGAAACGCTTTCGTGTAATATCATCTTTGCTGACCATTCCAACCTTTGCCTTTTATTAACCAAACAGACCCCAATTTCGGGACATCGAGTCCATGCCATTTAGCACGGGCTCTATACAATCACGTCTTTTGATAATATTATGTGGAGGGATCACTAAAATGGAACAGTTACGTCCGTCCTTGTCTAATCTATAGCGTTTTCTTTTATTATCCAGCCCCGGGATTTTGGAATTAATTGGAAAGGTTTTACACTATTGCTAGTTATGGGACGAAGGAGGGTGAAATTTAATCAATCGAGTTATTCGAGGGTCGCTTTCGGGCGTAAATATTGCGTTGTTGCTCATGGCAAAACGCTTTTACGAATAAAGTTGCTGTAACTTTATGATATGAATATAATCTCTGATTGGAATGTCGTCTGTTATTGATTACATTATTTTGTTGAAATTTAGTTAAGTGGAAATAGATTACTCTTATCAAAAATATTGATTAACTGACATCCAAAAAGGAGGAGGTTTTATGTTCGTCTGTATGTATTTTTTTGGTGTATGTTCAGTTTCGTCAATTGTGAACCGAATCGAAACAATATTTAAGCTATTGCATAGCTTCTGTCGCGGGCCTTGAGCGCGGGGACCGAATCCAAAAATTCCGTAACGAAAAAACCTTACGCTTCCCACTCCGACGGGCAAGGAGGTGTGGCTTGAAGGCCGTGGATCGTCTAACGTCATTTTAGTTCGGCAGTCTTCGACACGGCGTTGTGTGCGATTATAGTCTGACCGTTTAACTGAGTCCTCGCCTGCGCGGGTACAGGGGCGCGGGGGTAGACGACAAAGGGGGACTGAGACAGGTGCGGGCGGTGGGGACCCGCCGTCAGACTATAGACGTATTGTACGACTTTACGAAACTCGCACGAATCGAGACGAGCTGCTCCGATTATAATTGCATAAGTTGATACAAAATGCTATGCAATAGCTTTACCGCGGCAGTCCCCGAGTGCCACACGTCTTTTTTTTAGTTCAAAAGGGTATACTTCCGAGATGGTCCCATTTAAATTTTACAGAAATCGGCTGAGCCGTTTTTGAAAAATCAACAATAATATAAACAACTCGAGCGAAATATTCGAATTTTGTGCACGATGGAAAGCGGTTTTGCCATTTTTGCGAAAAATAATTATTTTTATGTTACTTTTGTACCTACATGTAGTGTTTCTATAATTAGTTGAATAACCTTGAAGCGTACTGAAATTTAAAACCTAAAATAAAGGAGAAACAACAGGATTGATCTTGATGTTCTAAAATTTCTTCTCCTATTAAAACAACTGGGAATTTTTATTCCCTTTTATTCTACGCTAGAATAAATAGGAACATTTAGCCGGTTGTTCTAACGATAGATCAATCCGTCTCGGACTCGGAAAATTGAATTTAACTTACGTTGAATTTTCATTCCTTTGAACATAACACAACGGATATCGTTTGCGTCATTATCACATTCAAAAGACTTTCTGAGCGTCTGTTGGACGCGCCAGCGTGAGCGAAATGCTGGTGTTTATTTGGCTTAACGCATACCTAAGCATTGCCATTCAGTGTGACAATGCTGCCAGCATGCTGGGCACGCTGGCAACTGGCAGTGGGCTTGAGCATTTGGATTATCTTTAGATCTTTAAGAGTCTGTGGATGATCCAATTGCTTTTTATGTATGTATGTAAGTAGTGCTGTAAGTAGTTTTAGCATATAAAATAGTGTTGTATTAATAAGGACACTTTTGCCCGATAAAAAAATAAATTCTACAAAACAATATTATCAGAAGTAGGTTGGATAAAATTCTCATTAGTGTCGTACCATCTAGCGTATCACGTAACCTTTATGTAGAAAACAAAACAGAGGAAAACCAGACTCGTAACAAGAACAAAGACTAGAACTGAACTAACTATTAAACTACCCTAGGTATGTTTTATTTTCGTCACCAGCCGGTCCCACCTCAGCATGGCGCCGGTTGTAGACAACCGGCGCTGGTCTTCCGTTGAGACCGGCAGGAGACGTCGACGTCGTACAATTCGTGGTGCATTTCTACAATACTAAAACAACATATCCATAACATTGAAAAGAACAAATAGTGATAAGTCTAATAATAGGCAAATACGGCTCTAAACCCTATAAAAACATTTTTTTTTTTGCGTACAAATTGACTCAATTAGACAAAAAAATTGTAAATACTTATAGGTAATTAAAAAGTAAACTAAAGTTAAAATCGGTACGTAAAATTTAATCGACTCAAAAAATATCAAATTTTATGTTGTGATCTAATGTGTGACTTCAAATTATAAATATGGTCCAAATAATTCTGACACAAAATTAAATAATGTAATAAAATCTCACGTGTCACTTGTCATAAAGCTGTCACGTGTCACTTGATGTTACATCATGTCCACCGAAGGCGGAAAATTCCAACGATAAAGCCTTACGAAGCAGGATAGATATCAAAACACTTTGGCTTTTCCTTGTAATATACGTGTGTAATCAAAAGCAACCAGCGAGATAGCCGGGCGTGTCCAAAAATTTACCATATACCGTTCAGAATAAATCTGTCCGTACAAAATCGACACATCCTGCGTATAACAGTGTATCTGCCTCGTACATAGTTATCATCTATTCATCAGCCTTATGATGTCTACTGCTGGACATAGGCCTCCCCTGTGGACCTCCAATAAGACTAGTTGAAAATGGCTTGCGTCCAGCGCGATTATGCGGTCTTGATGAGGTCATCTATCAACCTCGTGGCTGGACGTTCTACGCTGCGCTTGCCGGTATCCACTTGAGAACTTTGACAAAATCTGAAGACAAAATATCCCTACGCATAAGTAAGTATCTGCATACAGCATACGACTATAGCATAATATTTAAAATTTTCACATTTGTTTGAACAGAGTACCAACCACCACCAGTAGTTACGTAATAACAAATGATTTCAATATTGTTTTTTGCAAAAAAAAATAGCATTACCGATTTCACCCGTGTACAGAATTTTGCACGGATCGATGTAGCATTTTTCACATTGTTGTTGATGTATCGAAAATGGCTCAGCCGATTTTGATAACATTTAAATGGGATCAATCTCGAAGTATACTCTTTCCAATAAAAAATAATTATTGAATTCAGACTACTATGAAGATAGCTATACGTGGTTATACATTAAAAAAATATACGCGTCGAATTGAGTACCTCCTCCGGTTCGTCGGTCAAAAATAATAATTGCCAACATGATAACGTTGACAGAAACTTAAATAAAAGCGCCCTAACACAAATACCAAAGACGTACTACCATGCAAATTACTCCTTAAAAGCACTGTGATGTGGTGATGACTGTAAAGTCAAAAAAATCTTCAGGACGCTTCTGTAATAGTACATTGTTCACCGAGAGGAGAAAGTGACCGATTACCGTCGAGGGTGTCGTTTGAAGCCCGAGCCGTAGGCGAGGGCTTTAAAACACCCGAGATCGGGAATCGCACGTTCTCTCGAGTGATACATAGTGCTTTATACTACACCTACGAGGAAAATAAAAAACTAAATCTTTACTAATTGAAATTTATATTGAAATTGTTGCAGTTAGTGAAGCTTAATGTAACACTATGAAAATGGCGCCAATGGCGTCTGCAATTTTCACATGTTCTTTTTTCAAATTGTTTGACACCATCCAAAGCACAGCTAGTGGCCAGTGTCATTTTGCGAACTTGGAGATAAAAACTCACTGTAAAAACTTTTTGGCTTTTGATATTTAGGTTACCAGCGCATAGTCTTACCCAAAATTAAAAAGAGAAACCACGTAAGAAATGGATTTTCATACACTTTTCTCTCCCGCTCAGATGCGTTTTCTCCCCGCATATTTGTTCGATATGCAATGACGTACTTTCTACCGTAAATTTGATAAAGTATCAAGGTACTTTCCGAGCAGGTGTAGTATAAAATATGTTTTTCTCAGTTACATCGTTATACGTAGTGTGTGTCGAAATAGATGTTCTGAATCTCAAGCGTAGGCTTAAGTACTCTAAAATATGACTTTAATAATGCGTTCTTGTAGCACCAGCATTAATCTTGTACAGTATAATACTGAATGAAAAAGTGAGGATATGTAGGCGGTACTTTAAATAATTTATGGTGAATTGTCAGGCAACTTTTTAAGTGCTGAATTCAGCTTTTAATTTCGCGTGGGGCAGCACTTGAAACTCTCGACCTGGGATTCCAAAGAGATGAAAGTTGAGGCTCAAAAGCCGCTTTTAAATTCTTATTGCTGTAACCATTGCTTCTTGAGTCTCAATCATCTTGATACTTTTCAAATTTGAAATAGCGTAGCAGATTAGTAAGTTGAATAAAGTAAGTACTTACCTACTATCTAAGTTTGCATAGGCCGGATAGCTATGTTGGATGGCAAGTTGGAGGCTTAAAAGCCTCCTAATGGCCTCTGATATGGCTAAATTTTAGAAATATCAGAAGACCGAAGCCAAAATAATCGGCCAAGTACGAGTCGAACTCGCGCACGGAGGGTTCCGTACTGTATTGGAGCCCACCTAAAATATTTATTTTATTTTAATTTTGTTATCTATTATTGAAGTGAATATACAACTTAATATTCTGTGAAAATTTCAAGCATCTATCTACATGTTACCATTATTAATACAGAGCGAAAAACGGCAAAATAATCAGGTTTGTTGTATGGGAGCTTTATAAATATTAATTTTATTCTGTTTTTAGTATTTTCTGTTTTTGTTATAGCGGCAATAGAAATATATCATTTGTGAAAATTTCAAATTTCTAGCTATCACGGTTCATGAGATACAGCCTGGTGACAGACAGACAGACAGACGGACAGACGGTCATGGGAGTCTTAGTAATAGGGTCCCCTTTTTACCCTTTGGGTACGGAACCCTAAAAAACACCTAGCAAAACTACGTTTTTCCGAACGGTAGTAAATTTAAATGAAAATTTGATACGTAGCATGCAGGTAAATTGGTGGAAAGACAATTTGTTTGGTGCTTAATTATTAATTACTAATTTTTTTTTAAGATTATCACTTCACACTCGTAGTTAAACATACGAGTAAGAACAATAAGATCTAGGCCGTTGGCTCGTAGGTTAAGCAATTTAATAAATTTTATTACAATTTCCGTAAATGGTAAACAACTTATCCTATAACAGTATGAAAGGAAACATTGTAATCTCTTTGCAAACATTCACTGGAACATTTTATGTAGATACAATAATAATTTTGGAAAACAATCCATTTCTGTTCCCCGGGTACGAGGGGCCGCATTTTAGAAAAATACTTTATCCGGAAAAGAAATTTCTTTTCGTTCATTCCTTAATGTATTGTTATTTTTTGTCAATCTCCTTTATTACACATTCTCGACACTTATATAATGTAAGTAGGGGATAACTTGCGGAATAAGAAAGGACTCTGAACCCAAAAAAATTGCATATTATTTTTTTCTAGTTTCGTTAATAAAAGTTGAAATATTTTTTTCATTTTTAAATGTTAATCGATTTATTTACAACTAGCGGTCCGTTTCGGCTTCGCACGATTTTTTTTAAGTTTACCTTTTTTTTTGTTTCATTTTTTTTTTTTTTTAAACGCAGTACCACATTATCTATTTGTACTTACAATCCAAATTTGTTTATCGTTTTTTTATTATTTAAGTAACGTATTTAATCTCAAGTGAGAAGGACTAAATATAATTGTTATAAATTCTACAAAAATAGCTTTAATCTGTTTTACATTCGACAGGCGGTAAACGCAGAGGAGGACTGACATGCTCCATACATTTTTGGACTAAGTGAAATAGGCGGCCAAATAAATGTATGTTTATTTAATGACTATCTATGTCTACCTGGTCATTAACTACCAAAATATATGGCTATTTTGCTTTGGCCCGCTGCTTTGATTTTTCCAAAATGTCCAAAATGTCAGACGTCCTTTATCTTAAATAGCAAACATTCAATTTTTTTTTTATTTCGTATAGTTTTGCGTTTAATGATTTTAATTTTATAGTGCATCCCACACTAGGTTTATCTCAAAGAGTTACTTTTTATGATAAACATTTCAAAAATTCGAATAGAAATTTCAAGAATTTTTGAAATGTTTATCATAAAAAGTAACTCTTTGAGTTTTGCGTTCGTTATTTATGGTATCAGGTCGCATGCAACACCACTTCAGCGTGGTGTTGGTTGTAGGGATGTACTCCGAATAAGGCCTACTCCATATTCTGAGTTATTCTGAGGGGCTGTAGCATCGATTTGGCTTTTTTTGCTATACCTATACTACAGGCGCTAGAGACTTCGAGGACTAACGTCCGGTTGCCACAAAAAAATCAAAGTTTTCGAAGTTGATTAAAAATGTAGCCTTATAACTATTATTATTAAAGTGTTCTGTTTCTGCTCTTCCATGATCTGTGTGTAACTTGATGCGAGAATAAAAGCCCCGAAAGCTACTTTGGGGAAATGCTAAAGAAATTCAAGGATTACTCGAACGGTATGTTTCTATGAAACTGCTGGGAAATCTCTTCTTTTATGATAATATTTTCGCTAAAACGTCTTCGGATCTTAATGTTTGAATGTTGAAGTTTTTACTCATATTTTTAGAATTATTTGTGTTGGAAATTTTAGATAATTTATATATGCCTAGTCCTTTTCAACACATAAGTACTTACTTTGGGTGGAATTTGTCAAACATTTTGGCAAAAAGCTTCAAGTATAAAAATACAAAAATTTATTTGCAACAAAAATAAGCGGTACAATACATAAACAACAGAACAAACAATTCATAAAACAACAGTATTACACCTAATATCCTTGTCACAAAACAAGTAGCATCTATACCAATAATATAAAGAGGAAAGATTTGATTGTTTGTTGGTTTGCATTGAATAGGCTCCGACACTACTGAACCGATTTGAAAAAATCTTTTACCATTAGAAAGCTACACTATCTCCGGATGACATAGTCTATATTATTTATTTGAAAAAAATAGGGATCATTACTAAAAATCCCATACCTACATTACGTGGTAGGTATAAAGGCACAATATTTATAAAATCTGTCTTCTTTAGCAAATCATACCCGGGCAAAACCGGGGTGGGCAGCTAGTTTCAAATACTTATTTATCAGTAACGTTGAACTTATGATAAAAGTAGCAACATAACTAAATAAAACAACGTAAAACTGTAAAGTGAGTAAGTACATTTTCTACGTATAAAACCATTTCCGTGAAGAGAAAAAATGTTAGACGTCATTTGGTTTGAATCAAAAATCCACTTTCATTATTCCAGAGCAACCAAATAAGTTGAGAAAGTGAAAATAACATTACATAAGAATTTTTGTGCCTTATTATAAAGTACAACAAGTACTGCTACAACTGTTTTAATATTGCTATCACTTGTGAAAAGGCGTACCTAGGAGTAGGTATATAGCTACGCCAAGTATTTGCGCTACGTTGCATATGGATTCTTATTAATATTGAGCAGGGACCTTCAGATATGTCATCTTCAAAAGGCTCATCATTATAAACAAATTTTGCTATTAGACCAATTGTGAAATCATGAAAAACAATGCTTTGTTTCGTAATTTTTTTTGCTGCATTGCAGAGTGCTGCGTCGCTGTGCCGCAGATAGTGTGTTGCGCCGCAAACTAAGTATTCTGCAGAGTTGCCATTGCTACGGCAATTGCCAATTGGAGCTAAGTACTCGATATAAAAAACACGGTTTGGTTTTTGACCCATGAAACGGAGGGGGTACTCAATTCGACGCGTATATTGTTTTTTATTATGTGTAACCACGCATAACTTTTTACGTAGTGGTCCGATTTCAATAATTATTTTTTACTGGAAAGAGTATACTTCGAGTATGTACCATATCAATTGTTTTTGAAATTGGCTGTGCAATTTTTGATAAATCAACAATATTGTGAACAATGCTACATTGATCCGTGCGAACTATTCAAGAATGGTCTGTACACGGTTGAAGTCGGTGATGCCATTTTTTGCGAAAAATAATTATGTTAACAAACTTTACTATACTCTAAGTGTAGCCACTCTAGGGGCATTAAAATAAGCGCAATAATTATCGCGATGAACAAATGTTTTCCGTAGTGTGGCCCGAGCATAAAGAGCATAATAGTGACGTTGCTAATTGAACGTTTCAACGCTCAATTTCCAGCTACACTACCTCCACCAATAGGTACTTAACTACACCAGTTTCCTCACAAAAAGTACTTCGATATGAAACACCTAACTATCTGTAAGTAAAGTAAAAGGCTAGAGTTCCGACCTCAAAGCGATGATCTCCTATCCAATTTCTCCGTCTAATGGCGTCTTTATATCGCGGGTCGGTATTGCGATTGTCTTCGGCTCACAGTGAAATAACTATAAGACTTGTAACTCAGTCACTGTTATTTACAGTTATTTACTGGGGAAAATAAATATAATACTTTTAACTGAGGCACTTAGTAACCGGAAAAATAACTATGAAGCCAATGTTTGTTATGATTTGTAAGTATAAGCTGAAATAAGAAGCTTTCAAAGGCTTAGTATATTTTAAAGCATGTTTCAACAGTTATCAAGTACATATAGAACACACTATGGGCATTATTAGTGAGCTTTAAGAAGTCCAACGATCTATGGAGAGGAATACGAGTATGCTCCGAGTCTTGTTTCGAGATCGAACCCGAAATGAATAAATCCGTAGAAGAACCGAATTAACGTACATAGTTCTGTACTGTACCGGCCTTTTTAATAGTCCACTGCAGGACGTAGGCCTACCCACGAACGGTGTTTGGGCCATATCCACCACGCTGCCCCAGTGCGGATTGGTGGATTCACATACGCCATCGAATTTCTTCTATGGACGAATGCAGGTTACCTCACGATTTTTTCCTTCACCGAAAAGCCAGTGGTGTGAATTTCCGTAAGTACATAAGTTTCAAAAAAACTCATTGGTACGGGACCGGGATTGAACCCACGACCTCGAGAATGACAGGCCAGCGTTACAACCACTAGACC
This sequence comes from Hypomecis atomaria, assembly GCA_964007245.1. Classification (NCBI taxonomy): domain Eukaryota; kingdom Metazoa; phylum Arthropoda; class Insecta; order Lepidoptera; family Geometridae; genus Hypomecis; species Hypomecis atomaria. The sequence continues at coordinate 23,254,258 of OZ023287.1, read as the reverse complement.
ACCACGGCCACCCACCACGTACATAGGTCAGTTAAAATGTCAGTGGGCAGGGCACATAGCACGGAGAACCGACCGATCTGATCGAAAAGTTGTCAAGTGCAGACCACGTACCAGCAAGCTTGCGCAGTTGGACGTCCACCTACAAGATAGAACGATAACCTCATTTATTAGAAACACTGTTATGAAAATAATAAGTAATTGTGAGCCCTGATTGTTTTAATCGTTTAGACATGTGAGACGGCTTCAGGTGGCTCAGAAATTTTGACACCAGCTATCCTATATAGTATCCTCAGTCCACACTCTCCACGAGGCGACACGAGCAGCGCTGCTTGTAGCTACTTTACATCCCCCGACTTGTACTCGTACAATGACATAGGAGTCGTCGGATGTGAAGTTACAAGCTACAGTGCTCGTGTCGCCTCTCGAGAGTGTGGATACTCCATAATAAGAACTTACTCATTAAATAATTGTACGCCGAGAAATAGCTTTCTGTGTTTATTGCACTGTGTCCGATCGTCTTCTCGCCAGATGACGGCAACGCGTAAACAAAACATTTTATTAGCTCCGAGGTTCAGCGGGTTCAAACTATCGCTGCTATACAACTTAATACGATTTCAGACGTTCGAGCTGAATAATTGCAGCTAAGCTTGCCAATTGCAGGATAACTTACCAAGTTTTATTGTGTGTAACTCGTTGTTAGTAGATTTTAGGTTTTGTTTTTTGAGATGTACTTTTTCAAGAAGGAAAATGTGATTATTGTCTGCTTGACTATTCGTCCATCTATTGGCTATAAGACGTCCACTGCTAGACATAGAAATCCCCAACAAATCGTCAATAATACTGGTTGGAAGCGGCTTGCATCCAGCGCAGTCCCGCTAGCCTGATGAGGGTATTTGTCCACCTTGTGAGTGGACGTCTTACACTCAGCTTGCCAGAACATTTTCATGTGAAATGGAGCCAAGTCTAAATCACAGTTCTCACTATCAAAAAGTTGTCAGATCCCACGTAAAGCCAAGTTTCTAACTCTACACGGCTTATTCTACAAGTCCTTATTTCGCAAACTCTACACCTTAGTCAATATATGCGGCTTGGCTGTTTCGCTAACTGCACATGAGCGTAAAGTGAAGATTAATTATTAACTGTTCATTAATTCTGTTCACATACAGTTCTTGTTGTAACGAAACGGCCAAGTCACATAATACATTGACAAAGCTGTGTAGAATTTGTGAAGTAAGGACTTGTAGAGTAAGGCGTGTAGAGTTAGAAGCTTGGCTTCACGTGGGATCAGACAACTTTTTGATAGTGTGAACTGTGATTTAGTCTTGACTCCATTTCACATGAAAATGTTTTTGTTGGATCATACCTACGCGCCTCGGAGTTTGAGTACACATTCGGTACGAGTACACGACAGTTGCAAGGGCACGCTGTATCGACGAATGAACGTGTGTTTTGTTATAAGTAATCGTGCAATTTACCTACCATACCATAATGTAATACCATATTACTCAGGTGTATTTCATGGGAACCTATGCGTAGATTACTTACGTCGACAACGAAGATACTGGCAGGTAACTTTCCATGCTATAAACACGATCAACAAAATTATACAAAAATCGTTTCCTTTGTGGCCATATATTTTTTAATAAAACAAATACAAGCTTGATACGAGTAGAAGCTTGTATTCATTTTAAAATTACAAATACCTAACTTGTACTGTGTACAATAAAAAGCTGTCCTGAATTGGTATCTCAATCGCGAACACGAGTGTTTCCGTTTATTTCCATGCAAATATTTGAAACAATAAAACGTGCGCGTTATGAAAACGTACTCTATGCCTGAATGTGATTTGTTTTATTTTGCCGCGAGCTCGTTTTGTTTTATATTTATTTTTTTCATAGCTTGAAACTCCCATGCGTCATCAGGATTGTAATCTAAACATTGTGTTTTTTATAATTGCATTGTTGCCATCCTAATTAAGAAAGAGTTAAACCGATGATTTTAACTAGGTCGAACAGCGTTTAAAAAACTACGTAACTTCTTTCTTCTCCAAATTCGTTTTTTTTTTTTCTAAATTCGTTTTCAGATCTCTCAATCCAAATCTCTTTGACTGACATACCTAGATGTGTGTAGTATATCCATGCACTAAGTGCAAACAATGATTACTTGTGATGGGTACTGATTCGGTTACTATGGTCCCTTATAATTTTAATTTGGAAAAAAAAGGTAGGTATAGAGAAGGCTGTGAAATTACCTTCAAAACTCCATCAGAAGAATATCTATTGCAGCACAAAGGTTTATTTTGATTTTGTTAAACAAAATAATAAATTAATTAATTGTTAAACTTGCTTTGACCATAGGTAAACGTAGCAAATTTAACTTAAATTTACTAAAACGTTTGCTCTAACTAAACCTAGGAAAGAGTTACTCGAAGGAATTTATTTAAAAGTCGTGTAAAGGCGCTTTCCGTGTTGCAATTCATTTCTAATGTACATAAACACTCCCTTTTTCCCCTTTACTAATGATGTACGTTATATCTCTTTGTGCAGATTTAGGGCAGTTATACACGCATTGACAGAAATCGATGTTCTTTAGTTGGAATTTTAAAGTTGTAAGTTTAGTTGGAATGTGACGAATAAATAAATAATTGATAAAAAATATTTTAATAAAAACTAGTGGACCCAGCGAACTTCGTACCGCGAAAGTTAATAAATGTACGGATTGCTTTGGCACATAAAAAGTTAATGTAAAAAAAAGGAACGGGATAAAAAGTATCCTATGTCCTTTTCCTGGTTCTAAGCTATCTCCCCACAAATTTTCAGCCAAGTCGGTTCAGCCGTTCTTGAGTTATAAATAGTGTAACTTACGCGACTTTCTTTTATATATACAGATAAGGCTTGATGATTAAAGCTGCTGAAACATTTTGCGTTATTTTTTTAATCTTTATAAATTTGTTGCCAGTGGTGGAATAGGTTAAAATGCAATACGTACTAACTTACTAAGACATACTTCTAAATTTATGGGGGCTACTTTCATAAGTACGAGGATGGCTAAAAATTTCGTGTGCTTTAGCGTATATTATGTATATTTATCTAATGTATGTTTCCATTCATTCACTGATAGGCAAAAAGAGAACATATGAATAAAGATTTTACTGTTGTACCTAACTAACATTATTGTCAAAATTTACCGACAGTGCAAGTACCTATATTGCTACTCTAAGAGACACCAATGCAGTAGTATGTATTATTTGCAGTAGAACTTCCGAAAATTGCCGAAATATTCCATGTAGACTCACCTTACGTCCACTTCCCTTATAGAACTGTGGGCTGTATTATGCCGGGGTTATTATTATGTATTATTAAGTATCTATCCATCCATCAGCCATAGGACATCCACTGCTGGACATAGGTCTCCCCAATGGATCTCCAATAAGACCGGTTGGAAGCGGCTTGCATCCAGCGCGATCCAGCGGTCTTAATGAGGTCATCCCTTTACCATGTGGCTAGACGTCCTACGCTGCTCTTGCCGGTAGGTGATCTCCACTTGAGAACTTTATGACCCCATCGGTCATGAGTCTTAAGAATGTTGGCTAGAAATTATAGACTTGGTTCCAACACGCCAATGTGTAGATCAATCTTGGACTGATATTCGCAAACCAAACTATGAAAATTGGCTCGGTTTTCAATTCGTAGCCAAACTTGGACTCAAGTCATCGCAGTGTTACAGAAAATAACCGAAGTATTCCATGTAGACCTGCCCTTCGTCCACTTCCCTAATAGAACTGTGGGCTGTATTACAACGAAATACTTCTCCCTGGACGAAAACGGTTAGGCAAAAGTATTTCCCAAGGCGAAAATATCATTTCTATTTTTGCGAACGAACTCATTTGGCATGAAATTAGATAATGGACGCTGATTATTTTGGGTTTAAGGCTATATACATCTAATTTCTTGCCAAATGAAATTTGTTAAAACTCACGTAAAATGTCCTCACGTATTTTTTATCGTGAGTAAGTCCGCGCTTGACCGTAAATTAGAATTTAACTTATAAATGTAAAAATTTTTTGGTGTCAGTAAGTACGCAAGTTAAACCGGGTGCCTGTGCCTAGCCCTGGTGTCAGAGTTTTTAAGCAGCTTTAAGGCCACTGACATGGATAAACGGTTAAAATAAAATGTCAGTGAGCAATTGGCAAAAAACTTACTCTCTAGGTATATTCATATTTATACAGTTTAGTACACGTCATTATTGAATTAATTTATTAATCGACTTCTTCTTCTTTTCAGCCATAGGACGTCCACTGCTGGACATAGGTCTCCCCTAACGATCTCCAATAAGACCGGTTGGTAGTGGCTTGCATTCAGCGCGATCCTGCGGTCTTGATGAGGTCATCCGTCCACCTTCCTGTGGTGGACGTCCTACGCGGCGCTTGCCGGTACGTGGTCTCTACTCAAGAACTTTACGACACCATCGGTTATCAGTCCTCCGAGCTATTGTATTGGTCGACTTATTTACAATGAATAAATAAAAAGTTAAGGTAGACATAATAATTGGTTTTTAAATTGGAAAATGGTACTTAATTTTGATGACACACTGATTCTTGCGAATAGATTTTCAATGCCTGCTCCTGTTCTTACACGTAACCATTTCACATACGTTATAGCGCATTTCAAAAACAGCACCCTGCTAGTAAAAAGCCGTGGTGGTCTAGTGGTAATGACACCCGCCTTACAATCGTGAGTTTGTGGGTTTAAATCCATGGCCCGCACCAATGAATTCCTAGGAATTTACGTACGGAATTGTGAATGTGTGTATGTATGTGAATCCACCAAACCGCACTGGACCAGCGTGGTGGATATGGCCCAATCACCCCTCTTGGGTAGGCCTACGTCCTGCAATGGACTATTAAAAAGGGTGGTTCAGTACCCTGCTTGTGCATGGCCACGTAGGTTTGGTACTCCAAACCTATATAGTAGCGCATATAGTAGCGCAGCGCGGCAGATAGCCTTTCGAGAGTAGCCCCTCGTTCTACAGCAGACTAATAACGTCTGACACGAAGTAATAACATAGTTTTTGCCCTAAGTCGTAGTTATAAAGTTGCAGTCGGCCTCGCACTTGGCAGGTTTATCTCACCTCCGATCCCGTATCAATGAAGTTCGAAGTTTTCCCAGATTTCCCCCGGGAGACGTGCGGGCTGCCATGAATTTATGTATCTTTTATGACAAAAAAAACGAAAGACCGGGCGCGTAATAAAATTATTCATTTACATAAGAATACGTGAAAATTGTATGAATTTTATTTGAATGATAAGTGTTCGTTATTCAAATATTCTAGTCCAAGCGGCCTTTACAGATCAGTTGATAAGTTTATCCTTTAGCAGACTGCAAATAGATTACAAGAAAGGATCATCTTATTTTCAAAAGTCTTTCTGAGCGTCTGATGGACGCGACGCGTGATTAAAATGCTGGTGTTTATTTGGCTCAACGCATATACATTTTCATTCAGCGTGGCAATGGAGTCAGCATGCTGGGCACGCTGCCAACTGGCAGTGGGTGCGAGCATATGGAATAACTTTCAAGGGTATTTGAATGGTCCAATTATCTACATGTTAAGTATGTTTTTTTAACGCGAATATGTCCGCGCTTGACCACCAACTCGTCTGATGGTAAGCGACGTTGAGGTCGAAGATGAAGCACACAGACCTATTCACTTTGACCTTGAAAAGCTTTAGATTATATTTCTTAGGAAACAGGAAAGCAGGAATACTATTTGACTGGTGTTTGCTCTGTGTCTGGGTGTTATTTAGATACTGTCTATAAAAGTATGTATTTAAAATATGTATATGTAGTATATCAGTCTCTGGCAGCAATATGACAAGCATTGTTTAGTTTGGGGTCAGAGACCGTGTGTAAGATGTCCCCTAATATTTGTTTATTTATTCCCTGGTGGTATGTAGTTTTAGCTTAGTAAGTAAGTTTATTATATTTCATTTTAGTTAATTAAGGCACTTGCTTTATAAACAATATAATCACTTGTACCTATCTATACTCTGTCCATCATCATCATCATTCACATCTATTCCGCTGTTGATGTAGGTAGGTATAATCCGCTCCCCTAAAAACTACCATTTGTCTCAATCTCGTACCAATGCTGAGAAAAGGAAGGCTGCAAAAGAAGATGATGATGGATGCAATGCCTATAGGTAGGTACGAGTAATGGTTTAACTATTATTATCATCATCATCATAGCTGTCTTAAGACGTCCTCTGCTGTACTAAGCCTTCCTTCTTCTTCTTATTCGTCCTCTTCATTACTGAAGGTCGTGCCCGCCTTGAAATGCTTTGATGGGATCAGTGACGAGCTGCTTCCACGCCGCTATCTTCGGCTTTCTTCAGAGCAGTAGAAACTGGAAGCCCGGTTTTCAACTTAATCTGATCAGACCAACGGGTAGGTGAGCGTCCACGTTGTCTTTGCCATCTACTTTCCCAACTACAACTAGTTTCTCAAAAATTATCTGGCTGCATACGGGCGATGTGACAAAAGTAATGATACAAATAACAATTTCTCTTATGCCTTCTCTATCGATCTCCAATTTTCACCATGTTCAAAAAAGATGTAATAATACTACATCATGTGTCGATATTTCTTAACTTTCATGAGTTCTTTATAAAATACGTGTAGAAACGGTTTTTCAACTTCAAAAAATATATTTTGTAGCGTTTTCTAACATAGAAGCTTTATAAATTTTATATTTTACAGTCTACACCTACGACTGTTGTTTCGCACTCGTATTATAAGTAACTTACAATCTCTTCGAGTTTCTTTTCGAGCATTTTAAAAAGTAAACTACTGTGATAGGTATTTACCAAATATATAGCGATCGAAGATAGATTTTAGAATAACTATTTTATTGGAAACTTGCTTCGAAAAGTCACAATTTTATTCTTTTAAACATATAAGTAGTTAAGAAAGGTCATGCTCTAAAAGTACCTAATAATTTAGATACAAAATCACTCAAACCAATACGCGTATAAATACCACGTTTTTATACTATATCGTATTTGACCGTTTTTAGGGTTCCGTACCCAAAGGGTAAAAACGGGACCCTATTACTAAGATTCTGCTGTCCGTCTGTCTGTCACCAGGCTCTATCTCATGAACGGTAATAGCTAGAACGTTTAAATTTCACAAATGACGTATTGCTATTGCCGCTTAATGACTAATAATAAAATCATAAAAAATAAATATTTAAGGGGGGCTCCCATACAGCAAACCTGAATTTTTAGCCGTTTTTCACTTGATATTAATAACGATGGCAAGTAGATGCTTGAAATATTCATAGAATATTAATTTGTATATTTCCTTCATAAATAAATATTTACAACAAAATATGTCAAGGGGGGTTTCAATGTGGTACGGCACTCTATGTGCGCGAGTCTGACTCGCACTTGCCCGATTATTTACGTGATGTTATGCAGTTATGCGGTCTAGGATGTAACATGCTTATCTAGACTTAGTAGTTGATCACTTTGCTCAATATCTTTTTGTAAGCAATAAATGGTTTACCTCGGATGATCCGTTAAATTATAGGGCTCGGTACCTCTTAATAATTAATGCGTGTTAATGGCCTTCTGCGCCGTACTAGACGGGTCTTTTAATTTTCCAATGCTGAACACAGGCCTATACACGAAAAATTATCGGGCCGTATCTACCACGCAAGCCCAGTGCGGGTTTCTTTTAGGTGTTTTAAAATCTCTGATAAAAGGGCTAGCTTTTATTATACTTAGTAGAGATTTCTCACACATATCTTAAGAAATTACATAAGTATCAGTTAGTCACTTAAACAAAGTTCTGATGCAAAGAAAATTTTATTCGGATTTTATTGGATCGTAAAACGCCAAAACATATCACTTTAGAAAAGTTCAAGAGCAAGTCATTGCGAAAGAGAAAATTATAATCAGATGGCCCAACCAGATAAGCTAAGTTTTCTTTTCACTGCTGTTATAAAGAGATAATGAAAGAATATTAGAACCAAGCGTTTCGAGTCCACATTCCTCATACGAACTGCCAGAATGTGGAACGCTTTGCCTGAGTCTGTCTTCCCGCTAAAGTACAATGTAGGTGTCTTCAAATCCCGAGGTATCTTCTAGGTAAGCGTGTTACATCCTAGACCGCATATCTGCTTAACATCAGGCAGTGTGTAGTCAAACGCAAACCTATACGAAATAAAAAAATATCTATATTGAGCTTAGGCCATTACCTGGTACAGTATTTAATTATTTGCTTTATTTGATTTGGAAAATGATTTTCCTATTATTTTCCTTAATAAAAATTACAATTTAAAGGAATTTCATATTTCTGATCTTATTATCTTTAGACATTATTTATAAAATATGGCGGCGTGATGGTGGCCTTGAACAAAAATCAAATTAGAAAATACAAAATTCTAATTAAATTAAGCATTAAATACCGTTGTTTTCTTGTGAATTTGTTTACCATATTTTAAAGCTTTTTTTTGGGGTACTGTACATAGTCTGAGCCCACTTTGAAAGATCTCTTTGCTTATAATTATGTGTAAAGAATTATAAGCAAAGGGCCTATAAAGCCAAAAAAGGGTGCATATTGTGAAGAACTTTTACTATGGGACCAACCCGGAAGTTGAGAAAAAAATCTGCTATTTCATACATTTTTTCATTTCTGAGCTGTGAATTGATATAGATGAAACAACTGTTTTTTTCTCAAATTTCGAATTGATCAAATTGTAAAAATGAATTAAAACAGGAATCTAAATCACGGCTTAGTACCTATATCATATTAAGTGAATGGACCAGTAGAACTAAAACCATAACAGTAGTGGTAAGGCTTTATTACAAAGTCCACTTGACGACGAAACACGTTTGCACGTTTTAAACGCGTGTAAAAAAGTGGTAGAGTCGCAAATATGAAACCTCCCGACAATACCATAAAAACTTTCGTAAACCATACTTTATAAAACTTAAAATTATGCCCCTGATTTCTATTTAGGTATATATTCGAAAACTAAAAATTTGTCAAATAGCACGCCGACTATTTTAACAAACCGTCTGATAAAACGCACAAAATTAGATCTCAATATACAGGGTTATTCCAAATCAATTAGCATCCTTTTAGGGGCGTATTCTGAACATCAAAACTAACTACTTTTTTCTGCGACTATTGTAAAACTAAAAAAAAAAACAGCCGTTCCGTACATTTTGTCGCGGGTAAACGATATTTTTCTATGGAACAACAATTTTTTTAGCGTTTTGACAAAAGTCCCAAAACTAATAAGTTGTTAGTTTTGATGTAAAAGAATGATATTAATTGATTAGGAATAATCCTGTAGGTAGACATAATTACGTGGAACCAAAGTCCAACTTAGAACCGAGTGCACCGAGTTTTAACTCAAATTCTATGTCTATAAAAATATTCAATAAGTTTTCCAATAATCTAAAAGGTATCTGAAAACTGTTTCATAAAACGACAAAAAACCTCCAAAAATTATATGTATCCAAATGCTATTAGACTATTTTTTAACGATAGTCTAGAAAACAGTAAATTGTTCCAATACAAATAATAGAATTGCCATACCCTAATAGGGTTATACGTATAACTATACAAAAGACGTTAAGTAAGAACCGCATGTCAATTTCGTTGCAATAAAAGCTTGTTTGAGTTTAAATATAACTCTGTTCCAGGTTGAAAAGCAAAGTTTCTAGCGTAATTTCGGAGCAATGTGAGATGGCAGTGTATTGGTCGTTTCGTTACTCAATCGTATACAAAAACCGTATGACATGCGACACTGACTGTATCCTATTCTACCACCTATCTATTTTTTCGTCTATGATGCGGACCATTTTACATTTTAAAGCTTAACCCTGGGTCCTAAAGTGTCGCCGAGATAAATATTCTACGCTAGATATCCACAAGACCCTCATTCTCTAGCACTTGAGATTAACTCTGTCATTCTTCCTTACACAACATAGATACATATTTATACTCAAAATACTCGTAGGTTTGCTATTGACGGACTCGTTCATTTTGTCTGAAATATAAAAAGAGATCTAGCTGAAATGTAGCTCCTTCGCCTAGAAAATACCTGTTTGCCTTCGATTTTACAGACACCTACTGCTACATTATTGATAGATATATTATACGAAGAACAGGCACATAGGTAGGTATATTGTATAGGAAATTTAGTATTTTCATGCTTGGTTTGCGTAATAAATGTGGAATTAAGTTGCGTTGTACGAATAAGTAATGTGCAAGAAGTGTTCATCACACTCAAGTGACATTGTCACCTGAAATAATACTAACATGTGTGAAAATAACTCTCTGAAATAAATTCAACAAAACCTCCCGTTCTTGTACTAGACTTCGTTTTTTATGTTTTTATTTTTATTTTGTGTTCTCGTTGCAATTCTGGATCAACTTCAGCTGCTCCGTTTCTTATTTTAAGTGAAAAAGAGAGAGATAATCTCGATTGTCCGAGATTACGGACCGGGGCTAGTACACGCTTATTTCCCTCGAGATGTACAGTCCGGTTATTTACATAAAATGCCTAATGTCGTTATGTCCGTGACGTTCATAAACCCAGCTTTTTACGAGCGACCCGCAGATTGCTGAAAAAGTCTAAAATTTAAGGAGGGTTTTTCCAAGTTATTGGCTGCATCGTGGTGTACTTGCAAGGAGATAAAGATATCAACGGAGTTTATCTTGTGAATAATATTTTTTTCTTGTTCTGTCTGGTTTTCTTCGTCGATATCAATTTTTTTCTTCGCTTAATCTCATTTCATTTAATCTGAAAAAATTCGTCTCTTAGAAAGCAGTCGTATAACAAACTCACCTGTTCTTTAGGCACTTGTCCCACTACTGACAAAAAATCAGTAAAGCTGGAAATATAAAAAACTGGCTAGCAAGGAGCGAGATGCAAGTGTACTTACAGTATACACAGATAGCTTTGTCGAAGGCTTATAACCAGCGTACGGAGCATACAAGTGCTGCAAAGGATTACTTGTCCGCTAGTAAAGAATGACCGCAGGATGTCTCCCGTTTAGCACGGTAATTAGTTAGTGTCATTACAGCCGCTATGTAAGAGCGCTATTCTAAGAAACCAGTGCTTAAATTATATTATTTAGCTTAAGAAACTATGCGTTAATCACAAAATAAAATCATCAATGTAAACAGCTAACAGCTATTAACGATATACCTACATCTAACTACGTATAATGTCCGTCTACTAAATTCTGCAACAGTTTTCTGAGCGAGAAATAGCCGATCGATAGTTTATCGCTTCCTTATAGTTGAGACAAGTACCTAAATCTAAACATTGCTCGATAGAATCAAACAGAAAAATGGTACAAATTTATGATAATAACACCGAACGACCTTCCCACGAGTTTCCTCGTTCAAAAAGCATATGCAAATGATTTCGGAAATTCAGAAACATTATGTTACGAGGCTGGGTGGGATTGAACCGCTCGGGGTGACAGACGGACATCGAAGCGATCGTATTAGGATCTCCGCATCCCTTTTTTGGAGTTCCAAAAGGACAGTTTTAGTGAACGGCCGATAACGTATGGGACAGAAATATTCTTAGTGCAGTAAGATGGTACGGCTTCCGTGACCTTTTTAGCGCTCATATCAGCGCCTAGTCTGACTACTTCGGTCTTTTTTTTGCGATCACTGAAGTTGAACAACGTTCGGCCTGGTCAGTCTACAGATGGGTAATCGTGGGTGGTATTTACGATTGAATACTGACGTGACTTGAATAATACGCTAAATAATTTTGGGTCTCAGTGGTACCATGCTTGCGGCTTTTACTCGTAGAACAACATTTTTATGGTTAAATGGTGTGATAATAACAATGAAGACTGTTATAATTCATTGATAAATGTGTTGATGATACGTGAAGAAATTATCGGCTAAAGCTGCAACTTCAGAGTTATGTATATCAATCATCATCACCATCATCATTTGCAGCTAAGTTTGGCCCACTGCAAGGCATAATAAGCCTCTTCGCTCTTTCGCCAATATTCTCAGTTTTGTCTAATATCTGTACATATATACACGTAGATTATACAGGGTCATGGTATTAAACGCAAAACCTTTTAAGGGCGGGTCTAGTACATCAAGACAAAAAACTTTTGTACTGCTACTTTTGAAAATTTGCAAAAAAATTGCTTCTCCATACATTTTGCCGCGCTTTGTCAAACTTTTTGTATTAAAAACTGATTTCTTCTCCGTGATTTTCCTAAAGTCCAAAAGTTGTTTGTCTAGATGTACTAGACCCACCCTTAAAAGGTTTTGCGTTTAATACCTATGACCCTGTATAACAAAAAAATGTTTTTTCATCTATTAATAAAACAATAAGGGTAAAAAGTATTGTTTATTTTATTTTCTACTTTAATTATCTGTTATTTTAAATAACCCTATATTAGACTACATCATTAGCTATTGTTATACCTACCGTATAAGACAGCATTAATTAAAATTATGTATTAAATTATAGTTCTATTTTACTATCTGTCATTTACACACTCAACATTGTTCAAACAACTACTTACCTAACCATTTACCAAAACCATTAAAGTTATTCTATTAATAATTCAGAAATATTCATGTTACGCGGCACCACATTTTCGTAACCACAGCGTTAATTTTAACTTAATTACTGTTTTATTCGTCACCCGCCACACCTCCACAAATTTCACATTATTATAACAGTGTGGTGAAGCTATAAATTATAATATTTGTTGAGCAAAAATAAATTACTAAATATTTTTAAAATAATACCTAATAAGAATAAATAAATAAGACACTACTTACATAGGCTAACACTACATAAGCGACTAATAAAAAGGGTTATTGGTTATGAATTAGCATCTTCTTAGAGTTTTTCGCTAAGTAGTTCTGTACTATATTTTAAATTTAGTTATTTTAATTTTAGTTAAATTAATTTAGGTTACCGACATAGCCCAGCGGATTGGCAGGTTGAAGTGGCAATGGGCAGGGCACATAGCGCCCCCCCGAGTGGGTTCCCGCCTTGTCGTGGCGGGGGGGCTTAGTAGCCAGGTCTGCCTCAACCTGGTGAACGAAGAGGAACCCGAGGTGGGGCCGGCCTCTCCGGGTCTTGGGCCCAGACAAGCTCGTGCGGAGGCTGGCCAGTAGGTCGGTTTGCCGACTGAGGTGGACTGCGGTGTCGCGCTTGTCGCGATGCCGCGGCCGAGCCCATCGAGGCGGGGGCGGCGACGGGATGGACGGGCGGCGAGAAGGCCGCTGCCTATCCGTCCTGCCAGCGGCCCTAACGGGTGCCGCCAACGTGTTGGCGGAGGCGGTGGGGCTGCAGGGGAAGAGGAGTGTCGGTATCGCGACGGCCGTTCTCCCTATCCTCTGCAGCCGTAGTGGCAGGCGCGGGGCCACTTTAATTGACCCGTTGCATCGGGACCAGGGCTGTCGGATACGGGTGCTGTCTGACGCCCAGTGCTGGTTGGTCCCAGGTGGTGGATGACGTTGTGTCTGGTGTTCGGCACATCGTCATTCTGGCGGGAGCCGAAGCTCCGTGGTGGGGCTCAAGTTGGGCCAGCGCTGTCGGGTGCCGCGGAGGAGTGCGCAAGCGTGCCCGTAGCCCCGACACATAGCGCAGTGGCGGAACACCCAGGGGTTTTGGTGGGTATACTGTCCAGTCGGCAGGACTCCCACATAACCACCCGCCTGCCCACGAGGTGTGGTGGTATCTATAAAAGATTTCCCCTGGTAAAAAAAAAAAAAAAAAAAAAAGGGCACATAGCGCGGAGGACTGATGACCGATGGGGTCGAAAAGTCCTCGAGTGGAGACCACGTACCGGCAAGCGCAGCGTAGGACGTCCACCTACAAGGTGGACGGACGACCTCATTAAGACCGCAGGATCGCGCTGGATGCAAGCCGCTACCAACCGGTCTTATTGGAGATCTTTAGGGGAGGCCTGTGTTCAGCAGTGGACGTCCTATGGCTGAAAGGAAGGAAGGATATTTTTAATACTAATTATTTTTCTGTAGGTTATATTTTAAGAAAGCACGATACTTAGTTTCGCTATGAAATTTAGACTGTCATTTTTAGATTTGATTTTTAGGGTTCCGTATCAAAAGGGTAAAAACGGGACCCTATAATTAAGACTCCGCTGTCCGTCAGTCCGTCCGTATGAACCGTTATAGCTAGGCAGCTGAAATTTTCACAGATTATGTATTTCTGTAGCCGCTATAACAACAAATACTACCCAAACAACAAACCTGATTTCTTTAGCGTTTTTCGCTCTAAATTAATAAAAAATGGTAATGGTAAATGCATAAGTCATAAGTCATTTATTCGTAAAATGGCAATTTACACGTCAAATATACGTAGGTATACATAATAAACATTCAATACAATGATGTAATAAAAGACTTACGAAAAATAAGCCACACAACATAACATTCATTAAATGCTTGAAATTTTCACAGAATATTTAGTTGTATATTCACTTCAATAATAAATAATAAAATAGATATTTAAGGGAGGCTCACATACAGTACGGAACCCTCCGTGCGCGAGTCAGACTCGTATCGTCGTGTGTTGTAGGATCAAAAGATTATCGATATGATTGGAGAATCGTAGGATTGAAAAAGAAAGAATTAATTGTACCTATTTGTGTGCTATGTTTGTGTTCACTGTCTAGACAAATAACGAAAAAAAATCGTGTGATATTCATGTCAAACATAAACATACATCCAAAAAAACTTTTTGGATGTTTTTAACCGACTTCCAAAAAGAAGGAGGTTCTATGTTCGTCTGTATGTATCTTTTTTTGTGTATGTTCATCGATAATTTCGCCAATGGTAAACCGATTCGAATAATTCTTTTTTATTTCAAAAGGGTATACTCCCAAAGTAGTCCCATTTAAATTTTACAGAAACCGGCTGAGCCGTTTTTGATAAATCAACAATAATGTTGTTTACATTATTGTTGATTCGAGCGAAATATTCGAATTTTGTACACAATGGAAGGCGGTTTTGCCATTTTTTGCGAAAAAAAAGTTATTTGAAAGGGTTTTGACTTTATCTATTCTCCTCCGCTAAGGTACATTTTATGACGTTAGACTTTGAACCTATATTTATTACATAACGTATACTTAAATAATACATAATTTAATCTTCCGGCAACAATACAAACTATTCAAAAGTTCACACGGTATATTGTCATGGCCTCGCGCAATATTCCGAACTAAATTACTTACAGTTACTGTGTACAAATTTAATAATGCCCGGGAATATTAATTTGGATCTCTTAGAAACGACGACAGGGGAACACTGGGTAAGTTGCGACCACCGAAATGCGCTGAATATCAGGAAATTTATGTGAGGGCTACGTTGACTCTATGAGAACATGGGTAACATTTACATTGCAAGTGGTGCATCTATCGCAGAAAAGTGATGAGTAAATTTTAGACGGTTGCCTTAAATGGAATGGTACGGACTTTATTGGTAACCCAGATGTATTATTTTGGAGACTGCATTTACGAGTATTTTGTATGATAAGTCAATTTGTTGTTGTCCTGGAGGCTACAGGTATTGTAAGGCATAAGCGTGACGATAACTATTCGATTATTAACGATTCCGACGCAAAATGGTAAGATGCTATTTAGTATGCCTTTTCTGAAAAAAAAATATAAATAAGTTAATAACTTTTTTTCATCAACACACAGGTAGACAGACCTGTCTTCGCTAACTTTTTAACCGACTTCCATTAAGGAGGAGGTTCTATGTTCGTCTGTATCTTTTTTGTGTGTATGTTTATCGATAATTGCGCGAATTGTGAACCGAATTGAAAAATTCTTTTTTAGTTCAAAAGGATATACACCTGAAATGGTTCCTTTTAAATTTTACAGAAATCGCCTGAGCCGTTTTTGAAAAAACCAACAATAATGTAAGCAATTTGATCGAAATATCCGAATTTTGTACACGATGAACATCGATAATTTCGCTAATTGTGAACTGAATCGAAAAAGTATTATTTAGTTCAAAAGGATATACTCCCAAAATGGTTCCGTTTAAATTTTTCAGAAATCGGCTGAGCCGTTTTTGAAAAATCATCAAAAATGTAAATTAATTCTAGCGAAATATTCGAATTTTGTACACGATGGAAGGCGTTTTTTGCGAAAAATAATTATAAATTTTATTACATGACAACACACGGTGCTACACCATCGCAGATTTACCTTTAAATTGGGGTATTTAACCTTGTATTAAAAACATTTTTTTAACATACGCGTGTACTTAACTGAACAATATGATTCATAAATACTACAAATCTACTTCATCGTTATGAAGTAGATAGGTACGCGTTGAAATCATTTGGATCGGACGGCAATGCAAAGCCTTAAAATAATTACGTCAAAAACATCACAACCAAATCGAAAAAAACTACACAAGAGGGAAACTATGTAACAGATATAAAAGCTTGTAACCAAGAAAATAAATTGCGATAAGTACGTGTTAATGTCGACTTAATAATAAATTTTACAGCGTGTTATATCAATATCCCTCTTAATGAGTAGTTAATTTACTAATAAATAACCTCTACGACGTGTTTATCGACTTACTGTTTGTTTGTACAAGCCCTTAATATTATGCACATAATGTTATTAGATTAGGTGCTATGCTTTCGGTCAAGGTCAAAATCGAATAAAGCGTTTGATGTGAAGTTGGGACATTATTATAAGGAACTTTTTAAATGGTTCGCCGTAGATTTACTTCTAGACAGTAATTTGTGATCAGCAAGCTATCTTATTGAAGTGAAACTTCTAATGCGACTTCCAACAAGGTTGCGTTAAACGTTTAACTCTACCATGGAGGGGGTATGAAAGCACTGTTGCGTCGAAGTTTCACTTTTTTAGCGCGGAGGGACTCCACTTGTATTTTTTTAGTAAGATTTGTGCCGGGAGATTTATTTATCTTCATATTGTTATCCACATACAGACGACTCTACATTTTACAGAGTTTTGCTGGATTGTACTGGACGCAAGTTGCTTCCAATCGGTTTTATTGGAGATGTATTGGAGAGTCCTAAGTTCAGCAGTGGACATCCTGTAGCGGAAAAGTCGACGACGACGACTACACTGAGCAAAATTCTCTTTTGATTACGAGAAGAATTAGGGTACATAAACCTTTTTGGTATTTTAAAATAAATTAGTAAGAGGTTTTGTTATTTTATTACAATTATGACAACCTAAATGACACAAAAATATTACTTCAAAAAACCACTAACGCCGATTGTATTGCTGATGATACTGTATTTCTGTTGCCGCTATAACAACAAATACTAAAAACAGAATAAAATAAATAGTTCAGGGGGGCTTCCATACAACAAACGTGATTTTTAGGAGTATGTTGCTCGCTATTAATGGCAAGAGGAATGGGGCTAAAAAGGCCTCCAAGACGATACGGAACCCTTCGTGTGCGAGTCCAACTTGCACTTGGGCGATGTTTTATTCATAATCATACATTTGGTCACCAACTCGCCTGATGTAAAGCGATATTGTAGGTAAAGATGGAGTATGTAGACCTTCCTTCTTGTCTAAAAGATATCCAGATTGTAATTATCTGGAAACAATGGCACGGAGGTTAAAACATTCCAGTGCCTGATGGTAAACGACCTTGCTGACCAAATAATATCACCACCATAAGTGTTAATTATTCTGTGGCATACTGACAGGGGATGGCCTTGTTGTGCCATAACGCTAATGTGGTTAGCGTTCAAGGGCCCGCAATACTTATCTCATATTAATGGTGCCGGTGTTTTGTTTACCGGTAATTGTAACTAAGATTTCTTGTTGACATCGTTATGTTATTTCTTCAGTTTTAAGACAAATAAAAAAGAGAAGGCCATCGTGGCTTACTGGTAGAACTCGCGCTTTTCAATTATGAGGTCGTGGGTTCAAATCACGGTCCTGTAACAACCAATCAATGCTTTTTGGGTGAGACCTAATTTACGTTTGTAGAAGAAACTCGATGGCGTATGTGAATCTACTAATAGCCCTTTCGTGGGCCATTGGGTCATATCGACCACGCGGGCATTGTGTGGGTTGGTGAATTGACAGACACCATGAAATGTATTCTACAAATATATTGCTAACCGCACACTCGCTTCTCCGAATCGAGTGGTAGCGGTACAACCCTAGCGGGCCGATAGACGGGCCGATAGACGGCACAACACTAGCGACGCGACGAATTGGACAGGCAACGTGCAATGGCGCACGACTTCTGTATAATTATGTTGTTCAATACCCACGTAATCGGTGGTATAAAAGAGTTTAGACTACGCTCACGATCGCCCACTAACTAAATCAAGGGAAGCAGGCTTAACCCCTATCAATATGCAGGTTGCTTCACAATGATGATGATGATGATGATACTTTCCACCGATAAGCTAGTAGTGCAAAAATCCGTACATCACAAATAACTCATTAGTACGGGATCGCGACTTGAACCCTCGACTTCACCATTTGTTATGCCCGTTGCAGACCAAGAGCTAAGATTGGTTGGTTTAGCTTAGCTCGCATAGCTGACGCAATTTTTCATAGATCGTGCATAGCTCGCAGTCTGCACAGATCTATGGAAGACTGTTTCAGCTACGCGAGCTAACCCCGAACTAACTTAGCTTAGCTCTTGGTCTGCAACTCGCATATGGCTAGCATTACTACCACCACTCTACACAAATAAATGCGTGCGTGGCCACCACATTATTTTTATTCATATTCATATTATTTATTGGTATCAAAAATGTAAAAGATACACGTCAATAAATTATAATAATTACATTCGTTGTTATTAAATTAATAATATCATTTATACTCGTAGTTATAATCTTTGCTTAGTAGCAAATATTTAAATTGTACTGAATCGAAACATAATATAACAAAATAGTTGTGTTGTGTTTTTAGTTTTATTAGGTAGCAATAAATAAAGGTCTAATAAAAGATGAATCCAAAATGAGGAGATCCGTTAGAAGAATCAAATCACCGACATAGCCCAGCGGATTGACCCGTTGAAATAGTAGTGGGCAGGACACATCACACGAGGTACTGTGACCGGTGGGGTCAAAAATAGCTCAAATGGAGACCACATGCCAGTACGTACGGCGTAAGACGTCTATTCACAAGGTGCATGGACGGATGACTTCGTGTAGACCTCAGGGTCGCGCTGGATGCGAGCCGCATCCAACCGGTCTTATTAGATATCTACGGAGGAGGCCTTTGTCCTGCAGTGGGCGTCCTATGGCTGAATCGACGACGAACTAGTAAATAAATAAATAAATATTAGGGGACATCTTACCCACGCTCTCTGACACCAAACTAAGCAAAGCTTGCAATATGGTTGCCAGAGACTGATAGGTACATATAAAATAAATATTTTTAAATACATACTTATATGTAAATTTATACATATAAATGATACCAAAATCAGTGTTCATCACATTAATATTTGCCCTGTGTAGGAATCGAATCCACGCCTCTTTGACCCAGGGGTCAGGGTCACTAACCACTGAGCCAGGCAGTCAAAGAGTAAATGTCTTTGATAAACTTAATAAAAGTTGTCAACGCGTAATCAATTTAATAAATCAAAGCGGTGTTTCATTAAATACCGAAATGCCGAAGGATTTGTGTAAAACGACAACGTTAATCATCGTTGAGCCTTGGACGTGTTAATTATAGGGTCGTTACCCACCAACTGAACTTTGACACGATGAGTATAGAAGGAGTAATGTGCCGTGCTGCCCCGGCATAGAATAGGGTTGCTCCTAGTCTTCCCGCGGGTGACGTAAGAACCGTCTGAGGGATAGTCGCGGATGGGTATCAGTATACTCTCAATTATAATTGAGTGTGTACTGATATCGATCGCGATTACTGGGGCACATATGAACCTTTGCCCCTCTCCGAAAGGTGGCGGATGTAATTCCACCAACGATCGCATTCCCAAAGAGGGTTGACGTCAGGCAGGCGGCCGGTCACAAAAACCAAGCCAAAACCATTACAGCACCATGAATATAAGGGATAATGATAATGGCGATAGGGCTAGGGCGTACCCCCGAGGCGACGCGCAGTTGCAGCACCCGGCAGCTGTGGGAAATGGGTCAGGGTTGTTGCATCAGGGACGGGTGCAACGTAAGAAGCGAGTCCAGGAAGTAAGAATGAGGTTTGCTAGTTGGAATGTAGGAACGATGACTGGAAGAGGAAGAGAATTAGCAGATATATTTAAAAGACGACGTATAAATGTAGCTTGTTTGCAAGAGACGAGATGGAAGGGAACGAGAGCCAGAGAAATTGGGGAAGGGTACAAATTCTATTACAGTGGCAGCGATGGGAAAAAGAATGGGGTAGGAATTGTACTGGACAGTGAATTGAAAGAATGCGTGACGGATGTTAAGCGGATGAATGATAGATTGATAAGTGTGAAAATAATCAAAGATGATTTAGTGCTGAACATTGTAAGTGCGTATGCACCACAAAGTGGATGTGATGATAGAATAAAGGAGAAATTTTGGGAGGACTTCGACAAAGTATTACTTGATGTGCCAGATAATGAAGAGCTTTATATAGGGGGAGATTTCAATGGTCATGTGGGAAGGATGAATGCTGGGTATGAAAGAGTTCATGGTGGATGGGGCTATGGAAATCGGAACAGTGACGGAGAATCATTACTTCAAGCTGCGTCTGCTTTTGATTTGGCCATAGCTAATACTTATTTTAAGAAAACTGTTGAACATCTGATAACATATAAAAGTGGAACCCATAAAACGCAAATAGATTATTTTTTAGTAAAAAGGAATAAAGTGAATTCAATTAAAGATTGCAAGGTATTGCCAGGAGAGGAACTAATTCCTCAGCACCGCCTATTAGTATTAGAAATTAAAATAAACATAATAGCCAAGAAAAACAAAAATATACCAGTTCCTAAAATTAAATGGCATTTAATTCAGGACCCAGAACGCGCAGAAAAATTCAGGAAACTAGTAGTAGATAAAATGATTGCAATGAAAAATTTAACCGATAAAACTGTGAATGAGTGTTGGAATGAAATAGCGGGATGTATGCGAAGTGTAGCCAAAGAAATTTTTGGTCAATCAAAGGGTAAAGGAAAAATTGATAAAGAAACTTGGTGGTGGAATGAAACCGTGCAAAAGGCGTTGAAAGAAAAGAAGGATGCATTTAAAAAATGGCAAAGTACTGGTATGACAAACCAAATCGAGAGACAAAACAAAAAATCCGCTTATACAGAATCAAAAAAACGAGCTAAGAAAGCTGTGGCTATTGCAAAAGCCAATGCACAAGATTCTTTATACCGCACACTAGACAGCCCTGAAGGTCAAAAACATCTTTACAAAATAGCAAAGTCGAGAGAAAAGAGTTCAAAAGATATTAGTCACATAAAATGCATCAAAAATAATTTAGGAAAAGTATTAACAGATAACGAAGAAATTAAAGAACGATGGAAAGGGTACTTTGAAAAGCTAATGAATGAAGAGAATGATTGGGATGGAAGATTAGAGGGCGCACCAGTAAATATAGGCGTTGTAAAGGACATATGTGTCGACGAAGTACAAAAGGCTGTTCAAAGTATGAAAAATGGGAAATCGGTTGGGCCTGATGGGATACCGATTGAAGTATGGAAGTTTCTGAAAGTGGATGGATGGGTGTGGCTGACTTCATTCTTCAATATGTTGTTACAAGAAGAAGCAATCCCTGACGAATGGTGTAACAGCGCGTTGGTTCCCATTTTCAAAAACAAGGGTGATGTTCAAGTCTGTAACAACTATCGAGGAATAAAGCTCATGTCACACAGTATGAAAGTCTGGGAAAAAGTTATTGAAAGAAGATTGAGAGAGGAGACGGATGTGAGCCAGAATCAGTTTGGATTCATGCCTGGACGCGGAACAACGGATGCCATATTTGCCCTTAGACAACTTTGTGAAAAGTACCGACGAGCACATAAAAACTTGCACATGGTATTCGTTGATCTGGAAAAGGCCTATGATAGAGTTCCCCGTAATGTCTTATGGTGGGCTCTGAAAGAAAAGAGAGTGCCAGGGAAATACCTGCGTCTTATTCAAGCTATGTACAGCAGAGCCACTACGTACGTCCGGTCCGCGGCTGGTCAAACCGACGAGTTTAATGTGGCTGTAGGCTTACACCAGGGATCGGCTCTAAGCCCGTATTTGTTCCTACTTATTATGGATGCATTGACATCAGACATACAAGAGGAGGCACCCTGGTGTATGCTGTTCGCCGACGACATTGTGCTCGTTGGGGAGAGAGAGCTTGAGGTACAGAGGAGACTGGAAAAATGGCAAGAGAAACTGGAAAAAGTAGGGCTGAAAATCAGCAGGACCAAGACAGAACATCTGTTTTGTGATTTCGGGGGTCCGTCCAGTTTTACCCCGATTGCCTTAAATGGTGTATCCCTTCCAGTCTGCTCCGACTTCCGGTACCTCGGCTCTATCATTCAAAGTGACGGCGACATCGACCGGGACGTTACTAGCAGGATAAACGCAGGTTGGATGAAATGGCGACAGGTTACTGGTACAACTTGTGATCCGCGGATGCCCCTTAAATTAAAAGGGAAAATTTATAAAAGCATCATAAGACCTGTCGTGTTGTATGGATCAGAGTGTTGGGCCACCAAAGGGGAAAATGAAAGGAAATTGCATGCAGCGGAGATGCGAATGCTGAGATGGATGTGCGGAGTGACGAGGATGGATAAAATTAGAAATGAATATGTTAGGGGAAGTCTGAAAGTAGCACCAGTGACTGAGAAATTAAAGAGTGGCAGGCTATCTTGGTATGGGCATATAATGAGAAGGGAGGATAGTCATGTCACAAAAAAAACTCTTAATATGACGGTAAATGGCAAAAGCGGGAGGGGAAGACCAAAAAAAGTGTGGATGAGTTGTGTGAAAGATGACATGCGAGAGAAAGGAGTTGATGATGAGATGACGAATGATAGAGTGAAGTGGCGAAAGGAAACGTGCTGTGCCGACCCCACCTAGTGGGATAAGGGCAAGATGATGATGATGATGAGTATAGAAGGAGTAAAGTCTTCTTACCTAATAGTAGTTATTTATATTCGGTATGAGAACATGACAAATGCCCGCTAAACGGTATTTTTAACCGACTTCCAAAAAAGAGGAAGTTCTACGTAAGTATTTTTTTTTTTGTTTTTCTTCATCGATAATTCTACCAATTGTGTACCGAATCGAAAAAGTATTTTTTAGTTCAAAAGGGTATACTCCCGAGGTGGTCCCATTTAAATTTTACAGAAATCAGCTGAACCGTTTTTGAAAAGTCAACAATAATAACATTAAATATTATTAAATATATAATACAATAGTTAACAATAGTAATGGAAGGCGGTTTTGTCATTTTTAGCAAAAAATAATTGTAGTCGTCACAGCTGTCCCGATAGCAAATTTATTTTTGCATTTCTGCTTAAGATCAGTCAAGATAACTTATCAATGGCCAGCGTGGTAGATATGGCCCAATCAGCGATCGTAGGTAGGTCTACGTCCTGCAGTAGATGCGAGTCGGACTCGCGCACATAGGGTGCATATGGAACCCCGCCTTTATTTTTAAAGTGAAAATTTAACTAAATATTGTGTGAAAATTTCAAGCATCTTCCTGTTGCCGTTATTATAATATGGAGCAAAAAAATCACGTTTATTGTATGAGGAAATGGGGGAGAACGGACTAAAATCGGTGGTTCGTTTATCCCCCAGGGCACTATTGAATTGAGGAATACGAAATAACATGAAGTATAAATCGGCCAAGTGCAAGTCGGACTCGCGCACGATGGTTCTGTACCGTATGGGAGTCCCATTCCACTTGCCGTTATTAATACGAGCAAAAAAACTCCTATAAATCACGTTTGTTGTATAGGCGCTCCCCTTAAATATTTATTTTATTCTATTTTTAGTATTTGTTGCGGCAACAGAAATACATCACCTGTGATTATTTCAGCTGCCTAGCTATCACGGTTCATGAGATACAGCCCGGTGACAGGCAGACAGACGGACAGACGGGCATCGAGGTCTTAGTAATAGGGTCCCGTTTTTACCCTCTGGGTTCGGAACCCTAAAAAGGACATAGTGGACATGAAAACAACATAATAAACCAAGAGACATCATTTCACTGACATTTCTCTTCAATCCGGAACATGCTTACACTTGGTTTGAACTTCCTCTTGCAAGTTTGTTGATAAATCAGAAAAAGAGCAACAAATAATTGAATACAGAGAGTAGACAAAGAAGTCACATTACGCTTCCAAGTAAGCCAATATCCTTAAATGTGAAGAACGAAGGGTCAAAAAACTATACAAGGAACTTCAATCATGCAAAAGGTCAGAGGTGTGAAATAAGTGAAATAACAATGGATTGGGAAAGTACGGATGCGTCAATATCGTTTCTTATACAGTAAGTTCATACCAATTTTAATTCAATTCTACTGCAAAACGTCTTTACTTTACATAATATTCTACATAAAGGTACCAAAACCAGAATAAATTGTATCCTAGGCGTTGATTGCATTGCCTATCTACAATACAATTTTGCAAATTTTAAGCGAACGCGGAGGCTTCTGACAATCTTAAAAGAAATAAAAATATACAGCAGTTTACACACATTAAGAAGGTTTTTCATCATTATCGTGTTAGTTACAGGACAACCACTGCCAAACATAGTTCATGAAGACTTCCATTACATAAGTAGGTAAATAATACTTGCATTAAGAGCATTCATGTGACCTTAGTCAAGTCTAGTCTATCTTGATAGACTCTGATAGATCCTGTAGATGATTGAACTGCGTTGTGCTTTCCGGAACGGTTTCTTTTCGAGAATTTATGACCGATTCTTCGAGCAAATATCTACAGAGCCAAAGTCCCTAAGTGAAAGTAGTAAAATAATGTCCGAGCGCCGTCAGACATACCGACTTAGATATTTACATTAAATAATATTCACAATGACCCGTTTTCTCGAATCTCGACGTTATGTCACCTAATTATAGTGTTTGTATAACCGAGTACTTTGGCATCGCGCGGCGTTGAGTCGCCTTGCAATCGCCTTACGACTAACTAAAAAGCCTGCCCACTACCAAAGAATATGTATATTATAATCCACTACGTAACTTGGACAGGGTTTTAGCTCGGACACTTTTTTGTCACGATTGTGACTTTATTGATATTTGCTCGAAAGATCGATCATTAGCTCTTTTCAAGTGTGAGCATTTAAATTCTGAATTCTATTTCAGAAATTTTCTTAAAAGCTTGTTGAAAACACCTTGTATTGCTACACTGGGTATGTAATTTAGAAGTTTGGTCTTTGGGTTCCAGCTTAATCTCTCAAAAGTTTCCTAGAAGCTTAATTGAGTTACTCGTACTTAGTTAAATTCATTCCCTCGCAGTACTTGAGAAGATTACCTAAAAGATCAAGCATATTGTTCGCGGGTCGTAGCGGGGCCTTATTGTGTAAGCGCTCTGACGTTTGGCTTCGTTTTCCTCTTGCTCGCTCTCGTGGCGTGAGTAACTGGCGCGAGCAGGAGAAAAAGCGAAGACGAACGTCAGAGCGTTTACACAATAAAGCCCCTGAACGGATCACATCGCAACACAATGCGTACATAATACATATAGTTAGAATTTTTATAATAGGCCAAACCGCAGGTCCACCACGTAAACTCGACCGCTCTTAATTATGTCGTCATCTATTTCATACAAAATGTATGTATGAAAGCACAGATATCCCAAAGAGATAATGCTGTTATCACTTGAAGCAATTCGCAACCACAAAAATGAATGGAACATAATTATTTTTCGTAAAAATGAAATCACCGCCTTCCACTGTGTTCAGAATTCGAATAGTTTGCACGAGTCGATGCGACATACATGAACATTACTGTTGATTTCTCAAAAACAGCTTAGCCGATTTCGATAAAATTAAAATGGGACCACCTCAGAAGTATACCCTTTCGAAATAAAAAAGAATTTTATAAATCGGTTCACAATTGGCGAAAATATCGATGATCACACACAAAAACCTCCTCCTTTTTGGAAGTCGGTATTAGTCCAAGAGTTTTTAGAACTGTCAAATATGTATTGGAATTTGAGAAGAATTTGACGTTCCACGGAAATATCCGACAACAGCCACTGAAAGGAATTTTTTGTTTATTTCATACTAGCAGGCTCGCTATTTATTTTTTAAATATAATGTAGCCTATGACACCCGCGGATTGTGTAGCTTCCCAACAGAGAAAGAATTTTTCAAATCAGTTCAGTAGTTTCGGAGCCTATTCAATGAAAACAAACAAAAAATCAAATCTTTCCTCTTTATTATATTGGTAAGTATAGATAGTTTTGCGTTTGACTACACACTATACTATGTTAAGAAGAAATGAAAATGTGCATGTCTCTTTCTATGTCATGCCACGTTAAATCAATGCGTCTCTTTCAAATTTTCGCGATTGACCACATTACCCCTCTGTTATCTCTGAGTATGAAAGTGATTCGAGCACATTTTTGTTATTCGCTGAAAAATTACAACCGCTGCGACTCAATACAGTGTTAAATAAATTGTCTTCATTATCTTGAATATACTGTATGAAGATACCTTTATAGTAATTTTGACCTATTTACTAATTGGGTAATTATTATTAGTACATTACACACCATTGGTTTGTTGGTAAAGAAAAACATTACAAAGAAACGTGAACACGCCCGTAGAAGAAATTTTATGACGTTCCTATGTGAATCCACCAACCCACGCTGACTAACGTGGCTAGACGTATGTTCAACAGTGAAATATCAAAGGGCGATACAGCCACGGTAATGATATACATTACCGTGATACAGTACAGTACAAGTAGGTACAATAAGAATACAGCGGTGGTGTTTGTAAGCGATCACCGAAATTAAGCAACGTTCCGCACGGTCACTATGTGGATGGGTGACCGCGGGTGGCATTTTCCAACTGAGCGCTATTGTAGCTCGGATGACACGTTAAATTGTAGGTCTCGGTTGTTTTAACTGTTTAGCCACATCAGAGTCCTTCAGGCGGCCTAAAACTCTGACACTAGGGCTAGCCACCCAGCCTATACGAATTTACTTTTTAGGGTTCCGTACCCAAAGGGTAACAATGAGACCCTATTACTAAGACCCTGCTGTCCGTCTGTCTGTCCTTCTGTCTGTCACAAGGCTGTATCTCATGAACTGTAGCTAGAGAGTTGAAATTATTACAAATGATATATTTCAATTGCCGCTATAACAACAAATACTAAAAACAGAATACTTTACATATAAATATTTAAGGGGGGCTCCCATACGGTACGGAACCCTTCATGCGCGAATCCAACTCGTATTTGGCCGATTTTTTAATAAGAATACATCAGAGAATATAAATTTGAAGACATCTACATTATATATTACGGGAACTAGTTTCAAGCAGATTGTTCCACGAAGGGTGTGAAATCGAAACGCTTAACGTTAAGGTCGCCGGTCCAGTTTTCATTCACTAAATTGCCTCTCAGGTACTGTAGTTACTTCGCAAACTAATGGCTACCATGCACTAGCTATAAAGTACCCACCGTTAGTAGCAGCTAACGGAACGCTCTCATACTACGTGACCCTATCAAGGGGGAGCTTCAAAATATTATTAGGTAGTACAAAGTAGGCATTCCCCGCCTAGGTCTTCGTCACTCAATATGGCCTTTTTTACGAGGGGGGAATCTTCTAAAGATACCCGACTGCTTTGGGGTGCAGTCGGGCTATGTGGGATTGTACCCACTAAAACTCCCCTCGGTGGCCAGCCTTTGTGCCTTCTTGCGAGCTCCGGGATCTCCAAAGGAACGCACCGGTGCTCCCAGCACTTTATACGACTACTCGCCGGGTGATAAAACCAGGCCTGTACTGTCCTTTACGACGGCGTTTCTACACACGCTGTCATCCTAGGGCCCGCTTGAATGGATGGTCAGAGCCCCAACTCTGACCACCCATGAGCCCAAGGGTCCCCTTTTAGTAGGTTCTTACTACAGGCAAGGGATACCGATGCCGTATTCTAGTGCCCTGCATCAGGGCAACACTCAATATGGCCTAGAAAAGGCTTGCACAATGTCAAGCTGTGCACGCAGTGATGTGCTCTCTTTTACGCGTTTGCGGACCATTCTGAGCTCATAACTTCATGACTGAAGCCTGTAGTTGCCATACACAGACGCGTCCGAGGGGGAAAAATGCTTCAGTTATTGTCACACATGTTTTCATGAGGAAAAGGAAAGGATCTTCGCATTGTATTAAGACTGGCCAGTCCATGTT
Organism: Hypomecis atomaria; assembly: GCA_964007245.1. Lineage (NCBI taxonomy): Eukaryota > Metazoa > Arthropoda > Insecta > Lepidoptera > Geometridae > Hypomecis > Hypomecis atomaria. The sequence continues at coordinate 23,225,885 of OZ023287.1, read as the reverse complement.
TATCATGGATCACGTAGTATGAACACGCTCCCTAAGCTCAACGAGTTCATTTCGCCCTTCCCGCCATCTCCCTGAGGGCCATTTGCCAGACTGCCCGCCGCATACAAACGCGATGTACCCACGTATTTTAACTTACTCAATGTTAGGTGAGCCAAGATTTGTACGAATACTTTGGGTAGTTTGTTCTGATTCTGTTTAATGCTAAGTGAACGTAGGGTGGGATATGAAATGTGAATTTCAGAGTCTGTTTCTCTTGTTTGGCTAGCTTTACTTGCTTAAAATAAATCAGTGTAGATACGTAGTTTATATTTGAGTAAATATTATTTTGTCTACTCAGACCAAATAAAAAATCTAGACAGAATGTTGTGAACAAACAAGTGAAGACGGCAAAACTACGCCTCGCCGTGTACAGACACAATTACACACACATACAAGTACAAAGAAACTACGCCTTGGCTCGTCAGTCGAACTATGGCGGCACAACACCGACGCACTCACCGCATGTATGAAAACCTCATGGCCTCAATTGTCTGTTCACGACGTCCTGTCTTCAATTTTTTATTTGGTCTGAGGTAGTGTATTTAGAAATTGATTTGTATGTACCTATATAGGTATCTAAGATACCTAGGTATATAGTGTCTAGATAAATTAAGATATTTTCTATATAAATTAAGAGATTTAAGAAAGATATTTTCTAAATACTCGTAGTACTGAAAACCGAACTTCAATTTGTTGTGAAGATACACAGACAGATAAATAAAAAGGCGACTGAATAATATGTATCTAGTGATTTTGTATACCTGAATTATTTTTACAAGCTTTTCTTTAGTTTCACCTGTCCCGTTGTCTGTCGGTCTGTACTCAATCAAATCTTGAAAGTTTCATTTGATCCACTTTCCACCGATTGAGCTGAAATTTTGCATACATGTGTAAATCGCGTAACAATGCAATATTATGATGACATGGTGCTGATCTGATGATGGAGCTGGAAGGTAGCCAAAGGAACTTAGCAATGAAACGACACAACTTCATCGAGTTTGGGTTCATTTGAATGGTCTTGGTGAGTAGTTTGTCTTTCATTGGTAACCAGAGTCTGATGATGGAGCTGAAAGATGGTCATAGGAACTTTGTAATGAAACGACGCAACCCTATCGAGTTCGGCTCGTTTGATTCGTCTCGGCGAAAGCTTGTTTAAAAAAAAAGGTTTTTCTAATATAATACCTATAGCACTTCGTTGTAAATGCCACTCGCGATCACCGTCGAACGTACCGAACGTAGCTGAACTGGATCATCACTTAGTCAAACTACTTACACTGTGAGCGCTATGGTTGATGCATTTGATTACGCCATACCCGATTTTTTCTGACGTTTTTGTCTGATAGGTTACCTTTTTTAATCGCGGAACCAACGTTTATAATAATATTATTTTTATATTTACTCGCATCACGACATGCTACTAACAAATCTTTGTACAAGGTCGGTGTCACCTCAAGGGTCACTATAGCTGAATTAATAATATAATTTGATATCTATAGGAAACACTTTGGCAAAATAATAAACATCATCATCATTTACGTGATAAACATTAGGTGAAATAGTATAATTATCAAACAATTTGTAAAATACAAAGGGTCGTACCGCGAAGAACTTGTGGTTAAAAAAAAAAATTGAAATTGAAAAAAAGAAATTGTGGTGAAATGTTACGAATGAAAAAAGTAAGAAGTCGTAGTAATTTTTTTTATTAATTGCTTCAATAAATCATTTTAAAGCAATTATGAAAAAAAATATACAACAACTACGATATAACATTATAAATTAATACAGGTTTTCCATGATGACAAAAAATTAAAATTAGTCCGTCAGATCCGGCAAAACCGCCTTCCAACGTGTACAAAATTCGGATATTTCGCTCGAATTGAGACATTATTGTTGATTTATCAAAAACGGCTCAGCTGATTTCTGTAAAATTTAAATGGGACCACCTCGGGAGTGTACCCTTTCGAGCTAAAAAATATTTTTTCGTTTCAGCTCACAATTGGCGAAATTATCGATGAACTTAAAAACATTTTAAAAAATCATACACACGAACACAGAACCTCCTCCTTTGTGGAAGTCGGTTAAAAAATATTAGACACGTATTTTTTCGTTTGGTCAATTAAAAACAAAAAATTATAAAGATATTGCCGTCAAAGTTCCGCGTGACGTCGCAAGTGCACAAATATATTATATACTAGGTACCTACTGTAAGAGAGGTGACATCACGACCCCCACTCCCAAACTTCGACAAGGTTTATCTTTGTCATTTGTTGTTTGATTGACAAAATTAAAAATACGTGTCCAATATTTTTTTATAATCTAACTCACAGATTAATTATAATAAAGATTTTATTACCCAGTAATCATGCCAAAAGGCATGATTACTGGATTGATTATATAGCCTCGAAAACGAGGCTATATATTCAATGTTATTTGCATAATATTCTTATTTAACCTCATATTAAATCAATCCCACCATTCTATGATTTCCTTCTCGATTTAGTTTTAATTTTCTTGGTAGATATTTCCAGAAGTAATATATCAACTAGGGGTATAAAATATATATAGCCTACGACCTATTCTTAAACCCACCAAATATATACACGAAAAATGGGCATGTTGTAGAGTTCGATAACATATCCATCCATCAGCAATAAGAAGTCCACTGCTAGACATCGCCCTCACCTATGGATCTCCAATAAGACCGGTTGGAAGCGGCTTGCATCCAGCGCGATCCTGCGGTCTTAATGAGGTCATCCGTCTACCTTGTGGGTGGACGTCCTACGCTGCGCTTGCCGGAACGTGGTCTCCACTCAAGAACTTTTCGACCCCATCGGTCATCATAACAAACACTAGAGACTTATGATACAAGATTTTTTATACAATAAAAATGTATTTATACTTATTACTGTACCAGCTACTTTTATAATGAGGGAGCGCCGAATTTCGATCATCCGACTATGTTGTCGGTGAACATCCTATACTACATTGCAAGTCTCTGTTCGAGAACTTTACGGTCTCAGCGCCCTTTAGTTCTGCGTGCTATGTGCCCTGTTTATTGCCATTTCAACTTGCTAATCCGCTGGGCTATGTTGGTAACTTGTGTTTTTTTATCATATGAATCTCTTGATTTTTCAATCTCTTAATCTCATTCCTTATTCGATAACGAAAAATTAACTCCAAACATACTATGTTTTTATGAATTGTATAACTAAACAAATTGAAAACTACTTACTATACTGCATTTTTCTACCTAAAATATTAGTCTGATTGGACTAATTAAGAACTAGTCTTAAATTGTACTTATTAGAAGTAGACCGTTGCATTGGGCAACTATGTAGTAAACGAATGCAATCTTTTCATCGCTTGGATGCCTGCTGCAATATTATACAAACCTGTCAGTACTAAAACTGCATGCGATGAATTATAATAATAGGTATTGCAATCCGTAAACGATACAAAAGCTTTAGATTCGATTGAACGTCGTGCCCTGCGGATAATCAGGTTAGTAAAATTGTCGCTTCCAAACTGGAAAGCCTGGAACACAGGCGTAAAGTAGCGTGTTTGGCGATTTTCTGGAGGCTCCATTTTGGCGAGTGTGCGCTCGAACTCCACGACCTGATTCCTTTATCTCCTTTTCACAACAGAACAAGCCGGAAGTCGCATAAATACCATCCCTACATAGTCGACGTACCACCTGCTCGTACTAAGCGATTCGCTTTTTCCTTCATAATGCGGACCGGCAGGGATTGGAATGCCCTGTCTCCTTCATTGTTTCCTGACAATTACAATTTGGATATCTTTAAGTCAAGAGTAAATAGGTGTCTTCTATGAGCTCTAGGTCTACATACTTACTCCATTTTCAGCTACAACTTCGCTTTTCATCAGGCGAGTTGGTGACAAAATGTATTAATACTATATGACCAGTTCTTACCTACCGTCCACCTCCTGAGACCACCTAGGTGAACCGTGGAAAGTAATTTTTTACAATGGTTCACCCGTGTCCACCTTGGTGTTCCTTGGGAAATATTTAGTTTCCACCGTCCACCTAGTTATAAAATCTCTTCAAATATGAAGTGCTATATATTTTGAGCGTTTTCAGTGAGCGTCACAGAACCAATAAGGTAGCAGAGACATTTTTTATCACAGTTGAAAAAAGATATCAATAAAATAAATATTGGGACTTCGTAAAAATTCAAAGAAATAGGGTCCAAACACAGAATAGGCCCTAAGGTCCAAACTGAAATTTCAAACTAAAAAAAAGAAGGAAAATAAATATTGTAAATGATGACGATAATACTGTTCTATCAACTACAACTTCTAAATTCTAACGTGGTGATTAAAAAAAATCTTTTCGTACAACTGAAAGATTTTTATCTTTCGATTGTTCAATTGATCAAGCGAAGCAAGCGAAGATCTCCGTTTTAACGCGACGATTTCGCTTTAATCTGTCCAGATGATGGTTTTTGTCTACAGGTCGCATTTTAAACAGGTCTCGACAAAACTTGGTACACAAGTACTAGTATTTTTTTTGTCGTCGGCGATTTTTGATAGGTATTTTCCTCATAAAGGGGACAATATTATTTAGTGAAACTGTTAGCGAAATATTGATGTTAATATGTTATGATTATTCATTAAAATGTTAGCTTATAGGGTTCCGTACCCAAAGGGTAAAAACGGGACCCTATTACTAAGACTCCGCTGTCCGTCTGTCTGTCTGTCTCCAGGCTGTATCTCATGAACCGCTATAGCTAAAAAGCTGAAATTTTCAAAGATGATGTATTTCTGTTGCGGCTATAACAACATAATACTGAAAATAGAAAAAAATATATATTTAAGGGGGGCTCCCATACTAAAATCTAAATTTTAGCCGTTTTTCGCTCGATATCAATAATGGTAGGTAGATGCTTGAAATATTCACAAATTATTTAGCTGCATGCCTACTTTAATAATAAATAATCAAATTAAAATAAAATAAATATTTAAGGGGGGCTCCCATACAGTACGGAACCCATCACGCGCGAGTCCGACTCGTACTTGGCAGATTATTCTGTTTTTCATTAATCTGCTGAGTAATAAAATGACAATATTGACAATGACATTTCCCTAGTGGCTGTTTTAGAATGTCACTGTCAGTTTTTTTTACTGCCCCATTTCAGGCTTAATGCAGTTATTTGGCGCCGCACACAGTTCATTTTCCTATTTTTTTAGAACTCATTTAAAAATTTAATGGCGATGAAATAAATTCTAAAAAGTATGTATTCGAAAAGATAATTATACAGGGTTATTTCTAATCAATTAGCATCCTTTTAAGGGCTTACTCTGTGCATCAAAACTAACAACTTTTGTTCTGCGACTTTTGTAAAACTCAAAAAAAATTGGTTTTACCATAGAAAAATATCGTTCAACCGCGACAAAATGTATGGAACAACTGTTTTTTTTTAGTTTTGACAAAAGTCACAGAAAAAAGTTGTTAGTTTTTATGTACAGAATAAGCCCCTAAAAGGATGCTAATTGATTAGAAATAACCCTGTATAAGCTTTCTATTAGTATATATTTTGTTTCTGCAAGATTCCAAAAACCGCATCTTTTCCATGTCCCGGTCTCCGTCACATATCTTACAACAACTAGGACAATCAATCTATCAATCTCACTGAATGTCCTACACAAACACAGTGTAGGTACTCTGTGCGTCATACCAGCCAGCCAGTAAATCCATATGAAATCCGAGCATAATGGTGAAAGCTCGGTCGGGTTGCGAATAACGATGTCAAGTAGTTATGATTTTACGATTAGTTTTTTGTTTAGCGGATCATAATTAAGTTTGTTCGTTCCATCGTAAGGCCTAAAGTATCCTATTTGTATCTTCAATATCGCGTTAGAGTGATGTCGAGCTTCAGTGTGTCTACTGAGCATGCAAGCGAACTATCATATGGTGTGTTGCAGTTCAGTTTTGTCGAACTAGCGTCATTCGCACAAGTGAATGTCGATGTCAAGTAGTGCACTTGCGATAAGTACCGTGCGGCTACATAAAAGATTGCTGATGCTGCTATTGACTCAATTGCGAAAATATTCTAGAATATGACACTTGTCACTTTGACATCTGTCATTTTTAGGGTTCCGTACCCAAAGGGTAAAAACGGGACCCTATTGCTAAGACTCCGCTGTCCGTCTGTATGTCTGTCTGTCTCCAGGCTGTATCTCATAAACCGTGATAGCTAGGCAGCTGAAATTTTCACAGATGATGTATTTCTGTAGCCGCTTCACCAACAAATACAATAAAAACAGAATAAAATTAACATTTAAGGGGGGCTCCCATACTACAAAACTGATTTTTTTAGCCGTTTTTCGCTCGATATTAATAATGGTAACAGGTAGATGCTTCAAATATCCACATAATATTTACTTGTATATTCAATTCAATACTTTATAATTTTATTAAAATAAAATAAGCATTTAAGGGGGCTCCCATACAGTACGGAACCCTTCGTGCGCGAGTCCTACTCGTACCTGGCCGATTATTTAAAGTAAATAAATATAAAATTAATGGTTCAAATTGTTATTTCACTGGATTTTTTATGTCAAGATTGATTACGGGTAAAAAGGGCTAAAAAGTATTATAAGGTACCTATATGGTTTTATATTACAACAAATGAAATTCTTATTAGCTAACCCAGTCGTGTCTCAGGAAATAATATTGCCCGTGACACTACTGGAAACAGAGTAGTGTCATGGGAAATGTACTTTTACCCGTAGCACTACTATACATATAGTAGTGTCACAAAAAAGGAAAATATCTCTTCGTTTCTTAAAATTTCCTTCTACTACTTAGTTGAGCCACGGGGGATAAACCGAAAATGATGGTATCGTACTTATAGCGGTTATATGAACAGAAAAGTTAAAGTTAAACAACGTTCCGCACGATCAATCTTTGTATGGGTGACCGCGGGTAGCATTTCCAACTGAGCGCTACCGTGGCTCGGAGGCCTTCAGACGCCTTAAAAACTCTGACACTAGTGCTAGCCACCCGGCCTATACGAACTTACTTACTAAAGAGAATGATTGTTTTTATAGCGGTGTTATTTAAAACAAAACTAGTCAGTTCTCTGTTTCGGAATAAAATCCTAGGTACAATTACTTACATAAATAGTGTTTGGTATTTTATGATCGATAGATATCACAGTTACTTTCGCCTGCAAGTTAGTACCTATTTGTTATGTATTGTATTGTATGTAGAAATAGTAATACATTTTCATCATCATCTGCCTTGTCGGCCTTTCATTGATCTCTATGGAAGAAATGATGGAAGGCATAATTATGACGAGTAACGTCGTTATTATCTGGATGCAATCCCAGTTTACTTACTCAGCCATTTTGATTTCCAAAAAAAGGAGGTTCTATGTTCGTCTGTATGTATTTTTTTTTTGTGTATGTTCATCGATAATTCGTCAATTGAGAACCGAATCGTAAAATATTTTTTTAGAAAGGATATACTCCGAGATTCGGTCCCATTTAAATTATACAGAAATCGGCTGAGCCGTTTTCGAAAAAACCAACAATAATACAAGCAATTCGAGCGAAATATCCGAATTTTGTACACGATGAACATCGATAATTTCGTCAATTGTGAACCGAATCAAAAAAATATTTTTTTATTTCGAAAGGGATTTATACTCCCGAAATGGTCCCATTTAAGTTTTACAGAAATCGGCTGAGCCGATTTTGAAAAATCAACAATAATATAAACAATTCTATTGAAATATCCGAATTTTGCACACGATGGAAGGCGGTTTTGCCAGTTTTTACGAAAAATAATTATTCACACAGTTATCCATTCATAGCAACAGTAATATTGTGAATAAAATTCAATAAAAGTAACAATACCTAACTGATTTATCGCTGCACCTAGTAGAGGTTAGACACGAGAGAGGTTACAGAGGTGCAGAGTATAATGTGTTTACAAGTGTCTTTACGAGTATGTAATAAATAATCAACTTTGTTAAATATGTGGATTTTTATACCTATCGTCTGTAATAAGGAATATCCTGACGACTACTATATTCCACTATTTCTCATCTTTCTTTTTTCCATGATAATAATTAAATACGTTTTCTTGCGCTTAGACAGGAGGACATTGATATTCTAAATACAGGGCAACCTAATCGCAAAAAAAAAACATATAAATTAATAAATTTATATACCTTTTTCTTTATTTTTTACCAGGGGAATTCTTTTATAGATACCACCACACCTCGTGGGCAGGCGGGTGGTTATGTGGGAGTCCTGCCGACTGGACAGTATACCCACCAAAACCCCTGGGTGTTCCACCACTGCGCCTGGTGTCGGGGCTACGGGCACGCTTGCGCACTCCTCCGCGGCAAAATTTATATACCTGCCGTAATTTGATTCTTTGTTTTTCATTGTAGGGTAGCTTCAAAGATAATATATTAACTTTCGTTGAGTGGCAAACGTACAACGTATGACTCTAATGAGCCATAAGTATGTGCAGTTGTCAGGAAGCTAAATAATCAAATTAAAATAATATAATTATTTAAAGGGCTCCCATACAGTACGGAACCCTTCATGCGCGAGTCCGACTCGTACTTGGCAGATTATTAGTAATTAAATAGTCTAATTAATAACTCTGATGTCAAATGTTAGTTTTTTACTAACATTTAACATCAGAATACTGACGTCAAGCGACCTGAAAACAAGTAAAAAAAAACTTAAATCTAATAAGCTAAACGAATGCAATAAATCAATCGAGAAAAAAACGTCTGCGCAAGTCTATAGGTAAACGGTCTCCGCCGTGATAAAATTTATCATTCGTAGATTTAGTTCTACCCCGTCGCTGTTTCAGTTACGACGTGCATCGAGTGACGCGGCGACGCGCAGCGATGTAACTGACATTTCCAAATTCGAAAATTAAAAAAAAATGTACGGTTTTGTTTAGTGAGAAATCTTCAACAAGTACCCACTTAATTAACCGTATAGTTTGAACTATATATATAAAAAATCGTGATTTAAGTGTGATGTACCCGTAAAAAATTTGAGCAATTAACAAAACTCATTTGAAAAGCAAACTTAGTCCCCAAAATAAATAAATAAAATTTATTTGTCAACAAACTTCATGGACAATTTCAAAAGTGGAACGTCAATAACGTTAATTTTTGGAACTGCAGAGAAAGTGAAGTAAACCTTTTAAAAATAGAACAGTGATTTTTCAAAATGGCCAATGTACCGTTAGTGAGGCGCGCAATCGCCGGCGCTGCGCTTGCGCATTCATCTCAACCTAACCCTGTGGTGATTGACGAAGGTCAGGAGAGCCAATGGACCCCGGCGGCCTTGGAGAGGGCGGGGTCAACTCTGAAGGCCCTCAATCGAATGGCGAAGCGACCTCCGGTTCATTTGCTTTTTGAAGATGTCAATTACACTGTCAGTTCACATAAAGGTGAGTTATAATACTTATTACTGTACCAGCCTTTTTTTAATGGTCCACTGCAGGTCATTGGCCTACCCACGAAGGGTGATTGGGCCATATCCACCACACTGGCCCAGTGCGGGTTGGTGGATTCACATACGCCATGGAATTTCTTCCTTGGACATATGCAGGTTAACTCACGATGTTTTCCTTCACCGAAAAGCCAGTGGTGTGAAAATCCGTACATAAATTCCAAGGAATTCATTGGTACGGGACCGGGTTTGAACCCACGACCTCACCATTGTGAGGCGGGTGTCATTACCACTAGACCACCACGGCTTATAATAATAATTATTATAATGTTATAAATCCAAGCAGGTCACAAAATAGTTGCAATAGCTTAAGTGTCTGTCTTTTCCTTTGCCCATTCGTACGTTAGGTACAGTATCAATAAGCTAGCGATCATCGAAGTTAAGCTACGTTCAGCACGGTTAGTCTTCGGACGGGTGACCACGTGTGGCATTTACAACTGAGCGTTACCGTGGCTCGGATGACACGTTAAATTGTAGGTCCCGGTTGTTTTAACCGTTTAGTAATGTCAGAGGCCGTCAGGCGGCCTTAAAACGTTGACACCAGGGCTAGCCACCCGGCCTATACGAACATACATTAGTATTAATAAGCTGCCTGAAAACGTATAAGTATTAGTTTATCAGTTAAATTAAGTAATTGTATCAAAAGATATGAAACACGCATTTGTTTTCTGGTACATTAATACAATTATATGTTTATGGAAATTTCACGATTGATTTGCATTGCATTTTGCCACTAAACCAGAGCATTTTAAATTCAAATTCAAATCAGTTATTGCAACATATGAAATTTACATGCGGTTCTTAGCTAACATGTTTTGTATAGTTATACATATGACCCTATAAGGGTATGGCAATTTTATTGTTTTTAACGATTTATTATTACGTTTTCTAAATTATCGTTAAATAATTCGTCTAATGTATAGTAGCATTTCGATAATAGGATAATTTTTTAGTTGAATTATATTTTGCGTTTAAAAACATGTTTGTGAACGTGTGCCAAAATTTTAAATAGCGTTTATATGTAGAATGCATAATCGTACTTTCAATAGGTACATTCATTGAGTGATTACTTCTTCTGTGTACATTCAATTACTTTTTCTGTGTACACATATATTTGAATTACAATCCAGATCATAAAAATAATTATATTTAAGTTGAACTTTTGTAACGATTGTGATTTGTTTTGTGTATGAATAAATAAAATAAATTAATACCTATTCGAGGATAGCGCATCTAGATGCAACAAGAAATTGAGATCTATGAGGAAAGGCCTGTGTCCAGCAGTGGACGTCCTACGAGTAAGACGATAAAAAAATAATAGATAATTATTTCATTCTTTTTTTACTTCTTTCTTCTTTCGACGCGACGGAACCTTAAAAAGCTTGTATGAAATATAAGGCATGTAACATGCTCAGAGTACTTACTACTTACAACAAACAAACGTGTTTAAATCTCTTAAAAAAAGAAAAAAATGCCAAGTCGATGTAAAATCTTGACTTTCATTTATTACGGCACGATAATAAAGATTGAGAAAGTTGTGATATATTTTTTTAAATAAATAATGACGCATACATACAGTGCGTTGTGGTCTTCCCTGCATTTTTTTTTCAATTTAAGTAGTTGTTCGTTTAGCAAAAATAATAAAGACCGTTTTTCGTGAACTATGTATAAAAATCAAATACTGTATGTATGTATCAAATACTGTATGTATTTGATTTTTATACATAGTTCACGAAAAACGGTCTTTATTATTTTTTGAATAGTTTTTGATTTTTATACAATATTTTTGTTAAGTTATTTTTGTTTACAAATTGATAGCCCGCTGCTCAAAATAATCGGCCAAGTACGAGTCGGACTCGCGCACGGAGGGTTCCGTACTGTATGGGAGCCCCCCTTAAATGTTTATTTTATTTTAATTTTATTATTTATTATTGAAGTGAATATTAAACTATAAATTCTGTGAAAATTTCAAGCAAGTACCTGTTACCATTGTTAATATAGATCGAAAAACGTCTAAAAAATCTGGTTTGTTGTATGGGAGCCCCCTTTAATTTTTTATTTTATTCTATTTTTAGTATTTGTTGTTATAGCGGCAATAGAAATACATCATCTGTGAAAATTTCAGCTGCCTAGCTATCATGGTTCATGAGAGACAGCTCGGTGACAGACAGACATACAGACAGACGAACATCGAAGTCTTAGTAATAGGGTCCCGTTTTTCCCTTTGGGTACGGAACCCTAAAAATGTTGTTATAAAATTGATATAATATGTCCGTGTGTGTCAGTATATCTGTCTAAAACATCACGTCTCTTACTATTACCAAGTTAATACACATGAATGCATTTTCTGTTTGAATACATCAATAAACGTGAAACAAACACACTGGTCGTACAAGTAGCGGCACGTAAGTGTAGCGCTGAGCGAAGTGTGGAGGGGATGGCTGCGCAAGGTGACCGCCATACTAAACCCATGCGCAGCCATCCCCTCCACACTTCGCTCAGCGCTAGACCTGTAAAAAGTTAGTTCCAAAATTTTTCGTACTTATGTTTAGCTTTCATTGATTCCATTTTTGTTTTTGAAAGTAAGTAGTAGGTAAGTGCCACCGCATGCTGCCACTAGTACAGATTTGTAACCTTGACCGTGACCGCGACCGCGACTGGCTCGGTCTGACCGACGCTTGCGTAATATTACATAAAATGTTCTAATTAAGGAGCTAATAATAATTCAAAACCCGGACAGAGCAAGCTTTCACTCGCAAAATTATGGAATAAGCCAACTGGTTAACCATCTATCGTGAAAACCTGATTTAAATTAACATTTATAGTCAATTTTTATAACAGTTTGTGGTATTTAAATTATAAATCATGAGTTTAATTCAGAACATGTCGGATTTAACGATAATAATTTGTATATCTACAAAAAAATACAATGTGGCTATGGTTTCCATGATCATTTCCAATCCATACCTATCCCTTATCGATATGTTAAAGCGACAACGCTGAAATGTTTAGTTGTATACCTAGTTTAAAAAGGTACATATTATTGTGACTTTTGGTGTTCTGGAACATTTTTCTTTTGCATGTTTTGGGGTTCATCCCATAATAAAAGTTGTTCGTAATTATGAATGTGATTTCCTCCTAAAATTGTTAATGAAGATACGCCAGTGAAACAAAATTCTGAGCTACACCTTTTAACAACGGGGAAGTGTAGAACGAAGTGACTTATGCAACAACTGCCGGCTGCAACGGCCCACTCGCATGAAGTAATCCTACCTGCTCTGTTTCCGCCTTTATTTTATTATTAAATTTCAAACAAAGAGTGAAAATAATCCAAAACTTTATAGATATTTATTTTGTACTTATTGAAGAAAAGTTTAAAGAAAATAAACTAAGTTAATTAAAGGAATTGATGGTTTAAGTGTATGATGGATTCACCAACCAGTAGTGAGTCAGCGTGGTGTATAGGGACCAATAATAATTGACCTTCACGATTATAGGACTATGTTTAGCAGTGGACTATATAACACAGTTTTTTGGTCATTTTTCACGATTGATCCTGTATTAAAAGTTATTCAAAAACGACTAGATTGAAGTCTGTAATAATTATTTTCCGCAAAAAATGGCAAAACCGCCTTCCATCGTGTACAAAATTTGAATATTTCGCTAGAATTGTTTATATTATTTTTGATTTATCAAAAATGGCTCAGCCGATTTACTTATGTAAAATTTAAATGGGACCATCTCGGTAGTATACCCTTTCGAACTAAAAATAAAATTTTCGATTCGATTCACAATTGGCGAAATGATCGATGTTCATCGTGTACAAAATTCGGATATTACGCTCAAATTGCTTACATTATTGTTGATTTTTCAAAAACGGCTCAGCCGATTTCTGTAAAATTTAAATGGGACTACCTCGGGAGAATACCCTTTCGAACTAAAAAAAATTTATCGATTCGGTTTGCAATGAATTATCGAAATTATCGATGAACATACACAAAAAACCACATACAGACGAACATAGAACTTCCTCCTTTTTGGAAGTCGGTTAAAAATGTCATATTATTATGCTAATGTTGCACACACATTTGCATTAACATGTTTGCATAATATAAGTATCTTTCTTCATGCAAAACTTGATGACATAAGAATGATTCACAAGATTTTATCAATATTAAAATTGGGTTCATGACTTATGAAGAAATAATAATAATCTTTAGATGTGGAGCTGTTTTTTGCTTACGAGAAGAAAATTAAATACTTACCACATCAGGAGCCGATTCTTAAAACGTTCTTTTTTTAGGGTTCTGTACTGTATCAGCCTTTTTAATATTCCACTGCAGGACGTAGGCCTACCTATGATTGGGTGATTGGGCCATATCCACCACGCTGGCCCAGTGCGAGTTGGTGGGTTCCTTACCCAAAGGGTAAAAGCGGGAAGGTACGTTCAGTCATTCTAATAAAATAAGTAAGCTCGAATACGACGGGTGGCTAGCCCTGGTGTCAAAGTTTTTAGACCGCCTGAAGGCTTCTGACTTGGCTAAACGGTTAAAGCAACCGGGACCTACAATTTAACGTGGCATCCGAGCCACGGTAGCGCTCAGTTGGAAAATGCCACCCGCGGTCACCCATCCAAATACTGACCATGCGGAACGTTGCTTAATTTTTTGGTGATCTCTGACAAACACCTAATTAAACTACGCTACGAGCGCCACTCTAAGGAGCCTAGTCATTCTAATACCCCTGAAATAAAACGGAATACATTGATACACCTCATTGTCCTTGATCATCCGCGATAGACAGTTGAGTGGGCGCGTGTCAAGATATTTCCTGTGTGTGACAAACTAATTCACAAATATGTACCTAATTAACATAGTATTAACGAAATACATCAGTGCATTGCATTTCCTCCTTGAACGTCTGTGATAGATGATTGAGTGGGAAGTTTTCCTTTTGTGAGACAACCATTGCATGAACGTATAAAACATAATTATATTTAGTGAAAACTAGTACTTTTAGGCTCCCAATAGCAGATAAGCGTTCAATAGGCAGACCACCAGCCCGATGGGTCGACGACATCAGACCCATCGCTGGTCAAGCGTGGATGCGATTGGCCCAAGATAGGGAACAATGGCACATAAGAGAGGAGGCCTATACCCAGCAGTGAGTCGACACAGGCTGATGATGATGATGAGTACTTTTATCTAATTAGTATTACTTAGCACGAAAACAAAAATATCCGATGTCCACAAAATCTCAGACACCAACAAACTTTTTATACACATATCTAACTACGAATTGATTTGATATCTATCGATTCTTGTATGTTAACAATCTCAACATGGTATGTAATAATTATTTTTCGCAAAAAATGGCACCACATACTTCCACCGTGTACATAATTCTAATAGTTTGCACGAATCGATGTGACATGCATATACATCATTGTTGATTTATCAAAAATGGCTCTACCGATTTTTGTAAAGTTTAAATGAGGCCACGTCGGGAATATACTTGTACCCTTTCAAACAAAAAAAAAATTGGCGAAATTATACATGAACGAACTTACACAAAAAACATACACACAAACATAGAACCTCCTCCTTTTTGGAAGTCGGTTAAACAGTTGTGAGATGTATGTAAATGTAAACAAGTCGGTTTAAGATACATTTTTCAGATAGTAATAATGTGGCATTTCATAAGAAATACAATGCAAAAGGTAATATTACCTAAGTGTATAAGCATTAAGTAACTAAGTGATAACATTACGTAACAAATTTTCATAATGCATATCTCTGATTCATAGCAATGTTGTAAAATGGTTTTGAGTAGTGGAAATAAGTTTATATTTATGTACATGTTTAGTGAATATTAATCAATTGAGTAGGTATACCTACGTTATTTTTAAATATGTGCAATTTGATCACTTTGTTTTAAAATTAAGAGACTAATCGCGTACCTTCTTAAAATTTGAGATAAATAAATACAGGGTTTTGTGCTTTCCCTGTACAAAGCCGAAAGGGGGTGATTCAGACCATCATTTCGAACAATTTTTACTACGGGGCCAACCCAAAATTCGAGAACAAAATCAGCTGTTTCACAGTTTTCAGACAAAATTGCAACTCGGAATCGACAAAATGTATGAAACTTATGAGCTGATTTTATTTTCTCGAATTTTTTGTTGGCCCCATAGTAAAAGTTGTTCGTAATGATGGTTTAAATGACCCCCTTTCGGCTTAATACATGGTAAGCAAATAACTCTGGTACCTTGTTTTGACAGAGTTGCAATAGAGTCATCATTATCATCATCCTGCCCTTATCCCACTAGGTGGTGTCGGCACAGCACGTTTCCTTTCGCCACTTCACTCTATCATACGTCATCTCATCATCAACTCATTTCTCTCGCGTATCATCTTTCACACAATTTATCCACGCTTATTTTGGTCGTCCCCTCCCATTTCTGCCGCTTACTATCATGTTTAGGGTTCTTTTCGTGACATGACTCTCTTCCCGTTTCTTGATATGCCCATACCAAGATAGCAATAGAGTGTAAAATAAAATTCAGATACTAAAGCTTACTTACTTAAATATAAATAATTGATGATTCACAGCACAGACACAACAGAACGCAAACTCTTGACTTTTAGTACGTACTGAGTTACATAAGTAACTAATGAGCTAAGTTTCTCAATAGAGCCCTAGCGTCTTCACCCCTACCCGTATTGTTTGACTTTCACTTTACTACCTCGCCATAGCGTAAAAACCATCTACAAATAAGCAAGTTAGATATTTTTAGTTAGTTTTCGTAGAGGTTCTCGAGAGATTCGTTTCTCATACGAATGGCCAGAACGCGGAACGCTTTACCCGAGTCTTCCTTCTAAACTACAACGTGGGTGTCTTCAATAGGTAGATATCTTCTAGGTAAGAGTGTTACACCCTAGACGGCATATCTGCTTAACATCAGGGAGTCTATAGTAAAATAAAAAAATATTTTTAACTAATAGGTACATACAAACACCTATAAGGGGTTATATTTATCAGAACTATACTGTTTTTTATGAAAGTGTTAATTCTAGTTAATATTTAATGTATGTACGAGTACTGTTGGTGTTTTTTATGTGAATAAATAAATAAATACATATACAATATACTTATACAGAGATCAGCACCAAAAAATCTTTCGGTTTTTCTTGGTACCTTAATTCACCACTTGCTACTCAGTAATAAACAATAGTAATAATTAACTACCTAATCAAAATCAAATAAAAACAAAAACAAGTTCGCACAGCTAGAATAAAATAAAAGGCAGTTGAAATGGCAGTAAGCAGGGCACATAGCACGAAGGACCGATGGGGTCGGAAAGTTCTCAAGTGGTGACACGCACCGGCAACCGCAGCAGCCTAGCTTGTTGGTGGACGGATGACATAGGCTCACTAACACTATTAGGATCGCACTGAATGCACCCCTACCAACCGGCGTCATTTTGAGATCTTTCGGGGAAGCCTATGTCCAGCAGTAAAATTTCGACATCAGGGTGTCACAGATAAAAGATTAAAATAACCGGGACCTACGTTTCAACGTGTCATCCGAGCCACGGTGGCGCTCAGTTTTACAACTGAGCATTTACATGCCAAGGGTGATCCATCCAAAAACTGACTGTTGCTTGACTTCGTTGATCGCCAACAAATACCTAGTCAAATTACGCTACGAGTGCTACTACTTATACTATTTTAAGTGAGCAAACTATACATTTCATTTCATTTATTTATTTCATTACATGAAGTATCAAACCCATTACCTACGAATAAGTAGCCCTTCTGCGATTGTTTCTGTGGCATGGTACCGAGGTGTGTTACTAAAACTCACAGTCAGTTTACAGCAACGAGTTTTAGTGTTAATAATACATAAATGTATTTATATATTATCTCCGAACTAATATATGAGCGGTATTCCTGAAAATTATGAAATTATGGCTCATATTGAAGAAATTCATCTTTGTTGGCTATCATTTCACGCACGATTATTTTAATTACATTGATCGGCTAATTTATTTTTTATCCGTAGTCTGCAGCTAAAAAATTGTCTCTTACATTTCTTCTTATAATTTTATCAATAGTGCACCTTTTTACTAACTTAATTTAATTACCATTTATTTATTTTACCTACATGTACCCATAGTAGAGCGCCGCTAAACTTTATACCTCGGAATCCAGGGCCAGTCAATGAATCTTTTTATAAACCTTTAAAAACATTTTTGAAATAAAATGTAACTTAATTGGAAACACAGAACTAAAAACACATTGTCAAAATAAGTAAATACCTAAAAAGATTTATTTGCAAGTCTTAGGTACTTAAAGGCATTAAAATATATTTATTAGTTACAATATACAATTTCATTTTACAAATTACATATTTTACAGCTAGGTACAATGCACAAAATATTACAAATAATTAATAGATGTTTACGTCTATTTATTAAATAATTACCGAAACATTTATAATTATTATTTTGAGTCTGTATTGTCCCACTGCTGGGCAAAGGCATCCCTCTCTCCTTCCAGACTGCGCGATCTACTGCGTTGGTGGGGCAGTGCATCGTCGCACCACCTGCGTCTGGGTCGACCCAAAGGTCGTTTGGATTTTGGAATTCAGTCGGTGATGACCTTTGCCCAGCGGTCGTCCAAAAAATTAAAATATTAAAACGATTAAATTTTAATTTCGCACTGTCTTTATCCTCCTAGACAGACAAAAACTCCAAAGACACATTATTAAACAGAAGAACCAATTATATAAATTCCTAATGTCATTTTAGCCAGATTTTTCACGTAACAAGGAAAACTATGCAAAGAACTTTAATAGTTTCGAGTAGCAATCCATTTAACTAATGATGCTAATGACTGCGCTCAATAAATCGATCGTTAAAATCATTAGTTTCAAGTCAAAAATACTAAGGAAGTTTGAGGAAGATCTCACATGTCACGTAGGCTCATTTACATACCAGTTTAATTGATTTACTGGCAAAAAAAGAGGAAATATAAACAAAAACAATATAATGATGCTCTTATTAACATGTATGACATCAGAATCATGGTCAATTCGCGCGGTGGTCCGAAAAAAGATCGAAGCTTTTCAAATATGGTGTTGGAGGAGAATGTTACGCATACCGTGGACAGCGAAACGCACCAATAAGTCCATTCTTGAGCAATTAAAGATTAAGACTAGGCTTTCCACAATTTGTTACAACGAGTCCTAACTTACTTTGGTCACATTGCCCGTAGGCAGCCAATTTCGAGAAACTGGTTGTAGTTGGGAAAGTAGATGGCAAAAGACCACGTGGACGCTCATTGACCCGTTGGTCTGATCAGGTTAAGTTGATAACCGGGCTTCCAGTTTCTACTGCTCTGAAGAAAGCCGAAGATAGGGCGGCGTGGAAGCAGCTTGTCACTGATTCCGTCAAAGCAGTTTTAGACAGGCACGACCTTCAGTAATGAAGAGGACGAATAAGAAGAAGATGACATCAGAAAAGTATCTACATCACTTGTAGATATTTTTTATTCGCCAATTAACGAAGTACAGAGTCATATAGGTAGGTACATGACGCTGTCCTTTGGTACTTTTACTTTGGTATTTTCACTGACTTTTGAATAGGGCTGGTGAGTGACTGACTTTTGAAGATGGAGGAAAACGTCGTGAGGCTTCGTCAGACTTGATAATAAATTCAATGGTGTGTGTGAATCCACCAACACGTACCGAATATCCATCGGTGGGAAAGTCAGTAAGTTCCAAAGAACATTTTTTTTATTTTTAACGCGAATACAGAAACACAGAAAGTTTTATTTGCAATAAGAGGTACAATACATAAACAACGACAAAACAAATGATAAAACACAAAAAACAACAGTATTTTACCTAGTATTCCTTTCACAAAACTCAACCCAACTCAACTCTGGTCCCAACTCCGCGGAATAAGTCCGCGCTTGACCTCCAACTCACCTGATGGTAAGCGAAGTTGTGGTCGAAGATGAAGCACGCAGACCTAGAAGATACTTTTTCACTCTGACCTTGAAAAGCTTTAGATTATATCTCTTAGGAATCAGGAAAGCAGGAAGACTGTTCCATTCCCTGGCGGTACGAATCAGAAATGTTGAGTCAAACCGCTTCGTACGTATCGAAGGAAAATCGACATTGATACTGGACCGGAGTTTTAGCCTTCAAACCCACAAGTTCAGAGTGACAGTTACTGCTAGACAGTGCTAGGCCACCATGGTCATTGTTATAAAGTTAAATAAAGTAGGTACCTACTTATATAATAGTAGGTACTTGCTTCTATAAATTGCTTCTGTCTACTTAACTCTCCTCGTTAAAGTCGTACGATATTGAAGAATTCATTTATTTAAGGTTATGCTACAAACGACACTATGCTACAAAATCTGTACTACGCCCTCAGAGGAATGCAAATCGAAACCATTTTTCAAAGCTACACCGTGAAATAAAACCATTTGAAGGCTGTTTCGGAAAACTGTTTGCGCTATAGGTTTTTTGGTGCTCCATATATCACTTATTTCAAGCTATTTGAAATGGTATTTCCGTATAGCAACCGTAGAACTAAGAATTATACTGAATTAGTTTAATTACACAATAAGTATGAGGTCCAATCGGCACTGAGAAATCGTTAAAATGTAATTAGGTACTTATGTCCAAAGGAGTAAAAAATCTTGATTCATTTACAAATATGAAACCTATATAGTTTTGACAAAGAAGAAAAGATTTTTGCAAGATTCGAAGCTGCTTTGAAGCACGAACCTGTTTACGAAGTAAACAGATTCATGCTTTGAAGTCAATGATGAATGGCTGTCAACCTGCTGTCAAAAATACGTGACAGAAGAAACTCAACTCAAAATACTCAAATTGCTGAAAGCAGAAGCTATAGAAATGTGATAGAAATCGACTATTACAGAAAGTTGAGAAATTCTTTCACTGTATGTTGAGAAACATCGTCATTTTATAATTAGTCTGTGTTATTCGTATTTGTGAAATTGCAACTATCTAACATGGAAGAAAAGCCGCTATATTGTGCTCAGACGGTGTATCGCGAGCGCGGTCAATACCTCCGGCGGCTTGAGCAGTTTGAAAAGGCAATAAAGTCATACGACGAAGCGTTCAAGAACTCTCCAGATGACGTTCGGTTGCTGACGGGACGAAGCCAAGTGTGTGCCGACACCGTGCAGCCGGTCCAGGCCTACGATGACGCAGAGCTGGCGCTGAAGCTAGAGCCGACCAACATGATAGCTCGCAACATGCAGGCACGGGCCATGTACACCATGTCGGACTTCGAACGCTCCGTGGTCATGAACCACCGCGGCCTAAGAATCCGCAAACAACCGCCCTATTTCAAAGAAGGAATCGATCAAGGCATCGGTACTATACAAGACTGCATCGGGCTATACGCCGGCAACGTCTTAACAGACTTTCTACCTCTCATCAAAAAGATGGAAGCAACACACTTCAACGACGATGAACCAAAGAAACTTTTGCATGTCTCTCGTATTCCTGCAGCAGAGCAAAAACTAAAACTAAGCCAAACGAAAGCAAGGAAAGATCATTTCTTTTCTAGAATGTTTGCCACCAAATACTTAGGTCCATTAGCCTATGACAAGTTTTTCTTAGAAGAATTAGTGAATAACCCTTGTTTGAATTCTGCTAATGCTCGTGGTAGCTATGAGCTAAAAAGTATTGCCAATGAAGCTTTGAAATCACTTAAAGAAAGACAAGACATGTTGCATTCTCAACGCCCTTATTACACAATAAAATTGGCAGAAAGGGCTGATTCTGAACACCAGAATAAATATAAAGCAGCTGTACTTGAAAAGGAACGTGAGATAAGCTCACGATCAGCTGAATTTATGCTCAGGCAAATTGATAAGAGTGTTCGTGAATACAGAGTAAATAATGTAATTGCACAAGCGGAGCGGATGCAGATATTCCTTGATTCCAAAACGGTTCGAACATTACCAGATAAAGAAATGTATACTGAAAGATTGTACAGATTAGTTGGTGATGCCTATTTATCGCAACATAGACTGTCTTACAAACACACGGAGCGCGGGAACAGGCAACGAGTCGCTTTCCTCATGGGATTGTCTGTGGGTCGTCCACAATCTTACGACTCGGTCAGAGCAAACTATCCTTTTAAGTTTATTGATATTAAACAAGCTACTGAGAAAGTAGAAGCCACTCTAGACGCATGTGAATATGCTACTATGAGATGTTGGCTCCAGTATGAATTAGCACGTTTACACTGTCAACAGAAGAATTATGCGCTTTCAAAGTTTTACGCTAAGCGTTGTCAAAAAGACGCTCAAGATCTAGACAGTGTGACCTGGTGGCTAAACGGGTGTTTTATTCTGATGAGTGGCGACATGCAGCAAGGGAACGCGCACGAGGTGCAAGTCCATGTCGAAGAAGCATACGAATGGACCAAGAGGACGCTGAATTCAGAGCAATTACAAAATTTCCTCGCGAAATGTGCTGAAATGGCGAAGCTAATTGTGACTGCAGATGAGCGTATAGTGATTCTCCATCGCGAGAAAGATATTGTGAAGATCATGCAGCCGGAGCAAAAGGTGGAAACGGAGGTATTGTTTAAGAGGATGTCGACGCTGCCGGTGGGTCGGCGGTTTGCGGTGATGCCAACGAAGTTGAAGATTGAGGACCGGCCGGAGCGTCGCAGGCGCCGCCAACAAGGGCTTACCATCGTTCCGGGCCCCGAACAGACGCTGCCACGGCCACCACGCTCCCGTACGCTTGGGTTCCAGGAATTCGACCTCTAATTTATTTTCAATGAGTTACAATACGTTTTAAGTAACATATCGTATAACCTAGTTCGTAAAAACGCCGGAGCAGCAGTGAATGTGACAACAGCTTCCGTGTTTCTCAATAGAATTAATTAGTTGACTTTCTAAGAGGATTTGTTACAAGATGAAGAAAAGAATGTGGGATGGCAGAGATGGAGAGTGTGATTTTGAGTAGACCTCACAGAAGCTTATTTTACTAATTACGTATTTATTTATCAATATTGTTACTTAAAATAATTTATCTAATAACATATGGTTTTTAATAAAATCTAAGCAATAAATAATCCGTATTGCATTATTTTCTTCGATATCAATCATGACTTCGTAAAAATAACGATAATAAAATAATTATATTGAGATTGTTCTATGATAGCGAGACACACACATGGCGTTGTGTAAATTAAAATAAAGTTTTTTTATGATACGTTTTTCAATACGAAAACGGCAAGCCAAATTCAAGTAAGCGTGATAATATTAATTTCCATTTTACGTCGCGAAATATCACAAAAATTGCTTTGCTATAAATTTTGATTCATGTCTTATACAGATTTGACTGTTTACTTATGATTTTTTATTCAGTCAATTTCAATATACCAAAATGTAAATTATTTATGAGACAATCTGGCAAGCAGACTGTTTCGTAGACCACATCAGTATCTCTGATTAACGTCAGTCACGATATAGTCAAGCGCAAACTTACTTTTAGCAAAGAAGCAGGCCCTAAAGTTGCGTAGTTCCCCACTTCATACGCACGAGCCCCCGGAGACACATAAATGCCAAAAGAGCCATATTTCCCAAGTTTTGTGCTCCTGTAAGTCGTTCCAAAGATCGATAGCACTCATTTCTTGCAGCGAAAATAGGTGAAACTAGACAGTTTTTGATATATTATTGTATAAGTGACCCGCTCTAGCTTCACACAGGTGTATTATACCCACAATCTTCCTCTTGAATCACTCTATCTATTGAAAAAAATCGCATCAAAATCCATTGCGTAGTTTTAAAGATAAAAGCATACATTGGGACAGACAAACAGGGAAGCGACTTTGTTTTATACTATGTAGTGAAATGTAGTTGTACTGTATCATCTGTACCTGTATCTGTATCATACCTTTTTAATAGTCCACTATAGGTCGTACGCCTACCCACGAAGAGTATAAATTAATGTTATGTAGCATGTAAGCATAATTATGTTGTACATAAGTTAAGGTTTATAGAGTTAATCAAGAAGGGAGTAGGTACCAATTAAACCGAAAATACATTTTTTCGAATTTGAGTTACAATTTTATGTGGACAGCTGATCTTTTTTTCTTGAATTCTATCTTGGCTGGCTCATCATAAAAGTTGTCAGAAAAAGATCACTTCATAGGTAATAGAACTTACGGCAAAAGTATAATATTTCTGAAAACATTTGTTCCGATATCTGTGATATTTATACTCAGTAATCGTTCCTAAATCTTATTTTATAAATCTAAGTAAAAGCGACGTTATCTTGACAATATAAAGAGATCAAACAATGTAATGGCTCATCATAAAAGTTGTCAGAATAATTATTTTTCGCAAAAAATTGCAAAATGGCCTTCCATCGTGTACAAAATTCGAATATTTCGCTCTAATTGCTTACATTATTGTAGTTTTTTCAAAAACAGTTAAGCCGATTTCTGTAAAATTTAAATGGGACCACCTCGGGAATTTACTCTTTACTACCTCGGAAGTATACCCTTTTGAACTAAAAAATATTTTTTTGATTCGGTTCTCGATTGGCGGAATTATCGATAAACATACTTACACAAAAAATAAAAATGAATACATCCAGACTAACATAGAACCTCCCCTTTTTAGAAGTCGGTTAAAAATATAAATTCATCAAACAATGCTTATCAAAAAAATTGTCAGAAAAAGGTCACTTCACGAAACTTACGCCAAAATTGTAACATCTTTGTAAATCTGCTCCGATATTCATGATATTTATGCCCTACAATCGTTCCTAGATAATTTCTAATAAATCTAAATAAAAAAGACGTTTTCTTGGAAATATAAATTATACATAAAATAATACAGAGTTATTTCTAATCAATTAGCATCATTTTAGCTGCTTATTCTGTACAACAAAACGAACAACTTATGTTCTACGACTTTCATTACATCCCAAAAAAAAAGTTGTTGTTGCATAGAAAAATATCGTTCACTCTCGAGAAAATGTGTGGAACAGCTGTTTTTTTTTTTAATTTTGACAAAAGTCGCAGAACAATAGTTGTTAGTTTTGATGTACAGAATAAGCCCCTAAAAGGTTGCTAATTGATTAGAAATAACCCTGTATAAGTACGTATGTAGAGACGTAATAAAAGTCAACAGAGAGAGCGTGATTGATTTGGGTCGCTTCTTCGCCATATTGTTCTCTTGCTCGGTCGCCTCTCGATCTTTTCATATTTGTGATTGAACCTTTGTGATCTAATAATATATCTGTGTCTGAATGTTCCCCACTAGTGTCATTATTAACAATAGACATGATGACTGGGTAAAAAAATCATTATTAATATAGCCCGTAAGTACGAATATCAAAAACTATTGGATACGTATTTTTCCTTTTGTCAATAAAACAAGAAATGGCAAAGATAAACCTTGTCAAAGTTCCAAGTGGGTGTCGTGATGACACGTCTCTCACGAAAGTCTATAATTTTTTTTGACACTCGTGACGTCATGCGGAAATTCAACGGGCTATATCTTCATCAATTTTTGTCTAATTGACAGAATAAAAAATACGTGTCCAATATTTTTTAATTTTCTATCAGACGGACTAATTATATTTTTTTAGTCATCATATTTAGCTATAGAACGTCCACTGCTGGACATAGAATATCTAATTGCAATTTATTCGCGTACTTATTTCTAACTATATTATGTATCTGTTTAATGTTCTATGTTACAAATGAATGGTGTTTTTACAACGTTCTTCTAGAAAAATAATTACTTACACAGCTACAATCACTATCACTACATAGTGTAAAACTAGTCGCTTCCCGCTTTCTGTCCCCATGTATGTTTATATCTTTAAAATTACGCAACGAATTTTGATGTGTTTTTTTTTTTAATAGATAGAGTGATTCAAAGGGTTTATATGTATAACACACCTGTGCAAAGCCGGGGTGAGTCCGTAGTTTTCTTTAAAACAGATACAGCTACAGCGCTATCTGTTGGCATTGAGTTGGCGCAGTTTCATTTCTATACAAAATTGTATCGCACTATATCGACCGCGTGAAAAACTCAAACTCATTCTACCAAGGTACTACTGAAAATTTATGGATTTAAAACATTTTAAAATGTTAACATACCTATCATTATGTGATATTGTTTACGTACAATTAATTATTATTGATTTTGTTCCAGTTACATTTTATTTGTTGTCCTTAAAATGCAACGATAATGTGTTGATAAGATAAATAGATTAAACAATTTCGTCTGTAGGTAGGTATGTTCTGCAACAATATAAGTTTGTCATAATTATTCAAGTATCGATACATAAAATCTAATTTGAAGATGACTAAATAACAAGTATATTTTTGTATTGACAAATCACAATACCGGATAAACATTGTTTTTAATTTATGCAAATTAAACTAATGAGCACATCCACCCGTCTAAATAGACTAGATGACTAAAAGTAAGTATTTGGTGACTGTCTGCGTAATCAAAAATATAACTAGTAGTTGTCCGAGCAGTAAACCTCGCGACATTTCTTTTTTTTTATCGCGAATTGCCCACCAACTCGCCTGATGTTAAGCGTTGTGGTCGAAGATAAAGCACGCAGACCTAGAAGATACCTATTCACTCTGACCTTGCAAAGCTTTAGATTATATCTCTTAGGAAACAGGAAAGCAGGAAGACTGTTCCATTCCCTGACGGTATGAATCAGAAAAGTTGAGTCAAACCGCTTCGTACGTATCGAAAGAAAATCGTCAGTGTAGGGGTGGTAATGTGGCGTCCTCCTACTTGTCGTGTAGTAAAAAGGGGATGGTAGGATAAGGTCGTGCAGCTCAGATGCACACTCTCTTTAACTAAATCTTCAGAAGCCTATACCTCGCTCTACTACGCCTAAACTCACTCTTGACCGATTTGGTTCATACTCGAAAATTGGTTAGGGTTAAAATACTATGAGCAATCTTGCCAAATATTATTGGTCGATAAATAGCGCGACAGCGCCCTCCTTTTTGTGAGAAATACCCCCCAATCAAAAATTGCCGACGACAAAAAAAAAACATTAATATGTCGGATCCATGAAAAAGGCTCCGCATCAGTTATGATTCTGCTTCAATGTGGTAATGATTTATACCACTGACTTAACAATGCTTCAGTGTGGCGTGGCGTGGCTTTAGCGGGCGAGGAGATAAAGGCGACGTCACGAGCAATCAGTTTATTTCACAGAAGATTACGTATGATTACAATTATAGAGAGAACTTTAAGCGAAGGATATGGCGTTCCGCAGCGTACCGCACGCTGCTACCATTCTATCAAGAATCACCAGGCTTGAACCGTTCTAATCTCAGTTTTCCACAACTTCTACCGAACAAGTTCTATTTACAACTCCCACAACCACAACTGACATTTGACATGTCACCTCGCATTTTCCCGCCCATCGGCCGATCATGCGATGTCACTGTCACTTGAAACCTCCTTAGAATCAATCAGCAGCGTTTGTCACAAGCGTTACCCCAGGAATGTTGCCACTTCCATTCCTAGTCCTTCGAAATTATACTAAGTGGCATTATTTAAAATTAAACTTAAAGCTACTGTCCCATCAAATATATTAAACCTATATACTAAGTTAGTTCGAGATTCGTTGACACATGCGACCTTTAGACAGACGTCGAAAGCAATATCGTCGTGTGGACGCACAGACCTCCGCTTCGCTTCGCTCAATTAGTTCGTTCGTAGTAGACTCGTTAAGTTTTATGTAAATTAGCAATTTTACTAATATTGTTTTAGGAAAATACTAGCGACCCGCCCCGGCTTTGCACAGGTGTATTATACATTAAACCTTCCTCTTGAATCACTCTATTTATTTAAGAAAACCGCATCTAAATCCGTTGTGTAGTTTTAAAGATATAAGCATACATGGGGACAGACAGCGGGAAGCGACTTTGTCTTATACTATGTAGTGATAGTGATAGCCCGTTGTCTCGTATAGCTACACTTTTTACATAGAAGTGCTGTCGCAAATCCGCACTCCGGATCATTGACGCGCTTTATCTTAGTCATGTTTTGTTTGACCGACAAAAGAAAATCACGTGTACAATTTTTTCATCACGTAACTTACGAACTAATTTATAATTATAGTATCTTTATTTATAATTATAGTATCATATGATGACACGGAGGACATTCTAAAGAAATTACATTAGAATTTTTAATCTTAAGATTCAGAACATAGATTCCTAATATAAAAACGTTTTAGTTTGTAAAATCATTGAAAGACTGTCTTGTAACGAGGTCTGATAATTTAAGACATTTGTAATCAGGTTCACAGGTTGCCCTGATACAGGCTCAGCCTAGTAGGGCAATCGACATTAATTTGTTATTAGTAATCTAAGTTGTCAAATAAAAATATTTTTCATTTTTCATTTTTTTCAGTAATCATCAAAATCATGCCTATTGTCGTTTTTGGGCTATTTTTAAATTGTAATAGTATATATTTTTTTGTAATATCGGGTTGGCCCCATAGTAAAGGTTTGTCATTATGATGGTTATAAAGAGATCCTGCTAGTCCAGCATGCGACCACGAAAACCCACCAATAGAACTCTTTTCGACGTGTGAAAAAGTGACAGATATATACTTTGCCATAACGCTGTCTCGTTCTGGCACGTCGAAAGAAATAATATGTGGTGCACATCTTAGCCCAGCTGGAATACGTCCGTCGTTTAGAGAAATGTAAACGATTTCTAACTGTTTTCTATTTTTAAATTAACAAAATTAGAACTACTTTGTCTAGAGCTCCATGACCGACTAAAACGTGCCTTGCTTATAGCTCATTCGGAAGGATTTGAATTAAAATCTATTTTCTGTCTCCGAATTTTTCTACAAGATGACAGAGATAGATTCTAGCTATCGAATGTTCCGAGCGAGCTCAGGTATACGGGGTTGATTAGCTAAAATAGCTTTTATCAGCAAATAAGTAAAAAACAAAATTGTGCATTGTATGGCAACGAGTTACAAATGTATGCATTTAGATAGTGTGAGTGAATAAACAGTGTTTTTTTTTTTTTTTAAATATTACATGATGTATTTCTATGTTACACTAAAATATCAGTAGTTGGTAGGTAGGTATTCCAAATAAATTGTTAATACATTACAACGTCATAACAACTAATTTTGCTTCATTTCAGTATGTATAGTTTTTCGTCGTCCGGTGCTATTATTTTGGAAAATGGCGTAAATAATCATACCATTGTACTGCGGTAATGATACCTATAAAAGAATGACTCAAAATTTCCGCTTGTACTTATATCTGTCGCAATACAATAGAATTGGCGATTAGTAGAGCTCTTTGTTAAATCTGATTCTGAATAGTGAATTGACGAGAATATTAGAATACTTGCTCTGTGTTCTGTTATTAAAGTGGTACCTTTAGACTGGTATTATTTCTTATGTGACATTCAGTTTATAGAAGTACAGAATGTCTACTCAGAGAAATTTACAGAACAATACATACTTAAACCACCTAAACTACTACATAAAAGCAATTGGATCCTCAGACCCTTGAAGGTCTAAAGATAATCCAAATGCTCAAGCCCACTGCCACTTGGCAGCGTGCCCACTGCCATTTGGCAGCGTGCCCAGACAGACAGACAGACAAAACTCTTTATTCATAACCAAAAACAATAATTAAACAATATGTACACACTATGGACTAAACATGATTATACATTGGCGGCCTTATCGCCCGTGGCGATTTGTTCCAGGCAACCATGCACGAATATTAACTAACGAGAACAAGAAATAGTGGCCTAAACTAGAGACAATATTAACATAGAAAACACCTGGTTGTTAAAAAAAATACTACTTAGATCTAAACTGATAAACTAAAAATAATAAACTGCCCAGCATGCTGGCAGCATTGCCTCACTGAATGGCAATGCTTTTGCGTTGAGCCAAATAAACACCAGCATTTTGGTCACGCGTCGCGTCCACCAGACGCTCAGAAAAACTTTTAAAACTAAGATGAGCTCCCGGCCCCCACGGACCCAATGTCCGTTACGTACGAGTAGGTTTATTTTTAGCACATAAAGTAGTAAGTATTATATTTTGTTGTAGTTAATAAAGACACTTTAAAAATACAAAAATCCTTAGTCTATACCAATATTATAAAGAGGAAAGATTTGATTGTTTGTTTGCATCGAATAGGCTCCGACACTACTGAACCGATTTGAAAAATTCTTTCACTGTTGGAAAGTTGCACTTTCGCCGGTGAGATAGACTACTTATGTTATATTTTTTTTTAAATTAAGGATCCTAACTATTTGTCTTTTTAAGCCAATTGTACCCGTTATTGCAATCGTATTGCAAAAACATGCAGTATGAATGCATATTATGTAGGTATTATAACCGATAACAAATGATAAATAGTTATAATCGGTCAGAGACATTGGTTTCGTAGCTAAAACATTGTTCCGTAGTATATGTACACTATATTTTAACATTGGCGGTTGTCGCAACATCGCGATATCCGCTCCAATGTCATCGCTAAAATGATTATTACATTGAGATATTTTTGTAATTAGCTAGTTCTCGACAGTGTGTTTTTATTATCGAAATAAAGATATGTCTGTGACTTTCACTCAATACTTAAGTAGATTAAATAATCAGATCATTACCCCTGTTATGATTGAGCGTGCATTAAAGCATTGTTGATTTTTGCTGGATTTAAACCGCGTACTTATTACAACCTATCATCATCATAAATTAGGCTCTTGTCGGTGGAGGAACTTCCACGTCTCGCAGTCTTCTGCTAGTGTTTTACCTCTCTGTACGAGATGGCATATACCTTTTCTTTAATATGGTCTTTTTAGAGTTAAAGAATAAAATCGGCCAAGTGCTAGTTGGACTCGCGCACGAAAGATTCCGTACCGTGTTGGAGCCCCATTCCTTTTGCCGTTACTAATAGCGAGCAATAAACTCCTAAAAATCACGTTTGTTGTATAGGAGCCCCCCTTCAATATTAATTTTATTCTGTTTTTAGGATTTGTTGTTATAGCGGCAACAGAAGTACATAATCTGTGAAAATTTCAGCTGTCTAGCTATCACGGTTTATAAGATACAGCCTGGAAACAGACAGACAGACAGACGGACATCGGAGTCTTAGTAATACTCGTAGGTTCCCGTTTTTACCCTTTGGGTACGGAACCCTAAGAAGTAGATGCTCTCCATAGTCTTCGCCTATTGGAAATTTATAGGAGGCCTATGATCGGTAGTGGACGTGCTGAGACTGAAATGATAATTAAGACGAGTTAATAGCAGTGGCACGCGGTTTCACGCTCACCGAAAATTTTCATATCATTTAAAGAACCTGTTTAAATTACAATTCAAAAAAGAAAATTACTTTTCTACGATAAAAATACGACAGTGATTTGCACAAATATTTCAAGGTACCTAATGATCAACTTTAGTTTAATTAATAAAATTGGGACTGTAAGTTTGTGTAAGTAACTATAGGTTTTTGACATATTTTTATGGAAAACAGTAAGAGGAAAATTCCAAATGATTCTGTTCCTTATAGGAAGCAATTACAATAGTGATCGGCTGAGACGACAATTTCTGCTTTTCCTTTTTATGGCTTAACATTTTGCCCTTTCGTTATTCTTTCCTCAATTGAGAAATTGCAACCTCGGATCTTATGAATGTTTCAACTGCACGAACGAAATTAAAACAAAGACTTTACTTTAGTAACCTGTTAATTTATTGTAAATAATGCAATACGTTGACCTATTTACTGAGTAATAAGAATACAATCGTATTTGTTTTATTAGTAATGTATTGTACTTCGGATTTTAATGGGTGTGAGAATTTGTTTTGAAAGCTTAAGTTTAAGTGAGCTCTTAATTTTCAAAGCGGGTTCAAAAACATACGACACATGTCCACCTGTCACGCTAAACGGCAGTGTTATTAAGAGAGTCTCACAGTTTAAGTATCTGGGCCACTGGGTCACCGACACGCTGGCAGATGATGTCGACATGGACAGGGAGCGCAGGGCGTTGTCGGTAAGGGCAAATATGTTGGCTCGTAGGTTTGCACGGTGTACTGCGCAAGTGAAGGCGACGCTATTTCGAGCGTATTGCCAGTCCTTTTATACGAGCAGCCTATGGGTCAAACATACAAAAAAGTCCTTTGTCGCTCTGCGCACCCAGTACAACAACGCCTTTAGAGCGTTGATGGGGCTGCCGCGATACTGCAGTGCATCGGGGATGTTTGCGGAAGCGCACATAGACAGCTTTGGAGCCATTATGCGCAAACGAACCGCGTCCCTGATGCGCCGTGTGCGCGCCAGCTCCAACACCTACCTACAGCTGTTCGCGTGGAGGATGGACCTGGACTGCCCAATAATGCAGCACTGGACGAAGGTGCACGTTGAGCATTCCGGGTACAAATCCAACTATAGGTTAAGGTAGTTTTAAGTATTTTTAATGTGTTTTGATGTATATGGATTTTTATCTGAAATAAATTGATTGAATTGAATTGAATTGAATTGAAAGCGCAAGATCTGTACCTACTACATTGTACTGTACCAGCCTTTTTAATAGTCCACTGCAGGAGGCAGGCCTACCCACGAAGGGTGATTGGGCCATATCCACCACGCAGGCCCAGTGCGGGTTAGTGGATTCACATACGCCGTCGAGTTTCTTCCACGGACATATGCAGGTTGCCTCACGATGTTTTCCTTCACCGAAAAGCCAGTGATGTGAATTTTCGTACATAAATTCCAAGGAATTCATTGGTACGGGGCCGGGAATTGAAGCCACGACCTCACGATTGAAAAGCGGGTGTAATTGCCAATAGACCCACCACGGCTCCGGCACGGCTCTACAATATTGTGCTGACCTTAAATTGTTCACTGTTAAACACAGAGCTACCCATGATGGGTGATAGCTTGATTGATTCATAATGCTGACCCAGTGCTGGTCGGTGGACGCACATAAGCCATCGAATTTCTGCGTCATCGATGTTTTCTTCGTCACGCGTTATATGACCACATTAGGCAGTCTTTGCGAGACGGGTCCGTGCGCTAGTACTCGCAACTTGATAAAGGCCGCCTGATGCAGTCAAAAGCATACTCTTGCCATGTACAGATTTAAAGCAAATAGAATCTACTACAGATTCTATTTTCATATTTATTGTATTAAACTTTACTTTACTCCACCTGTAGATAGATATATATTCGATTTTAAGTTACGTTAATAGTGTAGGTAACCCATAGGGGCGGTGTCTGAAATGACATGGCATTATTGCTATGACGATAAGATCAAAATAAAAGCCCTGCCTAGGAGACGTTTGAAGTTTATCCGCCATCTTTGTGAAATCAAATTTGACATTTGATCAGCAGTTCAAGTGTCATTTGTGTCTAAATTACATAGCAGTTTCTGTAGATTTTCGACGCCATGTTTGTGGAATCATGCATCACAACTTTTTTACTTTATGTCATTTCTACTGTTTTTCCTTTTTCTGAGATGTATTTAACCTAATATCCCAAATAACTAGCCTAGAATCGATGTTATTGTCGTCTAAATTTTGGCTATATTTAGACAATAATAACATTGATTGTGATTCAAGCCAATATCTACCTAATTTGGAAGGCTATTTGTATATGTAAAGCCATAGGACAGCCTCAAAGGTTGGAAGGTATCGGTTACCATGGACCGAATGGCAGGGACAAAGCCTCAACCGATGGTGTGGCGAAACAAAGGTTTTGTTCATTAGTTTTGGTTTTGTAAAGGTCTATCGATGGATTATGCTATTAACTAGCCAATTTTCCTGACTCGAGTGGTGAAAGAGTGGCTAATTTTCATTAAACTTTGAATCTCGAGTCTTTCATACTATATTATTTAGTCTGTAATCTCGTGTTCCGCGTGGATTGTTTTACGTACGCGCTGCACATTAGGTTAATTTACGGCGACTTCAAACGTATTTATATGCGTTCTTTATACGCTTTTATACACCCAAAGTGGCCAAAGCTGAACCCCGACTTACGCGAAATCGACTTACGCGCCTACCGCTCGGTCCCACCTATCGCGTAAATCCGGAGTATTACTGTCCCTACTTCAAATGCTGTAGCTACATAATAATTAATTTTCGCACCACCGACTTCCATCGTGTACAGAATTCGAATAATTTGCATGAATCGATTTGACATTCATGTACATCTTGATTTATCGATACCGATAAAATTTAAATGGGACCAACTCAGGAGTATAACCCTTTCGAAATAAAATAGATTTTTTAAATCGGTAAACAATTGGCGAAAATATCGATGAGCATACATAAAAAATACATACAGACGAACATACGAGTTTTGGAAGTCGGTAAAAAGCTAAAATGATCCAAGCCAAAGAAGCAAATACACGCAAAGATACTCCGACGTTACAGAGCAGAAATATTTCCGCTCGCTCCGCAAATGGGGCGAACCACTCAAACCGAAAGTGAAAATGTTACTTGCATTACCGGAGTGCATTTACTGCGGCCCTAGGGGGTTAGGACGCGTTTTCCTATGTGTGTACACGGTAAAGAACTGTGCATGAAAACGATATGCTTGGAAGCGACAAGATAAAATGTTTTGTACGAGCTTCATATTTGACTACTTCCTTCGTTGTTTACCATCCTGCGAGATGGAGGTCAAAAGCCGTCGTGAAATAGCAACATAACATTAATTTTATAGAGCACGTACCAATAGAGAGCGTGGTGTGTAAAGAATTGTTTCATTTGACTGCCTCGGTGGCTCAGTGGTTAGTGACCCTGACTTCTGGGTCAAAGAGGCGTGGGTTCGATCCCCACCCAAGGCAAAAATTTGTGTGATGAACATAGGTGTTTGCTCTGTGTTTGGGTGTTATTTAGGTACTATCTATATAAGTATTTATTTAAAATATGTATATGTAGTATATCAGTCTCTGGCAGCCATATCACATGCTATGCTTAGTTTGAGGTCAGAGACCGTGTGTAAGATGTCCCCTAATATTTATTAAATTTATTTAATATGCTTGGAATCTCTGTACTAAAAAAAACTGTCGGTAATAATTATTTGTATTGTGACAGTGTTACATAATACGTGCATTACCAGAGTGCATTTACTAATGCCCTGGGGGCTTAGGACGCGTTTTCCTGCGTGTAAATATTAAAGAAAAATGGATGAAAACGAATAGAAATGAAAAGTTTTAATGTGTCGTTTTTTCGCGTTTTGTAATATTTGTTCTTATATCATTGTTTACTATCAGTCATAGCGATGATCTAAGTATAACCAAACTAAGTGGATTCAAAATAATTGTTTCGTTTGCTTGTAGTACCTGCACTACGAGTAAGTAGAGCCTGTTTTGACCGTTTCTTTATGGTAAAACCTGTATCAGGAGTCGTTGTACCTATCATGAATATGTTATTGCTTGTATTATAGAAGTGCATTTTACTACACAGCCTTAAAAGCTTATGGCAACATTTTCCTAAGTGTGTACAAGGGTATGTACATAGGTCAGAATTGAGGATGTAAACGCTGAGCTTAGAGACAGAAATGTTACTTTTATTACAGAAGTGATTACGGCGCGTTTTTCTATGTGTGTACCTTGTACACGGATCAAAAATATGGTTGAAATTACTAAGATTCATTTAATACAACTATTAAGAATGACCATAAAAATTGTAGTTTCGTATGTATAGCTTCTATGCGTACCTACCTATTTATTTTATTTTATTTATAACTTTAAAATCACAATAGGACAATTATGAAGGCGCTATCGTAATTATAATAGCTAATTAGCATATTTCTGTTTCTTTTTCACTTTATACATTCAAGAGAGACAGAACACTTTTTACGTTAAATTTACGATGGCACCTTCATAATTGGACCTAATATATATATATATATAACCTACACACACGTGTTCGCGATTTTTAGTACTTGGTCACCTTATGTTTTCCAATCTAGACTTATCTGTAGACCTATCTTACGTAATCATTACCTACTAAGTTAGAATTCCTTAGGTTTTCTACTATTTACATAATTATTTACCGTACATAGTTCGTTAGATTAACGTTACAATGTATCAACCTATGTTGAAAGTACGAGTATTATTCCAGTATCCGTAATTAGATATGGAGAAATATTTTATGTTAAATTTGAAAATACTGCTATAATTACATTTATTTACAAGGTATTAAGGTAGGTAATTCGAATAGCTATTCACTACACATCCATTTTTAGGGTTCCGTACACAAAGGGTAAAAACGGGGCCCTATTACTAAGAACGTACAGCCCGTTTTTTGTGTCGAATTTCTATGAAACACTTATCTATCAAAACATCGGAAAAATTGCTACTTTCGTTTTTCAAGTCCAATTAAGAATTTAATAATCGGCCCAGTACCAGTCCGACTCGCGCACGGGGGGTTCCGTACTGTATAGGAGCCCCCCTTGAATATTTATTTTATTTTAATTTATTATTAAATTGAATGTATAACTAAATATTCTGTGAATATTTCAAGCATCTACCTGTTACCATTATTAATATAGAGCGAAAAACGGCTAAAAAATCAGGTTTATTGTATGGGAGCCCCCCTTAATTATAAATTTTATTTTGGTTTTAGTATTTGTTGTTATAGCGGCAACAGAAATTCATCATCTTGACTGTCTCGGTGGCTCAGTGGTTAGTGATCCTAACTTCTGGGTCAGAGAGGCGTGGGTTCGATCCCCACCCATGGCAAATATTTATGTGATGAATATGGCTCTGGCAGCCATATCACAAGCTATGCTTAATTTGGGGTCAGAGGCCGTGTGTAAGATGTCCCCAAAATATTTATTTATATTTGTTTCTCATCTGTGAAAATTACAGCTTTCTAGCTATAGCGTTTCATGAGATACAGCTTGGAGACAGACAGACGGACAGCAGAGTCTTAGTAATAGGGTCCCGTTTTTACCCTTTAGGTACGGAACCCTAAAAACTAAAGTACCTACAACGCGACGGGAATTAAATAGTAAGAAATGCCTCATAATACATATAGTTTTTTGGAAATTGGCATACTACGAGTAATACTTAAGTAGTGATTTTTATTATTAACTAGACGACCCGCCCCCGCTTCGCACAGGTGTATTATACATATAAACCTTCCTCTTGAATCACTCTATCCATTAAAAAAAACCGCATCAAAATCCGTCGCGTAGTTTTAAAGATTTAAGCATACAGACAAACAAACAAACAAAAATAGCGACTTTATTTTATACTATGTAAGGATGTATAATCTCCTTAGTAATAATATGCGTATCATCCTCTTAATTACGTTTCCGGCTAAACTAATTTTGGAAAGTTTATACTCAGAGTTTCTCGAAGGAATAATCGGCTTTACCCTTTTAGATATTCAGCTGTTGATTAGCGTAATTGTTGCTATTGAGTTGATTAGTTGGTTCGTTAACAAATTACAGTAGTTTAGACAGATACGATACCACTAGTATTTGTAGGCAGTTTTGAACGAAAGTAAATGGTAAGTACCACGTACGTTCGAAATAGGAAGTTTTTCAGTAGGAAAATAGAGAGTAGATACCTATTCAAGTACCTCGAAATAATTCAATGGTCAACAGTCATGGTTCTGTTCTGAACAGTGGGTCTGATGTAAAAGTGGTTTCGAGTATATCTATGCCTACCATTCACGAAACTATGAATGGTTTAGAAAGGTTGGCTCGTTTTTTTTTAATCTTTCTTTTATTTTTTTATTGTCAGTTCAAATGAGAAAAACATAACAAGTAGGTAATACCGATTTAAATGCTATTTTTTGTTTAAAAGATATATGTACTGTACTGTACCAGCCTTATTAATAGTCACTGAAGGACGTAGGTCTACCCACGAAGGGTGATTGTTCCATATCCACCACGCTGGCCCAGTGCGGGTTGGTGGATTCACATACGCCCTCGAATTTCTTCTACGGACGTATGCAGGTTGCCTCACGATGTTTTCCTTCACCGAAAAGCCAGTGGTGTGAAATTCCGTCCATAAATTCCGAAGAACTCATTGGTACGGAACCGGGATTTGAGCCCATGACCTCACGATTGTAAGGCCGTTGTCATTACCACTAGACCAGCACGGCTTTTTATGATATTATATTTTTATACTTAATGTAGATAAAAAGAAAAATAACATAAATTTTATTTCAAACTTCAAAAAAACGCCTTTTGGTAGCTCCCTTGCTATATTTTCTAAGGGGGAAATCTCTTTTTATTGACCAGCCATAATTTTCCCTCATGTGACGGTGCCATCTACCCTGATACCTTTCTTTCATCTCCTTGAGATCCTGGTAGATGCGTTCTCCCTGTTCCACACAATAATTACCCCAGATTTTCAGTTTTTCTATTCACCTGACTGAATGGAACTGATAAGGAAATCAAACTTAACAAATATATAATTATTTTTCGCAAAAAATGGCAAAACCGCCTTTCATCGTGTACAAAATTCGAATGTTTCAATCAATCAATCAAATAGTTTATTTGCATAGAATACATGTACAATACAAGTCATAACAGGTTAGTCTTATACTTACATTGCATTCAGTCTGCAAGCAGACGTGCAAATATTTATTACATTAATTTATTACATAGGAATGTCAGTATAATCTATTAATTATTAAAATTATTATGTTCCATAATACTATAAAAGCAGTTCGTTAGAAGCCAGTCAGTTAGTGATTTCTTAAATTTATTCCCGTTCAATAATTTTATTTCATTAGGTACATTATTATACATCGTTATACACATGTTATAAACATTTCTTTTGTATATATCCTTTCTGGCTGGAGGTTGATATAATAGTTTTGTGAACTTAGCTCTTTTTTGACGTGTTATGATGTCTTTACGTTTATTGAAATATTCGGGGTGTTCTTTGGTGAAAATACAAATGGCTTTAATATACATGCACGAAATTTCGCTCGAATTACATTATTGTTGGTTTTTTCAAAAACGGCTCAGCCGATTTCTGTAAAATTTAAATGGGACCACCTCGGGAGTATACTAAAAATAATTAATTGAATTAAAATAAAATAAATATTTAAGGACAGACCAGAAACGTGATTAGTTTTTGCTCGATATTACTAACGGCAACAGGAAGATGCTTTAAATATTCACGTATTAA
The DNA here is from genome assembly GCA_964007245.1 of Hypomecis atomaria. NCBI lineage: Eukaryota > Metazoa > Arthropoda > Insecta > Lepidoptera > Geometridae > Hypomecis > Hypomecis atomaria. The sequence goes on along the minus strand of OZ023287.1, from coordinate 23,187,126 downwards.
GTTGTAGGTATATTCTCTTGAAAAATAAACGATTTAACTAAAGTAAAATATATTAAGGGGGGCTTCAATACGGTACAGAACCCTTCGTGCGCGAGTCCGACTCGCACTTGACTGATTATTTTATTTTGTGCCATTTTGTAAGAAACACTATTTACGAAGAATTGTATCTAATTTTGCGAAATTCCTAATGAGATTATAACTAGTTGTGCGACTTGTGCGATCACAGTTGGTTCATGAGGAACACCTCCGTTTATTAATAAGGCTTTAAGTACCTACTTACCGGTAGCACTCTAAGTATTTATTTTTTTAGCCATAAAATGTGATTAATGTTAACTCGTAAGGAAATTAAATAGCAATAAAGAGGAATTTACGACGGGTGTTTTACGACACTAAATGCCACTTAGTGATGGATAGAATATGTTAAGAATAATACGCAGATGTCTTTTACACGTTTGCTTGTTACATTGTTGTGTATTACGAGTAAACGCGATTTATTCACGGTTGAAATGTAAGCAAAAAAATATCTAACTGATTCGGGACGTCTGGCTTTCTATAAAGTAATATATTATGGTATACATCGACTTGAGCAAACTATTGGCTTTTTTACGTATTTTGTATTGCTATGATTGAATTCGACTTTGCTATTTTTGGCGACAAATAACACAGGTCTACAAAAGAAAAATACTTTTCATGTTGCCCTTGATATGTCTGCTGATTTATGTTTTCAAGTCTACAGTTTCAGAATTTATTTATGAAAGTACTAAATTTGCTCTGTTTTTATGATTCTTCAAGCCAGCTTCAACGCCGCGCGATGCCAAAGTGCTCGGTTACAAGCACTAATTAGGTGACATAACGTCTAGGTTCGAGAAAACGGGTCATTGTGAATTATTTAATCTAAGTCGGTGTGTATGACGGCGTTCGACATTTTTTTACTACTTTCACTTAGGGACTGTGGCTTTGTAGATATTTGCTCGAAGGTCCTTGATAATTAATTTTCTACTTGAACAAAATAAGACATTCTTTATTGTTCCTCGTGAAATTTTCCTATTACCGCTAATATTTCTGCGTCGCAAGCTAAACCGATGCGGTTGCACATAATTGCGGGTTTCGGCGACACGGCTCCGACTACACAAATTGCTTTAATACCGCACCGTTACTTGCGCATCCTGTCGGCAAGACTCGAGCGGTTACCATGCTTGCTGAAACAGCCTTAGAGAAATAGCTATGCGATAATTATTGCCTTAGAGAAATTGCTATGCGATAATTATTGCCTTAGAGAAATTGCTATGCGATAATTATTGCCTTAGAGAAATTGCTACGCGATAATTATTTTTAGCAAAAAATGGCAAAACCGCCTTCCATCGTGTACAACATTCGAAAATTTCGCTCGAATCGTTTACATTATTGTTGATTTTTCAAAAACTCTCAGCCGATTTCTGTAAAATTTAAATGGGACCACTTCAAAGTCAAAGTCATAGTCAAAATTTCTTTATCCCGTAGACACAATACAGGCACTTGGAATCGTCTGGTAACAATATTTCAAAGTTCTACCAAATTACATTTTTAATACAACTAAGTAAGCACACCCTATAGATTTTACAAGATCACGTATTATGTACACAAACAATACCTATATTTAATTTAAACCACAATAGAATATGATTAAAAAATAAAATTGTACCGTTTCGTAAAAATAATGTCATTTTCAGTTTAATAATGTCTATGAGTATGAAAAATAAAGAAATTATAATCACATATCAAAAAATTAAAAATACCATGTTACGTTATTCAGAAGTATACCCTTTTGAACTAAAAAAGATTTTTTTCGATTCGGTTCACAATTGGCGAAATTATTGATGAACATACACAAAAAATACATAAAATATATACAGACGAACATAGAACCTCCTATTTGGAAGTCGGTTAAAAAACACCTCGTAGAGCTACTTTGTGTACTTTGTTCCAGATGTCACTTTATTGCTTTTAATTTTCTGGCTTCACCATCGTGCTTTTTGCCAGTCTAGGTATACAGGGTTATTTCTAATCAATTAGCATCCTTTAGGGGCTTATTCTGTACATCGAAACTAACAACTTTTGTTCTGTGAATTTTGTCAGAACTCAAAAAAGAAATCATCTGTTCCATACATTTTGTCGCGGGTAAACGACATTTTTCTATGGAACAACAATTATTTTTTTGAGTTTTGACAAAATTCGCAGAACAAAAGTTGTTAGTTTTGATGTGCAGAATAAGCCCCTAAAAGGATGCTAATTGATTAGAAATAGCCCTGTATAGTTGCGTATTCTACCAAAGACCCATACATCATCCCGCCATTCCCTCAATCCCATAAATATTCCTTAAGCTGTGACATTGTAAATAAACGCATGGCCACCCCACGGTGTAAACGTGAGGACGTACGGGGAACGTAGGCGATAATACAAGCATACACTAACCGTTCATTAAGCTGGCAACACACGTCAACCGTGTCGTTACGTCAAACTAAATTACACGTAAAATTAATGGATAACCAAAGCTATACTTTAATTTATACCAGTAATTCATTTATGAATTGGTACGAACGTAAAGCAGCGTGTAAAATAGGAATGATATGCTAAGTGCGACTCGAAACTTGAAACACGAAGGGTTCAGTACTGTATGGGAGCCCACCTTAAACATTTATTTTATTTTAATTTTGGATTAATTATTGAAGTAAACATCAATCACTACATAGTATAAAATAAAGTCGCTTTTTGTCTGTTTGTTTGTCTGTATGCTTAAATCTTTAAAACTACGCAACGGATTTTGACGCGGTTTTTTAATGGATAGAGTGATTCAAGAGGAAGGTTTATATGTATAATACACCTGTGCGAAGCCGGGGCGGGTCGCTAGTAAAATATATTTGAATATTTTTTAAATATTTCAAACGTCTGCCTGTTACCGCTATTAATATCGAGCGAAAAACGGCAAAAAAATCAGGTTTATTGTATGGGAGCTCCCTATTTCTTTTATTTTGTTTTTAGTATTTGTTGTTATAGCGGCAACAGAAATACATCATCTGTAAAAATTTCAACATTCTAGCTATCACGGTTCATTAGATACAGCCTGGTGACAGACAGATAGACAGACGGACGGACGGACAGCGGAGTCTTAGTAATTAGGGTCCCGTTTTTATCCTTTGGGTACGAAACCCTAAAACACAGTATAGACAGGATCGAACTTAGTGGCATCTGTGTAGTTAGTTATCAGCTGCGCAAATTCCCACTACTTGCGCCTCTGACATGTGAATAAATCGCTACTGCGCAATGACTCGCCTCGTCTTCACTGACGCTGTTATTGTGGATCAATCGACATTCAACATTCTAATTTATTGTGGAAAATCATCGACTTTTAATTTTTCTGTTTAATGGAAAATACTTAATTGACTAGTGATTTAGTGAAGTTACCAAAAGTTCTAATGAGTGCAAAGATGAGTTTCTCGCTGATTCTTCTCCTTTGCCTATATTTACTCCATTATCTAGAAGGCACACACACATCACACTAAAAGCATTGTTTTTGTGACGGTTAAAAAGCAACCATCTCGCTCCCCTCAGTCATTTTCACTGCGAATTTAAATTAATTGATTAGGGGAACAAAATTCCACCTGATCCACAAATTGAACGGCTTTGCGAAACCCATAATCGGGTGAACGTGAGCTCTCTTATTGATAAAGTTACAAGCGAAAAATTGGGTGTTGAGAAAGGTGCTTGATTGCCCTTATTCGGGAGTATTTTATACCTACACCTGCGCCGGAACAGGAAATATTTTATTACTCAGCTGGAAAGGAAATAAATTAAGAGCAAAAATCTTTTTGACAAAAAGCTTTTATTTAATTGGTCCAAAAAGAAGAAAACAAGATTTTCCTTTAAAATGTTACTATTATCTTATAACCTCATTATACACAATTTATATGATTATAAAAGCTTGTCGCGAGGTTTGCGTAAGTACCTTTATGTATTTAATTAAACTGAAATTAAAAAAATTAAATTTGGCAGATTAAGTCACTCAACTAAATAGGCACTGGTTTATTTACACAAGTAAATAAACTAGTGCGATTATATAGGTACTAGTGTTAAAGTTTATACAGGGTTATCCAGAACTTGTGTAATAAGCCAAATGGAGGTGTTTCAGACCATCATTATGAACAACATTTGCTATGGGGTCAAACCAAAATTTAAGAATAAAAATCAGCTGTGTCATACATTTTGTCGATTCATGTCGAGTTTTGTATGGAAAAGCAGATTTTTTTCTCTAATTTTGGTGTGAGCCCCATAGTAAAAGTTTTTTATAGCGATGATCTTATAATCACCCTCTTTTGGCTTAACACAGGGTAACCTGATAACTCTGAATACTAAGAAGCAGTTGCAGTTGTCATGTATCTATTATTAAGTTACTCATTTTGTTTCAGGAGAGAACAGAATCCTACACAACGTGTCTGGAGAGTTCCGCTCTGGAGAGTTGACCTGCATCCTTGGCCCCTCCGGCGCGGGCAAGTCTTCCCTGCTCAATATTCTAGCTGGATACACGTAAGTACAGACTTTAGTTTAAACTTTATCATCTACCTAACTAGATGGCATTGGTGTGGCGCCGCCTAATTCCTGAATCGCGGTGACGACATCTTAGGTCCATAGTGAAGAGCAGGGGCATTATTTTTGACGTTCGCACCTTCCTAGGTACCACACGGAACTTTACGAACGACATTTTTTATGAAATTAAATAAAATGATCTATTTCACGCAGCACTTTAGTACTAGGCACGGCTAATTTAAAAGAAACGGTAAACTGCAAAAAGGGATCTTTAATTTAAAAAAACAACAGGTTGCTCTCCGGGAGTGCCGGCAGAAGTAAAAACATGAACATACCTAAATATATTATAAAGTACTATCATTTATGTGGTAAAATACAATATCAAACACGTACACTCGCGCAAGCGCCCTGCGCCGCAAACGAAACGGCATACATTTTCTTTTTTTTTGAGTTTAGTAATGTTTACCCATCCCAAAGTGCACGACGAATATTTTTTCACTTCAAAAACTACCAAAACCTATATGGCGAATGGTTACTAAACTATCTAAGATCTTTCAAAGTTTTTTTTTTTATTTTCGGCCCTACAATGCAGGTAAGTTCACATTGCTATCAACTAGATGGCGTTAGTATCGCGCCGCCTAGTATCTGCATCGCGGTAACAAGGTGTTAGTTCCGACCTGGATAGCTGAACTGAAGAAATTGAGCAGCGGTGGCTTGGCCTCGCCGCAGGGGCCGAATATGCATTGTGACTAGGTCAAGCTGCCGCTACTCAACATCCTAGCTGGTTATACGGAAGTGAAGAATTTAGTTCACACTGTATCATCTAGATGACGTAAGTTTTGCACCGCGTAGTTTCTGAATCGCGGTGACAAGATTTTAGTTCCTTTGCGAAAACCTGTCTTCTTAGGCCTTTGGGCGATCAAAGGCTCGAGAATACAAAGGTTTCGCTGCTGTTCAATGATTTGATGCTCAAGACTTTCACTGGATACAGGTAAATATATTCTACTAGGAGTTTCCCGCACAGTAAAACTCGCATCTGTGTAATTGGATATTCATACTCCTAAATCTCGACTTGCTTTTGAGCAACGTTCCGCATGGTCAGTATGTATTTGGATGGGAGACCGCGGGTGGTATTTTCCAACTGAGCGCTACCGTGGCTCGAATGACATGTTGAATTGTAGGCCCCGGTTGTTCTAACCATTTAGCCATGTCAGAGGCCTTCAGGCGGCCAAAAAACTCGTGACACCACCCGGCCTAGGTATACGAACTTACTTAATTTAGATATTAAGCAAAATATTTCCAAATATTAAATAGAAATCCGCTGGTAATAAGCGCTACAGGAAATTTCTCCCCTTTTTGGGTACCTTCCCACATTACCCTCTTCTACCCCCCTACTCCTTCTAAAATTTGACTATATTAGCAGTCTACTAAAATTTATTAAGCATGAGTAACACCTGTGTTATACTTTAATGAAAATGTCCTTCTGAAATATTTAGTAAATGTTTAATAATCTAAAAGAAAACTTGAATAGTAGAAGGGAACATTGCCAATTTCGGCTTGGAGATGCTTCGCTCACTCAGTCAATAAGTACCTACCTATTTATTTCATCCAATCTCTACGTAAAACAAGACATTAACCGTCTTACCACAAAAGTTTTACGCACGTGTTAGATCAGGGTTAAAAGAAGGCGGTTACTTTGTCTATTTTCTATCAAAATATCACTGTTAGGATGGAAATCTTACTTTAAACTAATGCAGCAACCCTGATTCTAATATAATAACAAAGAAACTCTTCAATCTGATTCTTTAAATGTTTGTGAGGGTAGTTACCTAACTTGAGGTTTCTAAATTAGTAAAGTAAACAAGTAGGTAAGTATTATTTGTTTATTCATATACTTCATGGGTCCCTCGAGGGTACCACCATGTATTGCAATAATTATGCCACGTTCGCAAGGCCCTAGACGTTTTGAGAAGAAGTGGCAAGAAACTCAAGACGCCATCAGTATAATCTTTTGATACAATACACCTTAATTTAGATATTACACAAAGTACTTAACTTTAGCAACATGGCGACGTCCACTCGACTTGGCTTCGAATATAAAAGTACCGACACTCAGCATAACTAGCTAAGCAAGACTCTAACGTTATTATCAGAATACCGGGAAAACACTAAGAGAGATTCAAAGATACTAAGAGATATTAAGAGATATTAGGAGACGAAGCCGCGCCAACAGACTGTTTTATACTGATTTCACAAGCTCCCACCATGCCTTACCACCACTGCTCGATGTAAACATTACTAACAACCAATAGGGAACGAGCAAGATGGCGGGCACGGTGGTAGCCTCCATTTTACACAATTGTTAAACATAAAATCATCTTAAACTGTATTTCATACTTATTAGAATTATTAGAACAATTATTGATACGTTTCAAGTCATCTATAACATTATGAAATCACAGTATTAAATAAATGGTATATGTAAACAACAATGGCCGACATTCGGAAGTCATGATATTTCTCAGTTCCATTTAGCTACTTACAATTAGTCTTACATTACTTAATACATTTTGTAATCGTTATTAATATTATTATAACATTATTATTCTAACACGGCCAGCCTGACAGTACTTCGTCCTCGAAGTACAAACAACCTCATCTCCACCATTACACTACAATAAAACTTAATACCATATTGTATTGTTGATGACCATATATTATTGTGTTTTTTATTTCATATCATATTTTACTATTTTATTGAGATGAAACTTCTAATACGACTTCCAACAAGGTTGCGTTATAAGTTAAATTAATAAGTTAGATTTAGTTGAATTTATAAGTTAAATTAATCAAACAAAAACCAAAACACCTCGTCCATCGACGGAGAAAGTAAATACCGCGGGCTAACTTGACGCCAACGCCATCTACCTCTAGTTAAGAGTTAACTACTAAATTTCACTTCTTCCGCGCGGAGGGACTCCACGCACAATGTTTTTTTATTTTCAATGTCAAATGTATCTCCCACTCAAACCATCCAATGATTACGTGGAGAACATCTAACAAATCAATAACAATTTTATTATTTGTAGGATTCGTAAACAAGTTATCTCATTGAAGTCCATTTTAACGTCATATTATATGGACACATATACATTCTATGGACAACAAAATAAAAAGTAAACTGGGAGTTTACTAATTTGATTCCCCGTGTCACCACTACCCGGCTCCGACCGGCCCATCGGAAACGAACAGTAGCAGACACGAAGTATTTTCATTTTATCAAGTAGGTACCCACATACAGTGAATGACACTTAGATATTTTTTACAATAATTTTCTAAAAACAGTAGGATAATTTTAAACTATGATTATTTTAAGGCTATACAACATAAACGCTACTTTAAACATTTAACTAAGCACAGTCAGTAATGACGAATATCGTGGATCATATACATGATAGCATAAAACTAATCAAACAACAATATGACTCATACATTGAAATATTAAGAAGTCAAAAATATTACAACCTATTTAATACAACTATACTGACCGTACTTAGTTCCCGAAGTACAAAAATAATAAGTTTAAATAGTAATCTATTATTCGAGTATATTTGCATAACTTATATACAGTGTTATTAACTTCAATAAGCACTGCTATATTGATTCCCGTCTGACTAAAATAACAGCAACATGTTTTTCTTTGTTCTTATTTTCTTTGTTTTTATTGGGCTACCCTCCCTGTAGAATACCTACTGCTTCCGGAACCTTTTACCGATAGCATCAGCCGCTACTCCTGAGACATATCGGCACCAACAGTAGGTCAACTAGCGGTTACAAGGAAGAGTCCCCGGCCGCACTTTCTGTCATAGTCATAGTCTATGTCAGTAGTATTAATAGTCATTATTATCACAATCTAAGTCCCAGTGGCACGACTATGAACACTCAACCTACTCGCTGGCAATAGCCTCACCGTGCCACTGCCAAGTCACGGCCCATCAGCGACCTAAGCTACGTTTTTTTTCTTAAGGCTACCCTTCCTGCAAATCTAACCAACTAGTTACAGGAAAAGTACCTGACCGCACCGTTGTCATAGTCAGAGTCATGGCCGTAGTCGATATTCAGTCCCAGTACACGACTAAGCAAACGCAACCTACTCGCTGGCAATAGCCTCACCGTGTCACTGGATGGTCACGGTCCTCCAGCGATCTAATCTAATACACTATCTATTATAGTCAGACAATCAGCATTGTTTTTGTCAACATAATATTGAAATTCTTTGTCTTTTCTTGTTATTTTATCTTACATTTCGTTCTGTTTCACATCTTTTTCAAGACACGAACCTCATTTTAGCCATATAAATCGTTTTTATAATTCTTACACTATAAGATGGTAAAAAAAAAGGATAATTCATATTCTCTTTGTGAGATCTGTTGACAAAATCTGTGATCCCGATGTTTTAGTTCAGTTTTACTTTTTTATTATACCGCTCGGTTATTCTGACACATTTATAAACAGTTGTCATTTAACCTTCCTAATATATAATTGTGTAGTATGTATAGTTTTATGTCGTTAGATAAAAATAATTACAATATGAACAGAAACCTTCTGCAATATTTTTTGAGCAAAATTCTTCTGGTTTTGTCAACTGATCCCACCTTACAACATAGACAAACTATGCAAAACATTTTCTAATTATATGTAACAGGGCTCAGCCCCTTACCTCCTTTATCATCAGAACACTGTAGGTATTCACGTCACTATTTTACTGATACACTTCACTATTTCACTGATTCACTTTACTTGGCTAGGAAACCAAGCAGTACTGGGACCTGGAGCCACGTAGCAGAATTTCCCAGGCAATCATTGCCAGGAAATCGAGTAGCCACTGCACAGGCAGCCTTTCAGCATGGATATGCAAAAAGCTTGTCGGGATTCTCTGAAATACAATGAACGGCATTAATGTGGGTCATTCGGCACCACTTCTGATGTTAGATCAGGGTTAAAAGAAGCGGTTACTTTATCTATTTTCTACCAAAATATTACTGTCAGGATGGAAATCTTACTTTTAATTAATGCAGCAACCCTGATTCTAACTTAATAACAAAGAAACTCTTCAATCTGATTCTTTAAATGTTTGTGAGGGTAGTTACCTAACTTGAGGTTTCTAAATTAGTAAAGTAAACAAGTAGGTAAGTATTATTTGTTTATTCATATACTTCATGGGTCCCTCGAGGGTACCACCATGTATTGCAATAATTATGCCACGTTCGCAAGGCCCTAGACGTTTTGAGAAGAAGTGGCAAGAAACTCAAGACGCCATCAGTATAATCTTTTGATACAATACACCTTAATTTAGATATTACACAAAGTACTTAACTTTAGCAACATGGCGACGTCCACTCGACTTGGCTTCGAATATAAAAGTACCGACACTCAGCATAACTAGCTAAGCAAGACTCTAACGTTATTATCAGAATACCGGGAAAACACTAAGAGAGATTCAAAGATACTAAGAGATATTAAGAGATATTAGGAGACGAAGCCGCGCCAACAGACTGTTTTATACTGATTTCACAAGCTCCCACCATGCCTTACCACCACTGCTCGATGTAAACATTACTAACAACCAATAGGGAACGAGCAAGATGGCGGGCACGGTGGTAGCCTCCATTTTACACAATTGTTAAACATAAAATCATCTTAAACTGTATTTCATACTTATTAGAATTATTAGAACAATTATTGATACGTTTCAAGTCATCTATAACATTATGAAATCACAGTATTAAATAAATGGTATATGTAAACAACAATGGCCGACATTCGGAAGTCATGATATTTCTCAGTTCCATTTAGCTACTTACAATTAGTCTTACATTACTTAATACATTTTGTAATCGTTATTAATATTATTATAACATTATTATTCTAACACACGCTTTAGACAATGTTTAACAGTACAAATTGCACGGCCAAACAGGGTTTACGGCGTGTTTAAATCTTTTGAGGTAATGCTGTAAATTTCGATGGTTATACAGAGCGATAGTGTTGTATGAAAACCCTTGGGAGTTAACGTGATTCTGGAAAGTCTCAAAACTAAGAACCACTAATTAATAATCAAGTGCCTCAGTTTTTAACAAATTTAAACGGTAAGACGGCTAGCTTTCAATACCTTGATCCAGGCTTTGACCGCTAGAAAAATGCACCTAATTTTAATAATTGCAAAAACTCTATACGAGGAAAATAAATTGACTAACACAAAAACTGCTGGACTTAATCGCAGGTTTGTAAGGTTTTTTTGGTTTATAGATTTTGTGCTAGATTAAACTTTTTTGCGGTTTTAGACGTGCATAATAAATCAACAAAATTATTTTTCACAAAAAATGGTAATACCGCCATCATGTACGAAATTCAAATATTTCGCCCGAATTTTACATCACTTTTGATTTTCCAAAAACGACCGAGTACCCTTTCGAACTAAAAAAGAATTTTTCAATTCGGTTTACAATTGTCGAAATTATCGATGAACATACACAAAGAGATCAAAAAAAAAACGTACAGACGAACATAGAACTTCCTCCTTTTTTAAGTTGGTTAAAAATTGGTTGATGGGCCGTAAAGTTTCAAATAGCTAACATTTTCTGCCTTCCTAAAAAGTACTCCAGTAGGTAACTGCAGACAAAAATGTTAGTTTGTTAACATCACATTAGATAGAGTAAAATTTTTATGAAGATTGCGGTAGCTTTTTAACCGACTTCCAAAAAGGAGGAGTACGGAGGAGGAGGAGTTACTACGGTATTAAACCGCAGATGACCGCCTGATGGTTAGCGACGATACGACATTCAAAACCCATCTTCTATTGTTAGAGCAAATCGTTTGACACAAGAAAGAAAACCACTCATTTGCGGCACAGCTTTGTTGCAATTTACAAAAACTCTTTTCAAACTATTTATTGGACGATTAGTGATTTTATTATGTCGAGATGTTGCTATAGAATTTTTTTAGAACTATTTTTAAATTATAGCTGTAATGTACATCTGTATTTATGGTTTAATAATCAGCATTATTGTGTTCTGTGCCATGGTCGCATAATAGGTAGCCATGGCCAATGGCCTTTGATGACATAAAACGCATTTAGGCCTAGACTCCACTAAAACGGGGTTATGTGGTGCTGAACGGAGTTCCGTGCGGCGAGCGCTTCAGCTGTAGTCCGTAAACTACAGAAATACCATGCACGTTGTTTGCTCAGAAAGAACAAGAAATTGTCCTTGACATTTCCTTGCGGAGCATTTTATTTTTATTTTTTTCAAAATACATATAAAATACAAAATAATGTATCCACTGATAAATATTAGGAAAAATCGGCCAAGCACGAGTCGGCCTCGTGCACGAAGGGGTTCCGTACGGTATGGGAGCCCCGTTAAATATTTATTTCATATTAATTTTAGTATTTATTATTGAAATGAATATACAACTAAATATTCTGTGAAAAATTCAAGCATCTACATGTTACCATTATTAATATAGAGCGAAAAACGGTTAAAAAAATCAGGTTTTTTGTATGGGAGCCCCCCTTAATTATTAATTTTATTCTGTTTTTAGTATTTTTTGTTATAGCGGCAACAGAAATACATAATCTGTGAATATTTCAGCTTTCTAGCTATAGCGGTTCATGAGATACAGCCTGGAGACAGACAGACAGACAGACAGCGGAGTCTTAGTAATAGGGTCCTGTTTTTACCCCTTGGGTACGGAACTCTAAAAAATGAGAATGACGATAATCCAATAATGTGGATAAGAGTGCTGAGTAGTTCTAAAAAAATATTTATGTTATAATAAGTACCTACTTTATTTTATTATTTTAATTTTATTTACTCAATTAGTAATGCACAAATTAAAATTATATCAATAGACTAGCTGCCAGCCCTGGCCTCGCCCGGGTAAGAACCCCTAATTTAAAAACAAAAATATTATACATATATAGCCTGTGTCACCTAGGGAACGTGTAGCTTCCCGTTAAAGAATTTTTCGAATCGGTTCATTAGTTTCGGAGCCTATTCAATGCAAACAAACAATTAAATCTTTCCTCTTTATAATATTGGTATTGATGAGCAGCGCGCAGCATAGCGTAGAAATTCGAAAACCAAAACACTTACTGCCTTACCACAAAAGATTTTTTACACACCCTTTAAACACTGGTTAACCATGTAATTTGCACAAACGTTGTCTAAACGGTATGTAAAACTTTTGTGGTAAGACGCATAGTTTTGTTTTCGAACGAAGAATTTACTGACTACTTCCGCTTTAGTGGAGTCTGTTAGTATCAACAATAAACAAAAATAAAAATTTAAAAAAACCACGACACATTGACAACCATTTTGGGCACATTTGTAGAATTTTGGTTCTTCCATCCCCACTTTAACCCACCATAACTCTTAAACGGCTTAATCGATTTTTATAAAACATAGCTAAGAACACTCTCGATTAAGTCTCCTTTCATCCAAAAAAAAAACTAAACAGACAGACAGACAGACAAACAGACACGTCAAACTTATAACACCCCTCTTTTGCGTCGGGGGTTAAAAAGACGACACATATCAAAGTCGACAAACTTGTTATTCATCATTTGACAAGGCTACATTTTCAATTTCCCATCTGCTCCGACTCGTTTCCTATTTACCCCTGAATTTCGCGCCTCAGAAATTGTGTGATCAGATAAATCTAACATTTGACCTCCTTTCGGGGGCCTATGTAAACTAAATTACTATGTAGTTTCGGGGGGCAATATAACTAAGATATACATACGAGTATACCTACAGGGTTATCCAGAACTGATGTACTAAGCCGAAAGGAGGTTCAGGTAATCATTATGAACAACTTTTACTATAAGGCCAAACTGGAATTCTAGAAGAAAGAATCAGCTGTTTCTTTCTTTTTTACAAGTTTTTATTTAACTTGCAATAGATGTACCTATGTATGTAAGTTTGGGTGGAATCTGACAAGTAAAATTTGACCAACTTCCCAGTTTCCGATTGACCTGAAATTTTTCTCGCATATGTATATCGCGTGACAATGTGGTACCATAGAGCTGATCTGATGATAGAGGCGGATAGGAACTCCTGGACTAATCAAGATAGAACCGTCGTGTTTGGGCTAGTTTTACTTTTCTTGGCTAGCACTCTGCTGCTACATGATATCCAGGATCTCAAAAGCTTGTATTTACTTTACTTATTGTTTTTTGAATTTTGATTGCCATTTAGTATGGAATGCCTCATTTTTTCTCGCATATTGAGTATAAAAGTAAAATATTTTAGTAAAAGTTGTTCATAATAGTGGTTTAAGTCACCCCTTTTCGGCTTAGTACGAGGCAAGTAGATAACTTGTATAATACCTTAGTAATACGAGTATGGTACTTACGTCTACAACATACTTATATTTATTAAGTACCTATTGAGTCTACCTACCCAGTCAAGAACTTTGTGACCCTTATCGAGCATGTAAGCCGTATACGATCGGTTCTAGTGGAAATCTATACAGCCTAAAGAGCCTACTAGAAGCTTACAAGTGCTTACGTCTCACGACAAAAAGGATGATCATGTTGGTTGAAATAAATGTCAGATACAGATACAGATCTTTATTGGTGCTAAAGTAAGTAAACCACAAGTCACTAGAGTAATAATAATTTCGGTACGATATATTGTACATTTGATCAGAGTGGATCAGAGTGTTGGGCCACCAAAGGGGAGAATGAAAGGAAACTGCATGCAGCGGAGATGCGAATGCTGAGATGGATGTGTGGAGTCACAAGAATGGATAAGATTAGAAATGAGTGTGTTAGAGGAAGTCTGAAAGTAGCGCCAGTGACTGAGAAATTAAAGTGGCAGGCTATCTTAGTATGGGCATATCAAGAGACGGGAAGAGAGTCATGTCACGAAAAGAATGAAAAGAAAACATGATGGTAAGCGGCAGAAATGGGAGGGGACGACCAAAAAAGCGTGGATGAATTGTGTGAAAGATGATATGCGAGGGAAAGGAGTTCATGATGAGATGACGTATGATAGAGTGAAGTGGCTAAAAGAGACGAGCTGTGCCGACCCCACCTAGTGGGATAAGGGCAGGATGATGATGATGACATTGTACATTTGATATACTTAATTTATGTCGTGGGTACTATCATATTCTTTCAAGGAAAATCGACATAGAAGCCGCATTTCTTATGTCGTCGGGCAGTTGTCCTATGATTAGGTTGCTTAATTTTATACCATAAACGATGCCCTTGATAATTTTATGATTAAATGTTTTGCAATACAACTAAGCCGGTAGAGGTCACATGATCTATCATTTCCTTGACTCTACCTGATATTAAACGATTATTTAGTAAACTTAGCTAATAATTTAATCCACTCTAAGTTCTTACGACCGGAGTACTGCTACTAGAGGCTCAATTCAGGTTTCGCCTCAAGTTGATAGTACCTAAGTACATTATGAAGTTGGCTGTTGATTTATTTATATTATGTTTTTATGTACAGGGTTATTTCTAATTGATTAGCATCCTTTTAGGGGATTATTCTGTACATCAAAACTAACAACTTTTGTTCTGCGACTTTTGTCTGAGCTCAACAAAAAAATCAGCTGTTCCATACATTTTGTTACGGGTGAACGATATTTTTCTATGGAAGAACAAAAATTTTTTTGAGTTTTGACAAAAGTCGCAGAACAAAAGTTGTTAGTTTTGATGTACAGAATAAGCTTCTAAAAGGGTGCTAATTGATTAGAAATAACCCTGTATAAATAATTTAGAAAAAAAAACTTAAAATATGACACAATGTGACATGACAGCAAGTTAACTAGATTTTCAACCGCATTTGACGGTTTTATCAAAATCGATTATAGCACTGAGAGATAAGCGTGAAATCTCCGATATTTTAAATAAAATGTGCGAAAACCTTGATACATAGTTTCCATGGGTTGGTAACCAACCGGACACAAGGGGTCCGCGGGTCCAGAGGGGCCCGCGTGTATCCAGTTGAGAAAACTCTATAATGAAAGTACCTAATCAATTATTATTTCGTCGACACTCTAAGACGATGATGATCACACGTTTTTTTTAAATTGTGGGTCCGGTAGTTTCAACCATTAAGCTACGATAATGAAATGATATCTAACAGTATTCCGTCTTTATGCAAACGGTTGGAACGCGAATCATATATACGCGCCTCGCTTTTTGGTATGCTCTCGGTATGCCAGTTGGTCAGCTCACCGTGTCGTAGTGACTAACGAACGTGTGGGTTATTAACTAGTACTTAAACTTATGATTTACGTTTTTAGGGTGATAGAGTTTTTAGGGTTAAAAAATCGAAACATCGACTCGAAAAGTAGAAGAAGGGTTTCTTGTTTTACTACGGAACCCTAAAAACATCAAAAACACAAGATGTATATTAATTGAACGCTTCCTTTTTTTATTCTCAACGAATTTATTTTTTGTAAAAAATATAATAATTTTATTATATAAAAAACTAGAAGGTAAAGATTTAGTTGATGAAATTAAAATACTGAAGGCGGGCAGCCCTGACTCGTGATATGTTCTGCGTGACCACGTGGCGCTGTAGGTATATATTTCAAAGAGAGGGCCGCGTAGATATCATCACCGTCATTAAGCCATGTCAGAAGCCTTCATGTTGCTTAAAAACTACATATTAACACCCGGCTTATACGAAGTTATTTACTCACTTTTTTGCTTCGAGCAAATGTCTACAAAGTCACAATCGTGCAAAAAAGTGTCCGGACTAAAACCCTGCCCAAGCTACGTAGTGGGCAGGCTTTTTAGTTAGTCGTAAAGCGATTGTAAGTCAACTACAACGCCGCGCGATGCCAAAATGCTCGGTTACAACTACTATTTAAGTGACATAACGTCTAGATTCGAGGAAAACGGGTCATTGTAAATTATTTAATGTGAATATGGCAGTGGGCTTGAGATTTGGATTATCTTTAGACCTTCAAAGGTCTGAGGATGATCCAATGCTTTTTGTGTAATAGTAGTGTAGTTTTGTTGTAGTTAATAAAGGCACTTTTGCCAGTTAAAAAAAAATTTAATGTGAATATCTATGTTGGTATGTATGACGGCGCTCGGACATTTTTTCACTATTTTCACTTAGGGACTGTGGCTCTATAGATATTTTCTCGAAGAATTTTTGCTAAGATTTTCCCCGTGTTCAGATAGTAAAAATAACTTTAAATGAATATGTTCAATATAATATGTTCAAGGTCCAACGGAGTCCGCGGACGTATAACAGTGAACGGGCACGCGCGGGACATGAGAGTGTTCAAGAAGCTGAGCACCTACATAATGCAGGACGACCTGCTGCAGCCGCGGCTCACGGTGCAGGAGTCCATGGCCATCGCGGCTGATCTCAAGCTGGGCAAGGAGCTCGGGAAGGCTGAGAAGGAACTTATTGTGAGTTTTATTTATTTACTAGTTTTCACCCGCGGTTTCGCCCGCATGATATTTTGATTTTTGTGCTATCCCTTGGGAACCTTTTACTCATATTTATCAAAAAGTCAAAAGTTTTATTCGCAATAATTGTGGTTACAAAAGGTCTTATTAAAAATTATTGTGCTTAGTTCAAACACAATTAGCTATATTAGTATGCTTAGTTCAAACAGAATTAGCCAGTATGGCGTGCGAAAATTAGTGCAGACATTGCAAATATTATTTGTTTCGTAAGTATTTATACAAAATATGTATACAGTGAAATACTCTTTAAAAAAATCTATAATTATTTATTATTATAATAGTCCATAAAATAGTCAAACACAACTAGTTATCTGTACCTACACAGTAAACATTAAAATAATTTTACAATTTATATAGAACCTGTATCTATTTGAATTGAAATCTAGGAACTGTTTATCCGGGATAAAAAAGAAGACTATGTCACTTTCCGTCTTTCAAACCCGAGGCCCTACCTTACCACTGTTAATAAAGGAGGTGGAAAATAAAAAAAAAAACGACGGTTGTTCGATTCTACAGTTTTTTTTTTTTTTTTGACATTTCTTGAAGCGCACTCTAGAATAGCTTGCAGATAGCAGAATTGTTCCTACTTACTTAACACTTATCGTTATATTATGGGAATTTTACGCAATATCACTATAATATATAGGCTACGTGTTATTCTGATTTATAAGCTATATTATTGCAAAGTTTCATCTCAATCTGTTCAGTAGTTTTTGCGCTTGTGCGGTGCAGCGAGCGGTAAGAAACCAATGTAAATAATTAATTTTCGCAAAAAATGGCAAAACTGCTTTCCATCGTGTACAAAATTCGAATATTTCGCTCGAATCGTTTACATTATTATAGATTTTTCAAAAACGGCTCATTTATTCTGTAAAATTTAAATTGGACCACCTCAGTATACCCTTTCACGCTAAAAAGAATTTTAGATGCGAAATTATCGATGAACATACACAAAAAAAAGAAAATACATACAGACGAACATAGAACCTCCTCCTTTTTGGAAGTCGCCGCCGCGCCGCTGCCGCTAAAGCCCGAATTCTTTATCGAGCTGTTGTGCGGTGGATGGGAAAAGGCTTTAAAAAAAAGCCGAATTACAAACGAAGGGCATTATTTCCCTTTTTCCAATTTGGGTTATTAATATAAAGCGGATAAAAATAAGAAAATAGCCCTTAGGCAACCGGATGGGTCTGAGGTTCTAAACGGACAAACTTTCCTCAATCAAAATCAAAATTTTCTTTATTCTTTAGACATACGGAAACGCGCTTAGAATCGTCTTTTAACAAAGGTTTTCAATATCATAATATAATTATAATAGGTGCAAATTTCCGTATTCACCAAATTACTACAAATTAAAACATCCTACCTTAAAATAATCTAAAAAAATTAAAACAATATATTAGGTAGGTATCTGCAATAGCATCGTCATAAAAAGATCAAAAATAAATAAAATTAAAACATAATTCAGTCAATTTACTTCCCAAGCTTAGGACTATAATGCTGATCCAGGGATGCTGGGTAAGCAATACAGCTCTAAAACCCGGGGCGTAACAGAGCGTTTAGAGTTATTATAGCGAGTATTGCCACACAACGTGGGAATCCTTACATTTTGTCAAAAGTCAATGACCTTTCTATAAGTAAAGACAGTTTTTTTTTCTCGAGATTTCGCAGGTGATCCTGTCGTAAACATTGGTGGTAATGATGTGTATGAAAGCCCTTGTAGGTACTTTGTAAAACAACACGTCGTATAGAAAATTAAAAGAAAAATCATGTTGTACTTATTTGCAGAAGACGCTAAGCGGCGCAAATACGCATCACTCGCAAGTGAATATGTATTTTACCGCTTGGCGTCGAAACTTTTGGTCCGTGGGGTACACCCCTAAAAAAATTCTTTATAATAGTTTCGCCAAAACTTGTTGACGCTGCTGGTGACAAGAAATCTGGTTCATTCCTCGCGCAGAGATTTTCTCTAGCTGTTTAGCGCGGGAATGCAGCCAGCGTTCTTGGCACCCTTCCACAAGGACACAGTCTTTTTTTCGATTTTTAGCCTCTGTTTTTGTATTTATTTAGGTAGGTTTTTAGGATTCGTACCCAAAAGGTAAAAACGGGACCCTATTACTAAGACTTCGATGTCCGTCTGTCTGTCACCGGGCTGTATCTCATGAACCGTGATAGCTAGGCAGCTGAAATTTTCACAGATGGTGTATTTCTGTTGCTGCTATAACAACAAATACTAAAACTTGAATAAAATAAATATTTAAGGGGGGCTCCCATACAACAAACGTGATTTTTAGGAGTTTTTGCTCGCTATTAATAACGGCAAGAGGAATGGGGCTCCCATACGATACGGAACCCTTCGTGCGCGAGTCTGACTCGCACTTGGCCTATTATTTTATTTTGTAGTAGGTATTTAGGTAGTATAGAATGACAACTCAATGTTTCATAAGTTGTCGAAATAAAATTTATATTGTATATTTTGTTCAGTTTTGTAATCCTATACTGCCAAATTTGTTTACGAATAGTTCTTGCTCGTTTCCGCTAGGGGCGCTGTACAAAAATGTATGGAGCCACACTTGAACGCGCAAGTACTTGTAAACTATGCAAAACTTGCACTTTGCAAAGTAACATTCAGTATAGCCAAGCTTGTGAATTTAAAACAAAATAACCAGCTTTTAAATCTCATGGAAGTATCTAATAGTTTTTTTATCATTTTTAGGGTTCCGTACCCAAAGGGAAAGACGGGACCCTATTACTAAGACTTCGACGGACGGACAGACGGACGTCTGTCGTCTGTCACCGGGCTGTATCTCATGAACCATGATAGCTAAGCAGCTGAAATTTTCACAGATGATGTATTTCTGTTGCCGCCATAACAACAAATACTAAAAACTAAATATTTAAGGGGAGCTCCCATACAACAAACGTGATTTTTAGGAGTTTTATGCTCGTTATTAATAACGGCAAACGGAATGGGGCTCCCATACGATACGGAACCCTTCGTGCGCGAGTCCTACTCGTACTTGGCCGAATATTTTTTAACTAAATACAAAAAGAACATGGGGATTTGTGTTGCCCTGTTCACCGACCGGTTATTTTAATATGTAGTGGAATTTAGTAATTACAAGGAAGTTAACACCGGTTATAGTTTTATAGCACTTATTAGTCTTTAGTAATTTAAGTTTTTGTATCCGTTTTTTTCATTGGTAGACACCAATAAAACTTAAAAGCATTGTAACCAAAAAAATAGAGATGTATTTAAATTATCCGCTGTAAATTATCTACGTACTCTTTGCTGTGGTCAGCACAATTTTTTAATCAACTAATTTACAAGATTCAGTAGTTTATTACTTTCATTGAAAGGTATTAATAAATATTATTTTATCGATTTATTTGGCTTTTGTCTTGCTAGTTTCTAAAATCTAAATAAGATTAGATGATTAGATTATTTGATTTTTGTCTAAAAGTATTCTTTAGCTGGATGTGGAGGTTGCTGCCTGTAACACAGGGAGCATCATTCCTGTTGCTCAGATCACAAAATCATTGTAGCAAATAAAGATTTTTTATTTACTTATTGATTTATTAAATTATTATTTTTTATATACTTCAATAAAATTTACACGAGTTATAAATCTATTTGACAAAAGTGTTCTACTTCTCTAATTACAATTACAAGTTATTACGAGTAACAAGTACCAGCAATCCATTTTTCTATTAAAAATTGGCTTACCGTAAGTTTTTAGCCAAATAGAATCTTCTCTTTTCCAAAAGTCTGTTACAGACGTCACAGAGAAACAAAATCCAATTTTCCTGCTGGCCGTTTTGAACCCACCCAAAAGTAAAACCAGACCACCAAACGTACTGTCAGTATCCGTTTTAACCATTGATTTTGGTCAGTAAAAATTTCAAGAGCCACTCTTAAAGGAGAAACGGTATTACTTCGACTTTGTAGCAACATAAAAGTCTCTCTCATCACTGAACTCCAAGACATTATATTTTATTTCCTATGGGAAATCCGCAAATATGCGTGTCGTGTCGACATCCCAGCGTCCTTGCACAATATTTGAAAACGTTCTCGGAGGACTTGGTTTAGAAATTAGTAGACAGTATGAAGTCTTACGGATCCTAAGCAAACACGGAATTAACAGTTTTCTCTTAATTAAACTCATGGTATACGCATGACTCGGGAATGCGAAATACGTTTAAGACGACTTTTTAACAGACTTCCAAAAAGAATGGAATGGAGGTTCTATGTTCTTCTGTATGTATTTTTTTGTGTATGTTCATCGATAATTGCGCCAATTTTTAGTTCGAAAGGGTATACCTACTCCCGAGGTGGTTCCATTTAAATTTTACGGAAATCGGCTGAGCCGTTTTTTGGGGCATAATGTACCTAAGAAGCCTTCATAGATGTTCCAGTACCCGACGACGTCTACACGACGACACCTATTGCTACAGGATGTACCATCATTATTAATAATTATAATGTAGTACTGATCATATTACACACGATTCGATTATGGTAGTAGGACGATTGAATATAACCAAATCGGAACGTCTATGAAAGAAAAAATCTTGACCCCCCGAAGAGGAAACAATATATCAATTGATATTGATAACGGACATTAACGGTCTTACCAAAAAAGTTTTAAGCTAGCTTTAAACACTGTTTAATAGAACAACAACTTAAAGACGTTTTAAACATTGTTTAAAACGTCTTTTAATAATTTGTGGTAAGGCGGTAAATGTAGATAAATAAATAAATAAATATTAGGGGACATCTTACACACGGTCTCTGACCCCAAACTAAGCAAAGCTTGTGATATGGCTGCCAGAGACTGATATACTACATATAAATATTTTAAATACATACTTTTATAGATAGTACCTAAATAACACCCAGACACAGAGTAAACACCTATGTTCATCACACAAATGTTTGCCCTGGGTGGGGATCGAACCCACGCCTTTTTGACCCAGAAGTCAGGGTCACTAACCACTGAGCCACCGAGGCAGTCAATGATAAAATGCTAATAACATAATTATGCAATAATAACGTAAGCAACTCGAGTGAAATATCCGAATTTTGTACACGATGAACATCGATAATTTCACCAATTGTGTACCGAATCAAAAAAATATTTTTTAGTTCGAAATATACTCCCGAAATGGTCCCATTTAAATTTTATAGAAATTGGCTGAGCCGTTTTTGAAAAATCAACAATAATGTGAACAATTCTAGCAAAATATTCAAATTTTGTACACGATGGAAGGCGGTTTTGCCATTTTTTGCGAAAAATAATTATTGGTTTGACATTTCAGTTGGAAGAAGAAATGTTTTACGTATCTAAAAAAACAGGGTACCTACATAATCCATATCTGTATTTCTCTACTTACCTACTCTTACTTCATGCTTTTGATTTTTTATGTCAAGTGATTTTTGATATGACTATATTGATAAAGTCTTTGTAATAATAATTGAACAGTACTTTAATACTTCCTGCTGAACTTAGGCCTTCTAAGGAAGGGCAATGGGCTCTATCAACGATGCTGGCTTTATTTTTGAGGATTTATATACGCCATTGAATTTCTTCTAGACATATGGAATTTCCCTCTCAATGTTTTTCTTCACCGTAAAGCCAGATTAGCCGTAAAGAGATGTTAATTCTAGCTTCATTATTTCCTAGCATATATAATTGTTATTTTTTTTCATATAGTTTTGCATTATGTTAAGCAGATATGCGGTCTAAGGCATAACACACTTACCTAGAAGATACCTATTTACTCGGGATTTGAAGACACCTACGTTGTACTTTAGCGGGAAGACAGAGTCAGGCACAGCGTTGCACATTCTGGCTGTTCGTATGAGGAATGTGGATTCGAAACGCTTGGTTCTAACGCGCGGAATGTCCACCATAAAAGGGTTGCCTTTTGATCGCGTCTGTCTAGCCGTACGATAGAAGAAAGGGCAGGTGGGACCAGATTGTGCAGCTCCTGGGCGCACTTACCGAAGTGTATCCAATAGAAGGCTGATAGACACGTAATCTAGGTATTTTCTAGATTAGAGTGATCAGATACTTTCGTCTAAGTCACCTTTGACCACATCGTCTTTTACCATCATACCCACTTACGAGACGTTGGTAAAACGTGGACTCGTTCGCGAAAAAAAAAATTTTACGAAGTCATTTTCATTTGTAATATTTGTTTTTTACATTTATTTACGTCACAAATCTTTAATTTTCCGGCTCAATTTTTCAACATCCATTGATTTTGTTGTAACAAATGTTACTGTAGCTATAAGTACTGATCTGTTGTACGCATAAAACCGCGCGTTTATAGCCATAGTAAAAAGTAGAAATTCTGTAGTAAAATCGTTGTTTGATATCCCGGCAAGCTGCTATATTTTTCTCGGTTTTTGATATAAACATAACATAACAAGCCAACATTACTGCTGACACTTTCAGAGTTCTTTTGGTTTGTTATCTATACCTACTGAATTTTTACAAACTTGTGATGGGAGTTTTATAAATACTTAGTGCTGTGAGTTTAGTTTGTTTTGTACCTATGATTTTAATGATACTTACTAATGTATTTAAAATATTTATTTGTTTAAAAATACATTTTAATTTTTCTCGGAGCTCTCTATAGAAATATTTTATCATAGACCAAACTTTGCAGGTACCATGCCTCAAAATGAGCGTAAAAATTTCATTTAATCATGTTTCTTTCTTAATTCTTTTCCTGGCTACTCTATTATTAACATCCTCATAATTAAACTGCGATAAATGGACTAGAAGCGCTGATAATCGTGATATACTTAGTATAGATCTACGAGGAAATAATCATGACATCATTTAACCTCTTTAGATTAAATAAAATAAATAAATAAATACTAGGGGACATCTTACACACGGTCTCTGACCCCAAACTAAGCAAAGCTTGTGATATGGCTGCCAGAGACTGATATACTACATTTATATATTTTAAATACATACTTATATAGATAGTACCTAAATAACACCCAGACACAGAGAAAACACCTATGTTCATCACACAAATGTTTGCCCTGGGTGGGGATCGAACCCACGCCTCTTTGACCCAGAAGTCAGGGTCACTAACCACTGAGCCACCGAGGATTATGTTAATTACGTTTCGTGATAGCAGTCAGTGTCTACTTGTCACGACATGATTAAATGTTTTACTATCATCTTAATCATCTTCATCGCTTCACACTTCATCTCTATGATTTAACAACCCTCCTGCGTTGCACAAAGGGCATTTAAAATATACCAAGTCTATACACAAAGAGATTAAGCATTTTATACGGGCCTTTATTATCTACAACTACGAGTAAATACAATACTACTTTATATGCTAAAACTAACTACTCTTCTACTACACAAAAAGCATTGGATAATCCACAGACCCAAAAATAAAAGCATTTTATCTACATTTACCGCCTTACCACAAATTATTTAATTATTTAAAGACGCTTTAGACAATGTTTAATCGTGCAATTGTTGTGTTTAAACAGTGTCTAAAGCGTGCTTAAAACTTTTTTGGAAAGACCGTTAATGTCTGATATCAATTGATATATTGTTTCCTCTTCGGGGGGTCAAGATTTTTTCTTTCATAGACGTTCCGATTTGGTTATATTATTATTCAATCGTCCTACTACCGTAATCGAATCGTGTGTAACGTAATCAGTAGAACATTATAATTATTAACACTAATGGTACATCATGTAGATTGGTATTGCTATCAGGACTGGAACATCTATGTAGGCTTCTTATATTCCGCCCCATTTTTTTTTATTTCCTATAGGTTTGCGTTTGACTACACACTGCCTGATGTTAAACAGATATGCGGTCTAGGATGTAATACGCTTACCTAGGGATTTGAAGACACCTACATTGTAGTTAAGCGGGAAGACAGACTCAAGCAAATAACGGCAGTCAGGGCACTTATTCCCAAAATTACTCCCTATCCTGATTCCTGACAATATCAATAAATAGTCTGATCAATCCTTAGCCCTAATTGGTCTCCGTTCATCATTTATGCACGAAGTAGGTACTCAGCCGGATCGATGCGAGGGTAAGATGCTCCTTTAAATCTGATTGGATCACGTTTACTTTATACTGGGACATCATTCAGCTGGAAGGGATCTTCGCTTGATGACTGGCAGAAAATATACCTAAGTGCTCTAGCTCTGCTGCTGCCTATGTGTTTTGATGTACATATATAACTACTCATGATATGTCCCTGATATTTTTGTATTTTGTATTTGATAGCCGATGGGGCCGTAAAATACTTGACTGGTGACTATGTGTCAGCAAGCGTAGAGTAGGACGTCCATCGTCAAAGTGGATAAATATTTTATCTTCTAGGTCTACATACTTCATCTTCGGCTACAACTTTGCTTTCCATCAGGCAAGTTGGTAGTCAAATGTAGCCCAGTTCTACATAAAAAAAAAATGTGTGAGCTCTACGTATTATTATTTTTTTTTTTAAAAACCCGGAATTTCACGAGGCCGTTACTACTTATGACCACTATCATCGACTTTTTGGCATGCAAATAAAGATCCCATGGCACTTTTTTTCTATCCTTATAAAAGATATCTTTCCCGCGTCCAAGTTAATGCATGACGTCTTTACTTGAATTTGTTTTTTTTTTGGTTTGCAGGTGGAAGAAATCCTGGTAACCCTGGGCCTGTGGGACCACCGGAACACGAGGTCTGAACGCCTCTCAGGAGGCCAGTCTAAGCGGCTCTCGGTGGCGTTAGAGCTCGTCAATAACCCGCCTATTATATTCCTGGATGAGCCTACTACGTAAGTTTTACTAATTTGCTTTTCACTGTAAGATTTTTACTTTTGACTTCCAATTGGGAAGGAGTTTGGGCTATTTCTTTTTTCAATCTTTAAAAGTTTGCATTTGTGTAACTACTCGTACATGGCCAAAAGCAAAAAAATACTGGTATGGAATTAGTTTGACGACTAATTTGAAAACTAAACCCAAACTAGTATTTTTTTGCTTTTCTGAGTGATACCGGTCAGTCAGAAAAACTTGGGCTAGATTTCTTTGTATGTTTTTTTAAATATTTATGTTACTCGTATCTATGATTTCATGTTTTGTTTTCGTGCACCTAATTATTTTATTCCGAATAATTTTTTATGTATTTCTGTCCATATTTGCTGTATTTATCCTAATATGATATATCTATTGTATTTTATCTTATTAATGTGTATGCGAACTTATTTAGTTTGAAATTTCGTCGAAAAAGTATGAAGTTTATTCCAATTTATACATTTTTATTCACGTAAAGATAATCATAACTTACGCTTTTAACTAAATAAAAATTTTACTTTGTGTAATATAGCTATATTTATTACACAAAATGAAATATTTGACAACAAAGGAATAAACTTTTAAACATAAAGAGTAATATCATCGTTGACTGCATTCTTTCGTTCAAACAACGTATCAAAACATCCAATATTTGCAAAATTGTTCCGAGGTTCAACGAAAAAACCAATTAAGCGACGATCAGTCGGACAAATAATCCCTTTTTGTATCTAAACGAAAGAATAATCCGGGTTTAACAAGAGTTATCGGTGTAATTGTGCCGCGGTTTTGGTTTGTTACTGAAGGATTTTATTGTTATTTGTTGGTCGGGACTTTTTCAGTGTATCTGTATTTTACTTAGTAACACAGGATTTGACGAGCAAGCCAAATAAGATTTAACTAAGGTACCTTTGAGGATCATAGATACACAAAGGTAAATGTAAATGTATTTGCTGATATTTATTTGTTTTATTTTCGCTGTTACGCTTTTGTTGTTTCGGTTAAGTGAAATAAAACTTCAGTAGTTAGTAGAAGATCAAAAACGCTGAATCATGTGTTCAGATACTAATTCTATATTTTAATTAACATGGATGCATAAATCTAAAAGAATGATGGCTACGTAACTACAACCAGGGATCAGAAAAAAACGCACAAAATTCATACATCCAAAGTAGTCGCTTATTACAAGCTTTCATTTAGTTTACCTGTCCGATGTCTGTCATCAAATCTTGCAAATTAAATTTGATCTTCTTGCTAGTTACCGACTGCGCTGAAATTTTGCAAACATGTATTAATCGCGTGACAATGACATGGTACTGATCTGATGATGGAGCTGGAAGGTGGCCAAAGAAACTTCGCAATGAAACGACACAACTTCATCAAGTTTGGGCTCATTTGTATTGTTTTGGTGAGTAGTTTGTCTTTCAATGAAATCTAGGGTCTGATGATGGAGCTGGAAGGTGGCCATAGGAACTCTGTAACGATACGACACAACCCCATCGAGTTTCGGCTCGTTCGACTTGTCTTACTTCTTCAGTAAATTCGTGTTTTTAAAAAGGTTTTTTTAGTTTAGGTATTTCTTGCTTTATTTTCAGAAACACAAATAAATGGTCTCAATTTAGTTATTTCTGAAACAATCAATAGATCAAATCAAGCTTAGTGTCATGTAACTATTAAACATTTGTATTCCAGAACACCAGTATTTTCATCAATGTCTCTTGTGTTAGGAGTATAAGAGGAGTATTATGCTCTACAGTAGTCTATCTGAACTACACAGCATTGTTTCTAGCTCACCTAGTACCGCAGAGCTTAAAAACATGAGCAAAAGGAGCACAAGATTTCACATCCATGAAGGTCACAAAACTTTTACTCTTGACCCTAGCACGTATTTGTTCGTTTTTTTGAAAAGATCCCATCGCCCAAATGAAATTCTTCCCACTTCTGAAGTACCTTAGATTCAGTAGCCAATGCTCGTTTCTAGCCAATTGAAATAAGGTAAACAAAATAGCACAATGGTTAGTAATTGGTTTAATCGCTATACCCGCCCGTTACGTTTTATTGGACTTCACCCGAATCCAGTTCGGGAAATCGGACTTATATGTTTGAGAGAATTTCAAGGTAGATATTCCAGAACAAAGTAAAAAAATTGAAGACATACAATCTTTGAAGTTATAACCTTTTCTTTATCTGTTTTGTATAACAAACCTTTATTGTAATGCAATGCTAGGATGTCTCCCGTTTCCTTCCATAAGTTACGATCCTCGCAACAGTAGAGCTGCTTTGCGGATTTCTTTTTTTGTGCTATTACTTAAAAGAAGAAAAATAAGTGCGTTAAATCACTTCTCATATCTCGTACAAGGTATTTTTTTTTCTTACATATTTATCAATAATTATCGTGAAAAAATGGTTTTAATCGGACGCCATTTTGTCGATTTCTCAGAATAGCAGCCTAAAACTTGAGTGACAAGCTCGTCATGCTATCTACCACTGTTCAGCCGCTCATTTCTTTCTAACTTTCCACCATTATTTTTTCTCGCATATATTATCTTATCTTGTAGACCCGATGATACTCATAAGCACCTAAGTCGGCAAATTTCAGGCCGAAACTTGCTGACTTTTATGGATTTCGGGTCTACAATTATTTTTGACTACAAGTTTAACGACATTAATTCAAAAGTCAAAAAAATTAAGCAGCATTGGATTCTTTTACATCTTTCTACCTTCACTCCAACCTGCACCAGTAAGCGCCTGAGGCGAAGGTATACGGGACAAAACTGGCAAGAATCGGTTTTGTTCTCCACAGTGGCGGCAATAAACTGCTTTCATGCGTTGCTCTGCCCGCTGGCTATTACAGTTCGATTGGATTCTGTTTACCTAATTTATATCTACTGAGCTATTTGACCGGGTCATCATTTGGCAATAAAAATTCTTGAAAGCCTTATCCAAGTTTCTTTTTTACTTTCTTTCTTTCTTTTTACTTTTTTATTAAGACATGCAGGATTCTAGCCGCTACCAACCGGTCATATTGGAGATCTATATCAATATGGGAGGTCTATTGGACTATCTATGGGAGTATTGGACGTCCTGTGGCTGATGGAATGTTTATTGTGTCAATTATGATGTTACAAAATTGGAAAAAAGATAATTATATTTCACGACAAATACTTGTAAACATAACAAAATTTAGGACTCGTTTCTAAACTTAATGGGGACGTTTCCATACAGATCAAGGTGTTTAAATTATGTTTTTCTTAGTTTCTCTTACTTTATTCCTTGAGAAAGACGCAAACTAGTTCTCTTTCTACGGTGTGTTTTTTAACCGACTTCCAAAAAGTTATGTTACACGGACTTGACAATTTTTATCTAATCAAAATAAGATTTAGATACATTTTAACCCCTTGGGAGAAAAAAGTGACATTACAACCTTGAAACGTGTATGTCTGTGGTAATATAGCTACCAAGCCAAAACACTTCAATCGTTTTCAATTCAGTTCGTTGTAATGTTGAGCACGGAAGTATAATTACTAACATGCTAACGGTAAAACAGTCTGTCCACTTAAAACGCTGTACATCGAAGCTTGTGAACTATCATAATAAACTGGCTCGAACACAATGCGAGGTCGATTCGCAATTTCGTTCGAGGATCGAAGTTGATTGCTGGAACGATTGTATTAGGGTAGTAATGCACTGAATTCCATTTGCGGTTCTTGCTATTAGAGCGTTTTTCGTTGTTAACAAAGCCACTAAAAGAAAAACAGCTTTCGAAAATTAAATAGCTAGTAAAGTAAGGAAGTTCGTATAGGCCGGGTGGCTAGCCCTGGTGTCAGAGTTTTTAAGCCGCCTGAAGGCCTCTGACTTGGCTAAACGGTTAAAACAACCGGGGCCTACAATTTAACGTGTCATCCGAGACACGGTAGCGCTCAGTTGGAAAATGCCACTCGCGGTCACCCATCCAAATACTGACCGTGCGGAACGTTGCTTAATTTCGGTGATCGCTGACAAACACCTAATCAAACTACGCTACGAGCGCTACTTTAGAACCATCTCGATCGTCGGCATTATAGTTTCAGCTTGAACTAGACAGCAATCTATTTATACGAAACCTCAGCACTGTACCAGCCTTTGTAATAGTCCACTGCAGGACGTAGGCCTACCCAAGAAGGGTGATTAGGCGATATTCACCACGATGGCCCAGTGCGGGTTGGTGGATAGCACACGACAGGCTAAAGAGTATAGAGAGTCAGTCATCGAGTGGTAAGTACTACCCATGGAATAAAAGTGACATAGAGGCAGACCAACAAGCACGATGGTCATTGGTCGTATGATATTATCAAGTGTGTTCAAAGGCTATGGATGAGGCTTGAACAGGACCCGAAAGAGTAAAGAAAGAGAGAGAAGGCCTTTATCCAGCAGTGGATGGATAAGAGTTGAGTGGATAGGATAGTGTAGATCTTAAACTACGCTCGCACTCTAGAATTTGAACGTACACAAACAATTATTTTAACTTTATTGAAATTCACCCTTCTTGGGTAGGCCTACGTCCTGCAGTGGACTATTTAAAAAGGCTGGTACAGTATAGTATTGAAATTAATTTCTTATAGGTATAGCCACATGATCCGTCACAAACTAAGCTTACATGCGGACTCTTCTGTGTTTGCCCCCGGTTGACAGGGTTTGTACATAGCCTCAAATTTGAAAAACAAAATGAATAACAGACGCATATTAAGAGCAACTTTACTTGTATTTTGTACTATCTATAGACAGAGAAGATATTACCGATAATTTGAGACTCGCTCAAAATTTATGCAGCTGCACGTTAACCAAACCACTGCAAAAGTTGTACAGAACCCTCCGCACTCGCAACCCATTAAATTTTAACCCCCAAACATTAATTTAAAACGACGCTTAACTTTACGAGGTTATAACTCAAATTTATTTGCTTAGGCCCGTCAACAGAGCGTAAAATTTCTAAGCAAATGTTTAAATTGTGCCGAAAAATTCGACAGCTTTTGTGGCTCTTAAACTTTACCCGTACCTTTGTTATCGGATCAAATCTCCAAATATTAAAATAAAACCCATGGTAATAAGAATATGTTGATTTTTATTTATAAATTCTATAAATATATGTACTAAAAGCAAAATAATATAAATTATTATAAAAATATAACTTTTTAAAAATACAAGCTTTTGAGACCCTGGATATCATGTAGCAGCAGAGTGCTAGCCAAGACAAGTAAAATGAACCCAAACTCGACGGGTCTATCTTGCTTAGTACAGGAGTTCCTGTGGCCACCTTCCGACTTCATCATTAGATCAGCTCCATGGTACCATATTATTACATTGTCACGCAATAGGTACACACATGCGTGCTAAATTCAATCTCAATCGGAAACCGGGAGGTCAAATTTGACTTGCAAGATTCCAACCGAACTTACATACTCGTACATACGAGTACATAGGTACCTACATCCATTGCAAGTTAAATAAAAGCTTGTAATAACTCTGTAACCAACTCATGCTGCGGTGACACCACCATCTTCCGCCTTATCGCCGGAATAATTTTAATTAACTATGACATAAACTTGCCGCAATAAGTGGATGCGGTCAAACTAGAGTTTACCGCGTTATTTACTTAAGTATCTCATTATTTAATATTTAGGTAAGGTTTCCGTTTGAGCACAATCTGCCTGATGTTAGGTCTAGGGCTTAGCACGCTTACGTTGGAGATATCTATTATAAACTACCACTGAATACAAGACTTATATAATCTAAAACTACATGTACTACTACATAACAAACAATTGTATAATTCACAGACCCTTGAAGGTCTAAAGATAATCCAATGCTCAAGCCCACGCAGCATTGCCACGCTGAATGGCAATGGTTATACGTTGAGCCAAATTATAATAATAATATGTTTTCTATTATAAGATCTAAATGAAGAGTATGATTCCTGCAGTAAAGATCAGTTTTTTTTAAATAAGTAGGTATTGTGTTAAAAATGACATTTACATAACAAAACAAGAAACAGAAGTCGGGTCACAGACTCACAGTCATCGGAGAGCACAATCGTACCATGCCCTGAATGATTTTTTTTGCCATCGAATCCAATCATTGCAATCTATGGACAAAACTCTAAACACTACATTATCCTTACATACTACCTACTAATGAATGGCGCACTAACATGACGAAATAAATAAGTACGTATCTCATTATTCCGGCGGTCCTCCTTATCGTAATTTTATTGCGTGATTAGTCCCGTATAAGAATAATGTGTTCAAATCGTTAAAGCTTAAAAACACAAAACTCGGATAGTTCGCTCGAATTGATGTTTGTGTTTTCAGAAATATAGGATATCCCATATAGGATCATATGTGTATAACTTTTAAAACATGTATTTGATCTACATGTAGAGTACCACATTTGTTACAATAAAGATTGAATGATTGATCAAGAATGATCGTAATTTTCATCATCATAATTATGAACCGTGGTATATCCAGTGTCCACTGATGGACAGCCGTAGACGTAAGTTTAATCATAGGATGCATGGACAGGCCTATGCTATAGATCTCCAATACGACCGACTGTTTCCAATTTTACAAGCTTTTATTTAACTTGCAATGGATATACCCACGTACTCGTATGTATGTAAGTTCAGATGGAATCTTGCAAGTTACATTTGACTAACTTCCCGGTTTCTGATTGAGCTGAAGATTTTGAACGCATATCAAGTAGGTATGTTTTTCGCGTGACAAAGCAATGGAGCTGATCTGATGATGGAGTCGGAAAGTGGCCATAGGAACTCCTGTACTAAACAAGATGTCGTGTTTGGGCTCGTTTTACTTGTCTTGGCTTGTATATACCTATTTTTGAAAAGTTATATTTTTATAATCCAGATACAGAACATGTCCATAATATTATTTTTGAAACAAAGTATGCAACAAATTCAGTCTATTTATTGGGAGATAGTTTTAATAAAACTCTAAAACCACACCGCATACCACCAGGGGGTTCAAAAGTAGCTAAAATCATCACGTGGTTAAGTATAGCGCACAAAATAAAGCGATTGACAAATACACGTTGTAATTTCATTCTTTTGAATGAAATTATTCATATTTTCATTCCCATCAACAAACATTCAAACATTGACATTTTGGAATGTAGAGGCTAACCTTTCTCCGAGTCAACGACCCTAAATAAGTAATACCTACTGGTAACTGCCGTGTATTCTGTGACAAAGGTCAGGTACCCGCCGCGCCTGAACCTTCCGCCGTGTGGCTCATAATCATAAACTGTATCATGTCTGTATCTAATGCCTTGTTTACATCAACCCAACTAATACCTTGTTTACATTGGCCCAGTAGCGCGCATAGCGTGGTTTGACTAGGTGTTGCTTAACGAACGCCGAAGTTAAGCAACGTTCGGCACGGTCAGTTTTCGGATGGGTGACCACGGATGGCATATAATAGGTAGAACTGTGGACTGCCGTGGCTTGGATGACACGTTAAATTGTGGGTGCCGGTTCTTATATCCGTTTAGCTGTGTCAAAGGCACAGTCGGTTGACTAGAAAAATCTGACACCAGGGCTAGCCTATAGATACCTACGTAGTTATTCACTTATTTATTACCTACTTTAAAGACTGGTAGCCATCGCCATTCAACGCGGGTATGCGGCCGAGTTTTGAGTTTCTTTGATGATACAGTCAGAGGTGGCTTATTAACCGACTTCCAAAAAGGAGGAGGTTCTATGATCGTCTGTATGTATTTTTTTTGTATGTTCATCGGTAATTGCGCCAATTGTGAACCGAATCGAAAAATTCTTTTTTTAGTTCGAAAGGGTATACTTTCGAAAATGTCCTATTAAAATTTCACAGAAATCGGCTGAGCCGTTTTTGAAAAATCAACAATAATGTAAACAATTCTAGCGAAATATTCGAATTTTGTACAAGATGGAAGGCGGTTTTGCCATTATTTGCGAAAAATAATTATGTTATAATTGTAACATGTTGTATAATGACTTACACATACACAATACACATACACGTACTCGTACCTTAAAGACTGTACTGTATTTATAATTATGTATACAGGGTTCCTGAACTGGTGCACTAAGTCAAAAGAAGATTTACACCATAATTATGAACAATTTTGAGTTGCGCGATGGAACAGTTGTTTTTTTTCTCGAATTCCAGGTTGGCCTCATAGTAAAAGTTCTTCATCATGATGGACTGAATCACCTCCTTAACAAGCAGATAAGCTAAAATAGTTTAGTCTAAAATACTGGATTCCTTGAATGGAATAATGTAAACCAACCTTAATACGTGAGCGTGGGAAACGCAGGACGTGATTTTCAAAACTCATGAAACTGTTCGAAAGGTCACGAGTATGAGTTAGAAGTGTAATATTTTTGGCAAGTTAATGAACTGCTACAAAATTGCCCTCTATTTATTTAAGACTAGATTTTGCCCGCGGCTTCGCCCGCATGATATTTCGAGGCCTTACCTTACCACCCTTAATGAAGGAGGTGGAAAATAAAAAAACTAAAAATTCGATTGGACATTTGTTCGATTCGACAGTTCTTTTTTGACATTTCTTGGAGCGCACGCTAGAACAACTCGCAGATGGCAGAATTTTTCCTAGTTACTTAACACTTATAGTTATAATATGATATCTAACCAATACCGTGCTATGCTGCCACTATTTTGTTTGGAGTGGGGGTCATGGTCCTACCACTCGAATCCATCGAAGCATTATGTGTGAGATAAATGTAAAGCTAACAGATGTACTTATTTGTTTTTCAGAGGCCTGGACATCGTCTCCGTCCGTCAGCTGGTGGTGCTGCTTCGGCTGCTGTCACGGCAGGGCCGCACCATCGTGTGCACGGTGCACCAGCCGTCAGCCTCGCTGTTTGCTCTGTTCGATAGGATTTATGTCCTGGCACGAGGCATGTGCTCTTACCAGGTTAGTGAAGCCTACTGTCAGCTGGTGGTGATACTCCGGCTGCTATCACCATCGTGTGTACGGCGAACCAGCCGTCAGCCTCGCTGTTCGCGTTTTTTTACGAGAGGGAAATCTTAGAAAGATGCCCGACTGCTTAGGGGTGCAGCAGGGTGTTATGTACCCACTAAAACCCCCTCGATGGCCAGCCTTTGTGCCTTCTTGGGAGCTCCGGGATTTCCAAAAGTAACCGGTACGTTACGTTGCTCCCAGCATTTTATGTGACTTGTGACTACTCGCCTGGTAGTAGAACCAGGCTTGTGCGGTCGGCTACGACAGCGTTGCCACACACGCTGTCGTCCTCCTCGAGCCCGTTTGATTGGATGGCCAGAGCCTCAACTCTGACCACCCACGAGCCCAGGGGCCCCCTTTAGTAGGCTCTTACTACAGGCAGAGGATACCGATGCCGTATTCTAGTGCCCCGGCATCAGGGCAAAGAGCACGTGCTCCTACCAGGTTAGCAAAGCCTACTGCTAGCTGGTGGTGCTACTTCGGTAAAAGTCACCATCGTGTGCACGATACACCAGCCTCGCGATTCGCCGCGGGCGTTATTTCCAACTGTGCGCTACCGTGGCTCGGATGACACGTTAAATTGTAGGTCTCGGTTGTTTTAACCGTTTGACCACGTTAGAGTCCTTCAATGTCGGTTTAAAAATTCTGTCACCAGGGTTAGCCACCCGGTTTGTATGAACTTACTTTAATGGAAAAGCGAGTTAATTGAACCGCGGAAGAATCATAAATTTAATTAATTATATATTTTGTCAATACTGTCGACAATCTTAGCAGCTATAGTCTGACCGTTTAACTGAGTCCTCGCCTGCGCGGCGGGCCCGCCGCTCGCACCTGTCTCAGTCCCCTTTGTCGTCTACCCCCGCGCCTCTGTACCGCGCAGGCGAGGACTCAGTTAAACGGTCAGACTATAAACGATTCCTATGACGTTATGCTACTGAAACGACCATACACATGATGTACGTCAAGATTCATTAAGAATCAAATTTTAATACCAGTTTTTTTCGCGCGTTTTCGCCTGCGTGTTATTTCATTTGTTGTGCTCTCGCCCATGGGAACGAATTATTTTTCTGGGATAAAATAGATGTCACTTTACATCTTTCAAACTATATCCCTGCCAAAATCATGTCAATCCGTTGCTCCAGTGCTGCGTGAAAGAGGAACAAACAAATAAACACACTTTTAGATTTATAAGATCAGTACCTAGGGACTTCGAAAACTTTTCTAGGAATATCGATACGACCCTTATTTATTCTTTATTTCAAACCTTGCATTAAATTTATAAATATGTAAGAATTAGCTCACTTAGCACTATTTACATATTCAACCCTGTGAGGGCGTCGCGAGTATATAATTATTATACAATCAATGAGTTTTAAACTGATATAAACTCTAAAGAAAATAGCAACTTATGAGACTTATAACTATAAAAACACTCATCATCTGTTTACTTCCGCGAGTCAGAAACATTTATCTTTCAAGTAATCTTCTATACTTACTGTAGTTCGGTGACTTACGTCTGAAAACTTCATAACGGGAAACACAATACGTCGGCAAACCGTTTCTAGCATTTATGATGGAGGGAAGGGTGAATAACACATGAATGATTTATTGCGAATATTATACCGAATCGATAACTTTGAATACCGCGTATTTGAGGGCATACCGCAAGTAGAGTGTGCCTTGTGAGACTATTTCTATGGATAACCATCATTATTGTCAGGTTTTTTTACTAGTTTATTTATTTCTGTGCCATATTGTCGTATCAGGCTCTAACTAAATCTACTACTGAACATTGGTCTCCACTGGAAGGGATGACAGGCGCGTATTATGTTTTACTTTAATGAAAAGTCTGAAAGTGATCAATACCTACATGCTAAAGAACGCATTGATACAAGATTAGCTAATAAACTCACGACGTCACGATCTTAAAATGAACTTTCTCCTACGAAGCTTCCACGACTTACTAGAGTATACTTAGAACAAATCATAAAAGTCGGCGGATGTGAAGTTAGCTACAAGCTGCGCAATATCCAATCTTGAATTCCTGACTGAAGCTCACATCATCCATCCATCAGCCGTAAGACGTCCACTGCTGGACATAGGCCTCCCCAATGGATTTCCAATAAGGCCGGTTGGAAGCGGCCTGCATCCAGCGCGTTCCTGCGATCTTTATTATATCGTCAGTCCACCTAGTCGGTGGACGTCCTACGCTGCGCTTGCTGGTCCGTGGTCTCCATTCGAGAACTTTACTGCCCCATCGGCCATCCGTTCTCCGAACTATGTGCCCTGCCCATTGCCACTTTAATTTGCTAATCCGCTGGGCTATGTCGGTAACTTTGGTTCGTCTGCGGATCTCCTCATTTCTGATTCGATCTCGCAGAGAGACGCCGAGCATAGCCCTCTCCATAGCACGTTGGGCTATCCTGAGCTTATTCATAAGGCCCACAGTAAAAGACCACGTTTCAGTTCCATATGTCATCACTGGCAACACACAACTATCGAAAACTTTCGTCTTGAGGCACTGAGGTATATCAGATGAAAAGACGTCACGCAGTTTTCCGAAGGCTGCCCAACCGAGTTGGATTCGGCGATTGACCTCTTTCTTGAAGTTAGACTTACCTAGCTGGACTACTTGTCCTAGGTAGACGTACGAGTCAACAACTTCAAGAACCGAGCTCTCAACAGATATTGGGGTGGGTACGACATGGGCATTACACATGACTTTTGTTTTATCCATGTTCATTTTGAGACCCACCTGTTGAGAAACTCGATTGAGGCCTTCGAGCATCGTGCTGAGCTCTTCCATCGATTTCGCCATGACCACGATATCGTCGGCAAACCGAAGGTGAGTGATGTATTCGCCATTGATGTTGATGCCAAATCCTTTCCATTCCAGGAGCTTAAAGGCGTTCTCCAAAGTGGCAGTAAACAGTTTCGGAGATATCACATCTCCCTGTCTGACGCCTCTTTTCAAAGCTCACATAAATCATTGAAATCATGAAAGGATATCTTCATTATATCAGCCATAAGATGGCTTTTATTACCTACTGGATATTAGCCCCGCTTTTAAGTCTATGCCAATATTATAAAGAGGAAAAATTTGATTGTTTGTTTGTTTGCATTTAATAGGCTCTGAAACAACTGAACCGATTTGAAAATTCTTTTTACTGTTACTTACTTTTTACTGTCTTTTTACTGTTAGAAAGTTACACTATCTTCGGATGACATAGGCTATAATGAAATGAAATGATATTTATTTCACAAAAAATAGAGTAGGTACAATCAAGTTGTTATTTGTAGGATTTGTCCAATCTATTTTGCCATTCCTTGGCAAGTGAAATATACAATAATGTCTTAATATACAAATCAAGTGTCCAATAATGTAAAATTAAAAAAAAAAGAAAACCTATGCAAATAAAAAAATGTATATTAAAAAAAAAATATTCTCAAAAAAGGGATCTTTACTAAAACTCCCATACCTACATTATTACGTCTCAGGTATTTAGGTACAATACTTATAAAATCTGTCTTCTTTAGCTAATCGTACCAGGGCATAGCCGAAGCGGGCAGCTAGTCTCCAATAAGACCGGTACAAGTAATATCAATGAAGTGTAATAATTTGTAAAATTTTCAACAGATATTTTGATAAAAACTCAAGTTTCTTGTTAATCCCAAGTCATGGTACCCCGAAACGTAAACGATTCGTATCGTGGAACATCCCGGAATAACTCGGATACTGCGATACGTGCCGCCGATGAATTCGGATACCGCGCGATGGGGTGATGGCTTCTTCCATTACATTGCGATTTCACACCATCATCGCCTGTTTTGGGTTATGGTGAATATTGGTTATTAATACACCAAAAACAATGAGACAATCAAGGTGAGAACTAATGTACCTTATGTACCTATAGAACTCTTTTACATCCTATAGTTCTCCGAACAGTAGGTAGATGTCGCGACATATCTCTCTCCATAATATAATTTTGCCAAATATTACCGAAATTGACTTATAAATAGCGGTATCAAAAATCGCCGACGATAAAAAAAACTGTTAAAATGTAAAACCCGCGAAATGTATAAAAAAATGCAAGTGGAGTCCCTCCGCGCGGAAGAAGTGAAACTTCGACGCAACAATGCTTTCATACCCCCTCCATGGTAGCGTTAAACGTTTAACGCAACCTTGTTTAATGCGACTTGTAGACGAAAACCAACATCAGAAAAGACGAAAGCAAAATCGCTGTGCCTAAAACGGAGATCTTTGCTTACGCTCGATCAATAATTGCTAAAATGCACTAGATGTAAGCAACACTCTCGATATTCGATACCTTTGAGAGGCTTTTATGAAGCAGTGAATAGAAGAAAGAATATCGATACATATATCCTGTATATTTTTTTTATTACCTACCCATCATGATATGCCATGACGTTAGGCTATGATTATGACTTAGTTATTACTTATCTAGGGTTTCAATTAAATGACTTAACTGCATATTGTCTGCAGGACAGTTTCAGTTATTTTCCGTACTTCATGTAGGTACCTACTTTCGGTGTAGATATCTATTTTTGAGTGGATAATACAAATAATAATGTTCCTATTTTACGTGTTAAATGTGTGATCAAAGTAAGTGAAATATATTAATCTATGCTATTGTAAATGTACAAACTTCGAATATGCAGGAGAGTGTTCAATAATTGGCCAAGTAGTACGAGTCGGAAAGTAAATATACAACTTAATATTCTGTGAATATTTCAAGCATCTACCTGTCACCGTTATTAATATAGACAAAAAACGTCTAAAAATTCGGGTTTCTTGTATGGGAGCCCCCTTTAAATATTTATTTTGATCGGTTTTTAGTATTTGTTGGTAGAACGGCAAAAGAAATACATCATCTGTGAAAATTTCAGCTTTCTAGCTATAACGGTTCATGAGATACAGCTTGGAGACAGACAGACGGACAGCGGAGACTTAGTACGAGTAATAGGGTCCCGTTTTTACCCTTTGGGTACGGAACCCTAGAAATCACGCCTTGAAACTTTGCCCATCCGGCAACTAATTAAGGACTGCCGCTGATCATTCAAAACTTTTTTAACCCAGACCAAATGGTTTATTCATTTAAATGGTCTCGATTTGAAATTACGTCAAGAATTAATTGGTTCTGGAGAGTTTTGCGAGTGCTTCCATAATTTCGGGCTCAGGAACTGTTTGTTCGGGCGACATCTTCAGCCTGCGGTCTTGGGAGGTTTCATCCCTCAGAAGAATTACAAGTAATAGAAGTATTGCTAAATTTTACTCAAGTAAAAACTACGTTACAGCTTTCATATTCATATCTTGTTATACAGCATACGAGAGAGTGAGTGAAACAAAAAAAACGCAATGTCTGTCGCATACGTCAAAATCACCAGTTGGAATGTCAAAATGGTTAAAATTTGGATAGATTAGGTTATTTGTATTTTTTGGGAAATTTTGAACCCTCTAGTTCCAGTTAGAAGGTTAAAATCTCTAATCTCTTTACCATCCTACTTTTTACCTTTTTGAATTTGGACACCCGAGATAGCTCAATGCTAGTTTGTGAAACCCTTCGAAATTACGTAAGTTCGGGTCTATGTGCATCTTTTTCTAACACCTGTTAAATTTCATATTTAAAATGGGACAAAGTGAAGTATATCTCTTGCTATTTTAGTACTGTTTCTAGCACTTTGTTATTATTCTATGTTTCATCCACTCCGCCTAAATCTATCATGCTAATGATTGAGATTAATTGGTTCTGGTAAAAATCTCGTTTTAGAATCTGTGTGCCTTGTAATTGACTTTTTAATTTACTTTTAAGGATTCTCGTATCGATTGTTTTTGGTCATGTTTTTTTGCCTTGTCCATTTAGTTCTTTTTTTTTTAACACAGAAAAGGTGGTGACTTTTGTCTACCACGCTTTATATTCTTTATTTAAAATTGGTCATTAAAACATTGTAGAATACTTTATTTGACAGGACATAGAGCTTACCTGTTTTCAAATTGATTATAGAAAGGCTAGAAACCTAGCGAAACTTGATGGCAATAACAACTTGTTGTCAAGAATAATAAATAATCGTAAAAGAAGGATTCATTGCCGTCGTTTTTTTTCTTTTTTTTCACTCTACTCAAAATTAAAAAAGAGATCTACCAATTAAGATTGATTTTTTCATCGTTTTCAAAAAGAAGAAAGTTCTCACTCCGATCGTGTACTTATAACAATTTGTAGATACATCTGTTAACTTTCTTATTTAGAAACGATTTGGTATATTCTTTTTTATTTGAAAGGAGATATATCTGTTGGTCAGAAAAATCCGTTTCCAATTTTTTGTCAGAAAAACAATACTGCTGTAAATTAGAATTTTAAGTAGGCATGGAAACTATGTTAGTAGGTAAATATATTATAAAGTGCATTAGCTCCCACTAAGTTTCTAGTCTTCACTCAAAAATTTCCACAGAATAGATAATTTTTCCTCGTTATAAAACTCATAAAACTACATTCCAGACTGTACATTCATGTTAACAAAGCAACGCAGGGAGCGTGAAATATTCCTACCTACCCTCATTCTTGTCAAGATTTATTTTACGTTTTTACGCGTTCTCGAGAAAGTTAAGTGTAATTATAACTTAAGTTGAAACAAGCGGCTGACTTATTGCCCACTTGCACCTGACTAAAGGTAAATTCACACAGTTGGTAGCATTTTGTTACTGGCATTTATCTTATTGGTGTTTATTTAAAGCAGAAAAAATGCTATGTCGATGATTTTTATATGCTGTCAGCATGCTGGGCACGCAGCTGACGGGCCATGGCTTGAGCTGAACATTTGGATTAGCTCTAGAATCTAGATCTTCAAGGGTCTGTGGATGATCCTATTATTTTTATTACGTCTATAATAAATTGTACTTTGTCATAGTTAATAAAAAAACTTGCCTATAGTAAAAGGTGAAATAGTATGTTTATGTAGTTTATAGTTATAGTTACATATGTTTGTATGTAGTAAATAAAACTTTATGCATAGACGAACATATACTTCTAGTAGGTAACTATAATATGCAGTTTGGGGTCAGAGGCCGTGTGTAAGATGTCCCAAAATATTTATTATTATATTGTTATTTATATTCGTCTATGCTTTATGCTAGGCAACAGTAAAAAACCAGCATCTAAAATTTTGATAAGAAGTGTAGTATCTCACTGGATGTAACCGCTCTTAATTATATTAATAGAAACCTAACCAAGACCAACCGTATATAGGCGTTTTACAGCTGGTATCATTATGTAAATTTCACCAAAAACGCCTGCATTTTATTTAATATTTTTGTCGGCTGTTAAGTTATAGAACTAGGTGCCAACAAATTAAGTAGAGAGTTTATTAGATCTAGAGCGGTTCCCCCATAATTAACTGTTTTAAATAACCAACATTTCACTGAAACGCTCCCGAGTAGCTATTTAAAGACTATTAATGTTTTAGTTAATTTTATTTATGGAAGGTTTAGGCATTTTTTTAGTAAAAGTTCACCTGTAGAGTACAGAGTTTTAAATATAAATTAAAATAGCAGTGTGACGTTGATTGAAAAATTTTGATGAATTCAATTGAATTAAATATTTATTTTGTCATTATGATTATCGACATCTCAGCGCTATGACCATTTATTTTATGGACAGCTTTAACATAATAATTATTTTTCGCAAAAAATTTCAAGACCGACTTCACCCGTGTACAGAATTCGCGAATATTTCGCACGGATCGATATTACATTTTTCACATTATTGTTGATTTATTAAAAATGGCTCAGCCGATTTCAATAAAATTTTAATGGGACCAATTTTGAAGTATATATACTCTTTCTAATAAATTATTGTAATCGGACTACTACGAAAAAAGTTATGCGTGGTTACACATTAAAAAATATATATATACGCGTCGAATTGAGTACCTCCTCCGGTTTGGTTCGTCGGTCAATAAAAGTGTCATTATTTTGTTACTTTTATCTCCAATGGTCGTGATAACGACCACGACAACGAGTAGAAAAGAAACGCTTATATAGTTTTTCCTCTTTTTGAACTTTCAAATTGGATAAATAATATATCAGTATTATCCACCACACATACTACCAAGATATTCTCTGTCTACGACCCAACATGCAGAGAAGGCAACACACCATTTAAATTTTTGTGGTGTTTCAGTTTTGGCGATGTCAAAAAACAGGAAAAACTAGAGTGTCCTTATTGGTACATGTATGTAATTATTTGCCATTTGATTTAAGGCCAGTATTTTTCAACGAGTTGTGTAGATTAGTTAGATAATTAGCTAACTATAACTACTAGCAGTACGCAAAACATTGCACGACATTGGTTGCCCAACATTAAATTGGATCTACTTTCGCAAAACCGAACCAACAAACACAATGACTGTTTTGAGAAACAATTACCTACCTACATCAAAATTTTGTGTGAAGTAAGTAAATTGATATTTAAATAAATTATTTACAATAATAAAACAATTTTGCTGTGCCCAAAAAAATAATAATTAAAGTTTGCATTTTTTGCAATTGCAATGTAAGTAGGTCAGTAAAAATAGAATTTAACTTTGCACAAAATTTCCGATCCAATTTTTTTTATAAGGTTTAGAATCACTTACTGAACATAAAATCACAAAATGCTGACATATCCAGGTGAAGCTTCAAGCGCCAT
The DNA here is from genome assembly GCA_964007245.1 of Hypomecis atomaria. Taxonomy (NCBI): domain Eukaryota; kingdom Metazoa; phylum Arthropoda; class Insecta; order Lepidoptera; family Geometridae; genus Hypomecis; species Hypomecis atomaria. The sequence continues at coordinate 23,143,499 of OZ023287.1, read as the reverse complement.
CTATGAAAAAACGTTTTGGTCGATATCTCGGAAACTATGCACTTTAAGGCAAAAGTCATGGAGAGGAGGTATGTAGAAAATAAAATTTTGCATCTTTTGATTGCAGCAAACTTTTGTAAAACTTACCGTTTATTCAGTTGGACCGATAATACTAATGAAGCTTCGACCCAATTATTTTACTATCATTATCTCTATAAACACATCGATTGCATATCGCCCTGGGACATTTTCGCATGAAAGTTAATTAGTTGGTCCAAAAATATGAATTTGTTTCGGGTAGTCGTTCCCGCGGGATCGACGCGGAGAGATAACGGGGCCGAGATTAATGGGAATTTAGAAGTGTGGCTTTGGATGTTTACAGAACTCGTTCAAATTGGGAACAGGTGGAAACGGAGCACTTTAATCTGCTTTCAGCACTTTAATTCATTCTCGTGATAGCAAACTTTAATTTGCTAAAGGCAGTTCAGGAAAAGGTGTGGAATTTGAGGTGTTACGGACACCTGAAATATTATTTAGTGGCTAATGTTATTATGTACTACGCGACTAATCGCGCACTCAAATTACAATATAAATAAATACCTCATCATCCCGACGTTTAGACACAGGTTTAGACCGAGTTGCATCGGTCGTGGTCACGGGTAGACTCAAGTTTCAGACATGACAATATACATATATTGCAACATTGTCAACATTGTCTGTTTCTCTTGTATTGTATGCGATTTTATTAAGTTTAAGTATGTATATGTATGTTTATTAATATGTCACCAACGTATGTAGTTTATTTATAAATAATTTTGTATAAGAGTATCAATGTTTCAATGAAGTACCTACTAAAAGTGTATTTGACTTAATATTTTTTTCTTGTTTGCATTATGTATTTCTATATGTGTTTTTAGATACCTAGATCTGTTAATAGTGTTTGATGTTTTAAGCGCTCTGTCACATATTTGTTAATTTTGTATGTTAATATTTTTAATAATAATAATAATAATAAATATTTGGGACATCTTACACACGGCCTCTGACCCCAAACTAAGCAAAGCTTGTGATATGGCTGTCAGAGACTGATATACTACTTATATATTTTTAAATACATACTTATATAGATAGTAACTAAACTACACCCAGACACAGAGCAAACACCCATGTTCATCACATAAATATTTGCCCTGGGTGGGGATCGAACCCACGCCTCTTTGACCAAGTAGTTAGGGTCACTAACCACTGAGCCACCGAGGCAGTCAACATACAACATACAACAATATATTTATATGCTTTTTAAATCTACCCTTGAATTAAAGGGGCTCACCAGAATACCAGCGTTGAGTGCTGGGTCCTCCCAGCGCTCAACATTTATAGCTGAGGTGAGTCCCTTTCGACGCTTTTTATTTTTCGTTATTTTATAAGTTCTTTGTACCTACCTATCTTTCGAATAAAAATATTTGATTTCATTTCATTCCAGATTGCTTAAGCAAATATCCTCCTTTCACACACTTATAGAGTAAGAGCCCACGACGGCCAGACCTTCGTTATTTTATAAAAGCTGAAAGTTTCTCTGTGTATGTCTCCAGCACAGGTAAGAACGACCCGCGACTATAGAGTACATAACCACAATAAAAACTATAGGCGCGGGTCGTTCTTACCTGTGTTGGGGACATACACAGAGAAACTTTAAGGTTTTATAAGATAACGAAGGTCTGGCCGTCGTGGGCTTTTGGGCTATTATTTCCCCTCTGAATTTTTTCACAAGGAAATTCTACTTTATATTTTAGTACCCCATAGCTTTTACCGTAAACATGAAGTTAACAAAGATCATTTTTAATTAGTAAAAGTGCTGCATACGGCGCTTGTTACGGCCCAACAGTGACCCAGTGAGGGAAATATGGCCTACTTTCGGATCCTTTTCAGTAGAGAAAGTAACTGGTTCAGTCTAACTACAGCCTCAGAAGCTGGTGACAGAAATCAAATAAAGGGTTGGATCCCGTCATTAGCTGCTCTCTTTCGTCATCCCTCCTTTTTAGGGTTCCGTACCCAAAGGGTAAAAACGGGACCATATTACTAAGAATCCACTGTCTGTCTGTTACCAGTCACAATTTTCACAGATGTATTTCTGTTGCCGCTATACAACAAATAATAGAAACAGAACAAAATGAAAATGTAAGAGCCCCATACAACAAACGAAATTTTTTCGCCGATTTTTGCTCCACATTCATAACGGAAACAGTTAGACGCTGGAAACGGGGCTAAGGGGGTTCCCATAGGGTATACGGAACCCTTCGTGCGCGAGTCCAACTCGCACTTGGCCAATTTTTTATTTCAAATAATACAAATATATGATTTCACAATCCATTGTGTTAGTAAATATTGCTAAATAATATTTAATTCGACTTATATCTATCTTAGTTCCAAAATAAGTTAGGTGAATTGTGCAGTATATACGGTTTCCATACATGGTGTCCCTATCATTATCCGCACAAAATGCCATTCGCCGAGATTTCTTTAGGTCGTTTTCGCTCTTTCTTTTTCTCTCTGAAACTTTTTCTATATCTATGCTTTAGTACTTAATAGCTTTCTCCGTAAGTAACTTGGTGCTAAAATATTATAAGTATGTACCTATAAACTAGGTACCGCGTAATATTGACCTAGTAAGGAATATTCCTTACATATGCCCCACATGTCGACACCAGAATCCGGGTCTTGTCGACGCTAGAATCCCTTTGCACAGCGGAAGAGAATGGCACAGTACCGTCGGCAGCGTCTTTCTGGGGACAGCAGGCTAATTACGACTTTGATCATATCAGCCGTTTTCCCTTTGTTCCGCCTACACTCTCTCTCTCTCTCTCGCTCTAAATTGTATTTTTTTTCATAAACATATTTGAAACTTATGTAATGATAAAATAATAATAGGTGGGTACTTATGTTATGTATCGCCCGCGTTACTTATTTTGTAGGAAAGAAACTATTTACTGAGTATTTGCACTTAGGCTAATTAATAAGAGTTATCTATAAACATATACCTACTAGTACTGACGTAATTAGAAAATTAAATATTATATCTAGTATCTAAGTATTAGTTAAGTGTTAGCGTTTACGTAAAAATCACAACATTTTTAGCCATTTTTAATTATCTTCTATGGTAAGTACCTACTATAAATAATTTGTTACTTATGAAAAAAAGCATTACCTAAAACAAAATATAATACTATGAACTTACCACATAAATAACAACACACTCTTTGTCTTACAGTTTTCGATAATAGTACATTATATTGTTCCCAGTCGTTATCATCGGCAAACCAAAAACTTGGCAGAACTACAAAGTAAAATACAAACAAGTACAAACACTTACTTACGAACTAAGTTCCCTTGAGAATACCCCAAAGTTTTTCAAGACAAGGGCAAGGTTATGGGGTGGAAAAAGTGGTATCATTTTCTGATTTCTTTGCTAACTACTTGTACTGTAGACAATTGTTTATAGCAAACTCTGTATTTGATGACGTTTCGTCATTTAAAATATGTACAATACATAATTTTACAATACACACTTAGGGAACTGTATGTACCTAATGTATATACTAGCTTATTTATTAATAGGTAGCTATATCACCTATGGCCCGAGTGTATTCACCGTAAAGTTGATGCCAATACATCAACTACTTATCTATTGGTGTTATAAAAGACGTTTTTAACTACTAAACAAGCATTAGGTATATTTAAATAAAAAGGATTTTTTATAACACGCTTTTACTGAACAAGCACTCGCCAAGACGAATCAAGCGAACCGAAATTTGATAGGATTGCGTCGTTTCATTATATAGTTCCTATGACCACTTTCCAGCCATCATCACACCCTGGTTACCAATGAAAGACATACTACTCGCCAAGGCCATTTAAATGAACCCAAACTGGATGAGGTTGTGTCGTTTCATTGCTAAGTTCACGCGATTTACACATGTATGCAAAATTTCAGTTCAATCGGTAACTGGAAAGTGGATCAAATTTAACTTGCAAGAATTGATTACAGAACGACAGGTCTAACGTCCCGCCGAGAGTTGCTACTGCGATGTAGTGTTAGATCAATCACAGAGGCCGAAATATGTAAAATGTAAATCAATACTTGTGATTGGTCCAACAGGGCCTTGAGAGTAAATATAATTATTTTTCGCGGTGGAATTTGACCAACTTCCCGGTTTCCGATTGAGCTGAAATTTTGCACACATATGTATATTGCGTGACAATGCAATAATATGGTACCATGGAGCTGATCTGATGATAGAGTCTGGTGGCCATAGAAACTTCTGTACTAGAAACGATAGACCCGTCGTGTTTGGGCTCGTTTTACATGTCTTGCCTAGCACTCTGCTGCTTTATGATATCCAGGATTTCAAAAGCATGTATTTTTAATAAGTTATATTTTTATAATTATTTTTAAAAATGGCTGAGCCGATTTCATAAAAAAATTAATGAGACCACCCCGGGAGTAGGTTCGCAATTAGCAAAAATAATTAATAATAATTAATAATCGATTAACATTCAAAAAAAAATCATACAGACGAACATTGTTAAGTACTTCCTCCTTGTTGGAAGACGTAAAAAAGGTACATAAACCATAGTAAAAATTATGACATTCCTCTTAGTATCTACTCTTCTATTACTTCCGCCTCACCTGGGTACAAGAGAGTTAAAAAAGGCGATTCTTTCTGCTCCAAGCGATCGTTTTCCGAAGAATATTGTTATAAATACGTAAGTACGGCTAAACTTTCGCAACTTGGCTGCAATTTTCATATTTCTCTATCGACACTTCTTTTTTTGTTCATGACTTATTTTGTTTCCCTCTCGAGGAGTGATTTAAAGTCGCCATTATTGTAGAAAAATAGTTGCGAAGTAAGTTTTAGTTGTTACACGAATTTTCCATTGGTTTATTTCTGGATTCCTGACAATTCCACCAAGTTGAGAGAAATTCTTTGGTACCGAATCGTGTGCATATTGACGATGCTATTGCAGATACTTTAGAGTACTATTACGCAATTTTTGACATGTAATTTTAGTTATTTTTGACGATGCTATTGCAGACATTTCAATCATAGTAGGTACTTCTGACATCTTAATTTTATTAATATTGTATTTGTAATTTTATGTTACTCGTATGTACCAAATTTTAATTAATTTATTGTAATATTATGCCTAATAATTATGTTGAGTACATGACAAATAAATAATTGCTATTTTGACAATTCGTAAGGTGTTGCTTATAGTATATTGTTGTATACCAATGTATGTAATTATCCTTACTGAAAATAAATGAATCTATCTATCTATTACAAAACAAAGTTTCGGGAAGACAGTGAGGTAATAAAGTCATTGAGATGAAAATCTAAAAACAATACTTAATTTTCTTGTTAGCCGAAAGAGGTTGATCAGATATTTTTTATTAACAACTTTACTATGGGGCCAACCTGAGGTTTGGGAAAAAAATCGGCTGTTCCATAAAAATTTGCAACTCGGAATCGACAGTTTATTAAACAGCTGATTTTATTCCCGAATTCCGGATAATTCGAATACGAATTTCAGCTTAGTACACCAGTTCTGGATGAGCCATATAAATATCTCATTTTTTTTAAAAATAATTTTTACGATTTTATTTCTCTAAATTTGGCTGGTCTTAAAATAGGTCGTCGACTATTTTTTATACCGTTAGGCGATAAGAGTACCCACTCCATAAGATTAGTTTTATATGGCAAAACGACATTTGCCGAGATAGTAGATTATAAGTTACTAGACGACCCGCCCCGGCTTCGCACAGGTGTTTTATACATATAAACCTTCCTCTTGAATCACTCTATCCATTAAAAAAAACCGCATCAAAATCCATTGCGTAGTTTTAAAGATTTAAGCATACAGACAAACAAACAGACAAAAATAGCGACTTTATTTTATACTATGTAAGGAAGGATACCACAGAGATACCAGAGGGATAATGTAATCGATCGAGAAAAGAAAGAAAAAGATGTAATGATAGAGTTAGAAAGAGACATGAAAAATATCTCGATTCAGTGGCTAGTTGCCGTGTTTTTCTCTCAGTAGTGTCAAATTCCAATACATATCTGACAGTTTTGACAGCTCTGGGCAAGATTTTCCATACATTTTTGTGGTTGAGAATTGCCTCAAGCGACAATAGCGCTATCTCTCTAGTTGTAATGTTGTAATAGCTCTATGAGTTATACGTACCTATGTTTACTTATATTTGTTTACAGCAATTTAGAAAGTACTTCTAAAACCTTTAAATAAATAATCTTCCGTGAAGCCAGTAAACTTTGATCGGCCTTTAAATTGTAAACACCCTCCGCGGAGCCGAACCTCTATCAATCAACTATTAAATCGACCTATCATAAGGGTTAACAGCGCCATAAACTTTATGCCATCTTTAGTACTGAATCTCATCAACACTAGATTATTAAAATACTAGTTTAATTTGAAGGCTTCACTCGTTTATAATATCAAAGGATTCTAGGACATAGCTAATAAATAATAGATATAGCTAAAACAAAAAAATAAACCTAAAAAACCTACAATTTATGATTTTCTATTTGACGAGTGTAAATAAGATACGAAAAATTATTCCTAATTTTTTTAACAGCAATGTGAAACTTAATTGTCCTTAATAATAGATTAAAATAGTTAAGTACATCACCCATCAACCACATCTCCAGATTTTTTATTGAAAATTCAACTGGAACGTAATTATACTAATTTTGTCTTAATGTGACATAATAACATAATTTTATTGTGATGTTCTCGTACATAGGTACTCGTAAGAGGATCAAATACCAAAAAGTTTACAAACAGATTTTAGTCACTAAATACTATATTATTCTAATTTTATGCGGCATTTGACTAACCTTCCTTAAACAGCTTCAAAACGTAGTTGTTTACGGTAGAGCTGATATTCTGTGGTAACTTTCCTGTAGAGAGATATGAAACGGTTGAACTTATGCGACATTTGTCTAACCTTCCAGTTTCAAAACGTAGTTGTTTACGGTAGAGCTAATATTCTGTGGTAACTTTCCTGTAGAGAGATATGAAACGGTTGAACTTATGCGACATTTGTCTAACCTTCCAGTTTCAAAACGTAGTTGTTTACGTTAGAGCTAATATTCTGTGGTAACTTTCCTGTAGAGAGATATGAAACGGTTGAACTTATGCGACATTTGTCTAACCTTCCAGATTCAAAACGTAGTTGTTTACGGTAGAGCTAATATTCTGTGGTAACTTTCCTGTAGAGAGATATGAAACGGTTGAACTTATGCGACATTTGTCTAACCTTCCAGTTTCAAAACGTAGTTGTTTACGGTAGAGCTAATATTCTGTGGTAACTTTGCTGTAGAGAGATATGAAACGGTTGAACTTATGCGACATTTGTCTAACCTTCCAGATTCAAAACGTAGTTGTTTACGGTAGAGCTAATATTCTGTGGTAACTTTCCTGTAGAGAGATATGAAACGGTTGAACTTATGCGACATTTGTCTAACCTTCCAGATTCAAAACGTAGTTGTTTACGGTAGAGCTAATATTTTGTGGTAACTTTCCTGTAGAGAGATATGAAACGGTTGAACTTATGCGACATTTGTCTAACCTTCCAGATTCAAAACGTAGTTGTTTACGGTAGAGCTAATATTCTGTGGTAAATTTCCGGTAGAGAGATATGAAACTGTTGAACCTTTAGTTAAGACAAGCTCACGTTGCGTATACTTACTGCGGTTAGGTCAAGATAATAATCATATTATGATTACGTCGTATGATGTGTCTTCCTGGTTAAATAGTTTTAATCTAAGCTTATCTAGGAATATAAATTGTAGGTACAAAAAAATCTTATGCAAGTATACTCACAGGGTAAAGAGCCAACGCCAACATTAAATAAAATCACATACATATTTACCTATTTATTGTTGTGTACAATTTTCTAAAATTATATTGTATTTCATAAGTTTTCTTTAAGATATAAATTGACATAAAATAATGGTTATAGTAATATTAAAATAATATAACAATAATAATTTTGAAATAATGTATCTAATAACTTAACCAACTTAAGAACAACAAGGCGCCGGGTAACGACGGAATCACTTCAGAACTTCTGAAAGCGGGTAGTAAACCGGTACTTAAAGTCCTTCAGAAGCTTTTCAACACCGTCGTCCACGAGGGCATAACGCCAGAAGCATGGAACAGAAGCGTGGTGGTGCTATTCTTTAAAAAAGGTGACAACACCTTATTGAAGAATTACAGACCCATCTCGCTTCTGAGCCATGTTTATAAGTTATTTTCAAGAGTCATTACGAATCGTCTCGAACGCAGGCTTGATGACTTCCAGCCTTCCGAACAAGCCGGATTCCGAAAAGGCTTTAGTACCATGGACCACATACATACGCTGCGGCAGGTTATACAGAAAACTGAGGAGTATAACCAGCCACTCTGCTTAGCGTTTGTGGACTATGAGAAAGCCTTTGATTCGGTCGAGACATGGGCTGTGCTTGAGTCTCTTCAACGATGCCGTATTGACTATCGGTATATCGAAGTGTTGAAGTGTTTGTATAATAACGCCACTATGTCGGTCCGAGTACAGGAAGAGAGCTCCAAGGCGATCCCACTGAAGAGAGGCGTAAGACAGGGAGATGTTATATCTCCGAAACTGTTTACTGCTACTCTGGAGAACGCCTTTAAGCTCCTGGAATGGAAAGGATTCGGCATCAACATCAATGGCGAATACCTCACTCACCTTCGGTTTGCCGACGATATCGTAGTCATGGCAAAGTCGATGGAGGAACTCAGTACGATGCTCGAAGGCCTCAATCGAGTATCTCAACAGGTGGGTCTTAAAATGAACATGGACAAGACAAAGGTCATGTGTAATTCTCATGTTGTACCCACCCCTATTTCAGTTGGGAACTCGGTTCTTGAAGTCGTCGACTCGGACGTCTACCTAGGACAAGTGGTCCAGTTAGGTAGGTCCGACTTCAAGAAAGAGGCCAATCGCCGAATCCAACTCGGCTGGGCAGCGTTCGGAAAATTGCGGAACGTTTTCTCGTCCGACATACCTCAGTGCCTCAAGTCGAAAGTTTTCGACCAGTGTGTGTTGCCAGTGATGACTTACGGCACAGAAACGTGGTCTCTCACTATGGGCCTTATTAGTAAGCTTCAAGTAGCCCAACGAGCCATGGAGAGGGCTATGCTCGGAGTTTCTCTGCGCGATCGAATCAGAAATGAGGAGATCCGTAGAAGAACCAAGGTTACCGACATAGCCCAGCGGATTGGCAGGTTGAAGTGGCAATGGGCAGGGCACATAGCGCGGAGGACTGATGACCGATGGGGTCGAAAAGTCCTCGAGTGGAGACCACGTACCGGCAAGCGCAGCGTAGGACGTCCACCCACAAGGTGGACGGACGACCTCATTAAGACCGCAGGATCGCGCTGGATGCAAGCCGCTACCACCCGGTCTTATTGGAGATCTTTAGGGGAGGCCTATGTTCAGCAGTGGACGTCCTATGGCTGAAAGGAAGGAAGGAAGGTATCTAATAATAGCAATGTTTGAATAATGTTATTATAATGTATTACTGCATGTAGTTAGAAATAAAGGCTTTTTTACTTTTACAATTTTCTAAAATAAGTATGTCGAATTAATGTCGGCGTCAGCTCTCCATTCTGTATATTATGTTGCAACTTATAATCTGTATATTTAAAAACTTCAAAATATAATCAATTTTTTTGTAATAAGAGAACTATTCTCGATTTTCATCCAAATTTACGCCGTCAAAAATTGAAACTGAACTCAGTAGACGTTACATACTTATTTACTATATTATATAGAGTCCTTTTTACTAAAACAGGTACTTATTTGCCTAAAGTTTTCAAGATTAGTACAAAATGTTCTTATTTTATTACCTAAAGTCAATAAACTCTTTTACTTAGCTATCTAGTACAATAATAATCAACGCCGCTAGTAGCTCTTAGAGAACCCGCAGCACTCCTCTCGACACCCTAAGCCGTCCACACCAATGTTGCCCCTCTGGTGCCAGCGTACGGTAGCCTTTACACTTTGTACGGGGGGCCCATTTAGTGGATGGCAAGTCACCACCCGCCTAAATATTGTGAGATGAGGCATTACTTGCCGAGTGCCGCACCTCGTTTCATAGACCAGCTCATTATCACGTAATATTTCATTCCAATAGCCCAGAACTGTACAAATGTTTCGTCTTTACAATAGTTTTCCTCTTCCTACCACCCAAAACAGTGTTTTATTTTAATATTTTGTTTGTTAAAGGGCTTCTCAATGTTGGCCTTGGCTCCATTAATGCCCTTCAAAAACCCGGGCCTAGCCCGTGATGTGGAGTGTGGACACACACGGTCTCTGATCCCAAACTAAGCAAAGCTTGTGATATCGAACCTATCTTCAAACAATGAGAGATGATGATTTTTGAGAAAAGATGAAGCACACAGACCCAGAAGATACCTATTCACTCTGACCTTGAAAAGCTTTAGATAATATCTCTTAGGCAACAGGAAAGCAAGAAGACTGTTCCATTCCCTGGCGGTACAAATCAGAAATGTTGAGTCAAACCGCTTCGTACGTATCGAAGGAAAATCGACAGTGTAGGGGTCGTAATGTGGCGTCCTCCCACTTGTCCTGTGGTAAAAAGGGGATGGTTGGATAAGGTCGTGCAGCTCAGAGCTCGTGCGCACACTCTCCGAAATGAATCCTATAGAAAATGGACAGACTCGCAACCCTACGGCGATGCTCCAGGCTATGAAGTTTTTTTGCAACTAACTTTTCATCAGCAGCACACCGGTCCACCGATTCCAAGGCCTCGATCTAATACTTAGCCTAGCCATCTCAAAGATGGCAGCAGTATTCCAGACACGAACGGATCTGTGCTTGATAAAGAGTAAGCAACTGTCCCGGTGTGAAATACCGCCTAACCTTGTTCAGGATACCCTTTCTTCATGATCATAATTTTAAGCCAAAGTCGTTCAATCTTGTGTAGTAAATAGTTGGACCGTTGCTTATACAGCTCTATTAATGGTTTAATCAAAGTTTCTAATGACAAACAGTTAGCTATAACCGTCTAGTTCCGGAGTCGAGAACTTTCCACTCATTTGTTAGTGCTAAGATGTAGATTTCCCTCTGGTCTAGAGCTCCAGCGTTGTTCTGTGCTGGAGAAATAGTAAATCACGTCCCACATATATATGTGTGACGTGGTTTTTTACTATATAATTTTCGAACGAAACAATGTATCCATCTTTATTCATATTATATACCAAAGATCGAAAGTGTTTTTGTAAATTTTTTAGTTTAGTAAGTTTACTTTTTCAAGCAACAATAGAGTGACGCGTCAACGTGAGTATCCTAGACTACCTACCTACTACAAATAAGGCAAAGCCGCAGATAAAAACTAGCATTTTTATAGATTTTTTCAAATACCCACGAATCATGATTTATTGCTTTCAGAGCTAAATAATGTCTTGATTTTTCTCCAACTTTTTAATGTTCTCAAATCCAATATGTTCAAAGTTTTAATATCTCAATTTACTTTTTTATAAATTTCATGTTCTGCAATTCTGTAAATATTTTATAATGCCTGATCATTATTCTCGCAACCTGAAAGCCTGGATATATTTCTAATTTATTATCGTATTGGAATTTGAGTTTACTAACCTTTTTTATCGCGACTGAGTTCGCGCTTGACTACCAATACGTTATACCATCAGGATGGTGAACCACTTTTTGGTCGAAGATAAAGCAAATAAAGGAAATATACCTTCATTTTGGCTTTGAAAAGCTTCAACGTCCTCCTGATTTTAAGAAATACCTACGTAAGATTTTTTTTTTTTTCAAATCGTAATTCAACGTAATTTTACATTTCTCAAATATTACTCCAAACGATATTCAATGAAATAAAAAAATACTTACCGCGTTACGTTAGGTTTTGTCGATAGAGAATCAGGCCCCTGATTATAACTCTCAGGAAACAGGAAAGTCGGCTGTATGTTCCATTCCCTGACTGTACGGATCAGGGGCATTATTTTTGACATTCGTTCGGCTTGAACGTAAGTAAAGGTACAGAACTATAGTCTGACCGTTTAACTGAGTCCACGCCTGCGCGGTACAGGGGCGCGGGGGTAGACGACAAAGGGGGATTGAGACAGGTGCGGGCGGTGAGGACCCGCCGCCCGCACCTGTCTCAGTCCCCTTTGTCGTCTACCCCCGCGCCCCTGTACCCGCGCAGGCGTGGACTCAGTTAAACGGTCAGACTATAGTATGAAGGTTATGGATTCTCCATACAATCTGTCAAAGTTCGGCATACGTCCGAAACTCTAAAATAATGCCCCAGAAACGTAAGACGTAACATAAAATGTAAATATTCAGAGATAGCATTCTGGTTTCAATAGAACTGGGTAAGTAGTGTTTCTAGTTACTGAAGTGATTCATACGTTTTGTATTTCTAAGTGTGTGTCGAGCAAATAAATACTTGTGTGTTTTGTCTGAAGAGTTTGCTCAGAGAAAGTTACACTCAAATGTCTGGGACAGATCTAGATTCAAAATGTCCTTGTTTTATTATGTTTGGGGATACAGAAATCAAATTAAAATTACCACATTTTACGCAATTGACTAGTGGCACAATCAAGTAGACACTTGACTTGCGATGATCTTCAAGGTGTAATGGTGTAGGGAAAACCCTCATCATTTAGGCTAGTTTTAGGTATAAATGGAAGACTCCTTCCATTACAATAGCAATAGGTACATTAGACTAGTATTAAAAAAAACAATTTGTTGCACTTTACACACTAGATACTCGTCAAATTGAGTAGGTACAATCTTACAGCGAAATCAATTTCGTTTTATGACTTTTCTTTTGAATTTTTTTTATCCATCATAACATCACATATTCTATTAACTATTTAGTATTTCAAACGACACGGAACCGCAATAAATCTTCGTAGAAATATCACCGTTATACATGATTTATCACAACATAACTTATTAACGGTTTGACTGCACATGAGCCCATTGTCACGATATTGTATAAAAGATGACTACGATTAGAAAAAAATATATTTAAATAAGTAGTACAAAACTACATCCAATGAAAGCGAAGTTTACCTGGAAGTTCCTACAGCTAAGTGCTTAGTCCTGGTGCCAGGGTTTATAAACCGCCTGATGCCTTATGAAAAGACTAAACGGCTACAACAGTCGGAACCTACAATTTATGATGACATCCAAGTTACTAAACCAAATGCATTTACGCAATGCACTGAAACTACTAACTTAGACTAAGATTTAAACTAACCCATCTCTATTGTACAGTCGTATTCTTTCAATTATAACTTGTTAACAAAGGGCACAGACCCTGGAGTCTGTGGATCATTAATTTAAACTAAACCTCTCAGATGGAAAGTAAATGCTGTCCAACCGAAGACTAGCTCAACTAATTTCTAGTCCACATTCTTTATAAAAACAACCATAATGTGGAAAGCTTTACCTAAGTATGTCTTAACACTAGGGCACGTACAACTAAAGCTTAGAATGAAAATCTGATTATTAATCTAACCTAACCTTACCGCCTTACCACGAAAGATTTAAACACACTTGAAGCACTGTTTAACCGTGCAATTTGTACTGTTAAACATTGTCTAAAGCATGCGTAAAACTTTTGTGGTAAGACGGTAAGTGTTTTATAGGTAAACCTGATTCACCGACTACTTAACTAACATCTGCTTAACATGCAGGATCAAACCAAACTTAAAACTACCCATACAATTTAAAAAAACCGTCAGTGTTCGTCATCGTCGTTTCAACCATAAGACCTCCACATATAGACATAGGCCTACCCTATAGATCTCCAATTAGACTGCGCGGTTGGAACTGGCTTGCAATAAGGAAAATAGTGATGGCTAAGGAACACCTACTCACGATACCCAATTTTGTCCTTTCCTCAGGGTGCTCCTCAGTTGCTGGTGCCGTACCTGGCAGAGGCGGGCCACATCTGCCCCAAGACGCACAACCCCGCCGACTTCGTGCTGGAGACCCTCGTGGGAGATGAGGAGGCTGCAGCCCAGCTCTCGGAACTGTGCCAGAACGGGAAGTTATGCAGGAGGCTGGACCGGATGACGAGCAGGGGTGGCAGGTTGGTAGATATTTGAAAAAGAAATCACACCAAGAAGACCTAGAAATTAGAGTAAGACTAACTTACCAGAATAACTTGACTAAGTTTAGATTTAAAGCAACCCTTTTCTTTGTACATTAGAATTCGACTAATTGTAAACTTCACTAACAAGGGGCACGGTCCATGGTGTCTGTGGTTAGTAAATAATAATAGATACCTATACAACAGTTGATGAATATGTGTCTTGGAGAAATATCTTTAAGGAAAAAATCTGATACGTATCTTACAAATTTTAATGTATCTTTATGTAGCAGAACTTTTAGTTATGAGTTAAGTCGTTTATTCGATAGTAATAAGAGGGAATAACCTTATGGCTCTGCAGTGGGCTGAATCAAATCATCAATGATAGATTCCAGAAGAAAAGAGTCAATACTGTTGGAAATCAAACAACAGGTTAGAAATAAAATACCTACATTTTATTTTTTAATATAGACATACTCGTAATGTCTTTATTTTCAGGAAGCCAGTTCTTCATTCCGACGAGTCAATACAGAGGATATTCGTGGAACATGTTGCGAAGGAGCAGACCAAGATGGAGTTCCCGACTACTTTCCTGACGCAATTCCTTATTCTAACTGTCAGAATGTTCATTCAAAATAAAAGAAATTTGGTAAGGTACTATGCGTTTATGTGACTTTTCAAAATAGCTAACAAATGCTCTGACAATTACCTAATTCAAATACTAGGTCTCGCTTTACAAAGCTTAATAGTATCCATACATGGTTACTGGTAATCAATTAGCACTATTTTAGGGGCTTATTCTGTACTTCAAAACTAACAACTATTGTTCAACGACGTTTATCACATCTCAAAAAAAATGCTTTTTCATACAAAAATATCGTTCACCCGTGACAAAATTTATGGAACAGCTGTTTTTTTTTTAGTTTTGACAAAATTCGTTGAAAAAAAGTTGTTAGTTTTGATGTACAGAATAAGCCCCTGAAAGGATGCTAATTGATTAATTGAGTAACCCTATATAATTTGTACTTACCTATCATTTTAATTACCTAACTCTTACTACAGGAAATTGCGAAATAAAAAACTCTAGTCAACACAAAATGTTCATTAGAACTCAAAAAATTTTATAAAACAGCGATTTTTTTGGGTGATTTCAGGGTTGCTCCCAAAGAGAAAGTTTTTGTTGAAAACAATGCTGGGGCAAAAAAAAATTAGTAAGGGATCTGAATCTGTTATGAGGAAAGACTGAATTTATTTGTATGGCAGTAAAATATACGTGCCTCTCACTCGCTCTCATTCGTCTCAAAGTCGTTGTCACGTAAAACTTTCGCCCGTATACCGACTTTACAGGCAACCAATTTTTTTTTTCCCATGTTGTTTTCATATTATGTACCTACTTCTAAAAATCTCTGTAAGTACTTTGTAAAGCAATACACCTTGCATTAATAAGCTGTGTTGCTTCACATTTTATTTTTGTCTAGTTGTCGCTGTGGATCCAGTTGGCGCACCACGTGATGTCGGCCGTGCTGCTCGGCAGCATCTTCTTCATGATCGGCAACAACGGCGCCGTGCCCGTCGTCAACTTCAAGTTCTGCATGAGCTGCGTCGTCTTCTTCATGTATACTTACGTCATGGTGCCAATACTCTTATGTACGTACATTATTGCCATTATTAGTAAAAACAGACATCTGTTTTAACTTCTGTACCAGCCTTTTTTAATAGTCCACTGCAGGACGTAGGCCTACCCACGCAGGTTGATTGGGCCATATCCACCACGCTGGCCCAGTGCGGGTTGGTGGATTCACATACGCCATCGAATTTCTTCTACGAAGGTATGCAGGTTGCCTCACGATGTTTTCCTTCCTTTAAGGCCGGTGTCATTACCACAAGACCACCACGGCTTCGATCGGTATATAATTATCAGTTAAAACAGAGTCTGTTTTAACTTCTGACGCTCTCTTAACTTCATTTTCAAGACCAGCGAAAATAATGCTATAGCGCGTCGTCAACTTAAAGTTCGTTTTAAACCTTTTTCATGTATACCTACGTCCCTCTTCCACATTACCCTACAATGTTTCTTTATGAGCACTTCAACGTGTAAATCCAGAGATCGATGCAATTAAATTTATAATACGGTCGATGCTTGCCTCATAATGTTTTCATTCTTCAGCGTCATGAAACAGTATCTTCGGGAAAACTTCATAAGGAAACCCGAGTGTCTGATATTCAGGTTCTATTCAGTAGCTATCTTCTGGCTAACGTGATGGACTATCCCTTAAACTCAGACCAAATAAAAAAATAAAGCCAGAATATTGTGAACAAACAAGTGAGGCCGTGTACAGACACAATTACACACTCATACAGGTACAACGAAACTACGCCTTGGATTATCAGTCGAACTATGGCGGCGCAACACCGACGCAATCACCACATGTATAAAAAACCGGCCTCACTTGTCTGTTCACGACTTTCTGTCTTGATTTTTAGGGTTCCGTACCCAAATAGTAAAAACGGGACCCTATTATTAAGACTCCGCTGTCCGTCTGTCCGTCTGTCTGTCTGTCCGTCTCCAGGCAGTATCTCATGAACCGTTATAGCTAGAAAGCTGAAATTTTCACAGATGTATTTCTGTTGCCGCTATAACAACAAATACTAAAAACAGAAGCAAATTAATAATTAAGGGGGCTCCCATACAACAAACCTGATTTTTTTGCCGCTCTATATTAATAATAGTAACAGGAATATTTAGTTGTATATTCACTTTAATAATAAGTAATAAAATTAAAATAAAATAAATATTTGAGGGGGCCTCCCATACAGTACGGAACCCTGCGTGCGCGAGTCGGACTCGTACTGGGCCGATTATTTTATTTGGTCTGAGCTCTTAAAATCAATACTCTGACTTTATTAGTGTCACACCTATGTGTCTTACAGTACGAGTAAAATTATAATATTATGATTATTTGCTTATTTACAGTTCCACTAGAAGTGCGGTTGTTACGTCGCGAGTACTTCAACCGGTGGTATAGCCTCAAGGCTTATTACGCTGCACTGACGTTTTCTTCGATGCCCATCATGGTAAGATATACAACTTTCTTTATGCCACCAACCCTCAGACCAAATAAAAAATCAAGTCATAATTTTGTAAACCAAACAAGTGACCGGCAAAACTATGCCTCGCCGTGTACAGACACAATTACACACACAAACACGTAAAAGGAAACTACGCCTTGGATTGTCAGTCGAACTATGGCGGCGCAACACCGATGCACTCACCACATGTATAGAAAACCGGACTCATTTGTCTGTTCAAGACGTTCTGTCTTGATTTTTTCATTTAGTCTGAGCACCAACCCTGAATTAGCGAAAAAATCAGCTATATGCATTAGCAGCCAAATTAAACGCAGCTGCACTCCACTCACGCCGTTTGGTCTCGCTAATAAAGCATTTCTACATCGGCCTAAAAAAAAACCGGCCAAGTGCGAGTCGGACTCGCGCACCGAGGGTTCCGTACAAACCTGCAAGGTTTACAAAGTTCTAAGTTCAAAGTTCTTCAAAAAAAGTAATAAGTTTATATTTATTAAAAAATATATATTTTGTAATGTAACTAAAAATTTAAGGTTTTCGGAATTTTTCCTTTATGTGTGCTATAAAACGTTGCTTCATGCCAAATTTCAAGATTCTAGGTCGACTGGAAGTACCCTTTAGGTTTTGATTCCCTTGCGAGTACTTGCGAGTTTCAAAACATGCAGCTTAAATTGCTGTTTCTTTTGATTGCGTTGACATAGAAGTTTGATTTTGTTACAGCTTAAAGGTATTATAGACCTGAGTATTTGGTATGAATTTCAATTTAATACCTCTACGCGTTTATGAGGAAATGGGTAGTAAGGTTAAAATTATTAAAAAAATATATATTATGTGATGTAACTAAAAATTTATGGTTTTCGTAATTTTTCCTTTATCTATGCTATAAGACGTTGCTTCGTACCAAATTTCAAGATTCTGAGTTCACGGGAAGCACCCTGTAGGTTTTGATTCCCTTGCAAGTGTCGAAAATTTGCGGCATAAACGGCTGTATCTTTTGATTGCGTTGGCTCAGAAGTTTGATTTTTTCACAGTTTCAAGGGACAGTAGACCTGAGTAATTGATATAAATTTCAGCTTCATACCTCCACGCGTTCCTGAGAAAAAGGGTCTTGACAGACGGACGGACGGACAGACGGACAACAAAGTGATCCTGTAAGGGTTCCGTTTTTTCCTTTTGAGGTACGGAACCCTAAAAAGCTCCGCTTAGCTCTGCTCCACTCTTGTGGTCTTTGGAAGTTTTATCCAGCAGTAAAGACATTAAGCTGAATAGATACGTATTTTTTAACCGACTTCCAAAAAGTAGAAGGTTCTATGTTCGTGTGTACTATGTATTTTTTTTTGTGTGTTAATCGATAATATCGTCAATTGTGAACCGAATCGAAAAAATCTTTTTTAGTTCGAAAGGGTATACTCCCGAGGTGGTCCCATTTAAATTTTACAGAAATCGGCTTAGCCGTTTTTGAAAAAACCAACAATAATGTAAGCAATTCGAGCGAAATATCCGAATTTTGTACACGATGAACATCGATAATTTTGTCAATTGTGAACCGAATCGAAAAACGATTTTTTAGTTCGAAAGGGTATACTCCCGAGGAGGTTCCATTTAAATTTTACAGAAATCGACTGAACCGTTTTTGATAAATCAACAATAATGTAAACAATTCGAGCGAAATATTCGAATTTTGTACACGATGGAAGGCGGTTTTACAATTTTTTGCAAAAAAATAATTATTTTATCTTATATTTATTTATTTGTTTATGGGCGAGCAGTGTTCTATATATGTGTTTATATCACAGTGTCGAGTAATTAGTTTATCTGTCAAGTATTTTTCCCCTTTTTCATGCAAATGTCAAGTCTGTTCTTAAATGTGTTTGTAGTCCTTGCTAGAATACATCCTCAGGCAACCTGTCCCTATTGTAGATCACTCTGTTGCAGAGACCTATAGCCCATTTTTTATCTGTTCCAGGGTACGCTAGGTCTGATTTTCACGTCGATAACGTACCTGATGTCGGGGCAGCTGCTGGAGTGGGACCGGTTCGTGCTGTTCCTGCTCACGGCGTTCATGACGGCGCTCTGCTCCGAGAGCCTGGGGCTGGCCGTCGGCTCTACCTTCAGTGTTACGGTAGGTTTACTCCAGGGTACGCTAGGGCTGATCCTTCAGTGTTACGGTAGGTTTACTCCAGGGTACGCTAGGGCTGATACTTCAGTGTTACGGTAGGTTTACTCCAGGGTACGCTAGGGCTGATCCTTCAGTGTTACGGTAGGTTTACTCCAGGGTACGCTAGGGCTGATACTTCAGTGTTACGGTAGGTTTACTCCAGGGTACGCTAGGGCTGATCCTTCAGTGTTACGTTAGGTTTACCCCAGGGTACGCTAGGGCTGATCCTTCAGTGTTACGGTAGGTTTACTCCTGGGTGCGCTAGGGCTAATCTTCGTAGCATTTATACTGAGGCCATAGAATACGGCATCCGTGTCCCTGCCCGTAGTAAGATCCGACTAAAAGGGGGCCTTTGTGCTCGTGGGTAATTGGAGATGGGGTTCTAGATATCCAGTCAAACGGGCCCAGGGAAGACCACGCTGAGTGTCTTGTTGTCGTATGTGGCTGTATGACAAATGACGGACGTCAATAGAATAGATGAAGTGCTTTTTGCGTTTTGCTTTTTTTGTTTAATTTGTGAAGTGGTTTTCTAGCATCATTCATCTATCTCTCTATATCAACAAGTAACAACTCCGCCAGAGGTCTGTAGATGAGCGTGTGTACAAATTAATTTGAAAAATCCAAAATTCGTTTAGGCCAACCAATTCGGGTTCGACATTTACAATGCTTCTGCAGACGTCACCGATGTAGGGTAGGCTAGACATTTACAATGAATGCTTCTGCAGACTAGGATTGGCTAGTTGGATCCTACTGACACCAACCAATACTTATCATAATAACAACAATAAGTTGGCCTCGGCTCCACTGATGCCCACCAAAAGACCGGGCCTAGCTCGTGATGTGATACTGTATAACACTAATATTTCGTATTACAGAATGGCTCCATAATCGGTCCTGCGATCTGCTCGCCTCTCATGGTTCTCTCCTGCTACGGTATGGGTTTCGGGCCTTACATCGAGGCCACCATGAAGGCCCTCATGTCGGCCTCGTACCTTCGCTATGGCCTCACAGGCTTCTCCCTCGCGCTCTACAAGAACAGAGGCCCTATGGAGTGCCCCGATGACTTCTGCCTGTACTCCGACCCTAAGTTACTTCTCAGAGACGTCGGCATGATCAATGATACATATTACATTCAGATTGTAGGGCTGTTGGTGTTCACAGCTGTGCATAAGACTTTGGCGTATATGGCGCTCAGATATCGACTTACGGCAGAGTTTACGAGCAAGTTTATGCTGTATGTTAGCAAATTGTTGAGACATAAGTGAAGTTAGGTTTTAGTTTTTTTTAGTTAAATTGTATTATGTTGATTTTTACCTCTGGTTCACGGATTTTAAAAATAAATAGCATAGAAAGGCTGATAGTAGACCAACCGCACCGCAGGGAGCTGTTTGTGTTAGAACGTCAAACGCCTGCAGAATTTGAAGGAAATGCAGATCGTGCGGCGCGGACAGGTGCGCGACGGTGTATACGGTTTTATTTAAAGATTGTGACTGCGTCGCGTGCGGCTCCTGCGGCGCGGGCTGGTGCGCGTTCAGCCAATTATTGAAGTTTGTTAGATCTGAAAACATTTAATTGTAATACATGCTATCTCAATAGTCTGGTCTGGGCTATTTCATATTCTATCCATATTTTTATGCTGCTGAGATAACTCAGCTGAAATATTTGACAAACAAAATAAGAAGATAGATAATTTAAAGTTAGCTAGGTAGGTACTACTACTACAAACGAGTACCTATACGAGAGTTTATTTATACAAAGTACTTAAGGATTTATACGAAGTCCAAAGATATGCACAATATTAATAAATCTAATCCAAGACGTGCCTAGCGAAGCGCCAGGGCAGTACCTAGTACCTTTGTCCATTTCGGGTTACTGGCACTACTTGTGGGTCAAATTCTCAATTCTCCAACCGGTATTTATTAGGGTTTTACAGTGTTAAGTTGCATTTTTAGCTAAGAACTGCACGCAGACACAAATTATAGGCATATTATGAAAAAGGATGAAAATGAAAACTGACAGAAAATAAATGAAAAAGTACTAAATACTTACAATTAATTAGGTACCTACGATAAATATTTCCTACCTTGCTGTTAAAAAACGTATCAAATGTTTTGTCATCAATTTTTGGTTTTGAAACTGGTTATAATATAACTAAAGATAATTGCAGTTACCAGTTTCAAAACATCGGACATCGGATATCGGACACTGTTCACACGCGACTTGCTATGAAAACTAACCGATTCGCCATCTTTAAAATTTTGAAATGCTTGCTTCTGATTGGCCAATTGTGACTGATGCGGGTTTGCTTGTGACACATTTTGGATCGAAGTGGTTTTGCATTTGACTGCTACTTTTGAAGTCATTTTTGTATTGGACCGAGACGACTTTGCACTTTAACATTTGAATGAGTATATTGCTGCTTTTATGTACTATAATTTGGTGTGCCTAGTTCAAAAAATGTTAATGTTGGACTGAAGCGACTTTGCTTTTATACCCCTCATATAATATTATATATCTTAGATACCTATATACCTACACAGTACAGTAGAGATAAGTATGGTAAAGGCTGGAAATTAATTTTAGAATATGACGTAATAAAGAAGTGTTTAAGAACTGTATTACTTATCTGTGATAAATTAAGATTATTTTTAAGGTCTAAATTTAATGGCAGGGTTGATATTTAAATTACATAAAATATTTAAAGATGTTACAATTTAATTTTAAAAGCTGGTTTAGCAATTTACTTCAACTAAATCTGTACATTTATCTACTTACTTACTCCCATAGTGATTGATATATTTTCATGAGTTTATAAAATACCTATTTTATATTCCTTTTGTAAATTATGTACTCGATGTGGCACATAATTATATAAGTATCGGCACAACTCGGTACAATTCTTCCAAGGGAGATATTGCAGAAATGTATGAAGCTTGGGCCATGATCTTTTGCGGTATACGATTGTTTGATTTATTTGTTTTGAACATGATTACACTATTTTTTTATTGTAGAAAAATATTTTCGTATTTTGTTATTTATTTCATGACAATTAAAATTTACTTGTACTAAAACTAAATCAGAAAATATTATTATTCTCCTTAGAAGGCTCAGAAGTTAAAGTAAAGAAAGAATATTAAAGTCGATATGTGCCGATTATGAGTATGAAAATGTGAATAGTGCCAAATATTCGCATTTCAACAATATCTTGACCTTAAAACTTTCAATATTATATTTAAAAAATCTACTTTGTCAAAAGGCATAAATAGGCAATGTAAAATAATTATTAGGTAATTAATACTATTTACAATGACATTTTAATCCAACTAAAGAAAGATCTTGCCAAGCTACGTATAAAAATTTAGACTTAAACTTTATACTTAACAGATTTATAAGTGAATAAAGTGATATTTTGCAACACTGGCGTTTCATTGAAGATATTTGTACTAACTTATAGTAATCAGAATTTAAGTAACTTTTTAAACGAGTCACTGAACTTAGGCTGTACCCTTTATCTATTTTTTAACCCAAAAGTGACATTCCTACATCAACAGATTGATAAAAGTGGATCTTCTAGCTGACCCGCATTGCCGTTAAAGATTTAAAAACATTTCTAATTCGAGTAAATATTTATTCTTATAATCAACATCGTTAACAAGATATAAGTAGTAACCGAATAGGTGCTTGGTAAGCTTGTAGCCCGATTGCAATATTTTCCTTTGCAGACACACACGTGGTATCTCACGTAGAGTGAGATAGCGCGACTAAACGGCGTGAGCTGAGCGTGCGGCGTAAATACACAACCGTTGTCCACGTCGTACAGGAGCTTCTCTAGTTTTGCGAATCTAGAAATAAAACATCCAATTTATCCCTCCCTCTATCAGCTTACTAAATATATGATGGACAACTATGGATGTTCAATAAACCCGGTTGGAATCATCCGGCATGCAGCGGGCCCACCACTGTACCTACCTAGAGGCGGTAGACGTCCTTCGCTGCGCTTGTTGGTCTCTATTCGAGAACTTTGCACGATCTTCGTTCTAGAATTACCCCATAAACCATCGATCCATGCTGCATGCGGGTCGCCGCCGCCGGTTTGCTCGCGGCATTTACGCAATGCACTGAAACTACTAACTTAGACTAAGATTTAAGCAAACCCATGTCTATAGTACAGTCGCATTCTAACAATTGTAACTTAGTTAACAAAGGGCACAGACCCTGGAGTCTGTGGATCATTAATTTAAATTAAAAAAAAAAAACATCGATCCTGTGTGCTATGCGCGAAATCTGCTGCCATTTTTACTTGCCAATCCACTGGGTAATAGCGGTAACTTTGCAGGAACTATTTTACTACTATACCTACCCATAATTAAGTTACTAACGTTCACATTTGAGGAGTAAACAGTAACTTTCGTCGTCAGCTATAGGACGTTTACTGCTGTAGCCTCCTCTATAGATCTCCAAAAAGACAGGACGGAAATAACTTGCATCCAGTGCAACTGAACAAGTATTATAATATTAAAAAACCTTTTTTTTTTTTCAAAAAAACAAGTACTGAATTAGTACTCGCCAAGACGAATCAAACGAGCCGAAACGCGATAGGGTTGCGTCGTTTCATTGCAGAGTTCATATGACCACCATCCAGCTCCATCATCAGACCCTGGTTACCATTGAAAGACAACCTACTCGCCAAGACCTCAAATGAACCCAAACTCGATGAGCTTGGGTCGTTTCATTGCTATGTTCCTTTGGCCACCTTCCAGCTTCATCATCAGATCCACACCATGTCATCATAAAATTGCATTGTCATGCGATTCACACATGTATGCAAATTTTCAGCTCAATCGGTAACCGGAAAGTGGATCAAATTTAACTTGCAAGATTTTATTACAGACCGACAGACAACGGGACAGGTGATACTAAATAAAAGCTTGTAAAAGTGTCACTAAGCCCGATTACAGAGGCGCCAGCGTAAATTTAATAGCAACGTAAAAAGCGTTCTCTCTATCGAATGCCTAAAGGGAAAAAGGAACAGAACTATGCTATTTAGCTAATATAATTACGATGGCGCCTCTGTAATCGAGCTTATTATTTAGCTAGCTAAATATATATAAAAAATGTGTGAAAAGTTACCTTTTCGATGCGTAACTGGCTCCCATATAAGGCTTTTTAGTCCGACATCCCCGTTCGTTATATACAGCACCAACATCCGTAAATCGCTTGAAGCAACCCCCTCTGTACAGCTTTCCGTACCATCTGTGTGGCTTGTCCTTTTGCTGGGTCGTTCCTTCAATGCAATGTTTTCTGGTCCTTTTTTTGTGACGCCTTCCAGATCTAAAAAAACATAATATACAATACAATCCGTTCACATGCCTACAAAACATAATAATATTATTATATTTTTTTCAAAAAAAGTAATAATTCAAGCAAGTCTTATTGGAATTCTGAAGGTAAGGTTTCGTTATTAATTATCAGTCCGAGATAATGATAACCCACTGCTGGACAAAAGCATCCCTTTGTTTATGACAAACAACAAACAACAACCCTTTATTAGACAACCACATTACATAAAAAACAGATTATAAGGACAAAAATAAAACAATAGGTCTCTAATGACGTTCTCGTCCTTTGCCAACAGCTAGGTCTTTTAAAATATACGAGATGGTGTAAATGGCATAGTAAAATTAAGAAAGGGTACGTCGAAAATATGAGCATAATAAAAGCAAACAATTATGTTTCTTAGGGTCTACCGTTCTCAGTAGGTAATAAATTGTTATTATTAAGTATAATCTACTTACGAGTACTTACGTGCCTATAGGGTTATCGAAGAGGTGGTAGCAGGTCGGGAATTGAATGCCGGGCTCGTCCAGTCCGCACACGTAGCAGTAAGCGCCGATTTCGGGTGTCTTTGTGACCACAGTATCAGTAGATGACTCCGTGCCTGCGGGTTCAGTGGAGGGCTCCGTGCCTATGGGCTCATTTGGGGGCTCAGTGACTATAGGTTCAGCTGAGGGCTCCGTGCCTGCAGGTTCCATTGGGGGCTCCGTGCTTACGGGTTTAGTGGGGATCTCCATGCCTGTGGGTTCAGTGGGGGGCTCCGCCTCTGTGGATTCAGTAGGGGGCTCCGTGAATATAGGTTCAGTGGGGGGCTTCGTGCCTTCGGGTTCAGTTGGGATCTCCATGCCTGTGGGTTCAGTTGGGGGCTCCACCTCTGTGGATTCAGTAGGGGGCTCCGTGAATATAGGGTCAGTGCGGGGCTTCGTGCCATCGGGTTCAGTTGGGATCTCCATGCCTGTGGGTTCAGTTGGGGGCTCCGTGCTTGCGGGTTCAGCAGGGGTGCCTATAGGTTTAGTGGGGGTTTCCGTTATTTCAGATAATGTGGAGGGCTCCACGACTGAGGCCTCTGTTGTCTTTGCTGTTGTGATGTCCTATGGAAAAAGTTTCATATTAGACAAACATTACTAAGATTCAATTTTTATTTTATAGTAAGTAAATAAAAATTAATTTTGACAGTCGGTTCCGGCACAATTTGTCGACACACGTTACTACATACGTTTGGCGACGGGCACCGATCGGGTGTTTTTTTCGGGCCCAATCGGCACAATTCGGTTTTCATTCGGAAGGCACGTGTCTTAACACGTCGCGGCATTCATCTACAAACATTCGGTTTTGCCATTTGGCTTTGCCCAACGTGCCGCCGGCTCGCCAACCTAACAAAAGCTTATCGGCTTTTTCTCCTGAACATGAAGAGATAAGTACTCGTATGAGACTAATCAAGTACTTACCGGAGGATCGTGTGATGTTGGAGGCAGTTGCACTTGAACTAGCTTATACTTTTGAGTAATGAAATTGAATTTCCGATTATTGAACACTGATTTTCTGATTTCCTTCAGAATTTGTGGTTGTTTCTGGCCTGTTTCTAGCGGCCAGTCGTCATAGTAATCATTTAAGAAAGCGGGCGTCCGCTGACCATCGATTGTGACGAAAGTAGTCCTGAATGTAGTCTGGATATTGCTTGAACTAGTGCGTGAAAGTCGAACAGTAAACGTTCGCGTGTACGGTTTCCAAAGTGTTTTGAATCCTCTGAACTGTGCCTCTGTTCTTGGCTCCGTATAATTATGAAAAGCACCCTGACGTCCCTGACTAACGTCTGGTAAAAAATAAATCCAAAAAAATAATAAATATAAAAATGTCATTACGACGTAGCAAAATTACATTTGATTACAAAGAGGTTTGATTAGGTACATTCTCTTTGGTAGAAACTTAGATTGTAGAAGTGGGTAGTAAAGAAGATTGATATGATTAAAAATCAGTTACCATCTGTGGTTACCATATTTGAGGTAAAATATGAAAAGAGGACGGGGCGTGAGCTCGCTTGATAAATTCCAAATTAAAGCTGCCTTTCATTTTACAATGATAATTGCCATACTTCGAGTGCAGCTGATGCCATTTCGGGAAGAAGTCTGATTCTCTCTTTCTTACATCCATGACTAAATTCTTATGTTATGATGCTGATGCGGTTTCACCAGAAAACACATTTTTGCCACAGTTCCATGTATGTTTACAGTATAAATATACAAAATATGCTGAATTTCGGTTGTAAATGAATTTTGTCCATCTCCACTATAAGAGAAACGTTTGCCAATTGTGTGCATCACAG
The DNA here is from genome assembly GCA_964007245.1 of Hypomecis atomaria. NCBI lineage: Eukaryota > Metazoa > Arthropoda > Insecta > Lepidoptera > Geometridae > Hypomecis > Hypomecis atomaria. Next base: position 23,116,423 of record OZ023287.1, on the reverse strand, counting down.
TGGGCCACTGGTGGCAAGGCAACACCAAAGGAAAAACGCTTTTTATGTCGATTTCGATGTTACCTATTATTAAAAAAAGAAGAGGCAAGTTTACTGCGTCTAGAGATTGATCATATTAATAGCAATTTAGCATTAGGCCTATTTATAGGTACAGGTTATGCAGAGTGTATAAACCGATTCAGATTATTATTTTCAACTTTTACTATGGAGCTAAAACAAAATTGCTACTCTGAATCGACGAAAAATATGAATCAGCTTTTTTTTCTCTACCCTAGATACCCCAGAGTATGAGGGAATTGAGTACAAACCAATTCAAGAAGAAACTTAAGGATTTATTGACTGCTAAATGCTATTATAAAATAAATGACTTCCTGTGTGATAAACTTTGACATGAATATTAAGATTTATTGACTGCTAAATGCTATTATGTAATAATGTGTAAATGACTATTTGTTCCACTGACATTATTTTAATAATTTTTCTTCATCACAATTTTAATTTGATTTGATACCAAACATGTAGGTACTTATAAATGTCTATGATTGTAATGAACTAATGTAATTAATTAATGAGCAACTCGTCTCTCACTTTTTGCACACCCTCTTGTAGGGTAGAAACATGTTGAGATAACTTACCTAAGATAAGACCTATAAATGTACCTACCCATGTTTATCAAATAAATGAATCTTTTCGGATTGGCCTCATAGTAAAAGTTGTTCATAATGGTGGTCTGAATCACCTCCTTCATTATCTTTTATAATGGGATTGAGCATGGAAATTTTGAATTCAATAAACTGGCCGAGGCAGGTGTAAATAAAAGAAATATTTATATTGGTGTTTATATTTTCATAATATAAGTATAAAGAGCATGTTGATACAATCGGTTACGACTTCTAGTTAACGTACGTAGGTAGTAGATATCTATTAAATGACTTGTTCACACTTAAACATTTTCCTAATCCTGATCTTAGAGTAGCAAGTAGGTAGAGACCTTCTACGATAACATGACAAAACAAATATTTATTTATATTTTATGACCCCTCCATAATAATTTTTAAAAATTAATTTTTTTTTTTTAAATTGGCATAACCGACTTCAACCGTGTACAAAATTCGAATAGTTCACAAGGATCGATGTAGTAATTTTCACATTATAGTTAATTCATCAAAAATGGTTTAGCCGATTTCGATTAAATTTAAATGGGACCAATTTCGAAGTATTCTCTTTCCAATAAAAAAGGAATTATAGAAATCGGCCTTCTATGTAAAAAGTTATGCGTGGTTATACATAAAAAAATATATGCGCGTCGAATTAGGTACCTCCTCCGTTTTATTTTATTTATTTTTAAATTACATGGAAAACAGACGGCTTTCTAACAAACACAGTAAAAAGAGGTTAAATGACAATACGTAAGCCAAACAGTTCTCACTTATAAGTGCAAAGTGCCCAATACGGAATAGTATGGACTTAACTACATAAGTTATCTAAGTTATAAGTTATAAGTTTTGTCGGTCAAAAATTCAAAACTTCTGAATGTTGTGCAAATGTTTGAAACAATTATATGGAGGGGCAGACCATGTCATCGTAAAAGATCTCTAAATATAGTACGTGGACCTTGTACTGTACTGTATCAGCCTTTTTAATAGTCCACTGCAGGACGTAGGCCTACCCACGAAGGGTGATTGGGCCATATCCACCACGCTGGCCCAGTGCGGGTTGGTGGATTCACATACGCCATCGAATTTCTTCTACGGACAAATGCAGGTTGCCTCACGATGTTTTCCTTCACCGAAAAGCCAGTGGTGTGAAATTCCGTACATAAATTCCAAAGAACTCATTGGTGCGGGACTGGGATTGAACCCACGACCTCACGATTGTAAGGCGGGCGTCACTACCTCTAGACCACCACGGCTTCTATACCGTCACCGTTCACGTGGACCTTATACCTTTTGAAATAATGCACATTTTTCATTAGCAAACTTCAACGACTAAAACTGCTTTGCACAAAACGACCAGTGGTTTTTAGCGAATGTTTCACGCTTTTAATACTTATACAGGGTTATCCAGAACTGGTGTACTAAGCCGAAAGGTGATTTAGGCCATCATTAAACAAATAAATAAATATTTGGGGACATCTTACACACGGCCTCTGACCCCAAACTAAGCCGAGCTTGTAATATGGCTGCCAGAGACTGATAAACTACTACATATTTTAAATACATACTTATATAGATAGTAACTAAACAACACCCAGACACAGAGCAAACACCCATGTTCATCACAAAAATACTTGCCCTGGGTGGGGATCGAACCCACGCCTCTTTGACCCGTAGTTAGGGTCACTAACCACTGAGCCACCGAGGCAGTCATTACGACAACTTTACTATGGGAGCAACCCGAAATTCGAGAAAAAAGACTGCTATTTCATACATTTTGTCTACTCCGAGTTGCGGTTTTATATGGAACAGCTGATTTTTTCTCTAGAATTCCGAGTTCCTTAGTAAAAGTGGTTCATAGTGATGGTCTTAATGACCCCTTTCAGCGTAGTACAGGGTAAGTAACTAGATAACCCTGAATTCACTGCGAGGTATTGTACTGTATTTACAACAATATAGAGTCGATTTTTCTGTGCTTTTTAATAACGATAAAGTTGACTAACAGTATCCGTGGTTGATAATTTCATCTTTTAAACTAGTGAATACCTTTTTAAGACAAAAATATAGGTATACACAGCGGCCTATTCCTCTTTCATACATCTAAGGCATTACATTGATACCGTCTTTTTTGACCATATTATAACGTCGACAAGTTCTATTAAAATGGTCTTTACAATATTTGAGGTAAAAAGTTTAAGTGTGAACACAACCCGGACTTTTGTACTCGAGACTATATCTGTCACTCTCACACTCGGGACATTTTATAAATATATCTCTCTCATGTTCGAGATTTAAAAAGAAATGACTCGAGTGTTAAAGAAATTAATCTGGGCGTAAGAGCCAGCTCTTAGGCTCAGACTCTACCAAAACTGACATCCAAGCCTAGCATACGTACCATGATATAATTTTTGTCGACGTGTGGGAGAGTGGCAGATATATTCTTCACCATAACTCAGTCTCGTTCTGACACATCGATAAAATCATGTTGTGGTGCGTATGCTAGCCCGGATGGGCCGAAGATGTTAAAGCCTGTAAGTCCAGCAGCAAAAAATACATATTGTTTGCTTAGCAAAGAAGAAAACAGCTACGCTCTCAACACCGTGTTTTGTTCTCTTCAAGCAAATATGACATTTCTGCACTCACGAACTACAACGCTTTACCCAGCTCCGTTCCGCTTTGGCATAATTTGGATTTAATACCTAAGTACTATGGCGTTCGTTTTCGCATTCCGTCTCATTCACTCACGTAGGTCGATTCATCGGTGCGAGCAGGATAAACAACTATCAACCCCATCGTACTTAGACAATAAGGAACCAGACAGCGACAGAAACAATCTCAAGAACAGAAAGGTTAGTACAAGTTTACACAAATTGACACTACAGTAGTTTCCGTATCGCTACATAAATTTTTGTACAGCGCCCCTGGCGGAAACGAGGAAGAACTAACAAAGATGTATGGAGCCACACGCAAACGCGCAAATTTAAGTAAACTATGCAAAACCTGTACTAAAAGCTCAGCTAGCTGGACTAGCGACCACGATAAGCAACGAAATTAAACTCTTTTCGACGAGTGAAAAAGTGACAGATATATACTTTGCCATAACGCTGTCTCGTTCTGACACGTCGAAAGAAATATTATTTCGTGCGCATCCTAGCCCGGCTGGACAAGATTTCGATAAGAAATAATCCAAACTAATTTACTCGCGGTTTAAAGGCACACGATTCAGGTTCCCCTTCGTTCCAAATAAACATTAAACTTACATTCTGTATATTTACATATAAATTTATTTATATTCTATAAGCGCTAAACTCGCAGAAAACGAGCTGAAAGACAGCTTTACAGGCATCATGACTGGCTAAAAATATCATTATTATAAATTAGTCCGTAAGATTATCAAAAAATACTGGACGCGCATTTTTACTTTTGTCAACTTCGAACAAATATCTACAGAGCCACAGTCCCTAAGTGAAAGTAGTAAAATAATGTCCGAGCGCCGTTATACATACCGACTTAGATATTTACTTTAAACAATTCACAATGACCTGTTTTCTCGAATCTCGATGTTATGTCACCTTTTTTGGCACTTTGGCGCGGCGTTGTAGTCGGTTTGCAATCGCCTTACGACTAACTAAAAAGCCTGCCCACTACGTAGCTTGGGCAGGGTTTTAGTTCGGACACTTTTGCACGATTGTGACTCTATAGATATTTGCTCGAAGTTTGTCAATCAAACAAAAAATTAAAATGATAAACCTTGTCAAAATTCGGGAGTGGAAGCTCGTACATCATTTCTCTGACAAAGTTCTATACATTTGTAGATGACTCGTGAAGTCACGCGGAGCTTTAACGGGCTATATCTTCATCATTTTTTGTTAAATTGACAAATGAAAAAATACGTGTCCAATATTTTTTAATAATCTATCTGACGGACCAATTATTATTTTTTTAGTCATCGCACCTGTTGTTTCATTTTAATGAAGCGTCATTTAGACAGCTGCGACCTACTGTTCAATCAATCAGAACCCGGTATTCAAATCGAAACCTGGGGTTCTATAATTGACTTTCGAACGGCTAGGACGTATACGAAACTTATATTTGACATATATTTATTTTTTGATATGATTTTTATTTAGAGTGCTTTCCACACTAGATTTTATCTCAGAGTTATCTTTGTGATAAACATTTCAAAAAACTGAAGCGAACGCAGGATTTGAACCTGCCCCTTCGGATCACTAGCCCGACGTTCTAACCAACTGAGCTAGCCCGACTCCTACGCAAGCGCCAAACTTTTGAAGTGCTTATCATTACCACCAACTTATAGCGTTGGCGGCGCCACCTGTAATACCTGTATTAGACAGGTTATCACTCAACTAGAAGTTGTTAGAAGTTGTTATACGAAACTTTACGGACGACATTTATTTATTTTTTATCAACGTTCCTTTTGACGATTTCTCCTATGGCATTACCATTTCTTTTAAAATACCAGTACAAATTCAACAATTCCAGTTTCAACTAAAAAGCTGCGCATAATTGATAAACCACTACATTTAACAAAGAGTCTTTATTTCTGCGTGTGTCTTCCCGTCTGTGTATGCGCTGATACTCGTATCTTCCAAACTACACAATAGATTCGAATAAGGTTTTCACTATCTTTTAGAGTGTTTCATCGAGAAGTTTTGCAGCTATAACAGTCGTACCTGGGCGAAACCGGGACGGGTAGCTAGTTTAAAATAATTATGAAAGTGGTAACACAAACAAAATAGTCCGTGGAGTCTCTCCGCGCGGAAAAAGTAAACTTCGACGCAAAAGTGCTTTCATACCCCCGCCATGGTAGCGTTAAACGTTTAACGCAATCTTGTTGGAAGTTGCATTAGAAATTTCACTTCAAGAAGTAAAGGCGTCCGTGAAAAGTTTCGTATACGTCCTAGCCGTTCGAAAGTCGATTATAGAGCTCCTGTGATTGGTCGATGACTAGAGCGCAGCTGTAGACGCAAAACGTATCTGTGTGAGGAAGACAATAACCCAACATGTCTTACTGATCGTTTTCTGTGACATACCAAAGGTGATTCTACACCAACTCAGTTTAGTACAATTGATAAATAGATGAAAACACTGGCCGAGGACCACCCTTCGTGGGTAGGCATATGTTCAGCTATAGACTATAGAAAACAGGAATTGCTCTACCGACAAAACCCTTGCTCGATTTGGATACGTGATTTGTGAAGTTATTGGTCATAATAAGGAAAGCCTATGTCCAGCAGTTGGCTTTTTGCCGCTGTTATGATGATGAGAAATCATCATCAACATCCAGAGCATTCTCTATCCTACTGCTGGACATAGACCTCTCTCTTTTAGTACCATCTGCCTCAGTCCTATGCCTATATATGTCCTATGTGTCTAGAAGTTCAACCTGCGATTTTGATATCGTCAATAAATCACAACAAGACTTTATATGTAGCTTAAATTACTGCTTGGCCTTGAATTTAGATACTTAAATGACCCTTCATTTAAGTATCTTAATTCAAGGCCAATTGGTTCTATCAAGTTGAAATCATTAAAATACCCCATAGGATGAGTTATGGCTTGAAATGCCATTCGTTTTAATTCAAGGCCAATTGGTTCTATCAAGTTGAAATCATTAAAATACCCCATAGGATGAGTTATGGCTTGAAATGCCATTCGTTTTAATTCAAGGCCAATTGGTTCTATCAAGTTGAAATCATTAAAATACCCCATAGGATGAGTTATGGCTTGAAATGCCATTCGTTTTAATTCAAGGCCAATTGGTTCTATCAAGTTGAAATCATTAAAATACCCCATAGGATGAGTTGTGGCTTGAAATGCCATTCGTCTTAATTCAAGGCCAATTGGTTCTATCAAGTTGAAATCATTAAAATACGTCAAAACTTAACTTATTGCTTGAAGAACCTTTTATCTTACTTCAAGGCCAATCTGTTATACCAAGTTGAAATGATAAAAATACCTCATAACTTGAATGATTCCTAAAAAGACCATTTGTCTTAATTCAAGGCCAATTAGTTCTATCATGTAGAAATTAGTAAAATACCCCAAAGCTTGAATTATCGCTTGATTACCATTTGTCGTAATTCAAGACCAATTGGTTCTATCAAGTTGAAATCATTAAAATAGCGCATAACTTGAATTATTGCTAGAAAGACCATTAATTGTCTTAATTCAAGGCCAATTGGTTTTATCAAGTTGAAATCATTAAAATATCCCATAGCTTGAATGATTGCTAGAAAAGCCATTTTGTCTAATTGGTACTATCAAGTTGGTGTAGAATTACCTAAATACAAACCTAAACATCAATCACGAATAAAATGTTACAAAAATTTAAATTCTCGCTGTACAAAAGAGATTATTGCGTTTTTGCATAAACTGCGAATAAGACATGCATTATTGCGTACAATTACAATCTGCGCGAACGACATACTTCCATGCGCTAACTTTTTTCTCCCTCACTCTTATTGAAAATCAATGTTTCCGTCTCACTCTCACTCGCGGCTTTCACAGGCCGAATCAAACAGCTTGTATTTGAAATTAGTTACAAGCTGTGGATAACCAAATCCTGACTAAATCTCACTTAACAGCTTGGCAAGGATTGGGCTATCCGCAGCATTTAGCTAACTTTATATCGGCTTATATCATGCGTGATCGAAATCTTCAATCCGCAAATTTATGTCTCTCTCGCTCTTATTGAAGCTGAATACTTCTATCTCACTCTTGCTTGTCATGCAAACGAAACCGTCGTCAGCGCAGCATCTTATCCAATTTACGTACTAACGCTACGTCTTAACAATATTGGCGTAAAATAATATATCTCTGCTTACATTTAGGCACGTATTTGTTATATAATACAACAATACTTTACATCATATTTAATTACAGGTCGAATCAATCAACTTGGCGTTTGTGATGTTAGCTACAGCCTGCGGATTACCCAATCCTGACTGAAGCTCGCTTAACAGCTGCGGATTGATTTGGCATATACAACCCGGTCACAATATCTGTGCACCTGACTTCGTGACGTCATATGGAATTATCGGGACGTATATACATTACCGGACGTCTAGTATACCGTCCGGACGTAAATTATTATCGGGACGTGTATCGGCAACGAAGATGCTAACCGTACTGTCGCACCGGGGAGTGCGCGGAGAGGTGACAGGGGAAGCGGGAGAGGCGCCGCATTCTAGCGAGGTGCACAGATATTCTGACCGGGTTGTACCTACTTTATCAATTACATAATTTTACAGAGTTACATTATGCAACGGTTATGAACTAAGCTGAAAGGAGGTCATATTAAATCTTTACTATGAGTGAAACGTAATAAAAGACTAAAATATCCAAAAATCAGAAAAGCATGACCAAAAATTAATTAATAAAATTTAGAAAAAACAATAATAGGATAGCTGTCTCTGGCCAATTCAGGGTGTGTCTCTAGACCACTGATATATTCTAAAATACCATTGCACGTCATTATAAAGAACTTTTACTATGGGGACCAACCCTAAAATCACAAAAACAGCTGTTTCATACGTTTTGACAAGTCGAATTCATTTATTCTGCTTTTTAGTTTTTTTTTTGTATTGAACAGCAGTATTTTTCGCAATATCGAGATTGGTCCAATAGTAAAAGTTGGACATAATGATAGAAAGAGCAACACTATATTTTGTGACACGATGATAATTACTTTTATAGTCAAAATTTCTAAGTAAAATTGCATAAGATTTTACAATCTTCAGATCAAGTCCAAAATCCACAAATGGAATAAGTTTCTAGAAGATGTAAACTCAGCAATGACTATAAAGACGTTTAAGAACAAACCGGATCCATAGATAAAGAAGGAAATAATTGCCTTGATAGATAAATCATAATTATACGACACTGCTTGATATAGGTACACCAGTTTATTTTTAATTAAATCGAAAGCAGCCCGTTATAATGAATAATATGACCAAAGAGAATGTAATGTACAAAATGACCTCCTTTCGGTTCGGTACCACGGTTCCTTGCAACCTTAGAATTATGACAAAGTATTACTATACCTCAATGTACCACTTAATTGCAAATTTTTAAGCATGGCAAGTAATTGAATAAAGTCAAGTAATATTTACAGATAAATTATTAAAAATCTTGAGCCATTACAAATGCGAATGAAAGAAAAATCAATCAATTTTAAAAATAGTTGATGGTAATTTGAAGTGAAGATTTTTCGTAAAATGGCGCCAACCCCGCCTACAATGCATAGATATTACTACTACGAGTATATTATAATATGTGAAAACTTGTCAAAAATGACAAAACTTGACATTTATGACAAAGCTTGATATAAAATGACAAAACTTGACATATATGACAAAGCTTGACACAAATGTCAAAACTTGTCAAAAATGACCAAAGTTTACATAAATGACAAATATTGACATACATGACAAAACTTGTCAAAAATGACCAAACTTGAAATAAATGACAAAACTTGACATAAATGACAAATCTTGACATAAATGACATTAGAAATACTCTCCAAATGTAAAATTTGTCAGTTTCGCAATATGGCTAACACGTACAAGACATTGCTTATTTTTTGATAGATTTTCAACCCAAATTACAGCATAACGCCATTTCAAAGTAAAAATCTTACAGCCTACGAGTATCGACTATAGTACACTCAAGGATATAGAGCAAAGTAATAACACAAGTTTTAATAAATAAAAAATCTGCAAAAATATTAAAGAAATGTCTTTGAAAATATCATTCTGAACTTAATGACCAGCACAAAGTAAAATTTGATAAATGTGTGAAAAGTTTACAGTACTTAGGTATTTTTTTAGAATAAATGTGTAGTTTGGTTTACATTTTTTTTTTCATTGACTCCTAATGACATAAACTTAAGTTCCAAAACCCTCCACGAGTCTTTCTTTAAAGCCGGGTTTTCACAATACGAATTCGCTCGGACCGAGTGCTATCATAATCGACATCCGAGTGGGCTTGGTTTATACCTCAGGAAAAATAGACGTTTTTTTGGTCAAATTTGCACTACGGTAAGTTTTACAAAAAAGTTTACTGGAAACAAAAGATGCGAAATTTTATTTTCTACAATAATGATTTTCATAACTTTCGCCTTAAAGTGCATAGTTTCCGAGATATCCGCCAAAACTTTTTTTCAAGATGGCGCTTGAAGCTCCACCTGGATCTGTTAGCATTTTGTGATTTTATGCTCAGTAAGAGCTTTTAAAAAAAATTGGTTCGGAAATTTTGTGCAAAGTTAAATTCTATTTTTCCTGAGGTTTTATGTGTCTACACAATACGAGTAGCGCCCGAGTAACCGTCTGAGTGCACCCAGGTCACTATTTTAGTGTAATTTAATCTGAACATAAGTGCAAATGTAATAAGTACTTAAGTGTAATGTAACCATTACTTAAGTTTAATTTAGCTGGTACTTACGTTCAATTTAACTAGCTGTTATGTTTAATTTAACCAATACTTAAGTATAATGTATACAGTACTTAAGTGTATCGTAACCAGTACTTAACTTTAGTGAAACCAGTACTTAAGTTAAATGTAATTATATTAATTATGCGGCACGTTCTCTGTACATAAATCAACTAAAAATCAGAAAGGTACATTAGCTCTCTGAGCATCAAACATATTTAATTAGGTAATAATGAGGTTTCCAAATGGAGACCACATACCGATAAGCGCAGCGTTGGATATCTACCCACAAGGTGAGAACATTTGCAAATTATTTTGATATTAGTAAATATTTTGAAGTCAAAGTTGAAACTAAAAACTGGCGATTTTATTGAGATCGTGGAATCGCAGTGCGAGCCGTCCAACAGGTCTTATTGGAGACCTCTAAGGGAGGCCTATGTCCGACAGTGGACGTCATATGGCTGTTGGGTGGGACGGATGATAATTTATTTATTTATAAGTCTATATTTATCAGAGAAGATCCTAAAGCTGAGATGAAAATATAGATAAACTCTATATAAATCCACATACACAGACATTACATTAATTAACGGAGATATAGAAGCTCAAACATGAGTGAAACAATGGGCAGACTTATCACTAAAAGTAATCTCTTCCAGGCAACCATAGGGAGGAGAAAGATTAGAGACAGAGAGAGTACAGGAAGAAATATAAAAAGTACTATAATAGAGGAGACGCAAAAAGATGAATTACATCTACAGGGTTACCCAGAACTGATGTACTTAGCCGAAAAGAGGTGATTCCCATCATTATGAACAACTTTTATTATGGAGCCAACCCGGAATCAGAGATAAAAGTTGTTCACATTGATGATCTTAATCACACCGTTTCGGCTCAGTACAGCGCAAGCCCTGATGATAATAACCCTGTATAGTATAATTCATTTACATTTAAGTATTAGTATGTATGATATTTACTACACACATACTAATTCTTAATTAACTATAAAAACAAAAAAAGAAAATGAAAATTTAAAGGAAATACCTTAACCAAACAAAAAACCACAGAAAGAATATCAAACTATATAAAAATACACTAATATATTATAACTTTTTATAATATATTAAACACATTATTGAGGATATTAAAAACATTCTCTCAACAGAGAGACAAAACAAATGATTAGTATGTATAATATTTATATTTACTATACACATACTAATTCTTGATCAGACATGAAAACAAAAAAAGGAAATACCATAACCAAACAAAGAACCAACAACCAAACAAATAATATAACAACATAATAAACATTTTTTTTTATTTTTTTCACATATGACTTAATATATTAAACACATTAATGAGAATATTAAAATACATTATCTCAACAGAGAGCCGATACAAATGATATTTAGCTAATTTTAATACAGAGAACGAATCACATAAAGATATACTCTTGATCGGAGCGAAATTCAAAATTTCTTAGTTTTTCTGCCATTTACAGACAAACTGTAGGCTGATTCAAAGTTCTCGGCGGCTATGAAGTTAGCTACGAGCTGGGAAACTCAATCCTAATGCAGTTGTTATGTTAGCTTCAGTCAGGTTTGGGTTATACGCAGCTTTGTATCTAGCTCACACAGCCGCTAGAATCTAAATTCTCGGCAGCTGTAAAGATAGCTACAAGTTGCGCGAAACACAATCCCGACTCAAGTTCACATATTCTAAGTCTGACATGAAATAAAATAATTTATTGTCATAATAGTACATTGAAAAGAATTAAGTAAATAAAATGCTCATCAATGTCCCTATTAATGGACTCGTCCAACAAAAATATCACAACATAATTAAATAAACTAATTCAATAATTAAATAATAATAATGATTCAATAAATAAAAATTAAAATAAAAAACTATGTTCCAAAACTAATCTCATGTCTCAGTCAGAAAGCGACAATATTCTGAATGTAGGTATGAAAGATATTACGGTCTACCCACAGGTGTTCTACCGCACATAGAATAGTCGGTAATATGACTGTGTTGTACGGTCATACCTAAGCTATAATGTAAATTTTAAATTAATGACTAAAAATTAAAATTATTAATCCGTGATATTTTTAAATAATTATTAGTAATTTCTGACATATTGCATACTAACATACTGTTGCCGATAACGTAACTGTTATTAGTATGTTATCGTTGATAACGATAACATAACGTATTTTAAATGCTACTTGTTTCTTACCGGTACCTGTTGACATCCAAATTGTCACCTCAAATGGCACTGACATTTATTTTTTGCTTGTATTATTTATTTGGTATTTAATTGGTTGTACTTTGATAATTTTTAGGTGTGAAATGAATTTTAATTTTTAAGAAATAATTCTATGATCATAATATTATTGAAAGCATTGTTATCGGACGTTTTCAAGAACATGTAATGTGTCTACGAAATAAAGAGAATTTGACTTTGACTTGACACATAAAAGCTGTACGAGGATTGGGTTATCCACAGCTTGCAGCTGACTTCACAGATGCCAAGAGATCTACAGTTCTGGCTACAGTTTATCTGTAATGGCAAAAAAAAAAAAAATCACGCGCTGACCCAGGCGTTGGGCTTTAAGTGCAGAGTAACCAGTACTTAAACGTAGAGTAAGCGGTAAGTGTAGAGTGGTTGAGTGAACGAGTGAGTGAGTGAACGAGTGAATGATTGAGTGAGTGAGTGAGTGAGGTCAGTCCGAGTCGCTGCCCGACTCTGAGAGGCACAAGTCGTCGTTGAGCACGTCGCTTGGGAGGCCTGGGTTTGACGCGTTACCTATGGGAGAGATAAAAAAAACCTTTTTATAGGCCGCGTCACACAAGTTGGCGGATATGAAGTTAGCTACAAGCTGCGCAATATCCAATCCTGACTGAAGCTCACATAAAGCCGCGCGTTGATTGGATATTGCGCAGCTAACTTAATTTCCGCCAACTTGTGTGACGCGGCCTATACATTTTAGTAATCAAAGAGCAAAATTGCATTTAACTTGTAGCAAATAGTATTCGCTTGACCAACTCGACTGATGGTAAGCGACGCGGCTACACATACTCATACAGGGTTATTTATAATCAATTAGCATCCTTTTAGGGGCTTAATCTGTCCATCGAAACTAACAACTTTTGTTCTGCGACTTTTGTCAGAACTCAGCAAAAAATCAGTTGTTCCATGCATTTAGTCGCGGGTGAACGATATTTTTCTAAGGAACAACCAACAAGTTTGTTGAGTTTTGACAAAAGTCCCAGTATAAAAGTTGTTAGTTTTGATGTACAGAATAAGCCCCTAAAAGGATACTAATTTATTAGGAATAACCCTGTATAGATAGTAACTAAATAATACCCAGACAGAGCAAACACCTATGTCCATCACATAAATACTTGCCCTGGGTAGGGATCGAACCCACGCCTCTTTGACCTAGTAGTTAGGGTCACTAACCACTGAGCCACCGAGGCAGTTATTGTCAGAAGCCAAGCTATGCATTACGAATACACGCACCGTACTCGTACGGGTCGTGGTCTCACGTATTAAAAAATATGAGAAATAATTCATTTGTGTGTTATCTTGGAAATGATAATTTCGTGTCGATGTTAAGATTTTTTTTGAGGCACAATATATAATTATACTGTGTACAGTATACACTATTCACATAGTCTTACTTAACACCAAGTTTGATAAAAAGTTTTAAAGAGTCTGGCATATCCACCCGTCGCCATTTTTTTATAAGTTTTCGCGTATAATAAAATTAGTATATATATGTAGGGAATACTTATACAAACAATAGATGTTCAGTACTATGATACCATAAAGTGTCACGTTCTCGAAATATTTGGATGTAAAGATAGCAAGGTTCTTGTACAGCGATCTTTACTTCCAAATATCTCGGGAACGTGACACTTTAGTGTCCTCTACTAATATAATTATACGACTTACATCCTGCGCGGAAACTTTGAAATAAAAATCAAAATGGCGTCAAAGCAAAGCCCCTTTGTTTACTAAGCGCCACACAAATCGGCGGATGAGAAATTAGCCGCAGATGACACTTGATTCGCTAATTATTGCGCATGTGTGCACAATGCCGACACCGTGTGGCGTAGTGGTGAGCACGAGCGTAGAGAGCGCGCGGGAGGTATGTTCTACATATACTTATAATATTGATCCCATACATTTTAAGTAAAGTTGTTCTTAGTACCTGTATAAAAAATGTAACGTTTAGTATTATAATAGACTGTAAGTTGCATTTTTTATTAAATAAATAAATTGAAATTGAAATGAGGTTGGCGGGCGGGTGTGCCCCGGCGTCTCGTCTCTCTGGCTCCCGCGTATACCTATATTTCGGCTCTGCGCAGCGTCCTGCGCATAACTTTCCATCCGCCGATTCGTGTGGCGCTTAGTATACCTAGCTTTAAAATTTGAGTATTGGAACTTCCAGGCGACTAAAAGAGGGGGTATACTGACCGTTGTGTTGCACCACGGGGGGAGCGGGCTCGTTATCGCTGTCACTGTCGCTCCCGCTAGCGCTGTCGCTGTCGCTCGAAGAACTCGACGAGCTGTCTTCAGCAGGCGGCGGCGGCGCCGGGTTCTGGTTCTACAAACACGTGGATTATTCTAAATTGGAATCTAAACTCAAATCATTTATTGGCAACATATGAAATTTACATGCGGTTCTTAGTTAACATGCTTTGTATAGTTATACTGACATTATAAGCCCGATTACAGAAGCGCCATCGTAATTATATTAGCTAAATAGCATAGTTCTGTTTCTTTTTCACTTTAGACATTCGATAGAGAGAACGCTTTTTACGTTGTTATTAAATTTACGCTGGCGCCTCTGTAATCGGGCTTTATAAGGGTATGGCAATTCTAATATTTGTATTGGAACGATTTATTATTATGATTTCTAGATTATCGTTAAAAGATCCGTCTAATGTGTTCGATAATAGGAAAATTTTTAATTGTTTTATGAAACAGTTTTCTTTTTCGATATCTTTTTAATTATTTGGCAATTTATTGAATACTTTTATAGCCATAGAATTTGGGCTAGAACTGTGCATTGTTAAGTTAGACTTTAGTTCCACGAGTTTACGTCTATATTGCAATCTAATTTTGTGCGTTTTATCAGAATGCTTCGTTAAAATAGTCAGGGTGCTTTTTGACAAATTTGCATATTTCAAATATATAAATAGATACCAGGGACATAATATATTAAGGGCAGACCGCCTATAAAACGTCTAGCCAGTATCAACATGAAATGACTTTAATTTTATAGTTATTTTTGTGACAGAAATTTCAAAATTAGTCGCGAATGCTGGACTTGAACCTGCGTCTCTCGGATCACTGCCCGACGCTCTCCCAACTGAGCTAGGTCACCTCCCGACGTCTTCATCAAATGTATGAAGTGTTCGCTTTTTCGCTCGATTGAGACCTTGGTGATCTAGTGGTTATGACACCCGCCTTACAATCGTGAGATCGTGGGTTCAAACCCGGTCCCGTACCAATGAATTCCTTGGAATTTATGTGCGGAATTTCACACCACTGGCTTTTCGGTGAAGAAAAACATCGTGAGGCAACCTGCATATGTCCAAGAAAGAAATTCCATGGCGTAAGTGAATCCACCAACCCGCTCTGGGCCAGTGTGGAGGATATGGCCCAATCACCCTTCGTGGGTAGGCCTACGTCCTGCAGTGGACTATTAAAAATGCTGGTACAGGTACAGGGGCCTCTAACATGGCTGCCTGGTTAAAACAACCGGGACCTACAATTTAACGTATCATCCGAGCCACGGTAGCGGTCAGTTGTAAATGCCAGCCGCGGTCAACCATCCGAAGACAAATAATAATAACATATTGGGCTAAAATCATCACCAAATGGAGCCCCAATTCGGTGCAGCCTCGTGGCAAGACCCCTTACTAGATGGCGAGACGATCAGAACACCTTTGACCCAAATTGGGAGGAATCAGCACAAGACCGACAAAACTGGAAATCTCGAGAGGAGGCCTTTGCCCAACTATGGGACAATACAGCCTTAACAACAAGGCATCCCCTCTTTATCCCTACCAAAATCTTTACAAGCTTATATCTCTGAAGTTGATTTGCAATCAATCAATTTTAATTTTTTTTTTCAATTTATGACTCACTAGCGACCCGCCCCGGCGTATTATACATAGTATTATACATATAAACCTTCCTCTTGAATCACTCTATCCATTAAAAAAAACGCATCAAAATCCGTTGCGTAGTTTTAAAGATTTAAGCATACAGACAAACAAACAGACAAAATAGCGACTTTATTTTATACTATGTATTGATAATTAATTGCAGAATTCACTAATCCTCATCAATTTAATTAATTCCCAGTCAACTACCCTATTAATACTTACTGGCGCCAGGTTGGGAAGTTGAAGCGCGGGGTTGGGCCGCTCTATCCGCTCAGGGCGCTCGTTCCGCTCAACCCGCTCATTTCGCTCGGGTCTCTCGTTCCGCTCGGGCCGCTCGTTCCGCTCGGGCCGCTCATTCCGCTCCACGTGGTTGTTCCGCTCCGGAGCGTAATGCCTATCTGGTTGCCGCGGCGGCGGGTTGTTACCGTACCCTAGAAATGTATTCAAATAAAAGATATGATTTCTGTTCAAACTGTATGGCGTCTGTGATGTGAACAGACGAGTCGTTGCGCAGTTTATAAATCAGTGGAGGTGAGTTGTGGGGTTTTGTGTTTATATTTATTCTTGGACATTCAAAGTAGGTATACAAAATTTTATCTAAGTTGAAAAATGAATGAAATGAAATGGTGATGGTTTTACGTATACAGGGTTATCGGCTTACCCTGTACTAAGCCAACAAAGGGTTGTTAAAACCACCATTACAAACATCAAGGTCCTACTCAACATCTACTGGTCTACGCCACTGTTTTCTACATCAATTTTTTGTAGTGAAAAATATTATTTGGTCACTAGTTTCTAACTTTTTTTTCTATAATTATCATGTATTACCTACTCAATGTAATTTTTACTATATGGCAAACCACGAATTCGATAGAAAAAATCAGCTGTTCCATAGCGCGAGGTCGGCCAGACCGATCATAGGAAGCGATGCTAGTATGCTGTCACCGCCGGACGAACAAATATTATTAGTACTAAGGTGATTAATGAGTAGCGAGTGGTGAATTTTGGTGTTGTTATATGTATAAGTATATTGTATATGTATCTGTCTCAAATTAAAAAAAAAACTTACCATTGTGCATGAGTGGGGGCGGCGCGGGGGCGGGGGCGGGAGCGGGGGGCGGAGGGCCGGCCAGACCGAGCGCGTCGTCCAGGCCGATCATAGGCAGCGACGCTAGCGTGCTGTTACCTCCGCCGGACCACCTGCCGAACGATGCATAATACAGTAACACCCCGACTTATGCTACCTTGTATTACGCGAATTTGGAGATGTTTTTTTTTTTGATCGAATCAAATTTGAACATGTTCCGCATGGAATTGTTTTACGTACGTAGGGCACATTCGGTTTACGCCAAATTTGAACGTATTTATATGCTTTCCTCATACGTTTTTATGTACCTATGCAAAGTTAGACCCCGGCTTACGCGAATTCGACTTACGCGACTTCGCTTGGTTCCCCCACCTTTTGCGTAAGTCCGGGGGTATTACTGTACAAAGACCAATTAATATTAATAGTTCGCCAAAAATGGCATACCTAACCCACTTCAACCGTGTACATAATTCGAATAGAATAGAAACAATGTATCATTGACGTAGTAATTTTTACATTGTTGATTTTTCAAAAAAACGACTCAGCTGATTTCGTTAGAATCTAAACGTGAAGTGTGATCTACCAAACAAATAAATAAATTTTTAATTTTTTTATTTTGTCAGTTCACAAACATTTGTGAATCGACAACGCTTGCAGCATCCCATAACTTCATTAGCTGTGAGATGCTTAGTGTCTCGCAAACAGCTGCGGCCTGCGGCTGCGGCCAGCTAGCTTAGCATGCGACCACGAAAAGAACTCTTTTCGACGTGTGAAAAAGTGACAGATATATACTTCGCCATAACTCGGTCTCGTTTTCAAACGTCGAAAGAAATATTTCGTGGTGCGCATCCTAGCCCGCCTGGTCAGCAAACAATGGCAGATGTCAATTGAACCATTTCATTGCATATGAATCATATGATTAATTGAATAATAGGCCGCAGCCGTAACCACAGACCGCAGCTATCACTATAAAATATGTACTAAGCTAGAGACTTACCGGTTGCTATTGAAATACCACCATTTGAACAGTGAAATAGAATAATCGGCCAAGTGCGAGTCGGACTCACGCACGTAGGTTTCCGTACCGTATGAAAGCCCCCTTAATATATTTGATTTATTTTTTAATATTCTGTGAATATTTTAAGCATCTTCCTGTTGCCGTTATTAATATCGAGCAAAAAAATCACGTTACTTGTATAGGAGGCCCCCCTTAAATATTTATTTTATTTTTATTTATTAATTTATTTTTTAAATCAGCATCTTCCTGTCACCGTTATTAATATCGAATGAAAAACGTCTAAAAAAGCAGGTTTGTTCTATGGGAGACCCCCTTATATTTTAATTTTATTCTGTTTTTAGTATTTGTTGTTCTAGATATAGCAGGAGTCTTAGTAATAGGGTCCCGTTTTTACCCTTTGGGTACGGAACCCTAAAAACGCGACCAAAGCGCCACCCTTTTATGGTGGACATTCTGCGCGTTAGAACCAAGCGTTTTGAATCCTCTTTCCTCATACGAACAGCCAGAATGAGGAACGCTTTGCCTGGGTCTGTCTTCCCGCTAAATTACAACGTGGGTTCTTCAAATCCCGAGTAAATAGGTATCTTCTAGGTAAGCGTGCTACAACCTAGACCGCATATCTCCTCAACATCAGGCAGTATGTGGTCAAACGCAAACCAATTCAGAATAAAAAAATAAAAACGCATAAAAAAATTTAATTTCCCGCGTTGACCTAAAATCGCAACGGACAGGTCAGTTTTTTTTTGTTGTTTTTTTAGGATTTTTTGCATTTATAGAAAACTACTCATCGTGCCAAGTTTACAAAAACTCATTTAGCGGCCCATGAATAGATAGTGTTAACAAAGTACATTCACCTAAAAACCAATATAGTGGTCAGACTATTCACAAAAGTGCATTAACAGATTTTTACTTTAGTTTTAAGCACCTAACTTACCTAACCCAAGAAAAATTAGCTTTTCGCGCGCTGAACAAGGGCTTATAAGTTAACATTATATTAAATTAATTCTAAATCTTTTAAATATCTACAAATAGGTACCACTTTTTTTGTAACGAAAACTGGAGATGCACACGTTTACTGGACTATCCAGGGTTATCTGCTTAGTGCTTACCCTGTATTAAGCCGAAAGGGGGTGATTTAAACCATCATTATGTTTTTTTTTACTATGGGCCTAAACTAAAATTCGAGAAAAAAAGCAGCATTTTTAGGGTTCCGTAGTAAAACGAGGAACCCTTATAATTTCGTTATGTCCTATTAGTACGAAGCCTTTTGTCACATGTACCATTGGTGTGATATAAGTCGACAAAGTTGAAAAAAGAGTGTCCCCTCCCCTCTTAATTTCTAAAGTATGCAAGATAGAATTTTCAAACTTTCTGAGTTTATAGGCAACATCAAAAACTTTCCCTGAAAATTATTTTGAGCACTATGTGGGATCGCGAATTCAAAATACCCTACGCTGTAGTGCAGCCCTCCATAAGATCTTAGTGTCCAGGCTTCTCAGCAGAAGTACTAAAGTCCGCATTTATAAAACAGTCATTCGACCTATACTCATGTACGGCTGTGAAACCTGGACATTAACTCAAAAGGAGGAAAATAAGCTGTTAGTGGCGGAACGCAAGGTACTTAGGAAAATACTGGGACCTACTCGGCGCGAAGATCTGAGGATTATGTCTTTGTGAAGTCTGAGGATTCGCAAAAATCAAGAAATAGAAGAGCTGGTGGCGGAGCCCAATATATTGGTGAGATAAAATCCCATAGGCTCCGCTGGCTCGGCCACTTGGAAAGAATGGGAGAGGATCGTGCCGTAAAAAGGGCTTACTTGGGACTGCCGAAGGGCCGAAGGCCCATTGGACGTCCAAAGTAATGAAATGTGGAAAGATGAAGTGGAAAAAGATCTTCGCAAGCTCGGGATTGATGTCTGGCAGGAACTTGTCCAAGACAGAGAAGAGTGGCGACACGTAGTATCGGAGGCCAAGACACAATTTGGGTCGCTGCGCCAACATAGTAAGTAAGTAAGTATGTGGGATCATGACTTTTTGAGTTATAAAGGAAAATTGAAATTATTAAACATGCTCAGAGGTCATTGACGTCACAAACATATTTCATCTCAATTACGTTTTTCTAGTAGTCAATCGTAAAAATTGTTTTTTATCGTCATCATTATCATGGTTACTACAAGTAGCGGCACGTAAGTCTAGCGTTGAGGGTACTGTGGAGGGGATGGCTGCGCATGTTGACCGCCATACTAAACTCATGCGCAGCCACCCCCTCCACACTTGGCTCAGCGCTAGACTTATATGCCACGACTTGTATCTACGGAAGCCTACTACGCGTTTCTCGACACGCATCTTGACAATTTATTATACATTTTGTCGATTCCGAGTTGCAATTTTGTACGGAACCGCTGATTTTTTTCTCGAATGTTGGATTAGCCTCAGCCCTATGGAAAAAGTTGTTCATAATAATGGTCTTAATCAGCCCCGTTTAGCTTAATACATGGTAATTAGATAACCCTGTATAACTATGCTATAAGTATGAAAATAAAAATGAATCATTTGACCATTTTCAGCTTACAACACACATCGCGCTGACGTGTGACATTCATGCCGATCGAATTCATTCGTGTTACTATTGTAGCAATTTTGTAATTTATTATACACTAGCGACCCGCCCCGGCTTCTCACAGATGTATTATACATATAAACCTTCCTCTTGAATCACTCTATCTATTAAAAAAAACGCAT
This sequence comes from Hypomecis atomaria, assembly GCA_964007245.1. Taxonomy (NCBI): domain Eukaryota; kingdom Metazoa; phylum Arthropoda; class Insecta; order Lepidoptera; family Geometridae; genus Hypomecis; species Hypomecis atomaria. Next base: position 23,095,278 of record OZ023287.1, on the reverse strand, counting down.
CAAAATCCGTTGCGTAGTTTTAAAGCTATAAGCATACAATGGGACAGACAGCGGGAAGCGACTTTGTTTTATACTACCTATGTTGTGATTGTAGTACTTACGAGTATTTCTCTAACATCTATGTGTCAGATCAAACTTATTAAATTTGATACCCATTATGATTGTTTAATACGCACCACAAAACGATTACACTGCACTTTTTAAACGGTTATTAGATTGTACAAATCGCACGTAAAAATGCACAGTATATTCCTGCACTGCACTTTTCACTTTTTATAGTAATAATACGGTTTCACAGTACTTTTTCGCGTCACTGCTAATAAATCTGCACCGATTTTCTATAAATTAGCACAAGCACAATGTGACAGTTCACGTCACAAGCAAAGAAAATATAAACTCTTGGCGGAGAACACCAAACGGAGTTATTCAAAACTACCCTCAATTAACAATTAAATTTATGATTATTTATAAAGAAAGGCTATGATGACTAGAAATTTATGTCACTATCAACATAACGTAACTTGGCAAGTACTTATTTCATTTATATTTTCGAAAAATTCTTTTTAAATATAAATAAAAGTGTGACGTTTATTTTTGACCGACGAACCAAACCGGAGGAGGTACTCAATTCGACGCGTATTTATAATATATTTTTTTATGTATTACCACGCATAACTTTTTTTGTAGTTGTCCTATTTTTAATTGGAAAGAGTATACTTTGAAATTGGTCCCATAAAATTTTTATTGAAACCGGCTGAGCCATTTTTGATAAATCAACAATAATGTGAAAAACGTAACACCGATCCGTGCGAAATATTCTCCAATTCTGTACACGGGTGAAGTCGGTCATGCTAGTTTTTGCGAAAAATAATTATTGTTACATTAATTTATATGTCTGTTATGACAATAAAATTGTAATTTAAATAATTATTTGTCGCCAAAAACGGCACAATCGACTTCTAACATTGCGATCTACTTAGGATACAAAGTTCGCGATGTATAACATTTTTAAGATTCCGTGCCCAAAGGGTAAAAACGGGACCCTATTACTAAGACTCCGATGTACGTCTGTCTGTCTGTCACCGGGCTGTATCTCATGAACCGTGATAGCTAGACAGATGAAATTTACAGATGATGTATTTCTGTTGCCGCTATAACAACAAATACTAAAAACTGAATAATACCTATAAATATTTAAGGGGGGGCCCTATTTAGATGTATACAACACACGTGATTTTTAGGAGTCTTTTTTGCTTGCTATTAATAATAATGGCAAGAGGATTTGAGGGCTCAGGGGGCTCCAACACGGTACGGAACCCTTAGTGCGCGAGTCCGACTCGCACTTGGCCTAATTTTTAGATTATTATTGTTAATTTAAATGGGAACACTTTTAAAGTATAATCTACCAAACAGAAAAACAGATCAACAAAAGCAATTCATAATTAGAGGAATGAAGTTATCACTGATTTGGGGTGTTGGTCCCATAGTGAAAGTTGGTCATAATTACAAACTAGAGTATTGTTAATGAATCCGAAGCTACCCTGAATATACTTCACAACTTTTACTATAGTACCAACCTCGAATTAAGGCAATCGTGGGGCGCCAACTTGATCATACATAAACAATAAGCTGTTATCTACATCAAAATATTATAAGATTTGAGTGTATTTTTCATGTACCTAATCAGCACTTCAATCGCTAGGATTATACGTCTTGCATTTTACAGTTTTTTAAAAGACCGTAATGTTATAAGCCCTTAAAAAGTCATATTTTTACGCAAGAACTTGGCTGAAAATTATAATGAACTAAAAACTTTTATGAAAAAAATAAGGCCTACGAGAGGTTGCAATATTTCTTACTCAAGCGATTGACAAAACATAACATTTTGTTACTATTTAAGGGGTGAAATGAGTTTTCTCCCGGAACGTACATTTTATTAAAAATGTACCGATAATTTTCTCGATGTTTTTCTAAAGAAAAAGAGAAAAAAACGGTCGATTCACGATCCTCTTAAAAATAAAACAGCTGCCCCATACTTTTTGTCGAGACTCGAGAGCCGATGAAATTTTCGTGTATTATAGTAGTAGTGTGCAAGTTTACGTTTAATCAGCATGGGCTTAGTAATAGTGGGGGCTTCACCGAAGTCTCCACAAATTATCGTATTATAATAATAAATATTTGGTGACATCATACACACGGCCTCTGACACCAAACTAAGCAAAGCTTTTGATATGGCTGCCAGAGACTGATAAACTACTTATACATATTTTTTAAATACATACTTATATAGATAGTAACTAAATAACACCCAGATACAGAGCAAACACTTATGTTCATCACATAAATACTTGCCCTGGGTGGGGATCGAACCCACGCCTCTTTAACCCAGTAGTTAGGGTCACTAACCACTGAGCCACCGAGGCAGTCGAGGCATAATAGTAGTAGGGGCTTCACCGGAGCCCCCAGCAGATTTTCTTATTATAGTAGTAAGAGGGCTTCACCGGAGCCCCCAGCAGATTTTCTTATTATAGTAGTAAGAGGGCTTCACCGGAGCCCCCAGCAGATTTTCTTATTATAGTAGTAAGAGGGCTTCACCGGAGCCCCCAGCAGATTTTCTTATTATAGTAGTAAGAGGGCTTCACCGGAGCCCCCAGCAGATTTTCTTATTATAGTAGTAAGAGGGCTTCACCGGAGCCCCCAGCAGATTTTCTTATTATAGTAGTAAGAGGGCTTCACCGGAGCCCCCAGCAGATTTTCTTATTATAGTAGTAAGAGGGCTTCACCGGAGCCCCCAGCAGATTTTCTTATTATAGTAGTAAGAGGGCTTCACCGGAGCCCCCAGCAGATTTTCTTATTATAGTAGTAAGAGGGCTTCACCGGAGCCCCCAGCAGATTTTCTTATTATAGTAGTAAGAGGGCTTCACCGGAGCCCCTGCAAATTATCGTATTATAGTAGTAGGCTTCACCGGATCCCCGCAAATTATCATATTATAGTAGTAAGAGCTTCACTGGAGCCCCACATTTTATAGTATTTTGTATAATAGTAGTAGTGTGCAACTTACGGCGCGGCCTGAGGGGGCGAGGTCTTGGTCCTCTGCGGCGAGCGCACCATGCTGGCAGGGGGCTTCACCGGAGCCCCCGGGGGCGCCACGTTGAACCGCTGTTGGCTTGTAGACTGCGTCGCACCGCTTGCTAACAAAAACATTCACTGATTAGGTTTACTTATTTAACTAAGGCTGTTTAAACGCCTACCAGCTAGCTTAGCATGCGACCACGAAAAGCCACGAAATAAACTCTTTTCGACGTTTTTTTTTTATCGCGAATAAGTCCGCGCTTGACCACCAACTCGCCTGATGGTAGGCGTCGTTGTGGTCGAAGATGAAGCACGCAGACCTTGAAGATACCTATTCACTCTGACCTTGAAAAGCTTTAGATTATATCTCTTAGGAAACAGGAAAGCAGGAAGACTGTTCCATTCCCTGGCGGTACGAATCAAAAAGTGACAGGTATATACTTCGACATAGCTTTGTCTCGTTCTGACACGTCGGAACGAAATATTTCGTGGTGCGCATCCTAGCCCGGCAGAAATACTTTTAAATAAGAGCATTTCTGCAGAGCAGAGCTTACAAAAAATCTAAATACGTACACAGTGGTTAAATGCTCACCAAATTGTGTTTCCAAAATTACTAAAGTGAAGCTATTGCACGCCATAAAACTGTTTGAACACCGTTAAAGTTAATTTCAGACCAATTATTTTGTATGACATTACCCATATTTTAAATTGCATACTTGCCTTCATTTTAGTAATTTATAACCGAGGGAAAAAAATGGTGATCGATGACACTGTTTTCTTACTGTCAAATATAATATTACGTCCCCGAAACAATAGTGTTACTGCTTGTTGTTTTGCCTAACTAATCAAAAATGTATATTTTAGCCGGAGCATGAGGTAAATACCTGTATTATTGTTGGCCCGTTTGTTGGTGGTGACTCGGGTGCGGGAGGAGGATCGCTGCGTGGTGTTGGTGAACTCGCCCGGGATGGCGCTCGGGGGGAGGGGCTTCTGTGACGTCTCTTGTCTACAACATATCACTGGAGTTACTCAATAGACAATAGACAATATTTTATTGACGAAAATAAAACACAGGAAATACAACAACAAAGATTGGAACTACACTAAAAACTAAACTATGTCAGGCGAAACGTGTAGTCGAACGTGTAGTCAAACGCAAACCTAAATGGAATAAAAAAATAAAAATAAACTACCTAGCGTTTTATTTTCGTAGTGTGTTACTTACACTTCATAGGAAATTATTAGTAAAAGTCGCCCAAGTGCGAGTCTGACTAGCGCACGAAGGGTTCGGTACCATCACTACATAGTACAAAACTAAGTCGCTTCCCGCTGTCTGTCCCTATGTATGCTTGTATCTTTAAATCTACGCAACAGATTTTGGTGCGGTTTTTTTTTTAATTAATCATTACAAATAACTACTAAAAGTTATATTAAACCTACCAATAAACCAAATAAGTACAGTGATTTAAGAGGAAGGTTTATAATTATGTATAATACACCTATGCGAAGCCGGAGCGGGTTGCTAGTTATGTATAAGTTGTACGGCAACCCCCCCTTAATTTATTAAATTTCACTTTAATTATTTATTTTTGAAGTAATGCATCAGCCTTTTTAATAACCACTGCAGGGAGTAGGCCTATCCATGAAGGGTGATTGGGCTAAATCCACTATGCTGGCCCAGTGCGGGTTGGTAGAATCACATACTCCATCGAATTTCTTCTACGAACGTATGCAGGTTGCAACCCGATGTTTTCTTTCACCGAAAAAAAATGGTGTGTAATTTTTGAAGTAAAAATATTCAACTAAGTAAATATTCTATGAAAATTTCAAGCGTCTACCTGTTTCTGTTATTAATATCGAGCGAAAACGGCAAAAAAAATCAAGTTTGTTGTGTATGAGCCACCTTAAACATTTATTTTATTTTGTTTGTAGAATTTGTTGTCATAGCGGCAACCGAAATACAATGACATCATCTGTGAAAATTTCTACTGTCTAGCTACCACGGCTCATGAGATGCAGCCTGGTGACAGACAGATGGACAACGACGTTTTAGTAATAGGGACCCGTTTTTACCCCTTAGGTACGGAACCCTAAGGAGAGATATTTGTGCCAGTTCTCAAATGCAAATAATTAAAGCAAACGAAAGAAGATCTTGCAAAGTGGGACCAGACTGTGTACAGTAGCTCAAAAACTCCATTAAAATATGCTAAACAAATGCGCAGAGTAAAACAACCACACTGAATGCAATTTGAATGGAATTTCTTATTTTCTAATTTAATTTTTGTTCAAAGCTGCTCTCACGCCGCCCTATTTTACAAGCCAATGTCAAAAGATAATACGATCCGAAAATATTAAATTCCTTTAAATAAAGATTGTTATGAAAGAAAATAATTGGAAAATAATTTCCAAACATATAAAGCAAATAATTAAGTAAGTTCGTATAGGCCGGGTGGCTAGCCCTGGTGTCAGAGTTTTTAGGCCGCCTGAAGGCCTCTGACATGGCTTAACGGTTATAACAACCGGGGCCTACAATTTAACGTGTCGTCCGATCCACGGTAGCGCTCAGATGGAAAATGCCACCCGCGGTCACCCATCCAAATACTGACCGAAATTAAGCAGCAAATAATTTAATACTGTACAAGGTAACTGTAGGCTCGATTTACAGGGTTATTCCTAATCAATTTGCATCCTTTTAGGGGCTTCTTCTGTACATCAATACTTACAACTTTTGTTCTGCGATTTTTGTTAAAACTAAAAAAAACAGCTGTTCCATACATTTTGTCGATGGCGAACGACAACTTTTTTTGAGAATTAATAAAAGTCGTAGAAGAAAAGTTGTTAGTTTTGAAGTATAGAATAAGTCCCTAAAAGGATGCAAATTGATTAGAAATAACCCTGTATATTTGCATTATCTCTTTTCATGTTAGCCTTGTTCACTCACCTCGTTTTCTTAACTTGTATATTGCTAGAGAGCTTTTCGAGCGTGATCTCGCCGGTGCTGCGGTCGATTATAAGGACGCACTCCTTTGTGTACGGTCGTTGGTTGCCTTTGAACACTGTGTGGGGCACTCCGGCGCCATCTGAATATAAAAAAAAATATAAAAAAATACCAAAACGCTAAAACGTAACAAATATTATTTTCAATACAGTGATACCCCGACTTACGCTACCTCGTTTTACGCGAATTCAGAAATACGAGCTTTCTTTTTCATTACCACGCGCGTCGCCGTGTTCGGTTTACAAAACAAAGACAAATTCGAAGTTCGAATTTGTCGTAAGCCGAACCAAATCTACGCGGAATGCGTTCGATTTTCGAACGTGTTTGTTCCGCGTAGAATTGGTTTACGTATGCAGTACACATTCAGTTTACTACAACTTCGAACGTATTTATATGCGTTCTTTATACGTTTTTATCCATGCAAAGTTAAACCCAGACTTACAAGATTTCGACTTACGTGGCAATCGTTGTATTCCACCTAACGTGCAAGTCCGAAGTATTACTGTACAAGAACTACAAGAAAAACAGTAGAAAATAGCTTAACTAATTGATTTTTTCCTCACTTAGATTAAAAATTATATAATTAAGTATGTAATTTGACTCTTAATTCAAACTTAAATTTCATACTCATACTCATACTCATACTCATTTATTTGTAACAATAAGTTACACGTCATCATATACCTACACGTTATAAATAACAATAATTCACATTAAAAAAAATTAAATAATAATAATAATAGAGGTACATTGATTTCTTTAACTAATTAATATCTAACAAACAAAAATTAATTAAAAGGCCATCAGTGTGGCAAAAATTTATCAAATAATTTAAGTCAAAAATTTTCACCTTAGTGGATGACATTATTTTGTTTTGAGGCTTTTTAACAAGCTTTTATTTAGTTCCACCTGTCCCGTTGTCTGTCGGTCTGTAATAAAATCTTGCAAGTTAAATTTGATCCACTTCCCGGTTACCGACTGAGCTGAAATTTTACATACATGGAAGGTGGCCAAAGGAACTTAGCAATGAAACGACACAACTTCATCGATTTTGGGTTCATTTGAATGGTCTTGGCGAGTAGTTTGTCTTTCAGATTCAGATTCTTTATTGACCTTATAACAAAGTTGCGTTATATTAGGCAAGTCAGTTACAATTATTCATGATGCTTATAAGAAATATGCAATCAACTTAATATTCTAAATTCATTTAAATCATAATAATAATGTTAAAAAATTAATTAATTAATGTCAAAAATAATACATTGGGTAAAATAATAATTTCTGTAAAATATAAAATCGAAACATGTCAAAATAAAAAAAAAACAAAGTCCATAAAAAAAAATACTAAAATTCAAACAAAGATTCAGTTAGTCTAATTTTCATGAACTCATTTAGCTTGTAAATGCATTATTAATAAAAAATGCTTTAATTTTCATTTTAAAGTCAAGATAAGATAAATTTCTGATTGGCAACTGGCAACTTATTATACATAAATAATTTGTTATATACGCCTTGCTTTTGAACTTTGCCGAGTCTTTCAATGGTACCGGGGTCTGATGATGGAGCTGGAAGGTGGTCATAGGAACTCTGAAATGAAACGACGCAACCCTATCGAGTGTCGTCTCGTTAGATTCGTCTTGTCAAGTACTTGTTCATGTTTTTTA